>CM045940.1:8880045-9480045 GCA_025177825.1 Aechmea fasciata | reverse complement strand
TTATATTTTTCTATATAAATAAATAATTATATATAATATATATTTTTATTATTTAATTTTTAACAAAATAAAAATATAAATGCTAACTTAGTTATAAAAAAAACTCATTTATATATAAAGTTTCAAGTATTAAATCAAAGTCTAATAAATAAGATTTTATAAATTTATTTTTTATATTTATTCAATCTAATTCTTTTTACAGCGTTTATTAACGAGCGAACACGATTTGAATTTTTCAACTCGATACTTTAACGAGCCAGCTTGTGTTCGGCTCGTTTATTAAACGAGCCAAACACAAGCCAGCCCTAGCTCGCTCGTGTTCGGCTCGTTTACACCCCTACACGGGGGACCATATTTGGATATATTAGTATTTTACTCTCTATATCTTTTTAATTTAAAAAATATATAATTACTTGTATATTCCTAAAAAAATTTTGATTTTTAATTTAACTTTTAAGAAGGTTAATATTTTTTTTGAGAAAAAGGTAGCGCGCTACCTGCTTCATTCAATAAAAAAGATGAACTAAGCATACAAGGTGGAAGCAGCTTACGCTTTCTTGGCAAAAACCAAAAAGGAAATTAAATAAAACGAAAGTAAAAAAAAAGAAAAAGATCAGAATGAGATAGAGGGGAGAGAGAAACGCAAGATGACAGATTACAGTAGCGAGATCCAAGAGCTAGACAGGGTTAATGCTCTGTCCGAGGCTCTGACGGTGTTGGGAAGATTCGAACAGAAGACAAAGCTATTTCGCTCGGTTCAGACAACCCACCAAGTAGCCATTTGCTTGGTTAAACCTTTGCCTCTTATAGTGTTGTCGGGGATTTGTGACATTAAGTTCCAAAGATGTCATACCCTAATAATCCCACATCGGATAGGAATGAGGATGTGATTGGGTGTATAAGAGACTTAAACACTAGTAATAATAACTGAGTTTAAGCATTTTGAGCCAGTAGTTGGGCCCAACGAGTTATTGTTGCTAGTGGGGTCGGTCGTTACACCAGTTCCATATTTGTACAGGTGGGTATTTCGATCCGAAGTCGGTACAGTGGTGAAATTTTGCTGTGTTTTTAAACTAAAAAAGGACCTCGGGACATGACAAAAGACCTCGGACGTCCTCACCCAAAACATTGTTGGGTGCCTCAGCCAGTCGGAGAAGAAGAAATCGGGCAAAAATGCAATTGCAGAAGAGGTGGTCGCAACTTTCCAAGGAAAGTGCACAGAAGACGCAGCAAGGTTCCACTTGGGTCCCTCGACTGATCAGTCTGTCGGCTGTGAGCAACTTTTTGCGGAGGAGCCACCAGACGAAGATTTTGATTTTAACAGAAATCTTTAGTTTCCATAAGTGTAGATTGGTTAGGTCAGTTTGTCCTGCGTAAGTGATAAATTTATATAGGGAGTTGACGGTGAACTATTGGTGTGAGGTCCACCTCCATTTGAGCGAATCGGGTCTGATACTTGGGTTGTAATGGAGTAGCTGGTCCTTTAGAAGCGCCAGCTGTATTCTATTTCTTGAGGAGGCAGAAGCCACGTAACCTCTGCAGATGAAGCGCCATCTCCATCCGTGTGAATTCCAGTATTAGGAAACACGAACATCCTTGTTCAATATATAACTAGGGACAAAGTGCTTAGCGGTGTTTCCCCAATCCAGATGTCCGTCCAAAGCCTGATGATGCTTCCATCACCAATTTCATAGGAAATGCCGCATTTAAACACATCACGACACTGGACTACTCCTTTCCACTACTGCGAGTAGGGAACAGAGGCAGTACCTTCGTGTAAGGGTCTTCTTCTTGTGTATAAATATCTAATTAGCTTACACCAAGGCATGTATGGCTCGGTGAAGAAGCACCACCATCATTTGGTTAAAAGAGCGATGTTCATTGAATCCACTTCTTTTATCCCCAGTCCACCTTCGTTCTTCCTTTTACAAATAGTTTTCTAGTTGACTAGGCATGCTCCCCCAGTGATTTTGGAGCAGTACGTAGGGCTTCGATTCTGAATAGCACCCATCGAGGCACTTTGAAGATTGATAGGTAGAAAAGCGATAAGTTGGTTAGTACCGAGTTAATAAGAATAAGTCTTCCCCCTTGTGATAGTAGTTTAGCTTTCCACCCTTCAATTCGCGAGCCTGTGCGATTGATGACGACTGTCCAATCTTCCTTGCGGAGGGACTTATTGTGAAGTGGCAGCCCCAGGTAGTGAAAAGGTAGGTTGCCTACTTGGCAACCTAAGATGTTAGCTAGTCTGTCGCGCTTGGTTGGGTTGGCTCCTAGGTAAAGTAATTCCGTTTTGTTCTTGTTGATCGGTAAACCAAGGGCCCACTCAAAGATTTTCCAACCGAATAGGAGGTTTTGCATGTAGCATTCATGTGGCTCGTAAAAAAAAATTGTGTCATTCCCGTAGTGAATGAGCGTTGTTTAACAGTCTTCTCCTGGACCGATTCCATGCAACAAGTTGTTATCCCTAGCAGCTTTAATTAGTAAGCCTGGCCAGGCAGTCGGCCACTAGTAAGAAAAGATAAGGAGATAGAGGATCACCTTGTCTGAGGCCTTTCCTTATTTTTATCTACTTTGTCGGATTGTCATTCATGAGTATGGCTACTTTGGCATTGCAGATACATTGTTCAATCCAGGCCCACCATTTGTCACTGAAGCCAAGCCAATGCAGTATACTTTGTAGGAAGGTCCATTTGACGTTATCAAATGCTTTTTCAAGTCTACATTAATACTTACGCATTCCGTACTTGATTTAGTGCACCAGTTGAGTAGTTCGCTGGCAGTGACAAAGGAGTCTACCAGCTATCGGTCTTTGATGAAGGATAATTGTGAAGAGGAGATGATAGTCCGTAGAGAACGTGAGAGTCCGTTGGCCAGTACCTTAGAGATGATTTTCTGAATGTCATTAATGGGACTTATTGGGCGGTAGTCGTTAACCTTACGTGCTCTTTCTTTTTTAGGGATTAGGCACACGTAGTAGTTAATCGGATGAGAAAAAAGTTTATCTTCTTGGAGATCTAGAAAGACATTAAATATGTACTCCTTGATGGTCTCCCAGAAGGATTGGAAAAAAATAAGGGAAAAGCCGTCTGGCCCGGGGGCTTTGTCGCTACCAAGTTGGAAAGTTGCAGTCTTGACTTCGTCTAGAGTAAACGGGCTTGTTAAGGTATCCGGGTTATGTTAGAGTTGTAAAGTCCGCTCCAATCTCCGTGAGACATTCGAAGCTCCTCTGTACGACCAAAAAGCTGTTTGAAAGTATGAAAGAAGTGGGCTCGCTTATGGTGTTCTGTAATGACCCGACGCGCTAGCAACAATAACTCGTTGGGCCCAAACACCTGCCCAAATGCTTAAGCCTAGTTCATTATTACTAGTGTCTAAGTCTCTTATATACCCAATCACATCCTGATTCACATCCGATGTGGGATTATTGGGGTGTGACAGACTCCCCCCGTCAGTTCAATCACACACACAGCCCAAGATCACCAGACAATGTTAGACTTGTCTCGCTAGCCTTGTCATCCAGACCCTAGCACAGCCGATCACCTTTTCATTTAGACTCCGGCATAGCCCATCACCTTATCTTTCAGATCCTGGCTCAGCCGAGACTCATCACACATTTTCCGACTGGTGAACCGGCTCTGATACCAAATGTATCGACCCGACCCGCTAGCAACAATAACTCGTTGGGCCTAAACACCGACCCAAAATGCTTAAGACTAGTTCATTATTACTAGTTTTTAAGTCTCTTATATATTCAATCACATCCTCATTCACATCCGATGTAGAATTATTGGGGTGTGACATGTTCGACGTAGATTGGCCGTCCGGAGTCGTCTTCAATAATTTCGATCGCGTTTGTGCGTTTTCTCCCATTGGCAACCGCGTGAAAGTATTACAGCCTAGTTCTATATATATATATATATATATATATATATATATATGTCAAATTTCATATTGAAATTCAAATCTATTAGATTTTATTTATTTATCTGAAACAATATTCGTTTCGTATCGTGTAAATCTGCTCTATTTGGATTCAGGTTTGGAGAAAATTTTCGGAATCTGTATCTACTGACATCCTTAGTAAATTGAGTGGTAGTTTTCTCCTCATCAGTCAGAGTTCACCAAAAAGATTATTGGGCGGAAGCAAAAGGCACTCTCCACGCTTTGCCTTAAGCTTCTCGATATATTCCAACTGATCCTTTGAGCTACATTTGCATTACACGGTTACTTCAGATGGGGACAAAACTCTATTTAAAGAGATGGATGAGGATCATCACTCTTGGATGAGCCAGTACTCTTTCTGCCACTATATATTGCAGCCACCGGTTGTCCCCAACGCCTTATTCCATACGAGGATAGTTTATTCTCGTTTTCGTCCATAGAGAATCAGTTTAATTTAGTCACACGTTGGATATATGATAATAATATGTAGCGCCTCACTTCTCAGATAATCATCTATTTTAAAACTATTCTAATTCTACCACGCTTAATTCTTTTATAAGCTCTTAGGCGTAATCACCGTCCAAAATAATATAGACGGGTTAAGAATTTTAGTCATATTATAATTTATATATAGAATTATTTAGAATCTCACATTCTCCTTCTTTTTAAGCCCTGACATTTTTATTAGGGTCAGTACTAATAGCCGAAACTTATTCCCCATGATAATTGATTCTGATATTAATTATAATGCCCCACTTCCTAGAGGATCATTCATCCTAAAATCACTCGTCCTAACACGACTTACCTCACACTTCTCGCTAATAATTGGCTCTGATATCAAAGCTCATCCATTCTAGAATTACTATAATCCTAGCACTTTTAACTTTCTTAATCTCTTGGCCTAGTCAAAGTCCAAAATATTATACTCGGGTTAAAAATTTTAGTATTATTATATCTTATATATAGGACTATTTAGGGTCTCACATTATAAGTGAGTTAAAATATTTTGAGCTAGTGGTTTGGATCTAACGAGTTATTATTGTTGCTGGGCCGGATTGTTATATTTAGTATCATAGACGAATGCCAGTCAAAAGTATAAGAATGAGTCATCTTTAGAATTTCACGTCACCTGATAATTTTGTTCTATATATCTGTGGCCTTATATTATAAATATAGTTAGTAATAATTTATTTCTTTAATATAATCATCATGCTTTAATATTCAGAATATTATTTTTATTCTATTTTTTTTTTTCTCCAAATGTCGATGAGGTCTAGATCATTTGAACTCGAAGTTTCGTGCATGTGCGGTGCATGTGAATAAGTTAAATAATGGGGGTCGGTCACTTTACTGTTTGTACGGACCCAAACGTAAATGTTAAAAAAGTTTACCGACAAGTCCTCAATATTTAAGATTTTTTTTACGAAATATCAAAATATTTTCCTTGTACTGCTGCTGCTGATCCTCCCAAAGTTTAATTTCTCAGTTGGTCATTAATTCCATGTTTTATTTTAAACTTTAAAAGATAAAGATAAAGAAATATAATATCATGCACCGGGTGGCTTAAGGCGTTCATGCACACGTATTTTATCTTCGTTTTAAAATTCTTATAACTTACGGAGTTGCAGCAACTTTTAATACTTTGAACTTAGACGATTATTTAAAAGTGTAAGTGAAAAATACAGCGAAATTTTTGAATTTTTTTTTGTTCAGCTCTTTTTCATTTCAAAAACAACCTGTGAATGGTGTTGCGGTTGTAACTGCTCTGATACCATTTTAATCTGTCACGCCCCGGGGTTATAAATAATAAAGTGAAAAATACAGCGAAATTTTTTTTTTTGAAAATCTGACCCCAAGGTATGCCAGATCCACCACAAATATAGGGAGTCCACTGTTCACACGGATAGAGTCTCCCCTATATTTGCACGGCGTCGCACATGTATAGAGTATAATAATACAACCAGGTAACAAGCACAACTGAATATAAAGACATTTTATATCTAAATATCCATACACCATTCACCACAGATTCATACTCATAAACCACGAGAAGATTCTTTTGAAAACTGTTTACTATAATAGAACTCTTTTCTTTTATAATACGCTACCACGAGTGGCAGAAAACTATTCTCCATTTCATAAAATCCATGAGTGCTATAGTTCATTTAAAATCATATGAATTGGAATAAAGTAAATCAACTGAACCATAGAGTGACAAAACTATAATAACAAAAGTAAAGGGTAGATATTAAACCAATACATTGGGTCGGAAGCTCTATCGACCGCTACGAACGTATCACTTGTCTCGTCTCAACTCTCACCGCCCGCAATACCTGAAAAATGGTGGGGGGGTGAGAACATGTAAACATGTCTCCCCCTTCCAGTGGATACCGCAAGCCGATGAAGGCGAGTACTAACCGGATCAGGATCAGGAAGAGGTAAACAATAATATGGGTAAGTGAAATACTAGATACAGTAGCAACAATATATATGAACAAGATGTATAAGAACAACTACTGCTACTGTAAAGAATAACTGAATGTATACCTGCAACAACACTATAGTAGCTAGACAAGTAAAAAGAAAGAACTGTAAGTAGATATATATATATATATATATATATATATATATATATATATATATATATATATATATATATATATATATATATATCTACTTACAGTTCTTTCTTTACTTGTCTAGCTACTATAGTGTTGTTGTAAAGAATAACGAATGTATACCGCAACAACACTATAGTAGCTAGACAAGTAAAAAGAAAGAATCGTAAGTAGATATATATATATATATATATATATATATATATATATATATATATATATATATATATATATATATATATATATATATATATATATATATATGCAACCAATGCTACTATAGACATATACGTCAACCGGACGTATAGACCAAATATACCCAATCTGAAATCTGCTGCTCTGTTGGTCCGCAGACCTCAAGCCTGTGTCACAACTGCTCAACCAATATATGACTCTCACATCAAGTACCCGAGTCTGAACGTACATGATCCTCGCATAAAGCATCCGGATCTCAAAGCATATAACTCTCGCATATAGCACCCGGGTCTCACGGGTTGGCACTCCCAACCACTTTTTCTGAAAAGAACACCCTCTTGCGGTGGCCAAACCGCTGGTGTTCGTGAAATGCGTACGAATAGTGGTGATCAATGATGATATGCTCAATAGATAACCGTCGGCAACTAGCCGACAATCACTGCTCCTCAGGGCTAACCGACCAATAGGTCATCACACTGTAAGGAAGCACAAGAACTGACCACTCAGGTCAACTAGGATGGACAACTCAACATCCTCTCAACCGTATGCAAGTACTGCTCAAGGAAACGCAAGAACTGACCACTCAGGTCAACTAGCTAGGATGGAACAACTCTACATCCTACCAAAGGTACACAAGTACTGACTACTCAAGTCAACTAGGATGGACAACTCAACATCCTCTCAACCGTATGCAAGTACTGCTCAAGGAAACGCAAGAACTGACCACTCAGGTCAACTAGCTAGGATGGAACAACTCTACATCCTACCAAAGGTACACAAGTACTGACTACTCAAGTCAACTAGGATATATGTACAACGAACAAACGAACAGGTCACTGGAGGGTATCAACATAATCCAGAACTACCGTCAGCCACTAGTTGACAATCCAACCCCTCGGGGTACACCGACCTCAAAGGTCATCAACGAGGGAAGTCAAGGAAACGACCGAATAGGTAACAGATACAAGATACCAGAACTGACCAACCAGGTCACTGAATAGATGCAATACACGGACTGACTAGGTTACAATCTCATAGATAATCACGAAACCGCTCTACTATAAGCATGACACAAGATACGTAGAACAGGCAAGTAGAGCAACAAGGAAACCTCGTATCACATACAGATAATCTACTCTACTCCTACACATGATACTAAGCATGGAAATATCTGAGTAGAGAATAACCAAAGAACGTGGGTGCTAGGCTCAACCTATGGTATAAGCATGGATAATAATAAGAGTGCAAGGGTAAGAAACCATCACCGAGCGTGCACTACGCTGTGCCGACGTCGGATCGAAGTACCCACATGTAAGGATGTCGTGTCTGTCTCCCGACTGCAAAAGAGTGTCAACCGGACCTAAGGAAGGTCTACTGGGTTAGTGTCTAACCCACCACTAATAAACACTGACTCTACATCCCACAAACTAATCCCACGGAGATTGGTTTTTCGAAACCAATTACCGTAACTCGCCGGAAGTCTCGAAAACCGCACCGGGACTCCGCCGGGACCCACGAATTGTCCCGAAATGCACCGACTCGTGTCACGAGTCGCCCGCTGCCACAAAACACTCCAATTTGGATGTTTTGGCAGCAAACACAAGATAGCCCTACAACACAATTATCGTCGGATAATTGTATGAATACGGGTTCCCGGAAGTGTCCATTTCGACACCGGAATTCACCGTCGCTCACCCGTCATTTCTAAACTCTCGAAATGACCTGGGTGACCAGCCAACAAGGCTCAGCGATATCGTAAATAACCACTAAGAGTCGTCGGAAGAAATCCGAACCGTAAATGCGTTTCCGTCGGCGAATTTCGCCAAAAAACGCACCGGAAATCAATTTTCGGTCTCCACGAGAGCTTGGGACCTTGGACGATCAGTCCATAGGTTACCCACAACTCACACATGCTGTCAACAGCAGCCACTACGAGCACAATTGCATAAAAGCCCTCCCGACTATCCGAAATCGAATTAATTTACTGCACCAAGCCGAAGGTTTTTGGCGTTTAAGCCGTGCTCACCCTTCGGAGCAATTTCGGCCATTGTGGAGAGCGCAGGAGCGACCCAAAATTTAGCAAACTGCGCGCACTGTATGAAAAGCATGCTTTTCTCGCAAACCAGGGGCTCGCTGACCCTAAATAAGGTGAGCACTATGATCGTCACTGACAGAAGATCACCGTGCTCCCCTCCGGAGGCATCGGAGCAGCCTTGGGTCTTCGGAACAGTGTGCGCAAGCCGATACAACAGCCAAAAAGGCTCTATAAGGACCGACATCGCCGAAACAGCGGATCGGAGCCTCCCAGACAGAAACTAAGGTGAGCACGATGATCAGCGATGTGTCACGATCATCGTGCTCCCTTCCGTCGGGATTGGAGAGGCCCGGGAAGCTCGGAACAGTAACACGCATAGAAATAGCTCCAATTCTAGGCTTACTGGAGCTAGGTAGGGCACGGGCGGCCGACGGCGGACCAGCCGGCCAAGGTAAGGTGCAGCAGGTCAAAGGAGGCCAGGGCTTGCATCAGTAGGCGGCGAAAGGCGGCGACGACGGCGGGCAACGATGCCCTAATTGCACAACCTGAGGGGAGCTAGGGCTTGTCTCGGCTGACGGGGAGCTCCGGCGGCGGGGTAGCCGGCGGTCGACTGGTGCGGCCGGCCAGGCGGAGCCGGTGCTCACGCCATCGGCGGCGCGGCGTGGCGGCGGCGGCCGGTGAGACTCCTGATCGCACCGACTCGCACGGCCACGTGGAGAAAGCGGCGACCGGCGGCCACGCCCGGCCGGTAGTTCGGGGACGGCGGCGATGGCATGCGGGAGGCCGAGGGAGGCGGTTCGACCGATCCCGGGGCGGCGGCGACGCGGGGGCAAGAGATCCGCCACCCACGCCGTATCCGCTTGGGTTGGCCGCAACGCAAGAGTGGCCGCGCGGCCACTCCGGCGAAGAGGAGGCCGGTGGTCACGATGGAGGTCTCCTAAGGGATCCACGCGGCGGCGCCCTCGGAGGCGAGGTCGCCTCGGCTCGGCGCTCCGGTCCGGCGGCCGAGAGAGAAGAGAGCGGCGGCGCGGCGGCGTCGAGAGCGGGCCGCGGTGGCGCGCGGGGGCACGCCTGAGGCCAGAAGAGGCAGGGCAGCCGAGCTAGGGCTGCCTGTGAAGATGGATACTCTCAAGCTAGGGTTTCCTGCAAGAACCCTAGTTGTACTAATATATACCTAGAGCATTTTTGCAGAAAAGTCCACCGAAGCTACCAATTTAAAACCCAATCCTTCACAGTGGGTATATATCGCTCATACGCACCTCGCCGTCTGTTTACAAGCGATTCGGTACATAAAATATAAGTACTTTTGCGAAAATACCAATTTGCCCACAACGACCTCGCCTCGATCAACGTGCAATATCCGACGATCCGTTCGTCGGATTTGCAAACGGATCGCGCCATCATGTTCAGCACGTCGGGGGTATCGAAACTACCATTTTGTTTCATCATGTTTGGTCGCCGATTTGCGACGAAACCTATCTGCTCTCTACTAATCCATATATTACACACATACAAATGTGTAAACCCGACGAAACATTAGTTTCGCATCTGTATTCGACTTCCCTACCACTAGTAGGGACCCCAAACATCCCTCACTCAACTCCCGGTCACAAGCACGAAGCACGAGGAGTTTTAAAATGTACGAAAAGCAAAAAACGGAAACCCTTATTTCGATAAAACTCATTTTTCTCGAAAACCGTGCATCGGATCAGAAATCCGTCAGTGCCATTGGTTCCAGAATAGCTGAACCGATCGAAACGAGCTATTGGACTGCTATGAACGGAGTCCGATACCTGTCCGAAGCCAACTCTCCTTCGCGGCTTCTCCGGAAAACCGGGTTACTATTCACTTTAAGTGAAAAGTAATAATCACATATCTTCTCCATTTTAGCTCATTTTCTCCTGAAACTTGACGATTGCTTATGTAACTAAATTACACACATAAACATCGTCAACGGAAATTCAAATTGCACTGTCAAAATCTCAGTCTTTACATTGGTAGCACCAATGACTTGGTGTTATTAATAGCATAGTAGCCTAGTTCTCAATCCTCAACAGGTCGCTAATAGGTTGCGCCCTGCAACCTCAAAAGCACATGATGGACCTGATGTGGATTCGTCGAAGGTAAGGGATCATGCGCTCCCACTTTCCCTGGAAGAGATACAGCGAATCAAGACCTCTTGTGGAATTTTCGACCAAGTTGCTGGAACCTCCTGTCCGAATGATGGACCCCCTGGTGCTGGAACCTCCTGTCCGAATGAAGGAGCACGATCCAAGGGAGCAGATGCGAATGATGGAGCACGATCTGAGGGAGCAGATGCGATTTAAGTGTAACTTTTGTTACTTTTTTTTGGGGTGTCTTTTTTTCTTCCTTATGGCTAGAAATAGAATCTTCCGTTTCCTATCCTGGAATGTTAGGGGTCTCAACGACCCAACCAAGTGCACCATTGTCAAGTCTATTATCCGGAACTGTAAGTGCTGTGTTGTCTGCTTCCAAGAAACTAAACTTTCTTCTACCTCTTTTGTCAAATTTCGCTCCTTCTGTGGCTTTCACATCCAAGATTTTAGAACTCTGGACGCGGTTGGAACCAGGGGAGGTCTTTTAACTGCATGGAATTCGTCTCTCTTTGAATCCGTATAAGACTGGGTTGGCCTCTATTCGCTAAACGTGGTGCTCAAAAGGAAAATTGATGGAAAGTTGTTCATGATAACTAACATCTACGGCCCAACTGACTCTACTCTTAAAGCTGGTTTCTTTCAAGAGCTTCGGACTATCAGTGAACTTTCTTTAGGTGTGTGGACGGCACTTGGTGACTTCAATGTCCTTCTCTCTGTGCAAGACAAAAATGGATCCCCCTCGAGCGCGAGTGAAATCCTGGATTTTAGAGAAGTTGTGAATGAGATTGGGTGGATCGACCTCCCCAGAATAAATCTTTTACCTGGACTAATGGCAGAGGTGTACCTACACTTGAGCGTCTTGATCGCGCTTTTGTTTCGAATGGTTGGCATCTCTCTTTCCCGCGTTCCACCCTGAGAGCTCTCCCTCGGCCTCGGTCTGACCATACGCCTCTACTTCTTTCTGCATACACTTTCATACCTTCACCTAACTTGTTCAGATTTGAGAGCTTTTGGCTTCGCTACCCGGCTGTAGTTCAAGTGGTCTCCGACTCGTGGAACTCGTCTACGTCAGGTGCTAATCCTGTTATTCGTTTCTCTTCTAAAATTAAATCCACCCAATCTGCGCTTCGGTCTTGGAGTGCAGGGCTCTCCACTGCAATTCGTGAGCAGACTAACCTATGCCTAAAGTGGATTGAGTGGCTGGATCGAGCGGAAGATGGCAGGAGTTTAACTGATTTGGAGCGCAATCTTAGACCGAAGCTCAAGATGAGATATGAAGAATTATGCCTACAAGACGAGATAAAATGGAAACAAAGATCCAGAGTGCAATGGTTAAAAGCAGGGGACGCCAACACCAAGTTTTTTCATTCTAGGGCCAATTGCCGCAGGAACAAAAATTACATTGCCCGCCTTTCTAATGGCAGCTCCACTCTCTCCTCTCACGAGCCCATTGCTAACCATTTGTTTGCTTTCTTCTCTAATCAGCTGGGAGTTGAACAGGGTTTTGCTAACTCCATCAACCTTCAAATGATTTATAGTGATGATTGCTTGGACCTCTCTAGCCTCCATTCACCTTTTACTTTGGAAAAGGTGAAAATGGCAATCTTTTCGAGTGCACCGGAGAAGGCACCTGGCCCGGATGGTCTCCCTATGATTTTCTACCAGCGATTTTGGAATGTTATTAAAGATGATATTTGGGGGGTTTTCAATTGTTTCTACAATGGGACATTTAATTTGCAGGAGATCAACAGCGGATGGGTCTGCCTACTACCTAAGAAGAAAGAGGCCATCTCGGCTGCGGATTTTCGCCCAATTAGTCTTGTGCATAGCATGTCCAAACTCATATCAAAGGTCCTAGCCACCCGACTTCAATTATTTATGGATCAACTCATCAACCCATATCAAGCAGCCTTCATTAAAGGTCGCTTTATTCTCGACAACTTCAACAGCGCACACATCCTTGTCCATCATTTACATTCCGCCAAGGAACGAGCAGCACTCTTGAAGATTGATTTCGAGCGAGCTTTTGACCACATCAACTGGCACTTTCTTTTCGCGATCCTTAAGGCGAGGGGCTTCAGTGGCCGTTGGATCGGTTGGATACAAGCTCTGCTATTTTCTGCCAATACGGCAATTCTCCTTAACGGCGTCCCGGGAAAGGCTTTCACCTGCAAACGTGGCCTTCGCCAGGGGGATCCTCTCTCACCTCTCCTTTTTATCTTATGTGTTGATGTATTTTTTAGAATGATTAATTTAGCGGTTACCTCTTTTTCGATATCGACCGTCGGGATCGGAGATGTAAAGCTACACACATTACAATTTGCCGACGACTTAATGCTTTTTTTCGATGGATCAACCAGATCTGCGGCGGCGGTCAAGATTATCCTTGAGGCCTTCTCTGCAAACTCGGGACTCAAGATAAATTACAACAAGAGTACTCTCACCCCAATCAATCTGCCAACTGACCAAGCTGCATCTTTGGCCAACTCTTTTCGATGCTCGTTGAAGGGTTTTCCACTAACCTATCTGGGATTACCTCTCTCCCCAAAGACACTGTGCAAAGCTGACTATATGCCTCTTATTGAGAAGATCGACAATCGCCTTGCCGGATGGAAGGGCCTTATGCTTTCAAGGGGTGGTCGTCTCGTCCTCCTCAACTCGGTTCTTTCTAGTATTCCATCTTATTTTTGCTCTTTCTTTCTCTTACCTTCTTGGGTCACAAAATCTATTGAAAAGGCACGCCGCGATTTCTTTTGGAGGGGCAAAAAATTAAAAAACGGCTTCCACTGCCTCGTAAAGTGGGAAAACGTGTGTCGTCCTAAAAGATATGGTGGCATGGGCATTCGAAACCTAAGATCCATGAATTCTGCTTTGATTATGAAAAGTCTTTGGAATTTCTACAATTCACAGGAACTGCCTTGGGTCCAATTGCTAATGCAAAAGCATTACAAGCATAGGCCGCCATCACACGGTGGTCGTATACCCTACAATGATTGCTGCCCAATTTGGAAAGGTTTTCTCAGCACAGCTGCACCCTTCCTCGCTTCCGTCTCTTTTTCCCTTGGTAATGGCAAAGCGACGTCCTTTTGGAATGCTAGATGGAGTGGTGATCGCGCCCTGCGGTACCAATTCCCGAACTTGTATGCCATTTCGAGCCTTAAACACCTATCTGCCAACAGCTGGTTTCGACGCTTCGCCGAACGGGTCAACTTGGGCTTCAACCCTTCTCAGCTCCTTCTGGAACAGCAGGCCGAGCAGCCACAGTTTCAAGCACTGATCCAGAGCACCGCACTGTCAGCCGCTCATGATTCAACCTTGTGGCGATGGAATTCCGACGGCTCGTTCTCGGTACGGTACGCCTATGATTTTCTTATCTTTGGTGGTGTGAATGATTGCAAAATCCATTTCCTGTGGAAACTAAAGATCCCCTTGAGAGTCAAAGTCTTTTTGTGGTTAGCTGCAAGAAATAGAATCTTGACAGCCGATAACTTGGCTAGGAAGGGATGGTTTGGCCCATCCATCTGTGCATTATGCTCAAATAATGAAGAGAATATGGAACATATCCTTTTTTCTTGCGCCTATGCGAGAACTGTTCGGAGTTCGATCCTTAGGAGTTTCCCAAACGCACACCAATTGATGATGGCCAACCTTTCAGGCGACATGCCTACTCGATGGAGTCGATAGAGAAGGTCATTGAGGAGCTTGCAAAAAAACTTCTTTGATCTCTGTTTTGCAGCAGGTTGCTGGGAATTATGGAAACAGCGAAATATGAGAATTTTCAATGAGCGGCCGACACGAAGTGAAGAGCTGGGAAAAGGGATTCTCTGCACGGTGAAACTATGGATTTCTATGATCAGGAGCTGAAATCCCACGCATCCACGCAGGCGATGACCTCAAGAAGGTGTACCCACGAAAGGATGGAAATTCAGATAAATATGCTGGTTGAGCACGATTTGCTGGGGGAGACACTGACGAGCAGCGAGCTTCCATGGTTTTATGGTCGACTTACAAGCCTATGAGGTGCAGCAACAACTGAGTTATTATAGCAGCAGCTGTGAGAGCAAGCAGTCAAAGAGTTTCCCTCATCTCGCTTCCATCGAGCATCAAATCTTTTAATCTTTTTGGGTTATAGTGTTTTATGTTTTGTCCATTCTGTTGCATTTTGTGGTTCTTTTCTTCCAATGGCGTTAGTTGGCACTGTACTTATGCTTCTGTCCCCTTTTTAAATAGGGTATATCCTGTTTTCCTCAAAAAAAAAATATATATATATATATATATATATATATATATATATATATATATATATATATATAGAGAGAGAGAGAGAGAGAGAGAGAGTTCGCCATGGTGCTTGTAAAAGCACCAAGCATTTGATGCTTGTGATTTTTTTACCGTTAGATTTACGTCTTTGATCATTTTCATCCGTTAGATTATACTATTCAACCAACCATCCACTTAATCCAAGCCCTCATCATCCTAACCGCTCTATTAATCCAAGAGCTAAAAACTTACAAACACCAATGACTTTGTACTTTGAAAAACATAGGAGCTCAATTATATATATATATATATAGAGAGAGAGTAGTTACTATACTATTATGTGTATAGAGCCCCTACTACTCATAAGTTGTTTTCAATGTTGGGATTTTCGAATCGGCGATCCACACCGTTAAACATGATCTAGAGTATTTGAAACTTCTAGAAAATAAATTTCGTAATTTTTCGAAATCATTATAAGGTCCATCAAGTGGGTATAAAATGAACGGTCAAAATCGAACGACATCCTAAAAAGAGATGATGGGATCCTTCAATTCAAGATCGGAGTTATTGATCTTTATCTATGTAGTGAATAGAATTTTCTATCAAAAATTCAACAAATTCCGATTCTTTTACACCGTTGAACTAGAAAGTATTCCATACCGCCATTAAAAATTGTCAATTTTGTGAGCCTTTGATCGTAGGGTAAATGATATCGAAAAATTATAAAATTTTATTTCTAGAAGTTTTAAATGCTCTAGATAACGTTTAACGGTGTGGATCGTCGATTCGAAAGCTCTATCATCGAAAACAACTTATGAGTACGAGGGCGTCAGATTTCATAATAAGATAAGAAATAGGACTTAATTTATATATATATATATATATATATATATATATATATATATATATATATATATATATATATTGGCCATGGCTACTATACTATTATGAGTAGTGGACCCCTACTACTCATAAGTTGTTTTTGATGATGGAGCTTCCGAATCGACGATCCACTCCGTTAAATATTATCTAGAGTATTTGAAACTTCTAGAAAATAAATTTCGTAAATTTTCAAAATCATAATAAAGTCCATCAAGCGGGCATAAAATGAACGATCAAAATCGAACTATGTCCTAAAAAAGGATGATCGGATCCTTCAATTCAAGATCGGGGTTATTGAACTTTATCTAGGTAGTGAATAGAATTTTCTATCAAAAATTCAACAAATTTCGATTCTTTTGCACCGTTAAACTAGCAAGTATCCCATACCGACCGTTAAAAATTGTCAAATTTGTGACCTCTTGATTGTAAGGTAAATGATGTCAAAAATTATAAAATTTTATTTCTAGAAGTTTTAAATGTCAGAATAACGCTTAATCTAGGATCTGCCGATCTAAGCTCTATCATCGAAAACCACTTATGAGTACGAGGTGATCGTACTCATAATAGTATTGTAGTCGACTCTATATATATATATATATATATATATATGGTTTTTAACCCCCATGGTGCTATTAGGTTTTTAACCATTGGATCTACTCCTTGATTATTAATAGCTCTTGGATTAAACACTATTCTACCTACCACCATCATCTCAGCCTCACATCTCTCCATCCAATGGCTAAAAACTCAATAGCACCATCAAATCAAATTTCATACATTTTCGATATTATTCTCTTATCCATCGAGTAGACACAAAAATGAACGGTTGAAAATAAATATTCTTAAAAAATTGATGATAGGAGTCTTATAATCAAGATCAAGAGTATAGATCTTGTTTTAAATAGTTTAAAGAATTTTCTATCAAAAATTCAATTGATTTGGATATCTTTACGCGGTTAAACGAGAAAACGCCCCATATCGACCATTAAAATTACAAAATTTGAAATCCTTTGATCATTAGGCAAATGATATCGAAAAATTTGAAATTTAATTTCTAAATACTTCAAGTGGTATATATCATGTTCAATGGTGATCGTCGATTTGGAGGCTCCATCATCGAAAACAAATGGGTGGCAAAAATGCGGGTTTGCTATCGATAACATTCTAGCTCAACTATATATGAGTTGAGCTAGAATGCTATCGATAGCAAACCCAAGACTTTTGCCACCCATTTGTTTTCGATGATGGAGCCTCCAAATCGACGATCGCACCGTTGAACATTATCTATACCATTTGAAGTATTTAGAAATCAAATTTCATACATTTTTTATATTGTTCTCTTATCCATCGAGTGGACAAAAAAATGAACGGTTGAAAATGAATATTCTTAAAAATATGATGATAGGAGTCTTGTAATCAAGATCAAGAGTATAGATCTTGTTTTAGATAGTTTAAAGAATTTTCTATCAAAAATTCAATTGATTTGGATATCTTTACGCCATTAAACAAGAAAACGCCTCATATCTACCATTAAAATTATAAATTTTAAAACCCTTTGACCATTAAGCAAATGATATCGAAAAGATTTGAAATTTAATTTCTAAATACTTCAAGTGGTATAGATCATGTTCAACGGTGCCGATCGTCGATTTGGAGGCTACATCATCAAAAACAAACGGGCGCAAAAAGTGCCAATTTGCTATCGATAGCATTCTAGCTCAACTCTCTCTCTCTCTCTCTCTCTCTC
Organism: Aechmea fasciata; assembly: GCA_025177825.1. NCBI lineage: Eukaryota > Viridiplantae > Streptophyta > Magnoliopsida > Poales > Bromeliaceae > Aechmea > Aechmea fasciata. The sequence continues at coordinate 9,462,249 of CM045940.1, read as the reverse complement.
TCTATATATATATATATATATATATATATATATATATAGAGAGAGAGAGAGTTGGACCGGCTACTATTAGTAGTAAAATCATATTGTTGCTACCAGCTTTTTAACCTTTGGATCTGGCTTATCATTATTTCTAACCATTGTATTAAATACTATAATCCATTGGGGACCACTCAACCCTAGGGGGACCACTCAACGCTAACTACCTAATATCATCCCGACCCTACAAATTTTCATCCGAGGGTTAAAAACTTGGTAGTAAAAAGGGCGTTTTACTACTAATAGTATTCCAGCCTAATTCTATATATTGAGACTTAAGAGTTAAGACTTGAGAGGGAGGTCCACCGTGGACCTCCCTCTCAAGCGGTCCACGAGGCCAAAGTGGCCTCGTGGACCGCGCATGATCCGTTTGCAGATATGTTCGCCCTAAATCCAAACAGCCCGCCTTTTCCTTAATGCTTCGCGGACGGCCTCGGCGAGACGGACTCTGCCGCCGCGGACATCTTGCTTCGCCGCCGCGACCATCTTGCTCCCGACATCGGCTAGGGCGGAGGAGGAGAGGAGGACGGCCCTATGGCTCCCGACGCGGCCGGGCGGTGGAGGAAAAGGACGACGACCACGATCCGCACGATTTCGGCGACGAGAGCGACGACGACGACGTTGGCGACCACGAGAGTGTCGTTTTTCGCCGAATAATTCGCGAATCGCGAATAATCCGCGTATAATTATTTTTGGGGAATAAAACGCGTTTTTTTCGTATTTTTGGGAAAAATACGTTTTCAACCGAATAATTCGTTTTTCCTAAAATTCGCGTTTAATTCGCGAATTAATCGCGAATTAACTAACTAAGGTTCTAAATAGTTTAAAGAATTTTCTAACAAAAATTCAATTGATTTTGATAGTTTTACACCGTTAAACGAGAAAACGCCTCGTATCTACCATTAAAATTATAAATTTTGAAACTCTTTGATCAATAGGTTAATGATGTCAAAAAGATTTAAAATTTGGTTTCTAAATGCTTTAAATGGTATAAATCATGTTCAATCTGCCGATCGACGATTTGGAGGCTCCATCATCGAAAACAAATAAGGGGCAACTGAGTCTGCTTGCTATCGATAGCATTATATATATATATATATGGAGCCCGTTTGCTATCGATAGCATTATATATATATATATATATATATATATATATATATATATATATATATATATATATATAGAGTCCATTATTATACTATTACGAGTACGATCGCCTCGTACTCATAAGTTGTTTTCGATGATAGAGCTTTCAGATCGACGATCCACACCGTTAAACGTTATTTACAAGATTTAAAACTTCTAGAAATAAAATTTTATAATTTTTCGACATCATTTACCTTACGATCAAGAGGTCACAAATTTGACAATTTTTAACTACTGTATGAGATACTTGCTAGTTTAACTGCAAAAGAATCGAATTTGTTGAATTTTTGATAGAAAATTCTATTCACTACATAGATAAAGATCAATAACTCCGATCTTGAATTGAAGGATCCGATCATCCTTTTTAGGACGTCGTTTGATTTTGACCGTTCATTTTATGCCCACTTGATGGACTTTATTATGATTTCGAAAATTTACGAAATTTATTTTCAAGAAGTTTCAAATACTCTTGATCATATTTAACGGAGTGGATCGTCGATTCGAAGCTCCATAATTAAAAACAACTTATGAGTAGTAGGGTCCACTACTCATAATAAGATAATAGCCATGGCCTATATATATATATATATATATATATATATATATATATATATATATATATATATACTAGTAAAATATACATGCAAATACACATAATAATTATTAGAATAAGATATATTTTTTTAAAAAAGAAAAGAATGTATAATTTTGAAATTCGAAAATATATATAGAAAAGAATCTTTTATAGGATTTTCACACCCGTAATCTGTTATAGAAAACTTACTATTAAAATTTCAAATAGAAAAATAAAATCTGTTATCTTAAAAGAAAAAAATATTTTGAAATTCGGAAATATATATAGAAATTAAAGAATCTTTTATAGAATAAAATATATTTTTTAGGATTTTCACACCGTTATAGAGAAATTACGTATTCATTGCGGTTTCTATTTGTCACGCCCCGAGTTGGATGGGGTGCCCGGGCTCGTCGACAAATCCGCCGTACACAAGAAATTTTTTTGTGTACGAAGCGTAGCTGTACCTGTATATTAAACAATACCACAAACAGTGGTATAGAGCTAAAAGTACTGAACAAACTACAGGTAGAAGAAAACACGAGTCTATATGCATACAAAATGTCGTGATACAGAAGAGTACTACTCGCTCCAGCGAATTAACACAAAAGTATGTACAAAACTCCCAGACCCAAAACAAAACCACTACCTGTATCCGGGATCCGCTACCAGCACTCGCAGGAGAGGGCTCTAACTCGCGACGCCCTTGCCTCGATCTGTCTCAGAGCAGAATTAAACCGAAGGCCCTGCAACAACAGTGGAAGAAAAGGGGTGTGAGAACTACTGTAAAAACGAGTAGTCCTCAGTGGGTACCGCCCAAAACCTCATGGGTCCACCCACTATACTATTCTGCCCGAACACCGGTCCACTGTAGAACAAGGTAACCCTAACCCAATCTCACTAGGGACTGTGAAAGCACTCGTCCCGCCTATCGAAGCTACACTAACAACTACCGCAAGGGTAGCTAGTGGAGAGCAAGTCCAACACTAGGACACAGCGACACCAACGCAAAAGCACTAAGCCGCACTCCGAGCGCACTCGTGGGCGCGAACCAACCGAGTATGCAAGCGTATCTCCGTCGAGCTCAATCGTGCTCTCACAGCATAGTCAAGTAAACAGGTTCAACCGGTCTAACCACCAATAGGTCACGTGCCCTCGCACAACCGAAACAAAAGTCACCTGTGCCCACCGTTGACCCGACGGTCCCCGACAACAAGAATAGTCCGATACTGTCAGAATTCAAGCTCAAGGTCCCAAAGACGAGCGTAAATGCAACTATACTACCCCCGGTATCCATCGCACTCACACCGCGACGATACAACACAAAACGGCTCCTAGAGCTAAATCCGGTAGTATAAGCATATGTCGATCAAGTCGTAGTTTTCTCCTAAGTCAAGTCCAAGTCCAACATGTATAATTATTACATACTAAACATGCTCACAATTCAGATTTTACCAACTATTATCACTGAAATTGAGATAGGGTTTAACATTCAATAACTACACTATACATGTCGACTACTTGCACTTAGAAGTAAACCGATGAAAACCCACCTCTAACGCTAACTCCTGGCAGCGAAGAGGTACTCGAGTTGCTAGAAATTTCTGCTGGATCGATGAGCTACTCCACGTCTAGCAACGATGCTAACTCTAAGCTTTAAAAATAGAAATCCACTAGTTAGCGACAATTTCCGCAATTAAGCTCGATTAATTCCAATCCAAAAGTCGAAACTCACCTACAGTTCTCCAAATCAGGTGAGGATCATCTAGTAATCAAGGAATGCTGCGACATGTGCAAACCAAGCTCCAACTCCAGGTCCTTCAAAGGTTTACACCAAAAGAAACTCAAATTTTGAAATTCTGTCAAGAATCGCAGTAGCTGAGTAAAAGTTAATTTCGACTGGGCAAACCTGCTCCAAAATCTGCAAGTAAGGGCTCGTAGCTTCGTCTCGAAGTCAAGAATCCAAAGAACCAAGTTTCGCCGCGATCCGTTATTCCCTCGTCGCGCACGAGCCAAAACACCGCAGGTCGCCGCTGGAAATCTGCAATTCAGCACCTCAGAATATGCTTGGTTCACAGCAGCTCAATAAAACTGGGATTCGACCAAGCAAACCTTGTCCAAAAATTGTAAGTAAGTACTCTCTGGATTCCTCTCGACGTCCCGAATCCTTCAACCCAAGTTTCGCTGGATTCCGACTCTCCTACGCGGAGAACAAGCCAAAACACTGCGAGTCAACGATGAAAACTGCAGATTTAGCACAAACTCGAAAATCGAATGAAGCCGCAGCAAGAGAAGTGTCTTCGACGAGTTACTCACCTCTGGAAATTGTCAAGAACCGTCGTAGTATCGAAGACGACGAAATCCTGCGTTCGCCCGGCTCCCTCGCAGCCACACGATGTCGAAAATGTTCCCGAAATGCTCCGCGGCGCGACGTCGGCGAAGAAGCGATCACCCGAGCTTCTCCACTTCACCTTGGTTGAGCTAGATGAAGAAGAAAGGAAGAAGAAGCTGCAGCAACATCAAAGAAGGCCCCTCTCCTCTCTCTCTCACGTGTATGGAAGAGGGTAGGTGGGGTGATAACACCAAAGTTGAGAAAAGACAAATCTGCCCCTCACCTACCACACTGTACCGGTACAAGCATCCATTTGTACCGGTACAAACAGGCAACCCGTGAGCAACACACGCACTATACCTAGAAAGTCCTGATGGCTTTACCGGTATAGCCATCAATATTGTACGGGTACAAACCCAGTTTTGTACCGGTATAAATTGACAGAAAACCTGCATTTCGCAGATTTTCAGATTCAAGCTGCTCTCGCGTTCCCACAAGCTCCGTTCGGCGTCCATTTCGCGCTAACGCGACTCGGACTTATCCCGACACTCCTTAGAGCTGTCGACAAGCATCCGCTGCAACCATTCAGGTCACTACACTATTTTTATTCTTATTCTTATATTTAAAATTTTACGTACGGAAAGAGAAAAATGGGCGCTAATTTTTCCGTCGAAAAATAGGTCTGTCGACAGACTCAAATTTGAATATACGTGCAGACCCAAATTTGAATATGTAATAACTGAGATTTTTCCATAATAAGAATTAAATCCTTGATTGACGATGTTTATGTGCGTAATGTAATTACTAAAAAACTCGTCAAATTTCAGGCAAAAATGAGCTAAGACGGAGAAGTTACGCGACCCGGACTATCGACTTAAAGTGAATAGTAACTCCGGCTTTTCGGTGAGCCAGGGAGTAGAGAAGTGTCCCGGTGCATATTGGACTCCAATCATAGGACTTCAATAGCTCATTTCGAGCGGCTCGATCATTCTGGACCCAATGGCACTGACGGAATTGGGTTCTGATGCACGGTTGTCGAGAAAAGGGGTTTGAATGGTTTTACATATATGAATAAATAAATGGATTTATGGAGGAAATAAAGAGGCTGTGTTTCATCGCAAATCGGAGACCAAATCGAACGAAACGACATGCTAGATTCAATGCCCCAGTCGTGCTAAACGCGCTGGTGTGATCCGATCGAAAATCCGACGGACGGATCTTCGGGAATCGCGAAGAGTACGCAAAGAGGTCGAAATCGCAAAACAGTTAATTGCGAAAAGGCCCAATATTTTATGCGCCGAATTGCGAGATTTCGAATGTTGGGGGTCCTATGCGCAAGATACATTCACTGTCAGGGGCTGGATAGTAAATAGTGGGCTATGGAGGACTAATATGCAATTATACACTTTGTATATATAGTATGCATTAGGGTTTCACAAGGAAACCCTAACCCTAGAGGCCTCTCACATCCCCAGCCCATTGTAACCGCCTCCAGCCACCTTCTACACAGATCCTGCGCGTGCCCTGGTGGCCGGCAGGCAACTCCGGCCACCGGAAAACCTCCCCGATCCCTCTCTCCTTCTCCCTCTCCCTCCATCTTCCATGATTCATGGTTTGGAAACCATTAAAGCCTGTTAAAGCCTGGATCTAGCATCCCTCGGCCAGATCCACACCTAGGCGCGCTTCTCCGGCCATCCACGCCGTCGCCATGCGCCGCCGGAGCAGCTGAAGCAAGCCGCGGCCGTCCCCGTGCACCGCCTTTCGTGACTCCTCCGGCGCCGTCCCCTCCAGCCCCGGCCGTCTCCGTGCACCGCCGGTGCCCTAGCCATCGCGTGGCCGATCCGTCCGCCTGCATCGAGCGCGGCGGGGATCCGGATCTCGCGCACATCCGTCGCTCAAAACGGTCGTGTGGTCTCCTCCGCCTTGAGCAACCTCCGCGCCCTCCCCGACATCCCCACACGCCCGCCGCCGCGGAAGGTCCCCGCGCCCGCCCGTAGCTATGCGGATCGAGGCCGAGTCCTCTCGGTTTCCAAGCGCCGCCACCCACCGACAAGAGCACGGCCTTTCCTCGCTCCGGCGCCGATCGCCGCCGCTCCGACACACTCCGCCGCCGCCGCACCGCCGGAGACCCCAAACCCGAGAGCAAAGGCGGGCTTTGATCTCCGTCGCCGCGCCACCGGCCGCCGCCGCCGACTGCACCATGCCGCGGACCTCCCTGACCGGCCGAACCCGTCCTCGGCCGGAACGTCCGCCGCTTGGCCGCCGACGACCAGCCCTAGCCTCTGGTTCAGGTAACCAGTGTTGTTTTGTTATCCAGCATGCTGTCTAGGGTTCGAGTCACCCTTCCGGTGATCCGATAAGCCTCCGACACCCCGTGAGGTGAGCACGATGATCGTGAGTTCATGCTGAACACGATGCTCACCTCCGTTTGGGTTAAAGTAGCCCTGATTAGCGAATAGTCGCAATCTAAGCGCTGTGCGCGCTGTTTTACAGTTTTCACGTCGCTCATGCGCGTGCCACAGAGGCCGACAGAGCTTCGAAAGGTGAGCACGGCCTCCGGCATGTCGAAGCCTTCCAGCAAGTGTATGGCTCGATTAAATGAGCACTGGTTTGCGTGCACGGCCCATAGAAGCCATGAAATCACATGAAATGATGTGATTTCATGAATCAAGAAGGGCTTTTATGTAATTTTAGTGATCGTGGCTGTTGTGGGCAGCGTGTACACGCTGTGGGTAACCTCTAGACTGATCGTTCAAGGCCCTAAGCCTTTACGAAAATCGAAAAGTGATTTCCGGAGCATTTTTCGGCAAAATTCGCCGACGAAACGTGTTTACGATTCGAAATTTATCCGACGACTCTTAGTAGTTATTTACGATGTTGCTGAGCCTTGTTGGCTCGTCACCCGCGTCGTTTCGAGGGTTCGAAAACGACGGGTGAGCGACGGCGGAGTTCCGGTGCAATTTTCGGGACTTCCGGACGTTTCAGCAATCGGTTTTGGGAAACCGATTTTCGTGGGTTCATTAGTGGGACTAGATGAACAGCAATATGTATATTGATGGGTTAGATTCTAACCCGGTGGACCTTTCGTAGGTTCGGTGTTATCGTCTTCATAGTGGGCAGATCAGTTCCACAGATATACAGGTAGGTATCACAGGTTGCCGTCGGTACAGTGGTGCACGCTTGGTGACGTTCCTTACACCCTTACTATTTACCTTGCACCATATTACTCTTGTACTTGCTCTACTCGGTAGTTTCCCTGATTAGTACTACATGTAGGAGTAGAGTAGTTTCTATCAGTATATCTATACTTGGGACCTGGTTGGTCAGTTGCATTTTATACTTGGGACCTGGTTGGTCAGTTGCATTCTATACTTGGGACCTGGTTGGTCAGTATATCTATACTTGGGACATGGTTGGTCAGCATATCTATATTTGGGACCTGGTTGGTTAGTATATCTATACTTGGGACCTGGTTGGTCAGTTGCATTCTATACTTGGGACATGGTTGGTCAGTATATCTATACTTGGGACCTGGTTGGTCAGTATATCTATACTTGGGACCTGTTTGGTTAGTTGCATTCTATACTTGGGACTTGGTTGGTCAGTTGCATTCTATATGGTGACCTGATTGGTCTTTCTGGTTACATGATGACCCATATGGTCGATGGGCCCTGGAGAGCAGGATTGTCGGCTGGTTGCCGATGGATGATCTTTGAGCATATTTGCATTGATCGCCCGATACTCGTCGCATTTCACGAACACCAGCGGTTTGGCCACCGCAAGAGGGTGTTCTTTTCCGGAAAAGTGGTTGCAGGATGTCAACCTGTGAGCCTTCAAAGTGGTATATGCATAGTTGAGTAGCAGGGGCATTGGCTTGAGGTCTGCGGTATAGACCAAAAGAGCATTGGATCTGATTGGGTACTCTTGAGCTTATAGTCTTATTGACGCATACATACAGTAGCTGTTGGTTCATATATATATACCTCTCTTTACTCGGTTATAGTTAGCTACTGTACAACTCTTAGCTTTACTTTGTTTATCTCCGTGACTAGTGAGTACCCCTCGCCCACGTCAGTTTGGGGTACCCACTGGGAGGGGAGACATGTTTACATGTTCTCACCCCCCGCCTATTTTTTAGGTGACGTTGTTGGTCCGAGTGGGACAGCTGAAGAGGAGCGTACCTAGAGCGCGATTTAGCTCCAGACCCGCGGTTTGCATATTTCCTAGTTTGCTCAGTTCGTTTATTTAAATATATAACTTAGACTTAATTATGGTTCATGTTCTCTACTTCTGTTTTGGAATATTAAAATATCGTTGGGAATTTGATGTAATAATGGTTTTTGGGATTTTTATGTTATAAAATGGTTTTCTACCCCTCGTGGTAGCGTTTCTAAAAAGAAAAGGTTTTCGTGTGGGAAACAGTTTTTAAAAGGGTTTTCTCGTGGATTTTATAACTTAGTATTTCAAAACCAGTTTCCGAGTAGGAAACATTTTAAATGATAGTTTATGGTTTTATGAATGAATATATGTGGATGAACCTGTGGTGAATGGTGTGAATATGTGTATGTTGATTGGAATAATTATCGATACACTTGGTTGTGGTTGTAAAGTTGTATTTCACTCCTTGTACTTGTGCGACGCCGTGCAAATACAGGGGAGACTCTGTCCGTGTGAATAGTGGTCTCTCTATATTTGTAGCGGATCTAGCATACCCTGGGGGTCAGGTTTTCAAAAAAAAATTCTAGTGATTTTCCACTGTTTTCTACTCTAAAACTGACCCCCATAGATAGATATATATGTGCTTTTATATATAGTATAGATAGATATATATAGTTTGACTGGACTACTATCGGTAGTAAACTACTCGGTTTGCTACCGATTTGTTTTTGATGATAGAGCTTTCAAGTCGACGATCGGCACCGTTGAACATGATTTAGACCATTTAAATTATCTAGAAATCAAATTTCATGATTTTTTGGTATCACTAACTGAACGATCAAAGGGTCACAAAATCTATAATTTTAATGGCCGATATGGTGCGTTTACTCATTTAACGGTATAGAGGAGTTCAAATCAACTAAATTTTTGTTAGAAAATTCTTTAAACTATTTAAAATAAGATCTAGACTCTAGATCTCAAATATAAAAATTGTATCATCACTTTTTGAAGGTTATTCATTTTCAGTCATTCATTTTTCTGTTCACTTAATGGATAAGAGAATAATATCGAAGATGCGTGAAATTTGATTTCTAGATAAAGAAGAGAGTGAGAAAGATGCCCCGTCTCAAATCTCAATATTACAATACAAATTATATATATATAGAAAGAATAAAATTATCATTTTACTCCTTATATAACCACGGTCCGCTTTTTTTTCTCTCATAGTTATCTAAATATTAATAACAGAAGAATATATATGTATATTATATACAGAAAATTTTTTGAATGGATAAATTTGATAACTTAAGTTTCTATATAATACCCTTAATAGAAAGTGGTATGCAACTATTCCCTTTTTTTTTCCCATTTTTTTTTTAATATGAGTGTCATTTTCAGGTGAACTGTAATGCAATTTTCCGGTCTCTTTCCGGCGTTCTTGATTTCTCTTTTTTTCCCTGCTGCTGATAATTTCCATATTTGTCCCTTTCGTCCTGTTTTGCAAAGGAGGGCTAATTATTTAAAGCAAGTTGCTGTTCAAGTGGGTCTCAATTACATTATGCCCGTGTTGGCTAAAGCAACCAATCCACTCGGTGCTATCACTATCTCGCCAAAACTAGTAGTAGCAGTAGTAGTAGTAGTAGTAGTAGTAGCTCTAGGGCTGCAAACAGGGGGGGGCGCGCCCTGCCCCGCCTCCCGTCCCGACTAGTAAAAATTCACTCCGTCTCCCGCCCAGAATTCGTGACGGGTTAAAAAATTAATCCCATAATCCGCCCTGCCTCGTAAACCGCCTCCCGCCGGCACCCCGAATCCGCCCCGCCAACTAATATTTTTTATAAAATTATAATATTATTAATTATTAATATTTTGTAAAATATAAAATAATAATTTTTAATAATATTATATATATATATATATATATATATATATATATATATATATATATATATATAATTTAATAATATTAATTATAAAAATAAAAAATATCAATCACAATTCAAAATAAAATTAAAAAATTTCAAATATATTTGAAATGAGAGTATTAATTTATTTGTATTTTGAACTCTTTTGTAAATACATTATTTTTTAAGAATATTTTTTTAAAATAAAAATAATTTCGGAGCAGATCATGGCAGGGCGGATTCGGGGCGGGTCAAAATTTCTCCCGTTTCCTGCCCCGAATCCGTCTCGGATCGTAAAATTTGTCCCGTTTCCCGCTCCGAATCCGTTTATTCTCTCCCATTTACTGCTCCCATCGGAGCGGATCGGGGCGGGAGCTCCACCAACCCGGATCCGTTTGCATCCCTAAGTAGCTATGCTTCTATTTGATGATTGATCTATATAGAACAGCAGATTTATATTTCATTTATTTACTTACCTCTTGTGTTACAAGAAGCTAGTTTGGCATTATTATTATCATTTTTTTTTTCCACTTTTATGAACATAAGTTTTGCATCATCTGGTAATCCGACGGCATTAATGCTCTAATGGATGATTAGCTAGATCGAGAAAGAAATGGTCACCTACCCTTCCTAATAAAATATTGACTAAAATACAGAAAATTTCATTATAAAAACTCTCTTCTTCTTTTTTTTCTCCCTTGCTTTCAATCGGGTTTCATTGTTACTCATTTATTTTCGATGATGGTGCTTCCAAATCGACGATCGATATCGTTGAATATGATTTGTACCACTTGAAGTATTTAGAAACTAAATTTCAAATCTTTCCGACAACATTGACCCAGGTGCTTTTTTTTTTTTTTTTTGCATTTGGCTACCTCAAAAAAATTATTTTTACAAATAAGTCTACCAAATTTATAATTACAATTTTGATCCTATTCCCGCTACACAAGTACCACGTAAGCACTACGCGGGTAAGGATGAAGATACTGGAATAAGTTGAACACGATAATCCATTCATCATGTTTAAATACGAAAAATATAAATATGAAACACGGTGAACCATTCACCGTATTTGAACACGGTGAATGATTCTTCAACTTAGCACCTCTCCAACCAGCTTGCGTGGCGCTGATATAAGGCCTGCGTGGCGGAGATAGAGCCAAAATTGTATTTATAAATTTGATGGAGCTATTTATAAAAGCACTTTTTTGAGAGGGCCAAATCCAAAAAAAACCCTTAACCCAATAATCTTATTATAAATACTCTTTTCTTTCACTTTTTCTCCCCCGCTTTCAATCGAGTTTCGTTGTCATTCATTTATTTTCGATGATGCAACCTCCAAATCAACGATCGGCACCGTTGAATATGATCTATATCACTTAAGTATCTAAAAGCCAAATTTTAAATCTTTTCGGCATCATTAACCCAATGATCAAAATGTTTCAAAATTTATAATTTTAATGATTGATATAAAACGTTTTTTCGTTTAACGATGTAAAAATATTCAAATCAATTAAATTTTGATTAGAAAATTTTTAAAACTATTTAGAACAAGCCATCGATCTTAATTACAAAATTCCTATCATCATTTTTTACAGGATATTCATCTTCATCCTTTAATTTTTGTGTCCACTTGACTGCCAAGTGGACAATATTGGTAAAACATAAAATTTGATTTCTAGATGTTTCAAATAATACAGATTATGTTCGACAGTGCCGATCGTAGATTTGAAAGAAAACTCTATCATAAAAAACAAATGGATGACGAAATATGCATGATAAATAAATTACCAAAAAAAGATATGGTCGAAAGAGCTCTACATATCTTGTCAACCAAGCAAATCCAGATAATCTATTGATGGCCGTACATAATAAAACAGAGAGTAGCAATGACAGGTCCTCATTGATGATGAGAATGATGTGAGAGGACTAAATTGTAATTGAAATTTTATGAAAGTCGAACAACAACGTTATCAGGTGATAAGGTTTGCCACCGACACAGACAATTTTCCGCCGTCCAAGCAAATAATCTTGTTCAACAAAAGAAGCTTGATTGCGACGACGAACGAATAAACATTACCAGAAAAAGGAAAAAGAAAAGATGGATACCAAAAATAAAAGTAGGATGAAATGAATGCTGGGGACCAGCTATGATCCTGATGAGTTCATCGCAGACAATAAGATTGCGAAATGAAAACCCAATCACATAGCGAAAGTACTATAATCTTTAGTACATGTAGAGATTATAGATATAAACCCTGGAACAGTACATGCAGAGATAAAATCAGTGGGAAAAACTTCTAATATCTATAAATGAAGATCATACCACACAACAGCAAGAACTTAAAATATAAATGCAAAAAAAAGAAAAGGGGAATACGCACAATCAAGAGAGCTCCAAGGACTCGACAACTCTTCGGGCCTGGATGCGAAGGGCCGTTTGCCTCTGCTCTGCATCTAGGGTTGAACCAAACTGGCTCGCGGCCCAAATAAGAGATGCACACTTCTCTCCTAGAAGCCGCCTTATATCTTCCTGTATGTTCGCCAAGGGAGAGTTCTCCTTCCCATTTAGATTTCCGATGAGTAGCAAAAGGAACTCACCGCATTTAAATCTGCACCCGAGAGAAAGGGATAAAAAAAAAAAAACACACACACACGCAGATGTTTTTGAGAGCATAAATAGGTCTCAAATTAATAAGAAAATGTTCAAATAAATTTTGGGTCGCGAGACCATATATGGTTCTTTCTCCCTATTACGCGATAAATGCACCAGAACAATCTGAGCTTGTTCTGAAATCGCGCCTATTCGCAGATAGTCAACTAAACTTTAAAAAATTTGTAATTTGCCACCCAAACTTCTAGTTTTCTTTTTTATTTTACATTTAGCCGCCTAAGTCTGTATTTTATCAATTCAAAGAGAGGAACAATCACTAAATGGTTAAGAAACAACAATGGATGCACATCAGCAATATAGCAAGAGTCTTTTTCACGTTAAGCTTTAATCTTGCAGTAAAGAAATTACTGTTTATCATTTAATTTGTTAAAAATCAAAAGTGATAATTATGGTCAACTTTATCCAAAAGAACGATTTCTGGCATCAAGAAGAGTCATCTATACCAATGGCAGGTGTGTCCTTTATTGTTTCTTCACCATTTGGCTAATATAAGCGCCTGTTTGGCTTTGCAGATGCGCCCGTGTTTGTGGCAGGCAACCGCAAGACCAAGCCTTTTTGAGAAAGCTCCAATTTCAGAGCTTTCTCGAAAGCTCTGCCGTGTGGCCACGAGCGGGCTGCACCGCTAGGCCAAACATGGCCCAAGTCTCCTCAAATTGATGAGTTATAGATTTAGGTGGTTAATTTGCAGAAGAAAAAAAAGGCAGTGAATCTGAAATTTTCAAGTTTGGATGACTGTGTAACCGGGCAAAAGTTCAAGTGGCTCTGCCGCATTTAAGTCCATACATAAAATAATAGATGACGACGCTTTGTGGGGCCCATGAACGGCAATGACTATAGAGTTGGAAATAAGACGAGCAGTCTACACATCTTTCTTTTGCCCATATGTCATCCCTTTCTTCCTCACGATTTCCAAGTGCAAGTCCTCAAAATATTTATGAAATAATAGGAGTCCAGAATATTTAATCCAAATAGGGTAGAGTTAAAGATAGAGTCTAATGTGCTGTAATTTTCAAATGTATGTTTAATAAAAATATAAGTGTTTCTGCATGCCCTTGTCTATCATCCGTTTTCATTTCTTATATTCATCTATTTGTTCCTTCCTTCTCTGTTTCATCCTTTTGGACGCATCTTCATCACCTCATTGACTTCTTCAACTATGCAAACCAAACCAAATATTCATTTCCTAGCTATTAACTGGCCTGATGCATGTAGTCTTAGACCCTCTCATTTAAGCCTTCAAATTGCAAGTATATCATGAGTATTTTTTTAGCAAAATGAAAATGTGTGTTTCTAGTAGTTCAAAGTTACATTTCAAAAAGAAAAACTAAAATTTACCTAGTATAAGGAGGAGGCGACTTTCAATTGCGCTAACTATAAGGAGATGCCCTTGTGTATGTAATTGGACATGACCCTTATCTGTCTAACTAAATAAAAACTTTTCTTTTCATTTTCTTCTTTTCTTCAAAAGTGTATATGGGCCAGAAAAGTCATACTTTCTCAATTAACATTGATATAATCGCATTAGCAAAAACTAGGCAAAACATATAAAATGTAATATGAAGACAGAAGGAAACAAGATTTTACATAGTACAAGGAAAAGATGACTTAAAGACAATCAGAACTGACCTTAGATTTTCGTCTGCTTGCTCATCCTTTATAAGTTCCACAATTTTTTCAACCCCATGGCATTCCGCAAAATCCTACAAAATGAAATTCATTCACCAATATGGGAGAGAGAGAGAGAGAGAGAGATTGCCTCTATCACAGGCATAGTTCAATCGTTGAGCCTCATAGGCAGATAATTCATCAATTAAGTCATAGTCGGTTCATTTGTCAACCACGATGAGATGGATAGGGTAAAACGAGTGAGCAGTGTTGAAAAAGAATAAAGGTTTAGTGATTCAAAGTCAGCATTCATGAGAGCGGATTATCGAATCTGATAGGGTCAAACAAGAACGTTTGATGGGATTATCAAAACCAAACTAAAAAGTTGGAATTGAACAGGATTGAACTCAAGCATACCTTTGGAGCCCACTGGACTCTCCCTGCCTCCATGGCACAAAAACCTCACACTCCAATTGCATTTGTCTTATCCTATCCTATCCAATCTTGGGTGTCAAATAGGCCCATTAGGGTTTGTTTCTCAAGATATGACTTGAAACACTTATTAAAGGAGACGACTAACGGAGACTAAACAAAGAGACCTATAATCAGCTTCAGATATTGGCAAAATGTGAGACAATTTGTAATCTCAAGGCTGTGCCATTTGGAAATTTAGCATTGTTTCATAAGCAAACTACTAAACTTTCAGAAGCTCCATCTGTTAGGTTTTTATGCACATCAACTAAAAAGTCGACCATTTTTTGTTGAATTTAACAATTATGTCTGCTCAGCCAGTTTCAGTCTACATATTGGTGGCACAAATAATCACCTATCTTCGAGAGCATGAGAAGACAAATCAAATTGCCTAGTACGAGCATCATGAGATAATTATAGATTATGTTTTCATATACTCCACCAAGAAACCTTTTGTTAAATTGAAAGTTAGTAAGGCCCAACCATGTTGCAAACAATCTAAAAAGATGGGAGGGGTGTAATTGTTAGCAATAAGGAAGAATATTAAATCGTCCATCAAAAGCTTGATCATCACGAGCATATAGAAAAGGCTAGGACATGTTTATCACCACAACTGACTACAAAGCAACAAGACAGGATAGGGATTACACTTTAGGAACAACCGCTTAAATATCAAAACATAAAAAATGAAACATGATTATCCAGTAAGAAATATCGAAATGATAACTGCAGATGTTATAATTAGAATCAATCAATGTTTTTTGCGCACACGTATCATTCATTTTAAGGTAACAAGCAAATCTGCTTCGAAAGGTGTTGCATCTACCACCTCATTTGCAGTAAGGCGCTGTTTGGGACCTCAAAAAAGTATGGAAAAAAGTTCCTCTAAAAAGGTTTTCTGTGGACAATTCCTTTTTCAGTTTTCGGTCCATTGGATTCCAAGAAAAATTAGCTTTTTTGGGAAGCTTTTATTTTTTCAGATTTTATGGAAAACTAGTATTTTTGGGGCCTAAAAAAATTGGAAAATGAAAACACTAGTTTTCCATAAAATCTGAAAACAAGTTTTCCGAAAAAGCTAGATTTCCTTTAAGCCAAACAGGTGAAAAACTTAAAAAGAGATTTTCGAAAAAAGTATTCCACAGTTTTCCGTAGAACTAAATAGCCCCTAATTGATAGAGAAGGGAAAATCTGTGTGATCATAATGCTGTAATCTTTTCCTATGAAAAGTAGCTTGATGGATGTCGTACATACATTGGTCTTCCCTGATGACTAGTGAGCCAAAAAGAAATCTCTAATTAATAGTGTTAGAATGGTAGCATACCATCTGATTGGAGGAAGACTCCAACATTAATGCTATTAGAGCATCCAAGCATGCTTCTTGTTCAGGTATTCCTCGGTTTGATAATATATTCACGAGTACCTGCACCAGATGAACATTCTTAGCTTCTTACTAGAATCGGAAATTAAGCACGAGTCCATAATTTCACATGATTTCATCAATGCTATTTAGAAGCTTTAATATGACAAAATAAGTGCGTGCAAGCATTTTTTTTCTCTCAATAGTTTGGTCAAAACATCAGCACAGTGCATGATAACCTAATCGTGTTGCAGCTTAAGTTAAATTTATCATTAAGCTTTCAAAAAGTTTGATCTAGATTTTAGATTCCCACTGATATTTCAATTGTCAAACTGACCATTCCCTAGAACACGGTCTAATTTTCACCCTAGAAATCTTTCTGAGTATCCCAGACTTCAAACTACAAAATGAAATAAGCTAGGATAATGTCAAACATGTATTTTTCATTTATATTAGTTTCTCGTTCTCATTATCAGCACTAATTTTAAATTCTCAACTACCAGGACATGAAAAAAAATATCCTTCACCAACAGAACTGGCAATACTAAAACTAATTCCATGACTCTCTAACTAGAAGTGAACCAACCTTTAGATTTCTGAAAAAAGAAAAGAAAACAAAGACATAGAGATATACTAGCATTTGCCATTCAGGATTAAGCATATAACACCTAGCAAACTGTACCTTAACTGCCTTGTATTTGTAGGCCAAAGCCGCACTTCCACTATGTAAAAGACAACAACCTTCTAAAACTCTAAGAGCAAGTGCAACTTCAGAGTCTGTCGGAGGACTAGTAATCTTCACCGGCTCCACTCCAAATATGTGATTCAGAGTCACATCGGGGTTCTCTTTGCGTGGATACAAAGTATTCTGAAATAGAACAGGAATCACTGTTACAGAACATAACCTTGTTAGTAGGAGCACTTCTTCCAAAGATCTTAGTCAGGAGTTAAAAGGATACATTATGACAATATATCATAGGAGAAACTAGCATTCCAGGTATAAAGCTAAGCATCAGGTAACATCTCAAACAGCCAAGGCAGGCTAATCTAAATTAAAGAATTTAACTTGGAAGCTCAAGAATAACTGGTGTATTCTACAGCTTAATCAGGGCAAAATAATGCATAACCAAAAAAGCAAAAAAAATTACTCGCCAACTAGCATTACAGACTGCTTTCTCAAGTCTCAACAAGTTTACACCCCTCAGTAGTTACGCACCAAATTATGTTAGGCAGACTAGGAAGACCAAACCAACTTAAACTTAATGATATTACATAATCATCGGAAGCTATTTAACCGAAAAATTGAGCTATTAGGTTTGGGTCCAATATCAATGTATCCAATACTAATGTATCAAACGTTAAATTGTTTTCTCATCTTTTTATATGGGATTGTTCTTCACCTATAAACTAGATGTCATGAACACAGACACGGGACATGCGACATGACACGACTCGAACATGACGACTCGGCAGCTTCCGAAAAATTAGGACATGAACATAGTATGGACACCGCTAATAAATGATAACGTTATTAATATAATAGTATATATTTATTATATATAAAGTACTAATTTTGCTAAAATATTGTTATATTTCTCATACGAATGAAAATTAATAAAATTCTCATTGATTGTTCGTATAAGGAAAGAAATTCTCCACGATAAAATAATTGTATGCATTCATCAAAAAGCCAAAATATTTATCATCTTATATTATATATGCGTAAAAGAAAGTAAAATAAAAACATAGATATATTTTAATAAGATGCGCTATGGACCTGTATCGTATTCGACACGAACACGCGAGACTTATAGAAGTGTCGTGATACATAGCCTATGAAACACCAATAATTGCCCGCTAACATGTGAATTAGCCAACTACCCGTTGAATCCCATACACTACTCCTCACCAAGCTTTGCACTGACTTACTCAACTTTTTATCCCCATCACTGCTCAACACAAGTCATCACAAACCCATTCATCTAGGCCTATGTGCCTAACTCACACTTTGGTGCACCAAACCAACATACGCATGTCGTAACCTAGGGCCTTACTCTATTGAGTAAATCACACGGCTATGCTGCATAAGTTGTTACCATGACTCCACCCCAACAGCCGGTATGTCCACAGGAGCCACCAATTGGCTGCACCGTACCACATTATTACCACTTACTAGAGCAGTCGAGTACCTTTAGGCCGCCTGCTTTGATACCAATTGTCAGGGAGAGAAGGAAGCCAAGCCCACATTAGAAGCAATTCAACTATGGGACTACTCTTCACAAGTGATTAACCCAAAAAATTCTATTAATCAACAAATTCTCCAGGGCAAGGTCAGTTAAACAGATGGGGACAACAATGTACCTAATATCTCTCCCTTCTTAGTTTAGAGTCCTCCTTGAAAGACAATACCCCAGAGCTCAAATCAGTTCACACAAGTCTCATTACACTTATCATGCAAAGAATCTCCCTAGCTGAAGATTTCAAAGTTACGATGAGCGAAAGCTATGATTGCTTCAATCTCCTAACCTCCGATGAAGCATTTCAAGTTAGAGCAGCACTCTGAAGCCAATCCTTTAACTGCAATGTTCATCTAAGAGATGTCTTTTGCTGGGGGTCATATACTCAACACAAAATGCTAAAGAATCATTCTTAAATTGATCGATAGCTGGACCACAAAATCCGTCATAATCATACCATGGAGCCTTCTTCAACTTTTGATTTACCGCCCTATACAGCAACGCTGACGTGATACCCTAGTTCTATATATGAGATATAATAGGACTACCATTTTAATCTGACTATAGCATTTTGGGTGGTGGTTAGTACCAAGAGGTTAAGAGGATTAAGCGTGTTAGAGCTAGTCAAAAGAAAGGTGACTCTTTAGGAAGCGGGGCGTCATAATTGGTATCACAACCAATCACCAGCCGAAAATGTGAAATGAGTCTCAACTAAGCCAGAATTATACAGGCAAAGCGTGACTCCCTGACTGATAACCGTTGTGGGTGGAGCGCGGCTCCCCACAAGATCGGCTAAAGGCTTACAAGATTAGTCTCACATCGCCCGATGCTTGAGCCTTACGAGAACATTCCCCAGGATTTTAAATAGCCATGTATATGAAATATAATAGAACTAACCCTCTTAATCCGGTTGTAGCATTTTGAGCGGTGACTAGGCCCAAAAGGTTACGAAGATTAACCATGGTAGGGCTAGAGTAGTCCTAGAATGGGTGACCCTGTGGGAAGAAGGGTGTCTCAGCTGATCAAAAGATTTGCCTGTTTACCAGCCAGGCGTACGAATTTCACACTGGCACCCCCAATACACGAGTCAATCTTCCAGGGCCTATTAGGATCGATGAACATACATCGTTCGGCAAATATCCTTAAACGGCTACGAGGACATTGAAAGGATCTAACAAGTAATCAATTTGAAAGGGCGAGAGAAATCGAGAGGACTATAGAAACCCTAGATTGGAAGAAGGAAAGGCGAAGAAGAGAGAAACCTTGGAGGTCGGGGATGGACTGGGAGTGGCGGAAGAGGCGGAGGGAGTCGTCGGAGGCGGCGGCGGCGGCGGAGGAGCGGAGGAACTTGAGGAGGCGGCGGAGGCCGCGGGTGCGGAGGAAGGAGAAGTCCGCCTGGGCGTCGCGGAGGCCGGAGCGGAGGGCCAGCGTCACCTCCCGGTAGACCCGCCGCCGGCTCAGCGCCGCCACGAGATCCCCCACCGCCACCGCCGCCGCCGCCGCCGACTCCTCCTCCCCGTCCGCATCCGCCGGCGGAGGCCCCGATCCCGAGGCCTCGCCGCCGTCTGCCTCCGCCTTCCGGATCATTGCACTGGCGGACAGAGTCCTACAGTGAGGGGAGGGTGCTGCTGGGTCCGAATTTTTTTTTATAAATAATCCTACCGTTTTTTATAATTATAAAAATAGTCTTTTTAAAAAAAATAATTATAAAAATACCTCTAATATATTAAATTAATTTTTTTTAAAAAAATAAATAATATAAGCGGTGAATGAGCCACCACATTTAAATGATTTACCGTTTTTAAAAGCGGTAAATCATTCACCACATTTATAGGACCGTAAAGTTTGACAAATACGACGAATCATTCACCGCTTTCATTAACATTTTTTTTTTCTCTTTCTATCATAAAATTATATTTACAAATAAAAATTTAATCGGTCTAATTTTAAAATAAAAAGTTAGAAGATGACTACTCTAAAATCTCTGCTGGGAGCCTCCTTTGCGATCAAGGGCATAGTCGTAAATGATTCACAATTTTTGTTTCCCCGCGATGGCAGTAGAGACCAAAGCGGCGGCTGGTCATGCGCCTGCGAAAGAAAGCATGAGCAATGGCAGTGGAGATCGAGGTGACAGCGAAAGCAATAGCAAGTACCATCTTAGAGACCAATACCAAGTGAGAGTTCCTTTATTTTTTTTTCCTCTCTCTTATTTTCTATTTGCTATCTACTTTTAACCTATTTTATAGTATTTTTTGGAATTATTTAATAGTTTCTGTTTAAGGTGGGTTAGATTGGATTAAAATCTAATATTTCGATAATACCTGCTCACCGCATCGTGCGGGTAACTACACTAGTTAATGTTAAGCTTATAAATGAATTTTAATTAACCAAATTTAAATAATTTTTTATGTTTGCCAATATTTTAATGGGTTAATTGCATACACGTTCCTGCAAACATGGTGAATTACATATATATTCCTGCAAAGTTCAACTTTCATAAGTTATTCCTACAAAAATCCTAATTTATTCAGATATGTTCCTCTGGTTAGAATCCGTTAGATAATTGTTTATTTTTTAACAGTAGGTTCGTGAAATGATATTTTTGTCCTCACAAATATGTCCCTCCAAAAGCTTCAGCTGGTATACGTTTGCAGAAATACCTTCACAAATGTCCACTTTTCCCTTTCTCTTCCTTTTCTGGCTGCGGGAGCAAACGACAACAGTGGCGGTGACGTCACAGAGCTTGTTGGAGTTGCGGCCGACGAGGATGAGGCTGAGGCCCGCAACGGCGAGGCAGAGGGCGAAGGTGTGGCTGATTCGGAAGCGCTCGTGACGACAGCCCATGCCAGCATGACGATCGGATCATTGACAGCGACGACAAAGAAAAAGGAGGAGGAAAAAATGAGGAAAATGAGGATACAAAGAAGAAGAAGAAGAAAAAGAAGGCGGCGGAGGCCATCGTCCGTCCACCGCCGCACTTACCTTAGCTGGAGGCGCCGCCTGGGATGGCGAGGTCGGCGTTGATCTCCCACGATGAGCATCGCCCAATCTTCTTCCACCGCGATCACCCACCGCATCTTCTCCTTCGCCGGCGATGACGACAACGGCCACTTGGACAAGCAAAAGAGAAAGATGAAGAGGAAGAGAACGAAGGGTAAAATTGTCAATTCACCTTAGTAATTAACCATAGAGTTAAGTATTTTAACTGTGTTTAACTAAAATTTTCTAACAAATCCTAACGGCAGGAACATATCAGAATACATTAAAACTTTTGTATGGATAACTTATGAAAGTTGAACTTTGTAGCGATATATCTGTAATTCATTATGTTTGCAATGACCAGTATGCAACTAACCCTATTTTAAAACTATAATAGTGATTTTGCGTTAAAAAAAATTATGAGTTTTGCAACTCTGTAAATACAGGTCACTTTTTTGAATTCGCAGATCAATTCAGATTTTTGTAAATATAACCACACAATTTCTAATTTTAAATTTTTTAACATTATATTTAAAAAATTTCCTTATTATTTTAATATTTTATCTTTTAGTTTGAAATTAAATTATAAATTTAATTTTATATTTTGAGGTGCACACTCATTTGTAAATTATTTTTATATTTTGTATTTTAATTTTAATTTTATTTTGGCCAATTTTTAAAAAAAAATCCGTTAGTTTTGAGATTTTGCAAAACTAGGCCACCATTTTGGATTTTGCAAATTTGGTCCGAAGTTCTATGAAACTAATCAAAATATTCATATTTCTTTCTCTCTTTTTTTTTCTCTCTTTTTTTTTCTCTCGTTTTTTTTTTCTCTTCGGAGAGGGCATCGGAGGCGAAGGCAGCCCGCCTCGCCTCTACTTCACGTGCCCTCGCCCTCGCCCTCGCCCTCGCCCGTGCCCTTGCACCCCCCGTCTTCCTCGCCGCCAACCCCATTAGGGATGTGCTCACCGCCGCCCTATGATATGCCCCGCCTCGCCTCCGCCCTATGCGCCATCGATCGCGCCCACTCACCCCCCACCCTTCTCACCTTCGACCCTATCCTCTTTTTTTTTTCTTTCCAACCCTCGTCCATCGTCTCTGCGGCCCTCCATGATGATAACGAGGACGGCACTATGTCCTCTTCCTCCTCCTTTGCCCTTTATCTTCACTGCAGCAGATTTTTCACCTACCAAACCCACTTCTGAGAACCCGCATCCTTACCACCGTCACCGACGACGAAGAGAAAGCGCTTCTCGACGCCAAGATGCTCGTTGGCGAGGGAGGAGACACGCGGCCAACCGCAACCACTCGTGGCCAGCAACAACTGAGGTGGAGACAAAGGACAACGCCACAACGATAGAGAAGAAAATGGGGGGTGCACAGGAACATCTCTGGTGAAGCATGTTTGTTTGCTTAAAATTAAAAAAAAAAAAAAACTAAAGGCCAAAAACTAGAGAAGAAGGAAAAAGAATTAGAGAAGAAGGAAGAAAAAGATGAAGTTGCATTGTTTTAGAAGAACGTTACAATGTTATAGATGTAAACTGCACCCTTTAAAATGAAAGTTGCAGTCTTTAAATAAAAATTACACTCTTTGGGAGATAGTTACACTGCTTCGAGGAGGATGAGAAATAGTATAACTTTCTCACAAAGAATGTAATTTTCGTTTAAAGAGTATAACTTTCATCTTAAATTGTGCAATTTACATCTCAAATAGTCAAAGTTACATCTATAACAGTGCAATATTTTTCTAAAATAGTGCAACTTCATCTTCATCTTCTTATTTTTTTCTCTAATTTTTTTTCTCTTTTTTTTTTCCTCGTTTTTATTATTCTCTCCGAAAAGAGCGGCAGGGGCGAAGACGCGCCTCGCCTTCACCTCGAGCGCCTTCGCCCTCGCCCTCACCCTTACCTCCTATTCTCTTTGCCTATGACCCCCATCGAAGCCATCATGTGACCCTCTTTTTTTTTCTCTCCAACCCTCCTCCACCGCCTCTGCAACCCTCCGCGTCGGTAATGAGGGTAGCTTTCCGGAGGGCGATGGCGAGCGCGGTCACGAAGGGGTCGAAGGCAAGGAGGACGAGGGGTGCGCGGGCGCGTGCGAGGGCGAGGTAAGGGTGAGGGAGAGGGTGCGCAAGAGAGGACGAGGGTGAGGAAGAGAACGCGCGGGCAGAGGTGAGGCGGACCGCCTTCGCCCCCATCGCTCATTTCAGAGAAAATTTTTTTAAAAAAAGAGAGAAAAATAAGAAAGAAGAACTAGAGAAATTAGAAGAATAAAACAAAATTATACTATTTTAGAAGAACGTTACACTGTTTTAAACGTAAGTTGCATCTTTTGAAATAAAAATTACACTCTTTAAATGAAAATTACACTCTCTGGGAGATAATTATACTATTTTTCACACGCACACACACACAAACCAGTGTGGAGGAAATGGGAAATGGGAAAGGGAAATTAATCGCACCGCTCGGGTTTTTTTCTTTTGGTGGTGAATGAACCGGGCGGTTCGTTCGAACCGGTGGGCGAGCGAGGGTAAAATTGGAAAGGGGACGCGGGGACGATTCGTCGTGTACGAAATCTTGAAGCCCCTCTCGCGCTGCCAAAAAACCGCGGTCGAGATACCGCTTCCAGCGGTGGTGCCCCGACTCCAAAGCTCCGAATCTTTCTTAATTAAATTATTATTATTATTACTTTATTACATATATATATTTATAATAGTGCAACGTTCTTCTAAAATATTGCAACTTCATCTTCTTCTTCCTTCTTCTCTAGTTTTTTTTTTGTTCTCTAATTTTTAGCCTTTAGCTTTTATTTTTTATTTTAAGCAAACAAAAGTGCTTGACCAGAGATGCTCTTGTGCACTCCTCGCTCACCTTGCCTCTGACCACATTGAGGTCGCGTTCGCCGCCTCCCCGTCGTTGTGCTCTCATCCGTCTCTACCTCGCTCGTCCCCTACTCCGGGTGGGCGTGGTGGGCCACGTGCTCCCTCCTTCACTGACAGACTTTTCAGCATCGAGAAGTGCTTTCTCTTCGTCATCGATGGCGATAGTGAGGATGCGGGTTTTCAGAAATGGGTTTGGTGGGTGAAAAATCAGCTACAGTGGAGATGAAGAGCAAAGGCAGAGAAAGAAGACGCATTGTCATCCTCGTTACCTTCGTGGAGGGTCGTAAAGGTGATGCATGAGGGTCGAAGCAGAAAAAAAAAAAGCTCAGTAGGGTCGGAGATAAGACGGGCAGGCGAAGGCGCATGGAGCGAAGGCAAAGCGAGGAGTCTCGAAGGGCGGCGGCGAGCGCAGCTTCGGCGGGGTTGGAGACAAGGAGGGCGGCAGGTGCGCATGCGCGTGTAAGGGTGCGTAGGTGCAGGCGAGGGCGATGGCATGTGGGGTAGAGGGGAGGTGGGTTACCTTTGCCTTCATCGTCCTATTCGAAAAGAATAAGAAAAAGAATAGGAGAAAAAAAAAAAGCCTTTCAAACATGTGTTCTCTCATAAGCACATAAAAATATCTATAACTCTATATGAATCCCAAAAAAAAAATCCACGTGGCAACCTCACCTTCAAGGTTGGATATGGACTCCATCTTCAAATTTACTCTTTTTGAACCAATTTTTCCTCTTCCTTCAACCGTTTCTCTTTTTCATATGACATTTATCTTCCCCTTGTGACCGTTTCTCTTTTCATATGACAAGTTATCTTTTCCATGTGACCGTTTCTCTTTCCTATATGACAATTTATTTTTTTGGCCATACAATCATTTCTCTTCCCCATAAGTTGTGGTTTTTTCTCTTCCTTCTTCATTGTTGTTTCCTTTACCATCTTGCCTCACCAAAACGTGGGATGGTGATTACTTCATATGTTGCCTTCTTCGGCATGATTCGAGACGACGGTGCTAATGCCGTCCGCTCCTCTCTCTACGTCAATCCCAATCTTTTCTGCCACACCACCATCCACGACCTTCTCCTCTGCACTCTACATTATCGTCGTAAACGACCGCGTCGAGGTCGGCTTTGTTTAGTCACTTTTCTATCTCTTTGTAATTTTTTATGATTTTTTTTATTGGAGATGAATAAGAAATGAGAGTTTCCGAAAATGCAGAGAAAGAAAGAGGAGGAGAGTTGACGGCGAGTGGTATATTGGAATCCGTACTCGAGGATGAGGATGCGGTTACCGGCAATGTTGGTGGCAGTGGCGGTGATGCTACTTCTTGCGACTGCGGCTGCATAGGGCTTCACCACTAATAGGGGTTAGAAGTGAGGGTTAGCATTTCGATATGCCAATCGCCCTTCGAATATATGAGCATCTTATTCGACATATCTATTCGATTTACTCAAGAAACATGTAGTATCTAGTAGATGTATAAGAAAATAAGATGTCTATAATTCGTACAATATTATTCCGGGTATAATCTGAATTCTCTACTTTTACTTATCTATAATTCTTCACCATGTTTAATAATACAATATGTACATTCTTTCATGTTGGATTCACACAATTGTATTGATTTTATTTTTTTTCAGTACCATCATAATGTTGATAAGCATGCCGGAGTTACTAAAAAAGTTCAAGATGATAAGCGCGCGTATATATATATATATATATATATATATATATATATATATATATATATATATATATATATATATATATATATATATATATATATATATATATATATATATATATATATATAGAAATGGACTCATACTATTAATATAAAATTACATTATTCTTTCAGTTTTTAACGCTTTGGATCTCTTATCATTATTTCTAATCATTGGATTAAATACTATACCCATTGGGGACCACTCAACCCTGGGGGACCACTCAACGCTAACTACCTAATATCATTCTGACCTTACAAATTTTCATCCGAGGGTTAAAAACTTGGTAGTAAAAAAGGCGTTTTACTACTAATAGTATTCCAGTCTAATTCTATATATACATATATATATATATATATATATATATATATATATATATATATATATATATATATATATATATATATATATATATATAGAGTGAAATTTGTTATTCTATTGATAGCACAAATTTCACCATGCTAATGATGATTTTTCTACCATTGGATCGCTTTGAGATCCGTCTTTGGAACTTGATGGAAGATTAACGGAAGAGAGCGTTAAGTTGCTTTCAAGCTCTCTCTCTCTCTCGATTTTCAAGTCTCGACTCGCTCACTCTCTCATCCCTCTCTCTCTCTCTCTCTCTCTCTCTCTCCCTTTCTCTCTCTTTCTCTACCTTGGTCCAGACCTAGCCTCTCTCAAATTTCTCTTCATCTCTCTCTCTCTACACCTTGGTCCAGGACCGAGCTTCGCCGCACGTCCCGTCACTCCCAGGCGTCGCCCCGCACGCCCGTCGCTCCCTAGCGCCTCCCACCGTACGGCCCCCGTCGCTCACGGAGCCGCCCCGCACGGCCCTCATTACTCCCCCGGCGCCGCCCCGTACGTGTCCTCCGCCGCCGCCAGCGCCGCCTCGCATGTATGATTTTTTTTTTTGTTATTACAACTAAAAAATAGATCTACAACTTTAGATTTCTTTATTTTATTGGTTTGATTTAATTTTTTTTTTTTCAAAGTTTGTTTGTTTGTTTGATTTTTTTTTCCATTTAACCTCTCATAAATTTTTTTTTAATTTAGACTATTTTTTTCAGATTTTTTCTTGACATTTCGTTTGATTTTTCAGATTTTGTTTGTTTTGTTTTCCAGACCGAGCTTCGCCGCACGCCCTCGTCGCTCCCTGGCGCCGCCCCCCGCACACCCACGTTGCTCCCCGGCACGCACACTTAAACGAGGTATGATTTTCATTTGATTTTTTAGATTTTGTTTGTTTGGTTTTATAGCTATAGTTAGATTTTTACAGTTATAGTTTTGAAGACATTTTTTTTATATTTGATCTCTTAGAAAGAAAATTTTGAAAAACACTAGCAGGGAAGGCATTTTTTTTCCTAAAAAAATCAAGAGTTATTAGTTTTTAAAAATTTGAATATTTGTTGTAGTAGTCTTATTTTATTTAGATCTATTCACTTTTTCTAACAGTTTTCTCTGAACCAAATCCTGCTAACTGCATCTTTTTGTGTTGAAAGTGAATAGAAAAATCCTGCTGATCTGAAAAAATCATGCAGACACAAAAAAAAATAAAAATGCTAGTGTTTAGTTTTGATTCTGAAAAATCTGAAGGCATTTTTTTGTGTGGATCCTTCTATTCACTTTCAATCCAAATCTCATATAGTTGATTCTCTTTTGTCTAGTACTTGTAATATATTTTTTCTCACTGAATGCATTATAGTTGATTCTCTTTTATATTGTTTGAGTTTTGTTTGAGAATATTAATTTTAGTTTGAGAATGTTAACTTTAGTTATTTCTATAGGAGTTAGTTGAACGATGGAACATGGCTCTATAATTGGTTCCTCAGTTTCAATTTCTAATCTTGATGTTAGAGATGAGGTGAATGAGGAAATTGGAGAAATAGTTGCTAACGATCATACATCGAATGTGAGCAAATATCCTGTTGATGAGATACGTGTTGGTTTAGAATTCACTTGTATAGAGGATGCAAAAAGTTTTATAATGATTATACTTTTAAAATGGGATTTAGTATAAGAAAGTAAATCCATTATAAGGCAAGAAAACAGGATGATGCCATCACGTCTATAACCTATTGTTGCTCCAAAGCTGGTAATTCTAAACCTACATCTCAAGAGAAAAGTGAACAGCAAAATTCTCAAGGTACCCATACACCCCAAAAGGATTTTCCCAACAGACGAACTAATTGTAAATCGCACATTGTATTGAAAATAGATGATCGAGGGAAGTGGGTGATCACGGTGTTTGCTAACGAACATAATCATGAGTTGATAGCTAGTCCCTCTAAAACTCGTTTTTTTCAATCACATCGTAACATCACAAATGAGCAAAAAGATTTGATTCATATGTTAAATGAACAAAATATCTCTGCTTCATAAATTATGTCCTTTTTGGAAGTAAAAGAAGGAGGAAGGCGTAATATTCAGTTCATTCGCAAGGATTTGAGTAACGAGGTTGTCAAAAAGAATAGAAAACTTATTGGAATAGATGTGGCAAGTGCTCTTAATCTCCAAAGAAAGGACCCTTTATTTTTTTATGCTATTGATGTTGACGACCAACAAAGAGCACGGAATATATTTTGGGTAGATGGAAGATCTAGGATGGTATATGAGCACTTTGGTGATGTTATAACTTTCGACACAACTTATATGACGAACAAATATAGTATGCCATTTGCTCCCTTTATAGCGGTTAATCATCATTTTCAGTCTATTTTTTTTTTGTGTGCTCTTATTAGGGATGAGACTGCTAATATATTTTGTTGGTTGTTTGAAACATGGATAAAGGCCATGTATGGTAAACACCCGAAAGCTATTATTATTGACTAAGATCCTGCTATGAAGAAAGCTATTGAGATAGTCTTTCCAACTACCGTTCATAGGTGTTGTCAATGACATGTTATGAGAAAAGCAAAAGAACATTTCAATGTGTTATATAGCTCCAAAGATGGCTTTGAAAATAATTTAAAGGAATGCATAAATAATAACTTAACTGTGAAGGAATTTGAGAATGCATGGACAATAATGCTTGATAAGTATCAATTGCATGAAAATAAACACCTTCGATTGTTATGGAATATTCGGCATCAATGGATTCCCGTGTATTTTCGTGATACTTTTTTTTTGTGAATATGTCCACTTCATAGCGTAGCGAAAGTATGAATGCTGTGGCAAAAATATGGTTAGACTCACGTACATCAATATTTAAATTCGTCACTCAGTTTGAAAAAATGTCAAATAACCAATATGAGCGAGAGGACATGAAGGATTTCATGACAAAGGATGGAAAGCCTACTTTATGGTCAGATGATCCAATTGAGAAAGATGCACGCTCCATATATACAAGGACAATTTTTTCAGAATTCAAGGCTCAACTAAGGGCTACAACAGGTTATAAGTTGGTTGAATTAGAAAAAGACAAGTTGTACAAGATTAGTTTGATTTCACAACCTTCCACGTCAAGACAACGAATGTGCGCATATACTATCACAATTGTAAGGTCCGAAGATATAGTATCTTGTACTTGTAAGTTGTTTGAATTTACGGTCTCCTATGTTCTCATGCACTTAAAGTGATGCATCATATTGAAGTGTATAGTATCCCTCCTAGGTATGTTCTAAAAAAGTGAACTAAGAATGCCAAAAAAGGAACATTCACTAATTCTTTAGAAATGAGTGATGGGTCCTTATTTTGTCGGTCTCGAAGATTTGATTCACTTGCTTGAAGGATCTAAAAGTCTTAAGGCATATGAAAATGCACGTCGAATAATTAGAGAAGGAGTAGATGTGCTAACATCAATTAATCAAATAATAGAAATTGAGGAAGGAAGAAATAAGGAGACTTCAAATGATCTTCGTAGGACCCTAATTTCACAATCAAGTCTTAACCAATGCACGATTAAAGATCCCCCTCACTCGCAATGTAAAGGACGAAGAAAACCCCAAAGGATTAAGCCACCCGTCGAAAAGAAAGCAAGAATGTCAAGAACTTGCAAGCACTGTGGTAAAAAAGGACACAATATTAGGACATGCAAAGAGGTAAGATAAATTTTTATTTTTAGTTTCAATACCATAATAATTTTTTTGTTACCTTTGTCGAATATTTCTATCTTTACTATATCACATCATGTTAACAAACATAATATTTTGCAGGTTGTTGATAGAGCACTATCTATTGAAGAAAATTCTAGCGAGAGTTTTCAAGCAACCGATGAAGAAGAGTCTTGAAAGCATAATAGAAGATTATATGAAGAAAGAGATTTTGTATTGTAGAAGGTTTTTTTGTGCATGCATGTTTTGGATTATTGTGCCTGATCATATTGTCATTTCTTATTCGGTGGCATACATTGTAGCTTTTGTACTAGAGAAGTTTTGTTTGTGCATGTATGTTATGGATTATTGTGCCTGACCTTTCTTGTTTTTTTGGAAGGTATTACTTTGTGCTCATCATCTTTATTTAAGCATTTGAATAAGTTTGTAATATTCGTTTTTGTGAGGGGAATTAATGTGGTATGACTACATCTGTATTATCTTTTTCTTTGCTCTCTCACTCTGTGTATGATGGGTGTATTGGCATATACTTATGTGTATACAAATATTTAACTTAATATGCTGGGTGCTCATCATCTTTATTTAGCATTTGAATAAGTTTGCAATATCTGTTTTTGTGAGGGGAATTAATGTGGAATTACTACATGAACATTATCTTTTTCATTGCTTTCTCACTCTATGTATGATGGGTGTATTTGGTATACACATGTGTGTACAAATATCTAACTTAATATGCTGGGTGCAATAGCTCTTAGTGGTAATATTGTGCCTGTTGAGATGCATGACAATTAAAACAAAATGGTAAACTAATGAAAAGCTTGTGGTCATTAGAGGTCAATACTACATATTGGAATAGCAACATATATTTTTTTCATACAATTTTTTTGCTTCCTAAGAGAATAAAATTTTAACACACAAAATTACTAAAATAAATACAATAAATATCTTTCTTTCTGTTTCGATTCTTTCTGTCAATGTAGTTGTCCTTGTAGAAACTTCCGCAACTTTAGTTTTCAAGTCCTCTATTTGCTCAGACAAGATGGAGATGTTGTAATTTATAGTTTGAAGTATCTTTTCATTTGTTTGTTTTGGAGAAAATGCTGCTGATTCAAACGCCGAACTTTCTTTCAACTGTGAGAGATTTGAACTTCCCCCTTCCAAATGTTCTTTAAATATCATTGATTTTTTATCACACCACATGAAAAAGTCACAATAATTTTCATTATTCTTTCCATATTTGCGACAACCGTAAAACTGTTTTCCTTTACTTCTAGCTTATTGTGAAGATCGAATCATGGCTATCTCGTTACATTTACACAAAACTAGGCCATCTTCAGGAGAACTTGCCATCAATAACCTACAACAAATGGTAAACTTATCACAATTATAATTAAACTATTTATTTGATTCAGCATTTTTTTTGTGTTTGTGGATCCTGCATGATTTTTCAGATTAGCAGGATTTTTCTATTCACTTTCAACACAAAAAGATGCAATTAGCTAGATTTGGTTCAGAGAAAATTGTTAGAGAAAGTGAATAGATCTAAATAAAATAAGACTACTACAACGAATAATCAAATTTTTAAAAACTAATAACTCTCGATTTTTTTAGAAAAAAAAATGCCTTCCCTGGTAGTGTTTTTCAAAATTTTCTTTCTAAGAGATCAAATATAAAAAAAATGTCTTCAAAACTATAACTGTAAAAATCTAACTATAGCTATAAAACCAACCAAATAAAATCTAAAAAATCAAACGAAAATCATACCTCGTTTAAGTGCGTGCGCCGGGGAGCGATGTGGGCGTGCGGGGGGCGGCGCCAGGGAGCGACGAAGGCGTGTGGCGAAGCTCGGTCTGGAAAACAAAACAAACAAAATCTGAAAAATCAAACGAAATGTCAAGAAAAAATCTGAAAAAAATAGTCTAAATTAAATTTTTTTTATGAGAGGTTAAATGTAAAAAAAAAATCAAACAAACAAACAAACTTTGGAAAAAAAAAAAACAAATCAAACCAATAAAATAAAGAAATCTAAAGTTGTAGATCTATTTTTTAGTTGTAATAACAAAAAAAAAAAAATCATACCTCGTTTAAGTGCGCGCGCGCGCCAGGGAGCAACGAAGGCGTGCGAGGGGGCGACGCCAGGGAGCAACGGGGGCCGTACGGGGGGCGGAGCCTGTCACGCCCCGGGTTGAAGGATTCCCCGGGCACGCCGACAAATCCGCCGTGTACAAGAAATTTTCCCTGTACACGAAGCTTAGCTGTACCTGTATAACATACACTACTACAAACAGTAGCATATAGCTGAGAATATAAAAAAAACAAACAGGTAGGAAACGAAGTACGAGTTCAATATACATACAACATCTCGAGATACAAGAAACTACTCGCTCCAGCGAGTTCACAACTGTATATACATAACTCACAAAACCCAGAAACTATCACTACCTGTAGGAGGGGAAGTCCTCTAACTCAGCAACACGCGGGAAGGGCTCTAACTCGCAACGCCCTTGCCTCGATCCAACTCGAGAGGAGCGATGGCCGCAACGGAAGGCCCCGCAACAACGGTGGAAGAAAAGGGCGTGAGAACTACGTAAAACAGTAGTCCTCGGTGGGTACCGCCCTAAACAACATCGGTCCACCCACTAAGTCCACGGGGTAAACAAGAAAGTAAAAGAAGCGGAACACTCAACGGCTAAATGACATTATACTATCCCTGCCCTCAACAACCCTACGTAGAACAAGTAAAGGCGACCCAATCTTACGAGGAGCGTGATACACCCGTCCCGCCTAGCGAGGACACCGTGGCTCAGGAGCATTTGGCGGAGAATACTCTCTCGAGACTGGAACTACCCTCCGCCTCGCCTATTAAGGTTACACCATATCTCAAGAGTAGCCGGCGGAGCAAGCTCTCTAGACTGTGAACACACTCGTCTCGCTCAACTAGGCTCTACTCAAGTCACAACCTCACTGAGGGTAGAACGAAGGGTCACTGACTGTCTCACTCGGGCTGCCCAAACGGACCCACCCTGTCTGTATCTAGCTACGCCGTACACCGCCTTTAAGGTATCGGCTCAAGAACTGTCCCAAACTGAAACCGCGAATTAACATCGCACGACGAATCAACATCGCACTGAAACCTCATTCCGGAATGGCATTCGCGGGGCGCGACCCACGCGAGTATACAAGTATCTCTGTCACTTTCATTGTAGCTCTCACAGGCAAAAGTCGAGTAAACAGGGTCTAACCGCTCATACACCACGTGCCCTTGGCACACTCTGTAAACCAACCAGAACTCTAGGACCACCGTCAACCCCCGACGGTTCCGAGCCACCCTGTGATCTAAACTCTGCGTGGCTAGCTCGGCATCCCGGCACGAGCGTCTACGTGACTAGGCTCGCGTCCCGGCACGAGGGTACAAGTAAGCTACACTACCACAGGTATCCATCGCACTCCCCCGGCGATGATACGACACAACACGGCTCCTAGAGCTAAATCTGGTAGTGTATACAAATGACGATCAAATCGTGGTTTTCTCCTAAGTCAAGTCCAAGTCCAACATGTAAGAAAATATTACTTGCTAAACATGCTTCGAATTTTCAGATCCTATCCAACTATAATCCATGAATTTGAGCTATCATATACTAGTCAAAACTGAAGTTAAAATATGTCGACTATTCATACTTAGGAGTAATCCGATGTAAACCCACCTCGATAGCAATTCCCTGGCAGCAAGGAATGTCCTGGGTCCCCTCGATCTCCCCCGCTGATCCGCCAAGGTCTGAAGTCTCCCGCTGAGAAGAGGCAAACCCAACAATACGAGATTTCACGAATTCTGTCCGGAAAACAGCAACTGAGTAAAGCTTAATTCTAACTAAGCTAACCTTCTCCAATTTCAACAAATAAGGGCTCAGAAGCTTCGTCTCGAAGTCACGAATCCAATGGTCCAAGTTTCGCTGGATTCCACCTCTTCTACGCAAAGTATGGGCCGAAATACGAAACGTCGACGCTGGAAACCTGCAGTTCGGCATCTCAGAAACAGTCGGCAAACAGCGACTCAGTAGAGATGGGTTTCGACTGGGCATACCTGATCCAAATCCGGTAAATAAGGTCTCGTTGGAATCGTCTGGAAGTCGCGGATCCAACGCCCTAAGTTTCGCCGCGTTTCGACTCTCCTACACAGAGATCTAGTCAAAACTCCGCGGGTCGACGCTGCGATCAAGCGATGCGATGCGATCCAAAATCATGGGATTTAGAAGCAACGGAGGGAAACTCGTTTGGGCTACTCACCTCGGAAAAGCCCTAGGCCCGTCGGCCGAGTCGAGGGCGGCGGTCTCGCGCGCACGGGCCGGCTCCCTCGCACGTCACGTCGCCGAAACTCGCCTCGGCGTCGTCGACGAAGATCGATCTTCGCTCGAGCTCCTCCACCACCTTGGTTAAGCAAGGAAGAAGAAGGGGAAGGAGCACAGCAGCAGCAGCAATGGAAGAAGGAGGGGGAGAGGCAGGAGTCCCTCTCTCTCTCCTCTCTGCTATAGGGTAAGGGGAGGAGAGGTGGTGATGTGACAAGTGCCCAAAAAGTCAAACTGCACCATGCTTCCACTTTGTACCGGTATAAAACCCCCCTTGTACAAACAGACAACAGAAACCCTAGCTAGCGCGAGCTATAGGTATAGCCCTGGTTGTTATACCGTATAGCAACCGTCTCTGTCTGTATAGCAATCAACTTGTACCTGACTCACGAAAAACCTGCTATTTGCGATTTTCGTGACACACGCTCTCGCGTTCCCACGGGGCCCGTTTGGCGTACGTTTGGCGCTAACGCGACCCCGTGCTTGTCCCGACACTCTCCGGAGCCGTCGACGAGCCTCGGTGCAATTTTCAGTCTCTGAGCCCGAGGGGAGCGACGGGGGCGTGCGGGGAAGCGCGGTCTAGACCAAGGCGTAGAGAGAGAGAGAGAGAGAGAGAGTGATGAAGAGAAATTTGAGAGAGGGTAGGTCTGGACCAAGGTAGAGAAAGAGAGAGAGATGGAGAGAGAGAGAGAGAGAGAGAGAAAGAGAGAGAGAGAGAGAGGAGGGAGAGTGAGTGAGTCAGAGACTTGAAAATCGAAGAGGATAGAGAGAGCTTGAAAGCAACTTAACGGCTCTCTTTCCGTTAATCTTCCATCAAGATCCAGCACGGATCTCAAAACGATCCAATGGTAGAAAAATCACTAGCATGAGTGAGGCTGTGCTATCAATAGCATAATAGCCTCACTATATATATATATATATATATATATATATATATATATATATATATATATATATATATATATATATATATATATATATATATATATATATATTATTTAGATGTTTTATGATATGAAAATTTTTAATAAAAAACTAAATTTATTTGATTTTTTTTGTTTTTTTGTTTTTCGAGCTGTCTTAGTGCCTCTTTTTACATGAAAAGTTTTTGCTTCTTTGGAGAACAATATTTAATAGTCAATTTGAATATCATTAAATCATCTCAATGCAAGTTGGTATTCCATTTGAATATGATTTTCTTTTTCTCTAAATTTATTTATCAATTATTGTTTTTGCAAGCTTTGAATTATATATATATATATATATATATATATATATATATATATATATATATATATATATATATATATATATATATATGAGTCATATGGTGCTTGTAAAAGCACCAAGTTCTTTGTCTTTGTAATTTTTTTACCATTAGATCTACACCTTCGATCATTTTCACCCGTTAGATTATACTATTCAACCAACCACCCACTTAACCTGGGGCCCACATCATCCTAACCGCACATCTATTAATCTAAGCTAAAACTTACAAGCACAATGATTTTAAATTTATATATATATATATATATATATATATATATATATATATATATATATATATATATATATATATATATATATATATATTCTATGTATTCTATGTCTAATTGTTTTTGTGATGAGTTTTATTTTTTTTTTATTGATGAATTCTTTTTATTTTTTATTGGCAACTTTCTATGTATTCTATATCTAATTGTTTTTGTGATGTGTTTTACTTTACTTTTTTTATTTTTTATTGATGAATTCTTTTTATTTTTATTGGTAACTTTTATAGTTTCTATTCGCTGTGAAGCGCGAGCCTTTTTCACTAGTAATTCAATTAATTTGTATTGCTAATTGCCCCAAATCTTTATAGAAACCTTTCAAACACATTGATTCATGTAGAGAAGCAATCATAGGTTTTAAACATCATCATTGCACATGAATAACTCGGCAAGAAAACTATTTTTCAACTCTCTTAGCATTACTAAATGAATGACTCAATCCTCATGGTCTCAAGCTACAATGTTAAGAAATTTCAAAAATAGCAGTAAATCATCAAGTGATAATTTCACCAACAACCACTCAAAAATTAAATTTACAAAACACATAGTTTGTGAATTTTCAACAAAATAATTCCAAAAAATGATTCCAAACCCATTCAAAAACCAAACAATAAAAATCTAAAAAAGTTAGCATAGCAAAGGGGCAAACAATCTGATCCACTCACATCGCAACGAAAGCGGCAATAGTGAATGACGAGGAGGGGAATGTTTCGGCAAGCGGCGATGAAGGTGAAAGAGATAGGGCCGGAGAGGGAGTTAAACGCGAGGTCGAGATGAGTAAGCAAGAAGAATAAAATGGTGTCACACTGCGATGCAAGGATCACCCAGGAAGAGGACATTTCGTCGAGAAGACGGAGGATAGGAAAGAGAGGCTAGAGAAGAAATCTTTGAGAATAAAGGTGAAGTGGGGGTTTTCCATTATTTAATTCGAAGAGGCCTTTTTTTCTTTACATGTGAAAGAAAAGAATGACTGCATGCCTAGCACCGATTAAACTTGACACTTTGGATATTGAAACTTGATACTTTGAATTAATAATTAAAAATTAAAAATTTTATATTTTCAAATTAAAAGTTGAAATTTGAAAATTATAATTTAAAATTTGAAAATAAAAATAAAAAAATAAAAATAAAAAATTAAAATTAAAAATTAAAAATTATAATTATAATTTTAAAAATAACATATTAAAAGGGTTTGGAGTTTGGAGGGATAAACTTGCAATATTACTTACCTACAAGATAAACTGTAGCTAATAGTACAAGATATTCACATCGGCTCGGTAATATTTCCGATATAATTTTGCAGCATTTATAATATTATATTACTGATCAGATTGCATACTAGATTAACTAAATATAGTAATCTTAACGAAATTGCCTATAATTCTGTCAAGATAATCCGAACAGAATGTACCTTCCTATCGTTTGATTCGGGGTTAAGGAAAAACTAGTTATTCCAGGTATAGGGTTAAGTTCAGGGTTAAGATAGGATTAGAGTATTTTTGTGTTTGGTTGGGGGTTGGAGCTAGTCAAGGATAGTGAAAAATAGTGTTTGGTTGGAGTAGGTGAGATAAGAAATATAGTCGATGAAATAGTATTTTGTTTGATTTAAATAGTGGGGTGGGATGGGATTAGCTAACCCCACCCCAAATGGGCTATCCCAGGAAGGAGTGTTTGAAAATAAACTTGGGGTTAAGAGGTTATTCCACCATTTAACCCCCAACCAAACAAGGGCAAATTACTATGGAAAGTGGTGTGTATCTTGGATTACTGACTGCAGGTAAAGTTACTTATTATGTAAAATAACAATTTTACCCTCCTCACCAACCGTCCCTAGAGCAAGTGGCAAAGGGCTTGGTGGTTGGTACCCGAGACCCGAGTTCGAATCCTAATTGATTCACATTTCTAGCTAAGTTTATTTCTTAAAAGAAATAAACGAAGCGAGTAGTGAAAAAAATAAAAAATAAATAAATAAATAAATAAAAAGAAACAATTTTACCCTCCTCTCTCTCTCTCTCGCACGCTGCTCTCACTCCCTCTTGCACGAACACGGAACACCAATCCTCTTCTACTGCTGCTTCGTCCTCGCAGGTAATCTTCGCAATCTCCTTCCCTCCCTTCGCCATCTTCGCATACATATTTAATCACTTCTTCTTTTCGAACTGAAGTTAGATCCGATTTGGAGGTTTTTTTTTTTCCTTTTTTTGTCGATTTAAGGAGTGTTTATGCCTCTTTTTCACCTGTGACGGAGTCTCGTCCACACCAAACCCTAACCCTAATGGTCGACATTCACTAGGTCGAGGAGCCTCTCTACTCCCTCATACGAGGACTCCGTTAAAGGTACAACCCCAATCTCTCTTCGTTTCCGCGCCATTTTGTGTGGGCGCCATTTTTGAGGCCACTTCAAGCACCTCTCTAATGATGCTCTAATTTTGGTTTTCGAATGATGTTATTACTGTTTGATCGATTTAGAGGTGGGTAGGATCGTAGGAGAGTGGTTTGCTGCTATCATTTTCACGATTAACTGGGAGTAATCCTAGGGCAGCAGCAGCTCCGATTTGCTAACGAAAGTAGCAGTTGGGGGCATTTTGATGTAGTGCTTCTCGTACCAGTGTTTGGCCTAACGTTTAGCATTGGAAATAAGTAGCAGTTCTTAGTTCTTACTAATGCTGGTTTTATAGCAGAGAATAAGTGAGGAAAAAACGAAATACAACTTTCACTCTCTCTTTGTCTAATTCCTAGTCTTTAATTGGTAAATACATATAGTTTGTGTGTTGAAATGGTTTAGCCTTTTGATATTTGGTCTAGGGGCATTTTGTTCAGTGTAAAATTAATCGAAAAATTGTTTTCGGTAAGAAAAATGTAGTTCCGCTCGTTTGGTTTGATGTTAAAACATTTTCCCGTAAAAAGTATTTTTATGGATTTGGGGAAAAATTGAAGTTTTCATTTTTTGCTGTTTTTCGGTGGAAAATGAAAATTCAAGCTGCATAAAACTTTTTTCACTTATTTATTTTCCACCGAACCAAACAAATGTGAATTTTTTTTTTTTAAACCAAACAAATGTTGATGGAAAACTCTGTTTTTACCCCCTACAAACCAAACACTGCAAAATGTTAAACTTTTTTCCAACCGAATTTTTTTTTCCACGAAAACTTATTTTTCACGGGTTTATGTTGAACAAAACGGACCCTTAGCATTTTTATTTTTGTTGGATTGGAAAGACTCAGAATCTACTGCTAATTGAACATCATGGTAGATTAGGCGAAAAGGCAGTTTTTTTGCTCAAGAAAGGTTAAATCTTTTTCTACCATATTCATCAGGAGAGTGATACTGTTAGAGCATCCATGGAGGAGGAACAATCACCTAATTTATCGGATATGGAGATGGACTTTCCTGAGGATAACGGAAAGGGAAAATGTTCTACTTCTGTACCGATGTCTATTGATTCCCCCTCAAGCAGCATGGAAAATCTTGACATGAGTGCGGCAAGTCTCGAGAAATTCTGCAAGGAAGCTGCAAGGGCGTTCTTCAATGATTGGGGTCTCATTAGTCATCAGATAAATTCCTACAATGAATTTATAGCCCATGGGCTTCAAGATCTTTTTGATTCTCTTGGTGAAATAACTGTTGAGCCGGGCTACGATCCTTCAAAGAAAGGGGGAAGTGCTTGGAGACATGCGACCATCTCATTTGGAAAAGTTAGTCTGGAAAAACCTGTATTTTGGTCTGGGAAGAATGATTATGAAGAGGAATGCCTGAAGTTGACTCCTAGACATGCACGCCTTCAGAACATGACATATTCTTCACAAATGAAATTGGAAGTTCGGGTTCAGGTCAGCAACACTGTTCTTTTTGTAAATTTTTTTTTTTTTTTTGTTTGTCATGCCATCTAGTTTACTGCACATTTGGTATTTCATGTAACTCTATTTGGCTACAAATAAAGATATTGTGTACTTGTGGGGAAACAGCAATGCATCTGCATGTGCTCGCCTTGGGTTCTTAAGATACTTTGATCACTATGCAAAGATTGAACTCCTTTGTAGACTTTCCTGTTTGTGCACTTTCTATTTTTGCAGGATCATTTGGAAAAAGTTGAAACCTCCATCTAGGTTTAATTTACCTAGAAGCCTAGGATTTTACTATGTCAGGTTAATCATACTGTTATTCTGATGTATCATTGTGAAAAAGCTTGGCATCAGAAAATCGATGCCCCTAGGACCTAAATTCCAATATCAAGGGTTGGTGAAGTTTGATGGCAAACATTAAGTATCTATCTTTTTCTTTTCGAATCTTGGAAACTGTATGTTAGCCTGACAATTTAATAATTTCTTTCATTGTGCTCATCTTTTATTCCAATTAAAATCTATCACCTTCAAGAACCCATATTATTGTTTGTGCTTTCATTACATAGTATTGTATTTTGTAGTACAGATATTTCCTATGATAGTAGATTGTGCTTTTTCTGACTTTTCAGCCCTCATTAATTTAAGGTGTGCATTTTGCTTGGCATGATATTATTATGGTTCTTTGACATTCTGTATTAAGAGGCATCATATATACAGGTCTATTCACATGAGAAAAGTGACAAGGCTAAGTCGGGGAAGGACCAATCCGTTCACAAGAGGGTGTGGGCTGATGAAAAGAAGGAGATTACCATAGGAAGGTTGCCTGTAATGGTGAGATCGAATCTTTGTTGGCTGAACATGCTTGGGAAAAGTGATTGCCTTTTTGATTCTGGTGGTTACTTTTTGATCAAAGGAATGGAGAAGGTACTGTTGTATCAAATCTCTGCTATCAACTGCCTACTTGCCAGATGAATTACTTGTTTTACGTTACCTTATCGTGCATCCTTCTTTAACTCATTTCTTATGTTCATTAAAGGTTTATATTTTCCGTTTTTCCTCATTTGACAGTTTGGACAAGATTTGCGTCTTCACTTTATCTTGGTTTGGAATCAGACTGCATGTCAAATTTTCTCAGCTCAATTTAAGTATGACAAGTTCTACTATAATGTTAGCAAACAATACATGGAATAAATTACCTAAAACTTTTTGCCCCCTAATACTAAAAGAAGCTCCCTAGCATCAAGACTCTGATTAAAATCATTGGAACGTTCCTTAACCAAATTCCACTATTTGGAAACTTCCTTTTTCTTAATACTAAAATGAGCTATTTTGCGTCAAAGATTCTAACATGTTTTAAGCAGATTTCACTATTTGGAAGTTAGTGACAGAAAAAGGAGTTGTAGTTATTGGAATAATGCTGTTTTTTTGCTCCTTTATTGGTTTATCAGCATGGGCTCCAGTAATTTAGACTAAAGAGAAACGAACATTTATCAAAGGGGATACCGGTAGCATTTGTATTATCAAGAAATAAGATTTAGTCAAGTACCAAAGATCCCCCATTTTATGAAAATTAAGAAACTTTAGTTTCTGGTAATCAGATGGTCTTCTGGCATGTTTTTCCACTTTGATGCATCGTGCAAACGGAGCTATAATGGTTATTTACCTTTTCTACTCTGCAGACCTTTATTGCTCAGGAGCAGAGATGTTTAACAAGGCTCTGGGTAACTGATAGGCCAGTCTGGACGGTGTCATATATTTCTGAAATTAAAAGAAAAAGAATCTATATAAAGCTTCTTGAGTCGCCAAAGGCTGAAGGTTCCAATGGTCGAAGAGTTATCAGCTTATATTTCTTGTACGCAACAGCGCCTATATGGTTAATGTTCTTTGCCCTCGGTGCATCATCTGATAAAGAGATTTTTGAGATGATCGATCTTGAAGACTGTAGTGCTTCTATTGTAAACATACTTCTAGCAACGATAAAAGAGACAGATGAGCAATTTGAGGACTTCCGCAAAGGAGACAAAGCTCGTGAATACATTAATGAGCAGATAAAAAATGCAAAATTTCCTCCGTCCGAATCGTTCGACGAATATGTTTCTAAGTACCTATTTCCTGGCGTTAGTGGGCATCGCCAGAAAGCGCTTTCCCTTGGATACATGGTGAAGTGCCTCTTACTGGCCTTTTCTGGGAAAAGAAAGTGCGACAACAAGGATGATTTCAGGAACAAGAGATTGGATTTAACTGGTGAACTGCTTGCGAGAGAATTGAGGGCACATATTAGACATGCTGAGAAGCGAATGGTTAAGACAATGCAGAGAGATTTATATGGGGACCGTGACTTGCAATTGATTGAACGTTATTGGGATGCCTCAATTATCACAAATGGCATAAACCGGGCCTTTTCAACTGGTGCATGGTGTCATCCATATAAGAGAACTGAAAGAATCTCAGGCATTGTCGCAACTCTTAGAAGAACAAATCCTCTTCAAATGATGTCTGATTTGAGGAAAACACGCCAACAGGTTGCTTACGCAGGGAAGGCCGGAGATGCTAGATACCCGTAAGTTGTTTTCTGTTTCTTGTTTTCCTAATTTGAAAATGGGTTTTATATTTATTTACAGCAAAATATCACGCCCCTACCATTCTGATGTTGCTATTTCTGAACTTTTTTTTTTTCTTTGCTTGGTCAATTTACACAAAATAATAGAATCTGTGTCATCGATGTACGGTTCTATTTTTTGGTTTACATTGATATGAGATGTATTCTCGTTAATAATTTGCAATCTTAGTAAAATTGATTGATGAAGAATGACTCTGCAGAAACCCGTCCTACTGGGGTAAATTGTGCTTTCTATCCACCCCAGATGGTGAAAATTGTGGACTCGTAAAAAATTTGGCCGTTACTGCTATTGTCAGCTCGAGAATAATGGAACCGATCTT
This sequence comes from Aechmea fasciata, assembly GCA_025177825.1. Lineage (NCBI taxonomy): Eukaryota > Viridiplantae > Streptophyta > Magnoliopsida > Poales > Bromeliaceae > Aechmea > Aechmea fasciata. The sequence continues at coordinate 9,419,459 of CM045940.1, read as the reverse complement.
GGATAAATTGGTTTCTTGCGGAATGGAGAAACTGGACGAAAGTCCTTTATCATCAACAACCAAAATGGATAAAGTCTTCCTGAATGGGGACTGGATAGGAGTTTGTGCAGACCCAAGTTCATTTGTTGAAAGTTTCAGATGCATGCGTCGCAACAAAGTAATTCATGCACAGGTTGGTCTTGCTTTCTCCACGTAGCTTGAAATTTCTAATAACTGTATAAGTGGAGGAGTATAAGTTAGATATTTAACTTTGTGTGGATTTCTGATTACTAATTGTGGGAACTGTATGTAGAAAGTTGATGATGTGATATATTATTGCTTTTAAACACAGTTCTTGGTTTCTAATACTGTCCAGTATGAATGTTGATTTCTCTCACAAATTTTGTTTAGGTGGAAATCAAAAGGGACAAGCACCAAAAAGAAGTACGTATATTTTCTGATGCGGGAAGGATTATGAGGCCCCTTCTTGTGGTTGATAATCTCAAGAAAATAAAAAATCTCAAAGGAGGATCATACTCTTTCCAGTATCTTATGGATCAAGAAATCATAGAACTCATTGGTGTTGAAGAAGAGGAAGACTTGCAAACTGCATGGGGAGTTAGGCATCTCTTTGTAGGAGATAAAGGAGAGCCTATTCCTAAGTACTCCCATAGTGAACTTGAGCTATCTTTTCTAATGGGATTAAGTTGTGGAATTATTCCTTTTGCTAACCATAATTTTGCTCGAAGGGTCCTGTATCAGTCTGAGAAGCACTCTCAGCAGGCTATTGGCTTCTCAACGACAAATCCTAACATCCGAGTTGACACTTTGTCACACCAGCTTTATTATCCGCAGAGGCCCCTGTTCAAAACAGTGATAGCTGATTGCCTTGGTAGGACTGATTATAGTCCTGGGCGTAAAGATGATGTTGCTCGACCTGAATATTTCAATGGCCAGAATGCAATTGTAGCTGTCAACGTTCATCAGGGATACAACCAAGAGGATTCTTTGGTCATGAATAGGACTTCCCTAGAGCGTGGTATGTTCCGCACTGAGCATTTCAGAAGCTACAAAGCTGAGGTCGAAAACAAGGATTTCACGAGTCGGCTGAAGCCGAAGGATAAGGTTGACTTTGGCAAAACTCAAAGCAAGAAAGGGCGGGTTGACAGTTTAGATGATGACGGCTTACCATACATCAGTGCAAGTCTCCAGAGTGGTGACATTGTCATAGGAAAGGTTGCAGAATCGGGAGAAGATCACAGTATAAAGCTAAAACATACAGAAAAAGGGATGGTGCAGAAAGTTATTCTTTCTGCCAATGATGAAGGGAAAAACTTTGCAGTTGTAACTCTCAGACAGGTAATCGTTTAAATGGTCCCACCAAAATTTCAGATTATATTCCTTTTCATGCTATCAAGTAGGATATACTCTCAAAATTAGATTTTCTTATTCCGCGTCAGTTTAGATTGTTCATTAATACTCAAGTTTTCTACAAGCAATTTGATCTGATATTACTATGATTTTATATTCTTAAGTGTGGATTAACCGTCAGGGTTTGTGGTCAATTTGGTTCATCCTCATGTTATCCTCTTTATGATCCTCTTGCCTCTTCTCATGTATGAAGTACCTTTCACGTCATACATTCTTCTTTCTTTCTTTCTTTCCTTCCCGTAGCGCTGCATTTTTGTGTGGATATTTAGAAGCAGATAAGTTATGTTATCACTCTTCATAGGAAGAAGCTGCAGCTAGGTGGATGTCTACCATCTCAAATTCTGTTAGTTTCTTGTTTGTCTAAAAAATTATACCCTTTGTAAACTTTATTTTAGTGATCGCAAGCTAGTATTGCTGTTTCAGTTTATACTTGCAGTGTTTATTTGAATATGCTACAAGGCATTCTTGTGTGATTTGACTCTTTCCTGCAGGTTCGATCTCCCTGTCTTGGAGACAAGTTTTCCAGTATGCATGGTCAGAAAGGTGTGGTTGGTTTCTTGGAGTCTCAAGAAAATTTCCCATTTACTCGTCAAGGAATAGTTCCTGATATTGTGATTAATCCTCATGCCTTCCCAACACGGCAAACTCCTGGCCAGCTTCTTGAAGCTGCTCTGGGAAAGGGGATAGCATGTGGAGGTTCAGCAAGATATGCCACGCCATTTACTACTCCCTCTGTTGATGTTATCACAGAGCAGTTGCACAGGTGAGTCAAATTTACATGTAAAAATAACAAATGAAAAACTAATTTCATTTCCTCTTAATTGACCAAGTGATTTTATGACATTGTCATGTTCGCTGGTACGAGTAACTGTGATCTGCCGAGTGAGATGTTACGTCCTCATGGAGTATGAAAGCACATTTTGATGCCAACAGATATGCATGCATGCATATATGCTATGCTTCACATGGTTGACTGTTGACCTGAGTTATTTTGGCGGATAAATTATTTGTTATTTTGGCTGTGATGATATTGTCGTGGATAATGAGAACAAAAGACAGCTTGATTCATTGGGATGCAATAAATAATTTGCTTCATATGAAAAACCTAAACTCGATACCTCTTGACTAGGCGGGTTATTATGATTCTATTTTTGCTATAATTTGTATAGCTGAAATCTAGTTTTAATACCTATTTTTTTAAATATTAAATGAAAAACTTTGCAACAATTAATATGATTACTGCAGAGTTTTTCTTCTAGATCTTTGAGAACAATCCTTGGTTGCAATTGGACATTTCACTGTTAGCACGATCTCCAATTCCCATTGTTAATCGTGATCTTTGTATTTCAGGGCTGGATATTCAAGGTGGGGGAGCGAGAAGGTTCTTAACGGCCGGACTGGGGAAATGATGCGATCCATGATCTTCATGGGCCCCACCTTTTACCAGCGGCTGATCCACATGGCCGAAGACAAGGTGAAGTTCAGAAACACGGGCCCGGTCCACCCGCTGACGAGGCAGCCGGTGGCCGATAGGAAGAGATTCGGTGGCGTGAAATTCGGGGAGATGGAGCGCGACTGCCTCCTTGCTCATGGGGCGGCTGCAAACCTCCACGAGCGGCTCTTCATGCTCAGTGACTTCTCTCAGATGCACATTTGCCAGACGTGCAAGCGGGCCGCGAACGTCATCCTCCGGCCCGTCCCAGGAGGTAAGAAGATCCGTGGCCCGTTTTGTGGTTTCTGCCGCTCTGCTGAGAATATTGTAAAGATCAATGTGCCCTACGGCGCGAAGCTGCTCTACCAGGAGCTGTTTAGCACTGGTATCTGCCTTAAGTTTGAAACTGAAGTTTGCTGAGTCAGAAGACCCTAGGTGAACTCTTTTATCATGCTTAACTTTAGTGGCTAATTAGAGAAATTTAAGCTGGTTGTATATATCTATGATAGGTGGGAGATTTTGAGTTGTTGTGTGATTCAAAACAGTTCTCTTTCTCCATTAACTGAACCGGAGAAAAGCCCATCTAATGTGTATGCGCTTTTAGTTAACAGTTAGGCCTGTATTAGACTCAGAATTAGCCATGTTTTGGATTTGTCGGTAATTTATCAATGCATTCTCATTGCGTGCTTTGATAAGGATTTGGTCTACAGTTATTGATTTTCCGCTGAATCCGCTGTAGCATCCAAATATGAGTTGTGGAAGGAAGAAACAACCGACGTAAAAAAAGACTGGTCGGTTTGTTTCGTGAAAGAAAAATGCTACATGTACACCTTCGATTATCCCCAAGTATTTGAAGCACTACAACTTCTCTAGCTTCGTTCGCCAACTCAATACCTATGTAATTAAGTTCGTTCTCCGGTTCCTACTTGTTTCCCAATTTGAATCCGTTCATATTGTTGTTGATATTGTTTTTCATGCGTCTGATTGGTGTGTTTATATTATTTTTTCAAGAATTTTTCGTTAATTTTAGGTTTGGAGAAGATTGGTGTGTAGATGAAGTCATTAGTGGTCGAACTTGTGTTGGTCTCTTTATTTACTGGATATAAGCGGATTAGTGTTTCTTTTTTTTTTTTTTCCCCGTTTTGATGAAAAATTTGATGAATCTTATAAGACAATTTAAACTTTGTGGAGCAGGATGAAGTGCTAGAATTAATTCAAGTATCATTATTTGTTGTTTTTATGTGTGTATTTTTGGGTGTGAGGCAAAGAGAGGTTTAGGGGGCGGGTGCAGGGAAAGAAGGTAGATACTGAGCATCAACAAATAGTGAAAATGCAGAATAGTTAGTAGGCATGAATGCATGATGAGAATCCAGATTTGTCTTGACGAAAAACTTGAAAGCTTGTGGAGACAGAGCTTCGAGAACTAAGCTGCGTGTGCACAAAGGTAAGTCTACAACCCGAAAAACAAAGAAAAAATTATAACACCTGAGTGTTAGTTCTAGATTTTAGATGAGCTAAATTATTAGATTACAGTATTATAAACTAAGCTGCTCTTACTCCGGAACAAAAAAAAAAAAAAAAAAAAGTAACTTTAATTTACTACATATGTGTGAGTATATGACCATATGATTCGAAAAATTATATTTAACTATCATATATTTTTATTTTTTTAAAATAAATTTTTTTTTGATTACTACACAATAATTAAGTATAATTTTTGAAACTGCAAAATAATAAAATAAGAAAGTTAAATCATAGAATAATTAAAATTACAGTATGGAAAAAACATTGCCCCAGATTAAAAAAAAAAAAAAAAAAAAAAAAGCAAACTCAAAACCAGATCTGGATCACTCCCCCCGCCCACCTCCCTCTTGCGATCCAGTCGGCCAGCAAAAAAAGCATGTCCGATTCCAGCTCCGTCGTGGCCGCCGGCATTCTCCTCCCGGGGTTGGTGTTCGCGGCGTCCGCCATCCTCGGCCACGTCCTACGGCTCCCCTCCCTCCGCTTCCTCGTCGGCCTCCACACCTACGTCCTCCCCGACTCCCTCCCCTCCGACTCCCACCACCAGCAACAGCAACAGCAACAGCAACAGCACCAGCTCCTCCGCCTCCGCCTCTCCCTCTCCGACCTCCACTCTCGCCCCAGCTTCTCCTCCTTCCACTCCTCCTTCCTCCTCTCCTTCTCCTCCCTCCTCGTCCCCCCCCTCTTCCCCCCCCACCCCTTCCTCCCCTTCCTCTCCGCCTCCCTCTCCTCCCTCCTCCTCCTCCTCCTCCTCCTCTCCTCCCCTTCCTCCTCCATTTCCTCTCCCCCTCCTCTCCCTCCCCCTCGCCTTCCTCTTCCCCTCCTCCCCATCCCCATCCCCATCCCCCACCGCCGTCGCCGCCGCCGTCGTCCTCTCCTTCCTGCTCCGCTCCCCCGCCGCCCTCTCCGCCCGCTCCTTCTGGCTCGCCACCGACCAGCCCCGCCTCCGCCTCCCCGTCCTCTCCCCCTCCTCCCCCTCTCCCGCCTCCTCCTCCTCCTCCCCCTCCTCCTCCCTCTCCCCCTCCTCCTCCGCTCTTCCCCCCTCTCCCTCGCCGCCGCCCCACTCCTCCACCTCCTCGCCCTCCGCCTAACCCTCCAGTCCTTCCTCAACGAGTCCGTCCTCTCCTGGTACCAGCGCCTCCACGCCCCCGCCCCCGCCCCCGCGCCCAGCCTGACCTTGCCTACGCCCGCGCCAAGGTCTTCCTCCACGACCGCCGCGTCTGCGCCGTCGCCGCCCACCTCCTCGCCCCGCCCCTCCTCTCCCTCCTCCTCCTCGGCCTCTCCCAGCTCACAGGTAACCTCTTCGCCCCTCTCCCCTTCTCCCATGCCCTCCGCCCCTACTCCGATCCCGTAAAGGACGCCGCTTTGTTCCTCTCCTGGTGGATCACCTCCGCGGCCTCCCTCCTCACCTTGTCCAACCTCGCCCTTTACCGCCTCGGTTGGCTCTTCATTTCTTGATTCTTAATTTGAATTGGACAGAGTTTATGTATGTTTTTGTGTACACTACCGTGATCCCCTTCCCCTCCGCCTCTGTCTTTGTTGTTTATTATTATGCGAGGAGAAGAGGAGAAACCAAACATTGCCATCAACACAGGAATTCTGTATACCTGTTTGATCGATTGAATTACAAACAAACTATTCTTGGCTAAAATCGAAGCCACCCTTTAGCTTAGTTTGCACTTGCTCTCCGACCGAAAGGAGATAGTTTTGAGCGGTGCATAATGGTTGAGAACCCAATTGTAAATTTGTAACGAAAGATTGGGGAAATTCTGATCTCTAATTCTTGGGATTATGGCCACTTTATTGTGATTATAGCCAAATGAATGTGACAGATACCTATTATTCACATACATTGTGCTTGCCGATGGGAAAATCAGTCCTTAGATTAAGTTGGCAATCAATGGCCGATTTTCATTCCGCCGGAGGAAATCTTTGCGCGTCATTACCAATTAAGGAATCTGGCAATAGATTTTCCTCCGAGACCGGCATTTCCCTGTAGATTTGCTTTGGTGATTGTGATTCTTACTGTAAATTTTGTAAGCCAAGCAACATGTTTCTGTTCCTTTAATAAAACCCTCATCAAGTTGGCCGACTCTTTTTTGGTATAGAGAAGGAGAAGGAAAGCAGTATCTTACGCCACTGCTGTAAGATCTATATATTTGCAATGTTTAAAAGTGATATTTTTCGAGTATCTATTTTATATATAGTTTTCTTATTGTTTTATTTACATGGTATTTGCTATAGTCGGTCGTGAGATTATTTGTAAGTTCTGTAATCTTTATGCTGTTCATAATCATTTAGTTGTATGATATAGAAAAAGGATATAACAATCAATATTTTTTACTTGTCAATCAGCTGAGTTTCAGCATGATGATTACCAATATCATAGTAGCAAGGAAGCTAGTGTTGATATCTCAAACAATTAGATGTCTCAACATTTTGCCTAGCGTTATTGGTAAAGGACTTGATGGTTGGTACTCAAGGTCTAAAATTTGAAATCTAGTTGCTTTATATTTCCAGCTAATTTTATTTACTTGTCAATCATTCTATACTGAAAAATTTTGTTAGCGAGAACTACACTATTATTCTGCCCCCTTTCATCCAACTTAGGCACCATTGAAAATAATGGGATGAGCCAGCTTTGAATTTAAAAAATCGATCAATTAACTACTCCGGAACGATGAGAAAACTATCATATTATTGCAATGTAGTTCAAATAGCTTGGTTAGCGATCACATTATAGGATTATGGACCATCTAGCGTGAATCATGTGATGATTGAAGTGAATAGTAGGTGTTTATTGTTACAACGTTAAATGCCCGGAAAGGCATTTCCTTGAATTTGTTTTCATCTGAATATCCTTACTGTTATTGAATTGCCTTTCAAGCTACAAATCATGAATATTGTCATCTTTTTTAGATGCTGAATAAGATACATCTTCTTCTACTTATTAGTGAAACACAATGAAGTATTTTAAAAAAATCCTTATTGATATGGCTAATCTATTGATGAGTAATGTTTAGAGAATGTTGCCGTCTTTGGTTCTGTTTGCATTTCTACTCTAACTTTTTTCTTGTGGTTATCTTGAAGAATTGCATTGTTAAATGATGGAAAACAGTTTCATTATCTGACCTTGATCTCTAGCCATTTCATTTTGATCAAATAATTGAAATATGTCATTGCATTAGTAGTTCCAGTCATCTTGTTCCAGTTGCAGTTGGGCCTTGGTTCTTTCAAATGTTATGATGTTGCAGTTTAATAGAGTTTGCTTCCATTTCTTACCACTCTGAAGTGTTGTGAGTTATGATGTTGGTTTTTCTATTGTAAGCTTCCATTAAAACGGAAAAAAAACCTTTATGAGCCATTGTCAAGTTTAAATAATGATAATAAAAGTTTTTGCGCATTGCTGCATAAAAGAAGGCTATGATATGATTGAGGCAGAAATGCGCATCACTTTAGGTGGATAACTGAGTTCATTCATTTAATGAAGACCTTGGATAATTATGCAAAGAAAAGGAAAAAGGTAAAGATCTTGAAACAAAGTTTTGAGGATCATCAATTTGCAGTTTAGCGAAAAGCTGTTTCGTGGCGAAATCTGAGTCTCTAAAATTTTGGCATTTACATGCTTGATTATCCTTCAATTTTACTCAAATTATTGTTCCATCAATGCCACAATAACCATCTTTTTTAATCCCAAGTAGTGCAAATTGCATCTGTATGTGTTCTTTTTCATGTTTTATAATGGAGAATGCGTTTTGCAGTGATTAGATTAGCTGAATACAGTATAGTTAGAGATATATATACTCATGTGGTTGAAAATATAATGTTTACAGTTTTATGTTTCTTAATTATTTGGTTGGATGCATAAGAACACATTGGCAAATTTTTTGTTTGGTTCATTTGCAGGTAGAAATTATATTTATAAAGTTTGTCGCTTCGTATATTGAATAATGAAATTACCTTAAAGATGAAATATTAACGGAGGTAACAAAATAAATCAGCGACAAAGTTAAAACTAAAAGATACTAAAATAAATATTTTATAAATCTAGGTAGTGTATCTAAAATTTTTAGTACGTAATTTAACAAAATTACTAACAGAGAAGATGACGAAAAGAAACAAAATAAAATCACAGGATATTAAATTGCATCAATTTAACACTATAAATCACACGGTACTGATGTGAAAAAATACGAAACTATAGGGGTATTATTTAAAATTTTTCCTAACTTGAATAATAAGAATAATTTTTCCCAGCAAATTATTAGAAATTAAAAGGGTGTAAAAATAAAAGGAAAAAAGAGGGTTGAGGGGCCTGCTTCAGAACGAAGTATAGTTGAGGGGGGTCTCTATGAATTTTTACCTTATAGAAATCTTCTAAAAATGACCAAAACCCTAGGCTTCTAGAAAGTATGAGAAAGTTTCGATTTTTATGCTAAAGAAAATAATAAAGTAGCTTTCTTTTCTTATATATATAAAAGTAATAAAGTGACTCGAGAATCTCTTTTCCCAAGCATGGAACACGTGTGACTTGCCCCTCTTGATTTTTTTTGGGTTAATTGCACGAATGGTCCCCAACCTTTTACAATTGTTATTTTGGTTCCTATGCTTTTTCCTTTTTTTGGGATAATTGCCTATATACCCGTCGTGCGTATGAAAATATTCGATCTATCCCCACTTTTTTTTTCTTTTAAGTTAATCTGGGTTAGACGTGAGTTAAATATCTATCACAGTTAAAAAAAATTAAAATACAAATTTTGCCCTTAACTTAAGGGCAAATAAGAAAGGTGGGTGACGGTAGAGGGATGTATTAGAAAAGATCAAAAGTCGAAATACTATTTTGAAAAGGGCAAAGTAGTAATTTTACAGAGATAACAGAGTTACTTAACAGATTTTAACTCTAAAGGTATATTAGAAATAGGTTGGAACGTAGGAGGGGTATTTTTAATATTAGCCTTCTAAGAAGGGTAAATCAAAAAATCGAAAACTTTTCAGGAGTATATAAGCAATTGCCTTTTTTTTTTTTTTTTGGGATATATATCTTACAACCCATCTATCCATGGGTGAAAATTTACTCACCAGTCACATGATGTGACTGGTGAATTACACCCCACCCAAGGATGAGGGTGGGGTTGTAAGATGTACACCCCTTTGGGGTGTACACCTAGCATTGCTTTTTTTTTTTTTTTACAATTAGATCCTTTATTTTTAAAATTCATTACAACATTGATCTCTAAAAATTTATCAATTTCGTTCCCTTGACTTCTCCACCAATATGTGCACCCACTGCATCAAGCCCAATCTCACCATCTTCAGTGTTATTTTCCGCATGCACCGGCGATCAGCTTGATCTCACATATTATATATGCATGTCGTATTTTTTGAGCATGATTCGGTGTATTGAACGCCGAATCGAATGTTGAGCATGATCTGGTGTATTAATCTAAGGGTTGTAGAATTTACCGATCGATCACAAAAAGAAAATAGAAGTATTTGAAAAACAGAAAGGGTTGGATGAGAGGGCTTGTAAGATTATAACCCAAAAAGGGTTGCAGCCCTAGCAGTACTCCGGTTGATTACTAGTTTAAACTTTTACATAGTTCAATCACCATCTTTTGTATAATTAATTGTATCATCAAAATGAAATTACATCTCTCAAGAGATATATACAAAGTAGTACATATTTTCTTCTCACAAAATGGTTCAATACACTAGACTGACGTGGACAGTCATCCTTACCGCGATCGCCGGTCTTACTAGCAGCAACAGATGGTTCTGTAAGAAAAACATCAACAAAAAAGTGTAATAGGAATAAAAATAAGCGTTTAGTGGGCACAGCCACGAAACCTTGGCCAACCGTCCATATTAGATCTAAACGAAGCATATAATAGTAATAAATAAATGAATATGAAACAATTTAGTAAACAAGTTAAATAAATACAAATACAGATGCCACTGCTATATATGCCACTGAAATGATATAAGAAAACGATCCAAGATGCATGATCCACTATACCTTTATGCTTATCACACAAGTTCTCGCTGTGACACGAGTCCAACTTACGTACCCAAAGGTCATGACTCATGCACAAAGAGACACTATAGTGTACGTTGATTCTCGGATCTTCCATTAATCTAATATGCTTGTCTCAAAGGAAATGTTGTCGTAATGTCATTTACCGAATGCTAATACCACTACAACAGAATTAGATTATAGCGACACATGTTTGAAACATTTTTTGTGTAAATGTCTTATTTATGCCAAAACTTAAAAAATATCTATTAATACCTAAGTATAAAGTCCAACCCAACCAAAAATAAAAAGTTAGTTTACTCAACCCATCCACCTAGCCCATTCTGCCTGATTACAAACACAAAAGAAAAAAAAGAAAAAGAAAAATTAATTACCATCTCTCTTTCTCCCTTCACTCAATCCACTGAAAATCTAGACGAAGAGCTCTTCGCTCTCGTCCTCCTCTGCCACCGCAGTCAACGAGGTAGAGTTTCGGCAGTTGCTAAATGCTTAAATAAGTGTTAGTAAATTAACAGCACTCTTTTTAGATTATAGCGACACTCTTTAACTGTCACTATATACCTAGCAACCCTACACTTTTTACAATTGTCGGTAATTTAGCCGGCGGCACTTTTTTTGACATATACCAACATTTAAAAGTGTCACTATAGAACTTTTTTGCTGAATATAACCTAATTGCAACAAATTCTGTTCGTCGCTAAAAGCTATTATTGTTTAAATAATTTTTTTTTAATTTTTTTTTTATCATAGTATAGCAATGAGAATAATTTGTCGCTAATTCAGTAAAAGCTTTATTAATTTAACTAATATTTTGCGTTGTCAAATAATACGGTCGCAAGTTTATCTATCAAATATACACTTGATTATATATTAGTGACAAACAGTTTGGTCGAAGTTTCTTTTATCATCAAATAACAATATTTTATCATCAAACAAAAATATCATCTGCTATTTTTATGACAATTTCTCACATTTTAACAAATAATCTAAAATATTTCAATTCAAAGTACCTGCACAAATCCAAATAAATGAAATATAACCAACCAAATAGTTTTCTTCGAATAGTTAAAATATTCAAATCTCCATTAACCATTCTAATTAATGTTCACCAATATTTTGCAAGCAAAATGCAAAACTCTATCCAAAGAAAATTTTATACTTGATTTGCTCTTGTATAGTTCATTTGCACATTTCTACACAAATAATGTATTATTTGGTTTTGGTATAAGTAAGAATTACTTATTTTAGGGATAGACACAAGTTCAAATATAAGCAAGAACTAGACTAATCTTGTATTTGGATGAAAATTGAGTTGTTTTCGGAAATAAAAAAAAATTAACGTTTGCATAGATAAAATAGAATAAGAATAGTTGGTAGTTATAAATAAAAAATAACACTATTACCTCTCTCATTATATTTGAATTTAAATTTTATATTTATATTTTTAAACTTAAAATTTTAATATTTAAATTTCAAAATTCAAAATTAAAATTTAAAATTTAAAATCTCAAAATTTAAAATTTAAATTTAAGATCAAATTTAAATTTTAAAAAATAAACATCAGATTTTAAATTTGAAAAATTTAAAATAATAAGTTTTAATTTTTGAGATTACAAATTATAAATTTTAAAAATTTTAAATTTTAAATTTTAAAAATAAAAGTAGGGGTGGGAACAGCTCTTCCCACCCCTATTCCCAAATGGGAACAGTTGTTCCCACCTTAGTGGGTTATCCTAAAATAATAATTTAATGTTGATTAGATTAATTAATAATTTAAATATATTAATTAGATTAAATAAATATTTAAATATATTAATTAGATTAATTAATGATTTAATACTATAATTAAAACTAAATTTAGAGTTTAATTAACTTTGTCCTCGCTTATTCCAGGAAAAGGGGTGGAATGACAATTCGAGTCTTATACCGAATTATACAAACTTATTCCAGATATTTTAGAACTATTAACCTCGGATATAAAATTTGCGTTTGGATATAAAGAGGGGATAACCTCTTATCTCCTCTTATCCTTGAACCAAACGCTGTGAAAAAATATAAAACTATTATTAAAAATAAGATAATAAATTTTATCTAGTTAATTATTATTTTGTATAAATAATATATTAAATAACTGCACATGAGGCTAAAATAATGATGATACAAGGAGTATAAATAAGTTTGGATTTATTGACATAGCTATTTTTTGTGTAAGCAAAAAAAAAAAAAGTCCTTTTGACGTAAAAACATATATTATTTGACAATAGTTAATGTGTATTCTTTACTTTTATAAGTATATAAAATTTGACCAACAAATAATATATGAAAAATTAAATTTGGAAAACTACGAATGATCTTACTTACCATATAGTAGATGTTTTAAAATCATCTGGCATCTGAACAATTCATGCTCCATAATGTTTATCAATTCAATCTCTTTACGTTGAATTTTAATTTGAGACTAGTGAAGTTACCCGCATATTACGACGGACTGATGCTATAGAAGATAAAAGATTAACAAAGTAAAAATTTTAAATTTTTTTGAATTACTTTAAGATATTAATAAATAAAAAAATATATATTAACATATATACAAATAAAAAAGATGAAACAAACATACGTTCAAATTTAACAAAACTTATAGTTTCAGTAAATAAATTATAAGAAATAGTAATGAAAAGAGCAACAATAGAATTATTACTCTATATGCATATATCTTGATCGCACTGCCGACATCGGTGAGACGAATCCCTATTTCCACATCACCTTGTTGCTATTGTCGACGTTGAGCTTTTTTTTCGTTACAGTCATATTGATCCTGTACAGATGTCTCCAAACCTACCACTCTTTTTCCTTATCGATTCCAAATCTGTATCCGCTTTCCCCCACGATGCCGCGCCGCAATTCAAGGAACACTAATTTCAGTCTACATACAATTTTAAAATAGAAAAAAATTAAAAAAAATTACAAAATATGAATTTTTCTTATGCGCAAAAAAAAAGAGAAAAAAGAGTACGAATAAATCTTATTTACTTCACATTAATTGGTAGGTAAGAGAATGGAAAGATGAAGTATCGTGTAGAAATAGAGTAAGAAGACGAAGCATCAAAAAGTGAGAAGAAGAGAGAAGGTAAGGATGAAGAAGAGATCATCACGTGGCAAATTTTATGAAAAATAATGTATAAATAGATATAGATTATTAAGTCTTATTTTGAGACTGGAAGGTCTTTAGAAAAGTCTTTATGTCAATTCTTCTTACAATTATGAGAATTGAATTTTTAAAACTTCTTATCATGACTTAGACTTTGAATTATGATCTCGCTAAGTTATGAATTCATATCGTTCCAAATATTTCAGGACAAATTTCTTAGTCAGTCATAAAAATTTAATTATCATTGGAAGAGGTTTTCTCCTACAGATGGAAGAACAAACAGGGCAAATAGGAGATTTTTTTTTTAAGGGTTAATTTCACAGGTGCCCTCTCACCAAACCCTAATTACATGGATACCTTCTAAAAATTGTTAATATTAAAAATACCCTTCAAATTTAGTAAAATAATCAAAAACTTATATACCGATATTACCTATATTTCAAAAAAAAGGCGGCTAAAAATACCCATTTTACCCCTCTCACTTTTACAACTATTATAATATATATATATATATATATATATATATATATATATATATATATATATATATATATATATATATATAGAGAGAGAGAGAGAGAGAGAGAGAGAGAGAGAGAGAGAGAGAGAGAGAGAGTCCGACTGCTATGCTATCTGTTAGGCGCCGAAATCTGTCCTCTTGACCCGGTCAAAGATCCTCTTCGGGAAGCGCGTCGGGTTGAGGAACGGCTGCGGAAAGTGACCCTCGAAGATTGCGCCATTCGACTGGATCAAGCGATTCGGCTGATGAGGGATCGAATCGGTAGGTCCGAAACCTTCACTATAACTGGAAGAGCGAATGTACGAATATCTGGCGTGCAGGGATCAATGTCGGTAGAAGAGCCGAATGGAGGAAGTACACAGTAACTTGTCGGCTGAAAGAGCCGAATGTCTTTATATATATTAAGAAAAACAGAGTGATGTCCGTCGGGCAGACAGACTTTGCAAATACAGCTTACAACAGAGTGATGCCCGTGGGGCAGACAGACTCTGCAGATGTAGTCTACAACGGAGTGATGCCCAGGGGGCAGACAGACTCCAGGAGTGATACCCTAAGGGCAGACAGACTCCAAAATTCTAAGTTACATGCTACTCTTAGGAAAGCAGTAAATGCAGGAAAGAAAGATGCGGGAAAATAAAGGTGGTCTTTTGTGCGCAGGGGCAAAGACCCCATTGCAAGCTTCAAAGTTCCTATTTATAGCCTGCATTATTAGTTGGTTGAAAGTAGTGGGGAAGTGGTTGTAACCATGTGGAAGTTACACTAACTCCTCATGGAAGTTATGCTAACTCCTTATGGAAGTTATGCCAACTCCTCATGGTAGTTACGCCCCAATCTTCAACCGTTCCCACTTTCTTGTCCTTCAGGCGCCTTATTGCCGACTCTTGGTGTACCACGTGTCCTTACTGGCTCGTACGTGGGTTAGGTCGGCACAATTTTGGTAGCAACAATGCCCCCCCAATAGTCTTTCGAATGAACATTCGGATGACTATTGGTGCCAAATCGACTGCTCAGCCGAGACCCAAACTTTAGTTTCGCTGGTCTTGGTCGGCTTAAAGAAAACAGCTCTTTATAATCTCAGTCGCATATATCTCGTTTTATCAACCGATTCTTACTTTCATTGGATCGGTTCGGCTCTTCTTGGACCGAATGTTCTTCTATCAAAGATTTTCTCCTTGAAGAAAGTGGCTATACCTCTGCTTCATCAGCCGATTCTTCACTTTCATCTGATTGGCTCGGCTCTTTTTGAATCGACTGTTCTTCTAGCAAGGATTTTTTCCTTGCCAATACTTTTATTTTTGTATCGGCTCCATTGCAGCCGATCGTCCTCACTTTTCTTTCGGAATTGCTCATATTGGGCAACTCGAACACCTAGATCAAATATGTTAGAAAAATATTTATCTTCAAAATGGTCTTTTATTTAAAAATGTAGACCATTTAACGCCATTTTGGCGAACTATGATTTCGGCATTCTCGTAAAGCACCGAATTTTGGCTATTTTGAAACGGTTCAAATACTCTTCGACCGTTTTACCTAGCTTTTGTCGGTATAAAGATAAGTCGGCGACCGATAATTGTGGCTCCGACTTATAGAATCGTTCATAAAATTTTCTTTCTAATTCGTCTCAATCCCGGACGGAATTAGCCGGTAGACTCATATACCAAGTGAATGCCGTCTTAGTCAACGACGTGCTAAATAATCGAAGTTTCAAAAATGAGTCAGCGGCCGTTTCTCTACATTGGGCTGTGAACCAGGCTATATGCTCGACTGTATTCTTGGTGTCATCGCCTGAGAACTTGTCGAGCTTCGGCATTTTCCAGTTTGCCGGATACGGATGCTCCACGTCGATGTTCGCGGGATATGGAGATCTAAATACAGGCCGCACTGCCGACCTCGCGCCAAGTCCGAAAGTATTTCGGATGACTTCTTCAATTTGTGCGTATATTTCATTATTATTCCCCTGCAAAGGAACATATGCTTGTACTACATTCAGTACTTGCGGTAGACCGAAATTCGGTATAATAGAGTTAACTCCTTGCATATTCGGAGCTTGCCCCCCAGCTCTAGCCCCTACATTTTGGAGTTGGTAAGCTGGTATAGGAGGTAAACCCGATGCAATCTCCAACTGCGGGTCGGCGTTTATATTTGCCGACCTATAAACAGTTTGAACCGTCGACGCGACCAGATTTTGTTGCACCGGCGCATTTAGGGGCCCTTGTTGCCCCTCATAAGGTTACTCGTTTCGAAAAAATAATTGTATGATTCGAACAATATTTTCATTATAGGCCGTGATGGCGGCCAGCACCGCATCTAGTCGAGCGGTACTTTGATAAATATTTTGATCTAAAGTTTGCAGGGCTCGGCTCATCTGGCCGAGTGCCTGAGTTAGACTCGGCTCCTAATGAGCCGACTGTCCACTAGTATCGCCTCCAACAAGTAGTACCGCCTGATTCTCATTTACATTTTCGGCGCTACTAGCTTGGTCATTCCCTGAAGGCCTGAGAATGGCTCTATTCCGGAGGTTCATAGTAGTATCGTCAGCCATATGATAAAAACTAGATTGGAAAAAATCTGAACGTGTCCCACCGGGCGTGCCAAAATTGTTAGGCGCCGAAATCCGTCCTCTTGACCCGGTCAAAGATCCTCCTCGGAAAGCGCGTTGGGATGCGGAACGGCTGCGAATAGTGACCCTCGAAGTTTGCGCCCTTCGACTGGATCAAGCGATTCGGCTGATGATGGATCGAATCAGCCGGGTCCGAAAGCTCTTTTCACTCTTCGGTTCGGCCGGATGAGCCGAATATGTGGGGAAAGCCGGAAATTAAGCCGGGAAATGAGCCGAATAAGCACAACACAAAATCTGGTCGGCTTGAATAGCCGAACGTGACTTTTTATTGAATAGAAATGGAAAAGTACAATAACAGGGGAGTGATGCCCGTGGAGCAGACAGACTCCAAGTATATTCTACAAAGGAGTGATGCCCATGGGGCAGACAGACTCCAAGTTTAGTCTACAACGGAGTGATGCCCATAGGGCAGACAGACTCCAGGAGTGATGCTCGAAGGGCAGACAGACTCCAAAGATCTAAGTTACAAATTACTCCTAAGAAAACGATAAAATGCAGAGGAAATAAGGGTGATCTTCTCGTTCACAGGATGGAGAAAGACCTCTATTGCAGGCTTCAAAGTTACTATTTATAGCCCACATTATTGGTTGGTTGAAAGTAGTTGGGGGAAGTGATTGTAACCATGTGGAAGTTACAATAACTCCTCATGGAAGTTACGCCAACTCCTCATGCAAGTTACGCCAACTTCTCATGGAAGTTATGCCCCCCCAAATCTTCAACCGTTCCCGCCTTCTTATCCTTCAGGCGCCTTATTGCCGACTCTTGGTGTACCACGTGTCCTTACTGGCTCGTACGTGGGTTAGGTCGGCACAATTTTGGTATCATCACTATCAATAGCACGAAGCACTCGGTGCTACCAAGTTTTCTGCCGTTAGATCCACCCCTTTGATGATTTTCACCCGTTAGATCATATTATTCAACCAACCACCCACTTAATCCTAGGGGGCCCACATCATTCTAACCGCACATCTCTTAATCCAATGGCCAAAAATTTGGTAGCACCAATGACTTGGTGCTATTAATAGCATAGTAGCCTAGTTCTATATTTTATTACCAAGATAATATGCTTTTATTATAATTATTTTTCTAGTTTAATTTAATTAATTTAATATGTCTTTATTTTGACTAGTTTAATATATATTTATTCTATTTCATTTAATTAGTATATATTTATTTTATTTGTTTAATTACAAGTGAAAGAATTAAATACTTTTTGTTAGATTTATTTTAAGATTTTTATATTGTTCTAGATGTAGTTTGAAAATTTTTTATTTTAGCTTTAATTTATATTACTATGAGTATTTTTTCATATTTGTCTTTTTATAGTTTACTTTGATTACTTTTTAAATCTTTATATTTTGTTATATATATATATATATATATAGTTTGTAGTTTTCTAATTTATCTTTGCAAAAAAAAATTGATAGTTTTCTATTTTAAATAAAAAAATAATTAAAATAATCAAAATAAACTATAAAAAGACAAATATGAAAAAAAAAACTCATAGTCATATTTTTTTGAAAAAATAATCAAATTAAACTATAATATAAAAAACATATCAAATTAATTGCATTAAACTAAAAAATATTTATAAAACATATGTATTATAATTGTTGTAACAGTGAGAGGGGTAAAACGGGTATTTTAGCCATATTTTTTTTGAAATACAAGTAATATGGGTAGTTTTGATAACTTTACTAAATTTGAAGGGCAAGTTTGATATTACAAATTTTTGGAGGGCATTCATGTAATTAGGGTTTGGTGAGAGGGTATCTATGAAATTAACCCTTTAAATGTACACCCTAAAAAGATGTACATCTTACAATTTCATTCATCTTTTGGTGGGGTGTAATTCACCAGTCACATGATGTGACTCACATGATACGACTGGTGAGTAAATTTCCACCCACAAATGAATAGGTTGTAAGATATACACCTCTTTTGGGGTGTACATTTAGAATTACTCTTTTTTTTAATGAGAGGAAAAAGGTCAAAAGAAGTGAAAAAAAAAAAAACACCTTGGTAGTCTGGTAGAAGCTTCTGGAGTCGGAACTTGGAACAGCGTGGAGGAGACTGCTGCACGCGGATGGTTATATTTTTGGAAAATTGCTTTCAGGCCCCTCCAACTTTTAGTTAATTTAGAAAAGGTCCTTTTTTTATGTTATCATTTTTTTTTACTGTTTAGAATTAGGTAATTTTAGTCCAATAAAATCAGTGTATAGTATTTTCATAATTAATTAATTGATGTTTGCAATTTGCACCAACTTTAATAGTTTTTTAATTTCTTGTTAAATAAAATTAAACCAATTAAAGGCTAGTAGCAAATAGAGTCATTAAATTTTTTAATATTAAAATTAAACTTAAGTAAATAACTTAGATAAATTTTTTTTGAGAATCTACTAATTAAAAAAAATCATGAAGTTCGAAACAAACATACGAGATCAAAACTATATCAAATTATCAACATTGCAGACTTTTTAACAAAGAAAATTAGAAGAATTAAATACTAATAAAAAATATAATCGTTAAATTAAATTAAATTTTAAATTTAACCAAATAGAATAGCTTAATTTATTTTATATACATAAAGCAACAAAATTAGTTCTTAGCAGATCTTTAATGTATTAACAACCAAATATCAATGTGTTGCTAAAAGCATTATTCAAGCAACCACATATATACTTGATCGCTTATTATTGAACCCTACAGTGACGTCAACATCGCTGTTAATTATATTTTGTCACTAAAATAAACCTAGTGGAAAAAAATTTTATCCCCATCAATTTAATAGCGACTAAGTTTTAACAATAAAATCGCTTTGTCGCTAATGACAATCTACAAAATTTTCACTTTTCTCATTTTGCGATGGACATTAAATTTAGTTACTAATTATTATACTTTTAACGATGAAAGTATACTTCGTTGCTAAATATTTTATTTTCATATCACAATATTATTTTTTTTTTTGAGAAAAAGGTAGCAACTGCTACCTGCTTCATTCATTAAGCAAAATAAATTTAGCGTACATGATGGAAGCAGCTAAGGCCTCCAGGCTGAGCTGGCGTCAGAAGAAAAATAAAAACAAAACAAAACAAGAACACAAAGTAGACAAAGAGAAACAAACAAAACAGAACCACAAACTAGACGTAGTGAGCGCGGAAAGGTTCAAAGTGCTTCGTTCCAGCCTGTGATCAGGGAAGCAACACGTTCGGTAGCCCAGGAAGCGTTATGAGCCTCATCGCCGAAGCAAATGCTGTTTCGCTCCGTCCGTACGACCCACCAAATTGCCACCAAGTGGGTTAAACATTTCGATCTTATTGTGGCCTCGGGATTCTCGGAGATCTGTGTCCAAAGCCTCCGAACATCCCCTGCGTCCGAATAAGCAGGCACAACAGGTCCCACTTTAATTCGAAGGTATCTGACAAAGATACAGTCATGGAAGAGGTGATCGCAGGTTTCGGATAGTAACGCACAGAACTTGCAAAGCTGGTCCACCGGGCACCCTCGGCGAATCAATCTGTCTGCTGTGAGTAATCTCTTTCGAAGTAGAATCCAAACAAAAACTTTATGCTTGAGCGGGATTTTTAGCCCCCAAAGATGGTCGTACAAAGGATCAATCTGTCCTCCATCAGTGATAAAATCGTAAAGAGACTTAACGGTAAAAATTTGGTTCGCTGTCCAACGCCATTTAGGTGTGTCCTGCGTGTTCGATGGGCTATACTGAGCAAGCAGGCTTTTGAATAACGTAGTCTGTTGGCGGATCAGAGGAGTGATACTTGCAGCCAGACCTCTCGTTATAAAACGCCATCTCCATCCTCTTTCATTCCAGCATTGTGAGACAGTGGCTTCCTGATTTGCGATTCTGCAAAATATTTCAGGAAATCAGGTACTAAGAGGGGTTTCTTCAATCCAAATGTCCGACCACCACCTGACGTTTTTCCCGTCACCGAGTACGTAAGAAAGACCACATTTGAACACATCCTGACAGCTCATCACACTTCTCCACCATTGGGAGTGCGGTCTGAAGGATCTTCCCTCATGTAACGGTCTTCTTCTTGAGTAATATAATGCGGTGATCAACTTCCCCCATAACAGATGCCTCTCATTAACAAAACGCCACCACCATTTAGCTAAAAGAGCCTTATTCATAGCTTCCATGTCCTTGATCCCCAGACCCCCTTCTCTTCTGCTTTTACATATCGTTTTCCACCCAACGAGACAAGAACCCCCTGAAATTTTAGAGCATCCTTTCCAAAAGAAGGATCTTCTAAGAGCTTCAATGCGATTCAGTACCCAATGTGGCACTTTAAAAATTGCAAAGTAGAATAACGGAAGATTCGACAAAACCGAGTTGACCAGAATGAGTCTCCCCCCATGAGAGAGGAGTTTTGCCTTCCATCCATCAATGCGCGTCTCGATGCGGTTAACGATCGGAGTCCAATCGTCCTTTCGAAGGGATTTGGTATGTAGCGGCAACCCTAAGTAGCGAAAAGGTAGTTTACCTACTCTACACCCCAATATATCTGCGAGTCGTTTAGCTCTGTTTGCGGTGGTTCCCACATGAAAAAGTTCCGTCTTATTCATATTAATCTTGAGCCCAGAGGCCCATTCAAACATCTTCCAGATGAACCGTAAGTTACGCATCGCGGACTTTTTGGGGTCCGAGAAGAATAGAGTGTCATCCGCGTATTGCAGAATCACAGTCTGACACTCGGTTGTCGGTCCAATACCCTGAAGCAAGTTATTACCCCTTGCTGTTGCCGTGATCCTAGCCAAACAGTCGGCCACAAGTAAGAATAGATAGGGGGAGAGCGGATCCCCCTGTCTCAGCCCCTTCTTAGTTTTCATCCACTGTGTCGGCAAGCCGTTCACTAAAATGGTGATTTTGGCGTTGCAGATACATTGTTCGATCCAGTACCGCCATTTGTCACTAAACCCAAGCCACCGTAGTATACTTAGCAAGAATTTCCAGCTAACTTTGTCATAGGCTTTTTCAAAATCTACCTTAATACTGACACACTCCTTATTAGTTCTAGCGCACCAGTTGAGTAGTTCAGTAGCAGTGACGAAAGAGTCGGCTAGTAGTCGGTCTTTCAGGAAGGCCGATTGAGATGAAGAAATAATTGAAGGTAACACATTCGCTAGTCTGTTCGCGAGCACTTTCGAGATAAACTTTTGAATACCGTTTAGAAGAGAAATCGGACGAAAATCGTTAACTTGGCATGCTCCTTCCTTTTTCAGGATTAAACGTACATAAGAGTAGTCTGCTGGTGCCGTGCAGAGGTCGGAATCCTGAAGTTCTTTGAAAATATCAAATATGTTATCCTTAACCATCTCTCAGAAATATTGAAAAAATATAAGGGGGAAGCCGTCGGGACCAGGTGCCTTGTCACTACCCAGTTGAAAGGTCGCCTTTTTAACTTCGTCCAAAGTAAAGGGAGCGGAGAGTAAATCCGAGTCTGAGTCCGATAAAGCGTCCGCTTGATACAAGTCAGCCCAGTCACCAAAAGAAGCAGGCTCGTGTTCAACGCTCCCGAACGGCCGTTTGAAGGAGTGAAAGAAAAGTGATTTCTTTTGAGCTTCGTATCTGATTTGGCTACCCGACTCATCTTCAATATACTGTATCTCATTACTACGCTTCCGACCATTGGCAACTGCATGAAAGAACTTTGTGTTATTGTCCCCTTCATTTAGCCAGTGCTGTTTAGCTCTCGTTTTCCAAAGAATTTCTTCCTCCTGCAGGATATGTTGGAGTTGTGCTTTAAGATCTACCCGTTTCTCTCGTACATCTTGTGGCAGGATGTTCCGTTCCTCTAAAAGATCAATTCTTCTAATTTCCTCCTTTAAACACCTAATCGCGTTGGCTATACTATGAAATTTTGTCTTACACCATTCTTTTATTCTAATCCTGCAGTGTCTCAATTTTGCCGTTAAAGTGAGTATTGCAGACCTCTCCCCAGGTACTTCATTCCCCCAGATAGGTACATTTTGTGAGAAGTCCTCTCTAGTAAGCCATACTTTCTCAAACTGAAATCGCCGCGGAGTGGGACTGCTCTCTGTGGCAAGAATTAGCGGGGTGTGATCGGAAGTAATTCTTGATAGCGCGGATACCCTACAATGCGGGAAGGCTTGATCCCACTCCGTCGAAACGAGAAATCTGTCCAGCTTGGCCAGGGTTGGTGAACGTTGCATATTAGACCAAGTAAAATTTTGATTAGAAATGGGCAGGTCAATGACTTCGAGATTAGAGATGAGGTCCGAGAACATAAACATCGCTTTTGTGCTCCACCTATTTTCGGATCGTTCATCCTGGTTTCTAGTAAAGTTGAAGTCCCCGCAGATCGCCCATTTACTGTTGGAACAAACCGCACCTAGAGCGAGGAGTTTAGAACAAAACTCTTCTTTCCCATCCCATGTTGGCGGTCCATAAACATTTGATAGATAAAAGCTCGTTCCACATGTGACATGTTTCAAGTTAAGGGTGAGCGAATGCTGGCGCACCAACACCTCCGTACAATCGAAAACTTTGGAGTTCCAACAAGTGATTAAACCGCCCGAGGCTCCAATAGCAGGAATAAAGTGGCATCTGTCGAAACTCGAACCACAGCAAGAACGAAGAAAGGAATGAGACACAGAATCCACTTTCGATTCTTGGATACAGACTACCGAACAAAAGAGTTTAGAGACAGTAGACCTGACACAGCGACGCTTACCAGGGTCGTTAAGACCGCGGACATTCCAAGTAATAATATTAAACATAAGAGAAGTGACACACACCCAAAAGGCGATCCACACTCATCTCAAGACTCGCTCCATGTCAACCCTGCAGTAAGAACGAGTGGAGCTCCTCAGCCTCCACCCCCGTGAGCTTCACACCACAGAGCGCACTTTTCTTCAACAACTTTTTGCTGCTCCGTAGGCGCCGTACAGATGCTGATCCGGAGGTCTCTCCTTCGAGGAGGACCGCTTTCCTTAATTTCGCTCGGTAATAAATTTTGGAAGGTAGGACCCACCTCAACTTGCTAAAGCCTTGTCCTTGAGTAGATTTTTATTATTGAGACTTCCAATCAACTCCAAGAAGAAGTTCTAATCAAAGTTAGAACTTTTTTTTTTTTGAGAGATAGATAGCACGCTAACCGTTTCGTTTATTTCATTTAGAAATAAACTTAGCCAAAAATGTGAATCAACTGGGATTCGAACTAGGGTCACGGGTACCAACCACTAAGCCTTTTACCACTTGCTCTAGTGACGGTCGGTAACCAAAGTTAGAACTATTAAAACTTTCTAGCCAAGAAAGGCGCCTAAAAAATTTCATTTGAAACCTAAAAAGCACTAATCTAGTATAGTGAGGAATGGTAGGAAGAGCATAAATCCATCTTTAAGAGCTCATTTCTAGGTGATTTGGCCATTTTTCAAGCTTGGGAAAAAAAAAAAATTTTGAAAAAGGTCGAACATGATGTTTTAGAGTTTTGAAGGAGAGTAAGGAGAAGAGAGGCAAACTTGAAGTTTCCGGTAGATTCAACTATTTAAAGTGGTATTCTACACTCATTCAGTCTAAAAGAGACATAAGTGTTATGACAAACGCAAAAACGAAAATGAAAATGATGAACACGAAATAATCAAACCCCAAGCAGAATTAAAAAAGAACATACAGATTTATGTGAAAAATTCTTTGCAGGGAAAAAACCACCGGCGATGGGGGAGAAAACATCACTATCGAATGAAAAAGGAATACAATGTTCGGAGAGTACAACCAACCACAATCTGTCGCCTCTAGGACAAAAACGAAAAGAAAACTTTTAATGCCTGTCGGCCCGAGCCCTCCGCTACCCACCACAGACATTCATTTTTCCTTCACAATTTTATTTTCCAATTTGGTTGCACCACGAAACTGTCGGTGAGTCGAAAACCTGAACTTAAGTTGATTATCAATTTTATATATATATATATATATATATATATATATATATATATATATATATATATATATATATATATATATAGTTGAGCTAGAATACTTTCAAAAGCACCATTGAGGTGGTGCTTTTGAGTTTTTAACCATTGGATGGGGAGATGTAAGGTTGAGATGATGATGGTAGGTCATAATTGATGAGATAGGTGGTGGTAGGTGAAATAGTGTTAGATCCAAAGGCTATTAGTAGTAAAAAGTAGATCCAATGTTAGAAAGGCACTACCAAAAGTTGCTTCCAAAAGTATTCTAAATTAATTATATATATATATATATATATATATATATATATATATATATATATATATATATATATATATATATATATATATATATATATATATATATATATATAGAGTCCGGCTATGGTGCTTGTAAAAGCATCAAGCACTTGGTGCTTGTGAATTTTTTTACCGTTAGATCTACACCTTTGATCATTTTTATCCGTTAGATTATACTATTCAACCAACCACCCACTTAACCCAAGGGGGCTACATCATCCTAACCGCACATCTATTAATCCAAGGGCTAAAAACATACAAGCACCAATGACTTGGTACTTTTAAAAGCATAGGAGCTCAATTCTATATATATATTCCGGTCTATATTCTGATTATAGACAGGATATTCTGAATTCGAAATGTTTAAAAAAGCTTCTTTCTCTGTCTATATTCCCCATTCCAGTTGTATTTTTCCTTATTTGTAAAATTCTAGTCTATATATGAGCTAGGCTAAAATACTATCAATAGCACCAAGCTATTGGTGCTTTTAGTTTTTTAGCCATTGAATTGATAAATGTGTGGTTAGAATGATGTGGGCTCCCTAGGATTGAGTGAGTGATTGGTTGAATAGTATAACCTAACGGATAAAAATAATCAAAGGAGTTAATCTAACGACAGAAAACTTGATAACACCAAATGCTCGGTGCTATCGATAGCATAGCAGCTAGACACACACACACTCTCTCTCTCTACACACACACACACACCGGAAGACATCTCGATCTGCCAAGACAATAGAGTGAAAGATGAGAGACCCTTTCTTTCTTCGGTTCGCTTCGATCCATCAAAAATTCGCTTCAGTCTTGATCCGCCCCTAATAGAATAACGAACTGCCAAGACAATGGAGCGAAAGATAAGAGATCTCTTTTTTTGTTTGGCCCACTCCGATCCGTCAAAAATCCTTTTGCCCTACCCCGCCCCCAATAGAACAATGATTGAGCATCAAAATTACGACAAAAATTAATTCATTCCGGATCCACCCCGATCCAACAAGAAACGGGGCAAGACCTGAATCCACCCTGTTCGCATCCCTAGGAACCAGTCACGGAGGCGTTAGGGCCCGAGCTGCAAGTCTGCAACACGTACTCCTCACAGGTCGGGGCCACGCCAGGCCGACAGGTGGGGCAGTCGACCCGTAACGGCCCATGACACCGGGGCGTGCTGGCATGACACAAGTACTGTAGCACTCATGCTGCACACGGGCTGCCGCCTGCCAGACTCAGACGTCGTTTGTTGCGACTTCCACGAGCCGGCGAGCAGAATTTTACACACCCTCAGGTTGAGGTAACTTTAATTCCCTTTGAAATATCCAATCAGAGAAACTTAATAATATATTGAAATTATGAGGCATCAGTTCCCAGTGGGACCTTTAAAAGAGTCACAAAAGCAGTGCAGATATTGATAGTCAATAGTGCAAATTGTTAAACTAATATTTGATAAATTTTTACGTCGTACTTTCAGCTTGCAAATCGGCTCTAATATCACATATAAGAATCTGACTGGCTTGTTTGCACTAAAAGCTCATTAGGTTCAAAAGTTCAAACCTCTGATCCAAAACTTAAGCTTAATTATTATTTTAAAATCTTTCGGTTTATAAATTTGCATATACATAATTCTTTTTCCATCTCATATGGAATTACTAATGTGCCAACTCGGCGCACTAATAGTTATTACTATTTAGGGTCTTACGGCAAATTTATTATTATTATTATTATTGGTTAGAGTGTTAAAGACTCTTTCCATCCAATGTGAGATTATTTGGGCATTACAGACCCTTACATCTTTGTCGAGGCTAAATCCAATCACACACATTGATCAAATTCATCATAAAATATAAAATTTTAAAGATGCCTCCTCTAAGTTTAAGGTGTAATTAGCATTTAGCTCTCATATAAAAAGAAATAACGAACAAATCTACTAACATTAATAATTCGTTGAATCCAAATCACTGATTAAAAATATTAAACCCAATTATTAATATTAGAATTTCTGATTTTTATATTTTCATACACATTTTTTTTTTTTTCCCATCTCAGATGAAACTATTGTAGCGTTACAATTGAAAATTCACTTTTTCTCCGATATTTATGGTGCGTAAACCCAAGACCTAGGAATCATATTTACAATTTTCTACCTCTAAATTTATATAATTACATGTTCCCTCATAATTTCTCGAGATCAATGGACTACAAAAAAAAGGTGGCATCACACACGAAGACGAGGAATAAATTCAAGGAAACAGTGGGAGATCGAGCTCATAATTAAGTAGATCCCACACGTGCCAAAGTTTTAAAATTCCTTTTTTATAAACGGAAAAAAAAATTGAAACATTCGTATTTAATTTAATCCATTGCATTAACGAATCTTCGTTACTACAATAATAAGTGATAGGCTTATAAATACTCTGTTTTTGCCGAAGAAACAGTTGTGAGAACGCTTGTTACTATAGCAATTAACAGGGTTAACAATTTTTTAATGAGCAATGCTTCAATACACCATAAATATTAAAATTAAACTCTTAATTAGTAAAGGGTATAGTTAGATTTTATATAAATTAATCTATTAAATAGGTTACTAATTTGAATTTGTTAATATGATAATATTAGAAAAAAATTAGTAGTGTATACTAAATTTGTCAGCATCTTTTATTTAGTTTTGTTACTTATCAAATTAGATAATACCCGATTTGTTAAGTATAAAACTCAAAAAAATATTGAATTTAAATATAAAGTTTTGAAGTTGGTATTATAATGTAAAATTTTAATTTCAAAATTTATATTAAACTTTTAAATTTTGAATCTACATTATACTTTTAATCTGAAAATCAAATTTTAATTTTTTTATTTAAATTAAAATTTTGAATTTGAACTGAAAGTTTTATTTTAAATATGTGTCTTATATTTAAAAATTGAATTTGATTTATAATTAAGTTTGTTACGTTGCTTTGCATTTAAATTTATAATTTAGTTGTAATTTGAATTCCAACTATTGTTGTATGTATTTGAGAAGGTTATAGTATTTTTTAGTTGGATAAAATTAGTTTTGTAGGCAAAAATATTTTTCTATGATCAAAATAGTCTTTAAATAGGTACCTGGTGAATGGTACGTATGCCTAAATAGTAAATAGCCTCTAGAATCATATTACATCTCAACCATCCATGCAAAAAAATAAATGGTCAAGATTTACATAAGATTTAGATGGTGTATTGAAATATTTCTCTTTTTCAATTTGATTCCTAACCTTTGTTTTTTCTTTTAGGTCTCTAACCTTTATATTTAATTTCAGATAGATTCTAATTATTCAAATTCACGCTAATTTTAATCAAAAAAAAAAAAAAGCCGCATATATAAACTCCAATAATACTTTGCCTACTCATATAAATCATAGTCATGATCATGACTAAATTTTTCTAACTTGTGAAATAATCTGATAGCACTTTGAATTTAACTTTTACACCAAAATTGAATGTTCTAAAAAACACATTAAAATTCGCACGCAAAAAAGTCGAAATTGCCGTAAACGCATAAAAAAACATTGAGGGTGACGAAATTGAGCGTGGAAAGATAGGCGTGCGTATGAAAAAAGACAGTAGGGAAACAAAGTAAAAGATTTGAAAAATGCTAGAGATTAATAATAATACAATAAATTCTAAAGATTAATTTAAGGATCTACTTGCAAAAATAAAAAAAGTTTGGGTTTGAAATAAAAAATAAAAAAGAGGTAACGGTTTGGGACCGAAGTTGTAATTATGCGTAATTAATATGTAGGAGTTAGGGAAAGATTAAAACAAAATATCTCTAACAACTCCCTTGAGTACTCTTGTTATTAAAAGCTTTTTTGTTTTTTCCTGTTTGTATGAGAGCGTGTCTAAAATCCTTTTCATTATTATTGTTGAAATTGAGTCCGCATGTTAATGAAATGTAAAAATCTAATAACAATAATAATAATGTGATAATCATTTCGACGTTTTATTCAACAACAAGAACGACATAAAAGTTTAAAACTATATTTCTCCAATATTTCCTCCGTTACAATCTAATTAAAAAGAACGAAATGCAAATTAATTCAAAAATAGAAATAAAAATGAATCAGAATAAAAAATGGAATAACAAAAAAATTTCCAATTTAAAAATAGATAAATATTTGAATTTGTAATCCTTAGTAAAAAAAATATATATTATCCATATTTTGGGGCAATTGCTTATATACCCCTAAAAAGTTTCCGTTTTTCCGATTTACTCCTCTTAGAAGACTAATATTGAAAATACCCCTCATACGTTTCAACCTATTTCTAATATATCCTTCGAGTTAAAATCTGTTAAGTAACTCTGTTATCTCTATAAAATTACTATTTTGCCCTTTTCAAATACACCATTCTACCATTACCGTCTTTCTTATTTGCCCTTAAAGTCAGGGACACAAAAAGTATTTCGACTTTTGGTCTTTTCCAATATACCCCTTTACCGTCACCAACCTTTCTTATTTGCCCTTTAAGTTAAGGGCAAAATTGATATTTTAAAATTTTTTTTTACTGTGTTAGATATTTAACACACGTTTAATCCAGATTAACTTAACAGGAGATAACTGCGGGAGTATTTTGCAATAACGGTGGAACGTATGATGGGCATTTTAGAAAGAATAAAAAAAATAGAAATAGATCGAATATTTTCATACGTACGAGGGATATATAGGCAATTATCCCTATTTTTTTTGTACGAGAGTTTGATTCCAACGTCTACCGTCGAAATACATGGAGAAAATAATTTGGAAGGATTCGATTTTCTCGAAATGAAAATTAAAACATTAATCCCAATATCAGCAATAGAAATGAATCATTCCAGTTCTCATTTCAAGCGTCAAATTCTCCAAATTAAACATGCCCTAAGACAATGTAATGTTTTGCCTCAAGTTTTATTTCTTCTGGTTTTATTGAACTATTTCTTTCGTTTTTTTTAGTTGTTATTGATACCTTACGATCTCATCCTAAAAAATTATAGAGGAGGAAAATTGTTACTACTAAACTTCTCCGTTATGTTGTGTGGCACAAGCTCCGTTGGATTATAGATTGCAAAAGAAAAGATCGTTGTTCACTGATGCATTCGACAGATAGAATCTGAATAATACGAAAATATCAAGAGGGAAAATGACCAAAATTTCATCTTTAGGGTGTCCAAAATGAGGATATGATGATAAGGAATTATAGAGGGGGCTCAGGAATAATGACAAGACAGAGTAATGGTTGTGGGGCAACCGAAAAACACTATACTAGATCTACTTGTTGCCACATAATGAATGGTGATGAGGCGAATCATAGGTCTAAGGAAAAAAATCAACTACTCAAAACTCTCATCGCAAATTTATAAATATTTGTTTTAATTCGAATGCAAGCATCATGTTTGCTAATAGTAGCTATTTCTTATTATGAGATTCGTATCCTATTTCTTTATTCTGTGATTTGTTGTCAAAAGACCCATTATAGCTTCAATCAGATAGTTGGCATGCTAACTACATCCAAATGCTGTAGTTTCAGTAGTAGCAGTTGGTGAGGAATAGAATCACCCATAAATTAATAATAAATAAATAAATAATTAATTAATTAAATAAATAAATAATATATGTATATAGATAAATAAAAATACTTGTAAATAAACTCATAATAATAAAATTTTTTAGATAATATTGTGCGAAACATTAATTTTTTTAAATTTATTTTATTTAAAATATAAATATAGTTTTTTTTTTCTAAATTTTTATAGAATGTGATGATGTATGTTATTTTTATAATTTTTAATTAATTATAATTATTAAATTTGATAAAAAAAAATGAGAGAATTGTTTAAAATTTTAAAATTTGATTTACATATTAAAATTAAATAAATTAAAATTTTTAAATGTGTCGATTAATAAGTTGAAGAATTGTTGAAAAATATAAAAATATTATATATATCTACTTATTTATTTATAAATAGCAAATTTAAATGATTAATAAACTTATACAATTATTTTATATTTAGATCTCACCACTCTATCTGAATAGGTGACAAAATTTACAAATACAACCATCAGCTTCATATTACCAAACAGAAGAAATATAACTGCAGCAGTTGCAGAAGCGTAAACCAAACAGAAACTAGGTGTAGTTACAATATTTGCAACTAAGTATTTATAATCTGTTGTTTTTTTTTAACTAAACCAAACGGCCCCTAATATATGTTGCCGATGTAGAATAGAGAACTCTCATCAATTTCTCAGAATGTTAGGTTTGCACAGCGAACTAATTCCCAGCAACTTCGACTGATTTGTCGTATGATTTGAAAATAATTGAAGTACAGTAAAATGGCTTTCAGATGACATATAATTGAAGGTGGATCTCCCAAATAGGTCAAACAAAATTCATAATCACCACCAACCCAGTTACCAAAGAAGCACTTCTATTTCTAGGATGTGAAATTAAGCATACTTTACACAAGGAGATTCGTAGATAAATAGAAAGTAATAGATAAAATTAAAAGCTCATCACATCTCATCTCTCTGGAGATGCACACTTTCATCTCCAGTGCAGATCAAAACTAAATTAGCCATACTTTTATACATACATTAATACATACATAGTCTACATAGCAATGTTTTAAAATTTAACCGAAATAAATTTTAAAAACTAATAAAAAGTTTAAAATCAGACGATTTCTAAATTTTACGGAAGTTTGTGCGCGTGCACCTGACGATGCTCGCGTCGTTGGGAACGTTACTGGCCGTCCCGATCCGGGCCGTTAGAGGAGGAGGCGGTGGTGGGCCGTTGGCTGTGGTGGATGGCCCGCGGGCGGTAGATGGGCCAGGACTGGTGGGCCCCGGGACCCTCCTGAGGATCCGGCGGCTCCGATTTCACCTCCGCCATCGCCGGCGGCGGCGGAGGAGGCGGAGGATCCTCGCCGTCGTCTTCTCGGGACCGCTTTAGCCCGATTGACACGCCGAAGAGCCGAGGGCTTGGCGTCCCTTCCTCCTCCGCCTTCACCGGATCCTCCTCTTCCTCCGCCTCCGCCTCCGCCACCTCCTCCTCCTCCTCCTCCTCCTCCTCCAACGCAGCGGCGGCGGCGGCGGCGGCGGCGGCGGCGCTGGACGGCATGAGCTCTAGCATCGGCGCGGCCTCCGGCGGCGGCGGGGCCGGCGATGAGGAGTCGGAGCCCGGTTGCTGGCTGGCGGCGTACTTGGACATGAGGAGGAGGATGTTGTTGCAGAGGTTCTTCATCTGGCCGAGCTCGCGGTAGAGCCGCGAGTTCTCCCCACGGAGCCTCTCGTTCTCCTCGTGCAGATCCCCGGGGCCGCCCGATCCGGACGTCGACGGAGCCGACGCAGCCGCGGGGGGCGGCGGCGGGGGCGGCGGAGGCACCCCGGGGGACGAGTTCGACGAGAGCACCTGCTCCTCCCCCGAGATCGTCGGCGATCCCGTGTGGGTCACCGGCACCGCCACCGGTATCGCCGCCGCCACCGTCACCTGCGCCGCCGAGGGGGCCGCGGTGCCCGCCGCCGGCGGGGCGATCTTCCGGCGGTGGATGTCGCAGAGGAGGCGCCGCTCGCCTCGTCTGAAGCAGTCGTTGGCGAATTCCCACCGATCCGGCACGATCTTCCTGAATCCCTGCCAAAAGAAGCCACGGCCAAATCCCAATCAGAGGCCAAAACGAGATGGAGATCGAGATGGAGATCTACAAGATGGACGGATCCGGGGACGGAGACGATGCTCATACGTAGGTGTTGAGCTGGCGCACGAAGCTGGAGAAGTTGTTGTGCTTGAAGTACTTGGGGAGGAGGTCGCGGGCGAACTCGGCGGGGCGCCACACGATGAAGGTGGACCCGTCGTCGTTCCACGAGATCACGTCGTCCACCTCGGGGTCCTCCACCAGCTGGTACGTCTTCGTCAGGAACGGCGTCGGCAGCGCCCTCTGCCCCCCCGCCGCCGTCGCCGCCGCCGTCGTATCCCCCGCCTGCTCCGCCACCGGCGGAGGGGCCATCGCCGCCGCTCCTCCGCCGCCGCCCACCTCAGCCGCGAGATCCGCTCCGATCAAACCAAACCCTCGACCTCAATCTCTTCTTCCTCCTCCTCCTCCTCGATCGGATCGGAGGGGATTCGTCGTCTTCTTCGGAAGCGTCGAGAAGCAACGCGGAGAGGAGAGAAGGTTGGAAAGGAAGGATTTTAAAAGCTTCTAGAAGGTTCCGTTCCGGATGTGCAAATATTAAATGGTGGGGAGGAGGGGCGAGCACGGGCAGGGGAATTGAGGAGAAGAGAGAGAGCGAGTGAGAGAGAGAGAGAGGGAGTAAAAGGGGGAGGAGGAGAAGGCGACCCACCACCCGTCTACGAGTAGTTACCTCATAAATTTTTCTCTGCGGACGTCTCCGGGGAAACGCTTCTTCATGCGGGTTCCGCTCACCGCTCCTCGATGATGAGTAAACAATTGCACCGAGACCCCTCAACAACATCCTATTCTGAATTTCTACCCTCAGTTTGATCACTTTTTCTAGAAGCTGTTTTGGTTCTCCGAAATTTCATAATAATAATAATAATAATAATAATATTTTTAACTAAAAGAAATTACCTTTTTTACTCCTTTATTTTTAAAATAATATTTTTAAAATTCTTTCTTCCAATTTTTTATGAAAGCATTTTCTTTTTATTTTAAATATTTTTTATTCGAAAAACACAAACCATGGGAAGGAATTTTTTATTTTAAAAAATTAAAGATATTTTTTTGAAATCATTTTTCATGAATTTTTTTTGAAAAATCAAATACCCATATTAAATAATTTTATGAGCTTTCACACAGATTTTTAACAATTTTTGCATGGAATATGACAAAATTATTGTTATTAATATGGATATTTATCAAAGTAATTTGTCATCTCTTTATTAAAAAGTGAATGTTAAAATACTTTTTATAACAAAAATAAAAATTAAATAAAAAAGTGTCTTGGTAAACTAAACTCTTTTTTTTTTTTTCTTTTTGATCCCTACAATTTTTTTCCGTGTACAATCACTAATCTTTGTTACTTATTATTTTAACAAGTTATTACGTAAAATATCGTATAGTTATAAGATTTTGTATTTATGTGGCTAAATTTTATTATAATTAATTATATTTTTAATTGCCGGACTTAATCAAGTAAAAAAATCTAGATTAACAATCTGACTTCCGAAAAAAAAAATAAATAAATAAATAACAGAAGTAGAGAGAGAACAATGGAGAGAGAAAGAGAGAATTAATGATGAGGGGCCCATTTGAAATGTGTGTGGAGTTGAGGGGGTTGGACTTACAATTTCTAGGACTTTTCCTTTTCGAAAATAATCCGGTCAAATTTCGCTTTTGTCAAAATAACTTTATGAAACTTTTATTTATAAAACTAACCGTTCTCTCGTCACCTCAGTATTTCTCAAAAAGACGGTGATTCGGTCACCGTCTTATGGGACTCTTCTTGAAGACAGTGAATCATTTACCGCCTTCTTAAGGCGTGAACTATTCACCGCGCATTCGAAGGTCTCTAGAGAAAACGATGATGCTTTCACTGTCTTTTAGATCCTGTTGAAGACGGTGAATCGTTCACCGTCTTCTCTAGCGTGAATTATTCATCGCCTTCTGAGCAATTCCCCGCGCATCCGAACCTAGAGAAGACGATGAACAATTCACCGTCTTATCTAGGTGACATGTATATTTTAGGCCTCTCCGGACTTAGTCAAATTTGGCTCAGTTGGAGGGATTAACTAAAGACGATAAATGGGCCACGCGTAGAGAAGGCAGTAAATCATTCACCGTCTTCTCTGAGACCTCATAGTTAGAGAAGGCGGTAAACGATTTATCGTCTTCTGAGGCCCTTACGGAGCGGGTTTTTCTTAGAAGACGATGGATGATGCACGCTTTGAGAAGACGTTGAATGATTCACCGCCTTCAAAAGAAATGTGCAAAAACGGTAAACGAATCACCGTCTTTATGAAAAATACTGAGGTGGCGACCGAGGTGGCGAGAGGAGGGTTAGTTTTATAAATAAAAATTTTAAAAAAATTATTTTGACAAATACAAAATTTTACTGGGTTACTTTTGAAAAAAAATCCCAATTTCGCCTTCAAAAAATGATGATACACGTACAATACAATACAATGGGGATAGTGGTTGATGTGTAGGGAGACGTTTTCGGTCGCATAGAAGCGTTTCTATGCGGGCGTTCGGAGGGTAGGGGTGGGGGAGGGTGGAGCGGGGTGCGAGAAGCTTCGGTTCGGTCTTTTTCTGGAAGTTTCGGGTAGGAGGGGGTGAAGGGGGTGGTGTGTGTCACCAGTTGTCACAACACGTGTCGCCAACGGAATGGGACGCAAGGATAGATAAGGTTTTAGCCCCAGCGGGAAAACTATGCACACTCTAGAAGCTCCCCCCAATCCCCATATATCCATAAAATAAAATGCAGGGGATACTTTCAAAACTCTCCCCCCCTTGTTTTATTCGTCTCTTTCATTCTGGAATTGAAATCATGGACGACGAATTCGTTTGTCCGTATTTGATTTGTAAAATTTTCATTTCGGATCGCAATTCTCCGGTGAATGAGAATCTTTTAATTACTTCTTTTTTCAATCTGACCTAAGAGTCCTGGTTGAAAATTGAATTCAGACGGAATGAATTCGTTTCGGATTAAATTTAACTTGTTTTTAAGTTTATTTTTAACTAAAATATATAAGGTTAAGTTTAAAAAAACTATATTTATAAATTTTAAGTTTAATTTGAACTTAAATTAAAAATTAAACTCAATCAAGAATTTCAAATCTAATTTAAAAAGTTGAATTTAAATTTAATTTAAAGTCTAAAGTTTTTATTCAAATTTTCTTTTAAATTTCAATTAATTTTATGGATTCAAATTGAAATTAGAATTGAAATTATATTTTAAGTTTGAATTTATTTTTTATACCCATTCAATTTCAAATTTTAATTTTTAAAAAAAATATATTTAAATCTTTGATATTTAAAATTTTGACATTAATTTTTAATATTTAAATTTCATTATGAATTTAAATTAATATATTATAAAGATTAAATTGATATATTAATTTGATTATGTTTCTGATATCTGCCTAAACGAAATATCGACAACAGAAATGGTTCATTCCGTTTCCGATTTAGGTTCATTCTGTTTTCGTTTCCTACTTATTTTCATTCAGATTTCGATACGGATTCCGATTTCGAACTAAACACTCTTTCAAACTTCAAAATATTATACTTGTCCGCTCCAAAGTAAAAAATATCACAAATATCTCTCTAAATATACAAATATATTTTTGCTATCGTTTTAAATATTCACCAATTCCTTTATCGCCTAAGCCTTTCTATATATACAAGATCACTTATGATAATTTTCAATTTAGAGAAAAATTTATAAAATTACAACTTTTTGAGAGAGCGTACGTAGAAGATATAACCATAAAATGTATCGCTAAAATGTAAGGCTAAGAATGCGATCATTAATCTCCTACAAATATATTTATTTGCACTTAAAGCCGATTTGAACGTGACTTGACCTAATTTTGCCTTTCGTCGTTGGGCAGAATGATTGCCCATTTAAACCAACAATCTCTAAGCACCTATATAATTTTGCAACATACTATAATCAAATCTAAGACCTCTAGCTTAGATACTACTTGTTCAATAAGCCAACGGGGGATTCTAATTTATGTTGGCGCTAACTATTAATTTCAAAACTTGAGCGGTAAGAAAGATGCAACTAATTTCACTTAAAACGTATAGAAACATCACTTATTGGTCTTGATTGTGACTTGATTCAACCATCGTCTAGCCACTTTGAACATAACTTGGCAGAACCCAACATTCCGTCATTCCAAATATATATGACTCGATCCAATCCAGTTTTTCTCCACAAGGCAGGATATATATGATGTCTCTTTTAAGCCAACACAAACTACCGACACAAAAAAATTAGGCTAATTCTAGTCTACCTGTCGCATATAAGCTTCTCACACTCTTCCGACTAGTCCGATATAGGAGTATTGGGTTGTCATATTCCAATCTGATACGCAACCGATTTGACTCATAGTACACCACGATTATACTCAATACAATCATTAATACCAACTCTGTCACTTACATGTCACCATGTAATAAGCCATGCAATTAAGCATGCAGATCAGTATCACAACAGTATTTCAATTATGTTTCATGCAGCTAAAAGTCCATAACGACAATCATTTTAAGTATGACTTAAACAGGTAAAACAGTAAGAAAATTAATATGGTAACATGCATGCTAATCAACATGATCAATAATTTATTCTCGATAGATTTTTGGGATTCAATAGAGGAAACATATATACGACGAAGCGAAGATGAGAGCGGAGAAAAGGAAGAAGAGAGAAGAGAGTTTAGGGTGAGAGAGAAGAGATCCGAAACCCTAACTATTGAGCTTTCGGGAAGACCTTGGTCGAATAGCCAAACACCTGCGTCGACTAACTCAAACATTCGAGTCTACCAACTGCCAAGCCTGCTGCTTAATTTCCCAAGTGATCTCTCATTCAAATTCAAAAGCTGGTCGATCGATCATGCATTGACGGTCGATGAACTGCCAATGCATGGGCGACAGACTGCCGCATATTTAGGTCTTCAAAACCTTTTAACCGATACAATCAAAGCTACCCTCGGTCGACCATTCACGTATCGTTCGATCGATCACTGGCGGGCAGTGGACCGCTACGTATTCGCGTCGAGCTAACAGATAAAGCCCACTAATCGTGCAATGATCATGATCAATACAAATGAACCTGATCGATCGCAGATCAATCGCCAGTCTACCCCTGGCCGACCACCGGTCTTCTAAAATCACAAATTCAAGAGAATTTAAATTTCCGTAACAAATTTCACCAAAGATAATTACTGCAGAAGACAGTTCTTTTTAGTAATCCCCTTGGCGTATCTCTCGTGCGTGTCGCGCCGAAAAGTCCTAATTGTGTTGTCTGTATGATCAGTAGGTGACAGTATCCAGGAGCACATTTTAGGCCCTAGAAACATATGCTCCCTCTCTAAACCCGTTACTATTAGTTTGCAAAAACAATGTTCTGATACCCACAATTGATCGTGGTGATAAGTTGTGTCTTAATTAGTCCTAGTCCCTAGTAGGGGTGGAAACGAGCCGAGCGAACTTATCTCAGCTCAAACTTAGTTTGAAATTAATTTCGGGCCTAAATTTAGGCTCAAGCTCGGCTTGAAATTAATCCGAGCCGAGCTCGAGCGAGCCTAATTTCGAGTCAAGCGAGCTCGAGCTCTAAACGAGCCGCTTGAAATTCTTAACATTGTGTAATTTATAGTTTGATTTTTATAAAGAATTATTTAAAATTTGATACAAAAAATGCTTAATAGTTCAACATACAAAATGAATATATGAAATACGATATTATACTATTAAAAAAAAAATTAGGAAAAACCACTCTGCTAGAAAGTGAAAAAGAGAGAGAGTAATTAGAGTAGGATTTTGGTGGTTTGGTTTTGTCGGACCAATAATCCAAATTCTAGAAACATATAATTAAAATACATAATATATATTATTTTATATAATTAAAATATATATTATATATAATTATATATATAAAGAGTTTTGCTACTATACTTTTATAAGTATACACCCTTTTATACTTGCAAGGTTTTCAACCGTTAGATCTATTCTTTTGATCATTTTCATCTGTTAAATCATATTATTCAACGAATCACCTACTCAATCCTATGAAACAATTATCACCCTAATTGCACATCCAACAGTTGAAAATTTATAAGTATAAAGAGATCTAAACTTATAAGAGTATAGTAACCCAAGCATATATATATAGAATTAGGCTACTATACTATTAATAATACAAACCGCTTGCTATTAGGTTTTCAGACCTTGGATGAAGGAATGTGTCGTCAGGATGATAATAACCCATAGGGTTGAGTGGGTGGTTAGTTGAATAGTATGATATAATAGATAAAAATGGCGAAAGGCATAGATCTAACGGCAGAAAACTTGATAGCACCAAATGCTTGATACTATCGATAGTATAGTAACCGGACTCTATATATATATATATAGAGCTAGGTCGTATACTATCGGTAACACGGAGGCCTTCGTATTACCAAATTATTTTCAGTGATGCGGCTTCCAAATCGACGATCAGCTCCGTTAGACTTGATCTACACTATTGAAAGTATTTGGAAACTAAATTTCATAATTTCTGGACATCATTTACCTATCAAACGAGTAGTCTAAAAATAAACGGTTGAAAATAAAAATCTCATAAAAAATAATATTAAAAAACTTGAATTTAAGATCAGAGGTACTGATCTTATTCTAAATACTGAAAAGAATTTTTTATAAAAATTTCATCATATTTGGATTGAATTACACCGTTAAATTCACAAACGCATCACATCTACCATTAAAATTGTAATTTCGAGACCTTTTGATCACTAGCTAAATGATGTCGAAAAATTATAAAATTTAATTTTCAAATACTTTTAATAGTATACATCAAGTCTAACGGAGCCGATCGTCGATTTGGAAGCGCATCATTGAAAACAACATGGTAGCACGAAGTACTCCATACTACCGATAGTATACCACTAGCTATATATATATATATATATATATATATATATATATATATATATATATATATAGAACTATGCTACTACGCTATTAATAGCACCAAGTCATTGGTACTACCAAGTTTTTGATCGTTTGATTGAGAGATGTGCGGTTAGGATGATGTGGGCCCCATAGAGTTGAGTGGGTGGTTGGTTGAATAGTATGATCTAACGGATAAAAATCATCAAAGGGCGGATCTAACGGCGGAAAAGTTGGTAGCACGGAGACCTTCATGCTATTGATAGCATAGAGGACTCATATATATATATATATATATATATATATATATATATATATATATATATATATATATATATAACGGTAGAAACTCGCTAGTATAAAGCGTTTGATACTATCGATTGTATAGATAGTATAGTAGGACTATATATATATATAGAGAGAGAGAGAGAGAGAGAGAGAGAGAGAGAGAGAGAGAGAGTACTATATTATCAATATA
Organism: Aechmea fasciata; assembly: GCA_025177825.1. NCBI lineage: Eukaryota > Viridiplantae > Streptophyta > Magnoliopsida > Poales > Bromeliaceae > Aechmea > Aechmea fasciata. The sequence goes on along the minus strand of CM045940.1, from coordinate 9,379,412 downwards.
TAGTACCAAATACTTGGTTCTATCAAATTTTATCTTAGATTTATCTTTTTGACTATTTTCACCCATTAGATCATATTATTCAACTAACAACCACTCACCCTAGAGGATCGGTATCATCTTAACCACACATCCCTTCATCCAAGGTCGAAAACTAATAGCAAGTGGCTTGTATTATTAGTAGTATATATATAGTAGACTAATAATATATATATATATATATATACTAGTTGAGTGTAAGTGCAAGTGCACGTAACAATTATTTTGAAAATAAATAGAAAAATAAAATCTGATATTTTAAAATTTGAAAAATATATATAGAAAAGAAAAAATATCTTGAAATTATAGAAAAATAAAATCATTAGAAAAAAATATTTTGAAAAAATATTTTGAAATTAAATAAACAATAAAATCATTATCTTAAGAAGAAAAGATATTTTGAAATTCGAAAATATATATAGAAAAGAATCTTTTATAGAATTTTCAAAATATCTAAAAAAGATATTTTAAAACTAAATAGGAAAATGTCTTTTATAGAATTTTCACATCCATAATCCTGTTATAGAAAAATTACTATTGAAATTTCAAATTGAAAAATAAAATATGTTATCTTAAAAAGAAAAGATTTTTTTAAATTCGAAAATATATATAGAAAAGAATCTTTTATAAAATAAAATATATATTTTAGGATTTTCACACCAATAATCTGTTATAGAGAAATTACGTATTCATTGTGGTTTTTATTTCTATTCTTATTCTTATATTTAAAATTTTACATAGAGGAAAATAAGCGCTATTAAAATTGGCGCTAATTTTCCCACCGAAAAATGAGTCTGTCGACAGACCCAAATTTGAATATACGTGCTTTTATATATAGTATAGATAGATATATATATATGGTCCGGCTACTATACTATTATGAGTACGATCGCCCTCGTACTCATAAGTCGTTTTCGATGATAGAGCAAGCGACGATCCATACCGTTAAACGTTATTTACATTTAAAACTTCTAGAAATCAAATTAAAAAATTATAAAATTTTTTAATCATATATTAAAAGAGAACAAATATATAAAAAAATTTAAAAAAAATATAAAGAGAGAAAAAGAGACAAAAAAAAATCCATCCCCTCTCCCTCTCCTCTCCTCTCCCCTCCCCTCGGCTGGCCCACCCTCTCCTCTCCTCTCCTCTCCCTCGCCTCTCCTCTCCCGCTCCTCGCCCCCGCGCGTGCCTCCGCCGCCACCTGTCTCAAAACTCACAATTCATATATTTATAGAGATAGAAAAAGCATTCTATATAAAAGTATAAGAACCTAAAATCCAACTTGAAAGTTTGAGGACCAAAATATAAGCCAGGTAAAAGTTTACTTTATTGTGCAATTTATCCAAACTTTAATGCAGGTTTACATCTGTGTGTGTAGGGGTGGAAACGAGCTGAGCTCGAGCGAGCTTAACTCAGCTCAAGCTTGGCTTGAAATTAATTTCGAGCCTAAATTTAGGCTCAAGCTCGGCTTGAAATTAATTCGAGCCGAGCTCGAGCGAGCCTAATTTCGAGTCGAGCGAGCTCGAGCCCTAAACGAAAAACAATTAACATCGTGCAATCTATAATTTAGTTTTTATAAAATATTATTTAAAATTCGATACAAAAAATGTCTAATAGCTCAACATGCAAAATGAATGCATAAAATACGATATTATAATATTAAAAAATTAGGAAAAACAACTCCGAGCGAGTGAAAAAGAAAAACGGAGAGCAATTAAAATAGAATTTTGCTGGTTTGATTTTATGGGCCCAATAATCTAAATTTTATATACATATAATTAAAATACATAATATAAATTTATATAATTAAAATATATATTATATATAACTATATATAGAGAGAGTTCGGCTACTATACTCTATATTAGTATAGACTCTTTTATACTCATAAGTTTTTTATCGTCAGATCTATACTTTTGACCATTTCCATCCGTATATATATCATACTATTCAACCAACCACCCACTCAATCCTAGGGAACCGCTATTATTCTAATTGCACATTCAACAGAAAATATAATAGCCCTAGCCTATATATATAGGTTACAATATTATTACTAGTATCAACTACTTGCTATTATGTTTTCGGACCTTAAATGAAAGGAGGTGGGTAATTGAATAGTATGATCTAACAGATGAAAATGGCCAAAAGGGTAGATCTAACTGCAGAAAACTTAATAGCACCAAATGCTTGGTATTATCGATAGTATAATAGCCGGACTCTATATTTATAAATAGATCTAACAGCAGAAAACTCGATAGCACAAAATAATTGATACTATAGATAGTATAATAGCCGGACTATATATAGAGAGAGAGTCCGGCTACTATATTATCGATAATACCAATGCTTAGTGCTGTCGAATTTTTTACCGTTAGATCTATCCATTTGACCAGTTTCACTCAAAAGATCATACTATTCAACTAACCACCCACTCACCTCTAGGGAATCACTATTATCCTAACTGCACATCCCTTCATCCAAGGACCAAAAATCTAATAGCAAGTGATTGGTACTATTAATAATATAGTAGACTTTTTCTATATATATATATATATATATATATATATATATATATATGTATACATATATATTTCGAGCTTTTCGAGCCTAATTCGAGCGAGCCCGATAATACTCAAGCTTGGCTTGAAATTAATTTCGAGCCTAAATTTAGGCTCAAGCTCGACTTGAAATTAATTCGAGCCGAGCTCGAGCGAGCCGAATATCGAGCCGAACGCGAGTCGAACACAAGCCGGCTCGCTCATTTGCCAGCCCTATCTGTGTGGGCCGTGGGGCCTCTATTGGGGGGATTTTTTGGGTAGTTATTAGGTCAATGTTAAATATCCGGATAAAAAGGGCTGAATCGTAGGAAAGGGGAACAGATGGGTGGACACGTATTAACAAAAAAGAAAAAAAAAATAGCTTCCGAGATACACTAGTGTACTAAAGTAAAATAAAATAAAATAAAATGGAAGGTTTGGTTGCAATGTCCTGAGATTTCTAAAAGTGGTTAAAATATAGGAATAATTGTCTATTTATTTTTTATTCGTTTGAAAATATTCTATTTATTATTATTTTTTTAATATTTTTTATATGTTTCATCGTTATTATAAAATACTCCCACAGTTATCCACTATTAAATTAATTTAGGTTAAACGTGAGTTAGATATCTACCACAATTAAAAATAATTAAAATTTCAATTTTGACCTTAACTTAAAGGCAAATGAGAAATTAATGTTGGTTACCAACTTCCATGTGCGATTCTTATGGAGAGATCCCATCTCCTCATTCATCGCTACCAATCACTCTGCAGAACTGGCACCTGAAATAGTTTGATTAATATTTGAAAAAAATCAAAAGTCAAAGTATTTTTTGTGCCCCTGACTTAAGGACAAATAAGAAATGTTGGTGATGGTGGAAGGATATATTTGAAAGGATAAAATATTAATTTTATACAGATAATAGAGTTCATTAACAGATTTTAATTCTAGGGGTATATTGAAATAGGTTGGAACGTAAAAAATGTATTTTTAATATTAGCCTTCTAAAAAAGATAAATCAGAAAATCGAAAACTTTTTAGGGGTATATAAGCAATTGCCCCTAAAATATATCGCAACTATCATCTGATTTTGATATGACTATATAAGGCATGGTAGCAATTGCTTTCAGTTCTATACATGCTTAGTATAGTCGCATTATTACTTACCTGTTTTTGTAGTTACTTATGCCTGATTGGACCTAGTGAAAAAATCGGCGAAATCGGTGGCTGAACCCACTGGAAACAATGTTTGTAGTTCTTACCCCCATTTTTGCAGGTCTACACATAAACGGCGCAGGGACGAGAGGAAAGGACGTAGCTATAGATAGCGTCCTGCCATTGCGACCAAAGATAGATGTACCCTGCATCGGTTTAGCTAAGGGTTTTGAAAGAATGAAAGAAATTTAATAAATATGGTTGTATTTGGAAGAATGTAAATGTAAAGTGAATGAGATGTATGTTTGTAATATAATAATTATTTATGTTTATGATGCCTTCCTTATACAATCTATGTATGAATTATTGTGACGCCCCAACTTCCCAGGGGGTCACCCATCCTAGGTGTAGAGACCTGGAAAATTGCACCGGAGGCTTACTGACAGCTCTGGAGAGTGTCGGGACAAGCCTGGGTCGCGTTAGCGCCAAACAGACGCTAAACGGGCCCCGTGGGAACGCGAGAGCTGCGTGTGTCACGAAAATCTGCAAATCGCAGGTTTTTCTGTGATCCATACCGGTACAAGTCGATTGCCATACCGGTATAGCAACGGTTGCTATACCGGTATAGCCATCAGAGCGATACCGGTATGGCCCTGCGCAGGGAGCTCTCGGGTTGCCCGTCTGTACCGGTACAGATGGGCTTTGTACCGGTACAGCCCGGCAGCATGGCTCAGGTTGACTTTTGGTCACATCACCTTTTGGCCCACCCCCTATATACAGCCAGAGGGAGAGAGGGAGAGAGCAGAGCTTCTCTTGCTGCTGCTGTTGCTGCGTTCTTCTTCTTCTTCTACGATACAGCCAGAGGGAGAGAGAGAGAGAGAGGAAGCTCGAGAGAGCAGCCGACGCGCGGAGCGAGGAGGCTTTCGACGACGAGACGCTGCGAGAGAGCTCGGCGTGCGTGCGGGACCGTCGACCTCGACTAAGCGGCGGGCCTAGCGAGTTTTCAGAGGTGAGTTGACCCTCGACAACCCTCCGTTTACCTCGAAGTTCCATGATTTTCGCACTTGCTGCTTTTAGTGTTTTGACTCGTGCTCGTGTAGGAGACTCGGAATCCGGCGAAATCTGCGGCGTTGGATCCGTGACTTCCAGACGATTCCAGCGACACCTTACTTGCCGGATTTGGATCAGGTTTGCCTCGTCGGAAACCATGATTACTGAGCCGCTGTTTTTCGGAAAATTCTGAAGTGCTGAATTGCTGTTTTCCAGCGTCGATCGTCGACACTTTGGCTGATTCTCCGCGCAGGGTGGTCGGATCGCGTCAGGACTTGTGGCGTTGGATTCCTGACTGCGAGACGAAGATTTTGATACCTTACTCGCTGATTTCGGACCAGGTTAGCTTGATGAGCTTTAAGCTTTTCTCAGCCGCTGCGTTTCGGGCAGAATTCGGAAAATTGAGTGTTTTGGGTTGCTTCTTCGCAGCGGAGGACTTCGGCACTTGGCGGATCAGCGGAGGTGATCGAGGAGGACCTTGGACACTCCTCGCTGCCAGGGGTTTGCGACTAAGGTGGGTTTACATCGGATTACTTCTAAGTGCAATAGTCGACATGTATAGTAGTATGCTCATGATAGCCGTAGCTCGAATTCTTGGAATTGTCTATTCAATATCTGAATTTGGAGCATGCTTAGCGATTAATATTTTATACTTGTTGGACTTGGATTTGACTTAGGAGAAAACCCCGCAATTGATCGTCATTATATACACTGCCGGATTTAGCTCTAGGAGCCGTATTTTCGCGGTATCGTCGCGGGTTTTGGGCGATGGATACTTGAGGTAGTGTAGACTGTTACGGGGTGTCGGGCGCCGTCGGACCAAGCGGTGGGCCCAAGGTTTGTGTTGGTTACTTGGGTCTGGCCAGTGAGGGCCTGATTGAGCTCGACAGAGCTACGCTGCATACTCGGTTGGGTAGCTCCCCCGAGTGCCGCTCCGGAGTTTGGGCTTGTGCTTTCGCGTTGGTGTCGAGTAGTGCAGGTTGGACTTGCTCTCCACTGAGGTTTGGAGCGGGGGTAGCTGTATAGTCGCAACCGGGCACGGGACGGGTGTGTGTTCGCAGTCCCAGGGACGGGTGGGGTCACAGTCCCTTGCAGATTGGGTCTGGTTGACTGGTGTCTTCAGGGGTAGTTTTGGGCTTGATAGTATAGTGACTTGTAGCTGTAGAGAGTTTCCAGCTTTCTTTTCTTCTATCTTGCTTACCCTGTAGACTTAGTGGGTGGACCGATGTGGTTTAGGGCGGCACCCACTGAGGACTACTTGTTTTTATAGTAGTTCTCACGCCCTCTTTCTTCCACCCTTGTTGCAGGGCCTTCGCGTTCGGCTGCTGCTCCTCCGGGGTCGGACCGCGGGAAGGGCGTGGCGAGCTAGAGCCTACCCTTCGAGTTCTGTGCTAGAGGACTTCCACTGCAGGTAGTGATGGTTTGTTTTGGTTTTCCACTTTTGTACATACAGTTGAACTCGCTGGAGCGAGTAGTTCTGGTACTTGGTTATAGTATGTATATAAAGTGGTTTTTCCTACCTGTTTGTTCTTAGTTTACTTCAGCTCTATGCTACTGCTTGTAGCATTGTATGTTCATACAGATTCAGCTACGCTTCGTATACAGGAGAAATTCTCTTGTATACGGCGGATTTGTCGGCGTGCCCGGGGGACTGTTCAGCCCGGGGCGTGACACTAGGACTACTCCCGTCCTAGCACGCTTAACTCTCTTAACCTCTTGGGCCTTGCCACCACCCAAAATGCTTAAGCCGGGTTAAGAGTTTAGCCCTATTATATCTCATATATAGGACTATCTGGGGTCTCACAATCTCTCCTCTTTTAAGCCTTGACGTCCTCGTCAGGCTCAGACTCACAAGTACCAGGCGATGTGAGACTCGTCTCGCTAGCCCGTCATCCAGACCCTGGCTCAGCCGAGACTCATCTCACACTTCCGGCTGGTAATTGGCTCTGATACCATCTGTGACGCCCCAACTTCCCAGGGGGTCACCCATCCTAGGACTAAATTAGGGTTTTCTTGAACCTAACCCTAACCCTAGAGCCCCTCTACCTCCCACAGCCTCCATAACCGACCCAACACCACCTCTGCCATCCTCTGCGCGCGCCCTGCGTCGTCCCAGTAGCCGCCAACAGCTGTCGCCCCGTCGTCGCCTCCTCCATCTTCTTCTCCTCTCGTCCCAAAATCCGCAACGGCACTTCATCATAGCTCAGATCCTCTCGCAACTGTACAGCCGTCGGATTGATAATATAGGACGGATTGGGAATGTACTTTCGAAGCATGGACACGTGGAAGACATTGTGCACCCGGGCTAGACTCGGAGGAAGAGCCAACCTGTACGCCACCGGACCAATATGCTCCAGAATCTCAAACGGTCCCACAAATCGCGGACTAAGCTTGTTCCGCACCCCAAACCGTTTGATCCCCTTGGATGGCGATACCTTGAGCAACATGTGCTCCCCGACCTGAAACTCTAGGTCGCGTCTCCGCTGGTCCGCGTAGCTCCTCTGTCGACTCTGAGCAGTCAGGAGTCTCTCTCGCGCAACGCGAATCTTTGCCTCTGTATCCTCCAACAAGTCTGGCCCAATCAACTGGCGTTCACCGACGCCATCCCAACAGATAGGGGATCGACATCGACGCCCATATAAAGCCTCGTATGGTGCCATCTCAATGCTCGCCTGGTAGCTATTATTATAGGCGAACTCCACCAGAGATCGATAACTATACCATCCATTTCCATAATCCAGGACACAAGCGCGTAGCATATCCTCGAGAGTCTGGATAACGCGCTCCGACTGTCCGTCGCTCTGCGGATGGAAAGCCGTACTGAAATTTAGCTTCGTACCCATAGCCTGCTGCAAGCTCCTCCAGAAGTGGGAACGAAGCGGGTGTCCCGATCAGACACAATCGACACTGGCACACCATGAAGTCGGACGATCTCGTCGATATACAACTGTGCCAGTCGATCTCGGGACCACGTCGTGTGAATCGGCAGGAAGCGAGCTGATTTCGTCAACCGATCGACTATGACCCAAATCGCATCGTGACCTCGCTGTGATCGAGGCAATCCAGTGACGAAATCCATAGAAATCTGCTCACACTTCCATACGGGTATCGGAAGTGGTTGTAGCTTCCCTGCCGGTCGCTGATGCTCGGCTTTCACCTGCTGACAAGTCAAGCATCGAGCCACATGCTGAGCCACATCTAGCTTCATCCCAGGCCACCAGAAATTCTGCTTCAGGTCACGGTACATCTTGGTTCCGCCTGGGTGAACCGTGTAAGGGGATCGGTGCGCCTCGGATAGGATGTCGTTCCTCAGCTCCGAGTCACTCGGCACACACCATCTGCCCTTAAAGCGCAAAGATCGATCGGTGTGGATGGTAAAGTCCCCGAAACTTGACCAGGTACCCACCATAACCAAATTTGGATACTGCTCCGCCAACGCGGCATCACCTTTGAGTACTGGTCAATCACACTTCCTTGTGTTTGAACAGTATCAATATTCCGAATAGGAAAAGGATAAGACTTCGGTCCCACCTGGACAAGACGAGGGTAAACATTCCAACCCAAATCTACGGATCAAGATTCACTGGAATCATATCCATCTTATAACCTGCGAACAAAGATAGTCCCGCGTCCAGAATAATCCGATCCCATCTTGCAAATTCTGAGATAATAATTCATCCCTCAGAATTACTAGGTCCACTCAACTTTGGTCCGCATAGCCGTAACCGATTCGACGACGTCGAAAATTCACGTAGAATAGTCACAGACAACACAGCGAGTTTGGAGTATGTTTCCGTAGTCCGAAACAATACACTCCTACTCGCCCACAATATCAATTAGCTTACCACGTGCTAAATGTATCGTTGTCCAAAACCTGAGTCGAAACACTCACCTTGGAGACCACAGTCTCACATCAGTCACCCGACAACTACCAAAGTCAAACCTCAATCAGTGGAAAGCCACCTGTGGCATTCGACAGCCCTAGGTCCAAGACCTCATTTTCCATCTGACCAAAAGATCCAAGGCTGACAATACCCATTAGGCTAAATAATTTGTTCGCTCAATATTGTAGTCAAACCAACACATGGTCCATGCCAGTCCATCACTTAATGCACAGGATTGCCAATCGCACTATGCGATACTAACCATCGGTGATGCTCAACATCCGTCTCCACGATACCCTGTCGCTGCTGTCCTACAAGGGACCCTAGCGATCGATGTTCCGAGCAACACCAAATACTTGTCTCATTGAGACCCAGGCGCATCTGTCACCACTTTGACTGGACAAGCATATCATTCCAAGGTTTGCACATTAAGCCAAGTCGTAAACCTTATGTGCTATCACATATAGTGACAAACGAAGCCAACCACTAGGCTCAAGTCACTCACAACTGTGATACGAACCGTTCGGTAACCAGACCGAGACTACTAACCAATCAAACCCTTTTAGCTGTGGGAAGCACAACTAAAGAACTAAGAACACCCAGACTCGAACTAGAGTCAAAATCACCAGTGGTGACGATAAGTCAACTGCGCAAAGCCTGCCAGGGAATAACCCAAGCTCACTACGTGGTCAGAGATGACCAACACTCTAGCCTTCCCTCAAGACACTCTATAGAACACATCGACCCAATCCATAAGTCCCAAACAGGGAAAGGTATTTCGTCCGACTTTCGACAGTACATTGTCTGCAGCCAATGTACTTATCAAAAGAAGAGCGAAATATCCGAAGATCTACTACCAACATCGAGTTGGAAGCGTGACACATCGAAGTATCAAACCACTTGATACCTCATCACTGAACCAAGAGTCCACAACCATTCTCGTCGAAACATCGACTTTACAAGTCGACAATCGATAACAGAACGACCGACTCACAAGGAGTCTCATAACTTTCAGCTAAGGCTCTAGGAAATGGTTTCTCAAACCGATTCCCGCACCACAATCGAGCTTTACTCGAAGCTCCGAGAACTCCGACAAGACTCAAGAGTGTCTCGAGTCAAGACGAGTCCTACCAAGCCATGTACTATCCTATGACACACCAGTCTAGGTATTAAGGATAACCGCATACGATGTATGCACTAACAGAGACTTGACACCGAACTGTGTCTAACCGATTCGAGTACACGTCAGTTTGACGTATATCAAATTAAAGGTCAAAAGACCCGAACTGTTGATTCCATCAGCAAACGAAAAGGAGTAGGCGTCACAACCCTACTCAAAATACCTGCGAAGGCAACACCAACATTGCAGTCGTCACGATAGCAGTCAGCTGCTAACCAAAGCCCTGGACTACACCCAAGTAGCCCCACCAAAGTCACGACCGTAATAGGTCTAAGTGTCGTCTCCGTAGAGACACTCGCAACAGTCTCCGTAGAAACACTCGCAACAGCTTCCGTGTCCAAAGTAGGAAAAGTGGCCCGGGCGTCGGCAGTCAAGATACTCGCCTAGGCCTGAAAATCACTGGCCCTTCAAGGCCCCAACTGACATCAGGGGAACCTCACCCCACACTCGATGTCCATGTACACTGCCACTACTTCCTGATTGCGACACGAGCTTGTGCGAATACTGTAGCACATACGGAAATAACCGTGCACTCCGAGTTACCCAACTCGAACGCAACCCAGTACACAAGTCCAAACCCCGCACTCTCACGTGCCTATAAACCGTAGGTCTTCCTAGGGTCAACCTAACCAATGGTTCAGTTCTCTTTTTGTTTAGATCAAATTCTTTTCAAAACAACTTGGGAATGGTGTTGTGGTTGTTACTTGGCTCTGATACCACTTTAATCTGTGAGGAGAAGCAGTTGCGGAACAGGAGCATTCCGTACGTGAAGGTACAGTGGGAGAATCACGAGGAGCGTGAGGCTACTTGGGAGCTAGAGTCTTCCATGCAGGAGCGGTATCCGCAGTTATTTACGGGGGATTTTTGATGTAAAGTTTCGGGGACGAAACTTCTTATAAGGGGGGAATAATGTAATATTCGGCATTTTTATTTTAATAAAGAAACCCTTTGGTTGACGATGTTATTGTGTGTAATTAAATTACAAGAGCACACGTCAAAATTTCAGGTCAAAACGAGCTAAAACGAAAAAGTTAAGGGAACCGAAAAAAACGACTTAAAGTAAATAGTAACTTCGAAATTCCGGCGAGCCGCGGAGTAGAGAATGGTCCAGAAGTGTACCGAACTCCGAACATGGCACTTCAATAGCTCGTTTCGAACGGCTCAATTATTCTGAGACCAATGGCACTAACGGAATTGGATTCTGATGCACGGATATCGAGAAAAAGGGTTTTGAAGAATTTGACCTAAATGGGTAAAGAAAAGGAGATATTGGAGAAAGAAGAGAGAGATTGGTACTTCACGGATCCGAGACCAAATCGAATGAAGTAAGATGCTAGATTCGATGTTCGCGACGTGCTGAACGCGCTGGCGTAATCCGATCAGAAATCCGACGGACGGATCTCCGGGAATCGCGAAAAGAACGAAAAAGGGGTTAAAATCGCAAATCGGCAAAACGCGAGAAGTTCTAATATTTTATGCGCCGAATCGTAAGATTTCGAATGTGGAGGGACTTCTATGCGTAATTCAACTAATGGCAGGGACTAGAGTACAAAATGTGGGCTTTGGAGGACTAAAATGCAAAAGAGCAAAAGTGTATATATTGGAGCATTAGGGTTTTCTTGAACCTAACCCTAACCCTAGAGCCCCTCTACCTCCCACAGCCTCCATAACCGACCCAACACCACCTCTGCCATCCTCTGCGCGCGCCCCTGCCGTCCCCAGCCGCCGGCAGCCGTCGCCGTCGTCGGAAAACCGCCTCCTCCATCTTCTTCTTCCTCCCCCATAGCCGCACCACCACCAACTTGATCTAGAAAGCCTTTGGAGACTTGAGGAGGTCAGATCTGGTATCCCTGGACTAGATCCAGTCCAGGGCTTGCAACTCCGGCCGTCCCCCGTCGTCGCCGTACGTCGCCGGAGCAAGGAGAACCCGCCGCGGCCAAGCTAGGTCCATCCAGGCCGAGCTCGGGAAGGAGGAGGATCCGAGCGTTGCCATCGCCTAAGGAGGGTTGCATCCACTTTCCCCGGCCACTAGACGCCTCCGGCGCACCTTCCCCGGCCTCCCCGTACATCGCCGGCCGCCGCGGAGCAACCCAGCCGCCGCCGGATTGCGGTGCATCGAGGGTTGTGCCCCTCGGCTCCGGGCGTCGCCACCGTCCACCAAGGGGAGCACGGCACTCCCCGACCTCCGGCGCCGGCCGGTGCCGTCCCGACCGCCTCCGGCCGCCGCCGCGCCGGGAGGCCACCCAACCTGAGAGCAAGGAACCTTTTCATCGCCGCCGCCGCGCCTCCGGCCACCCTCCGCCGCCGGCCAGTGGTTACCCTAGACCTCCCGGACCGGGTGCGCCCCTCATCGGCCGGTCCGACCGCCGGCAAGTCGCCGGCGGCCAACCCTAGCTCTCGGTTAAGGTAAGGGCCTGTTTTTCAGTAACAGCACTTAGTCTAGGGGTTTGTGCACAATTCCCGAGGCTACAGTGGGTCTTTTTGACCATGTGAGGTGAGCACGATCATTGGAATTTCGTGCTGAACGCGATGCTCACCTCCGTTCTGAGTTTCGATGCCTCGTTTAGTGGGACGATCGTACTTTACGCGCTGTGCGCAATATTTTACAGAATTAACATCGCTCGTGCGCGTGCTACGAAGTCCGACAGTGCTCCGAAAGGTGAGCACGGTCTTCGACACGTTGAAAACTTACAGCAAAAGCGATTGCGGGAATTATTGTGCATTGGTTTGCGTGCACGGTCCATAAAAGCCCTAAATCGTATGAAATAATGCGATTTTATGCAACTACAGGGACTTTTATGCAAATTTTAAAATTCGTGGTCGCTGTAGACAGCGTAGGGATACTGTGGGCAACCTCTGGACTGATCGTCCAAGGTCCCAAATAATTACTGAAAATCAGAGGTGATTTTCGGAGCGGTTTGCGGCTAAATTCGCCGACGGAACGTGTTTACGGTTCGGATTTCTTCCGACAACACTTAGAGGGTATTTGCGATGTCGCTGAGCCTTGTTGGCTGGTCTCCCGTGTCGTTTCGTAGGTTCGGGAACGACGGGTGAGCGACAGTGGAGTTCCGGTACAGTTTTCGGGACTTCCGGATATTTCGGCAATCGGTTTTGGGAAACCGATTCCCGTGGAACTTTGTGAGTAGTGGTACTTGTGTTGGTGGGTTAGATGCTAACCCGGTGGACCATTTCGTAGGTCCAGTTGCTTCGTTTCCACAGTCGACAGATCAGCACTACAGTTATACAGGTGGGTATCTCGACTCGACGTCCGTTCAGTGGTGCAAGCTTGGTGACGATTTCCTTCACCCCTTGCCTTTACTTTGTTTGTTTCATACTCGTGCATCGTATTACTTTTATTCTTACCCTGCTCAGTAGCTTCCTGGTTTTGCACTACCTGTAGCAGTAGAGTAGCTTCCATCACTTACATTCTTACTTGGGACCTGGTTGGTCAGTTTCTTTCTCTACTCAGGACCTGGTTGGTCAGTTGCATATCCTATACTTGTGACCTGGTTGGTCAGTTGCATATCCTATACTTGTGACCTGGTTGGTCGATTTGCACATCCTATACTTGTGACTTGGTTGGTTGAGTTCCTATCTTCTACCCGGGACCTGGTTGGTCGGGTAGCGTACTGGATGACCTATACGGTCGATGGGCCCTGGGGGGCAGGATTGTCGGCTGATTGCCGATGGTTAATCATTGAGCATATTTGCATTTGATCGCCCGATACTCGTCGCACGTCACGAACACCAGCGGTCTGATCCACTGCAAGTGGGGTGTTCTTTTCCGGAAAAGTGGTCGCAGAGGTTCGACCCGTGAGTCCTGGAGCTTTATGCTGGGGTTGGATGCATGGAGAGTAGTGAGGGCATTGGCTTGAGGTCTGCGGTACTACTGACCAAGAGGGCTTCTGCATGAGGTCTGTGGTACAGACCAAGAGAGCATTGGTTCAGATTGGGTATTCTTGAGCTTGTCGTCCTTTGACGCATACTTACAGTAGCTGTTGTTTCATATCTATATATCTCTCTCCATTTACTTGTTTATCATAGCTACTGTACTACTATTATCTCCTCTTGTGTCTATCTCCGCGAGGTATCCACTGGGAGGGGGAGACATGTTTACATGTTCTCACCCATCGCCTTCTTTTTCTGGTGACGTTGCAGGTCATAGCGGAACAGCAGGAGAGGAGCGTACCTAGATCGCGTTCTAGTACCCGACCCGCGGTTTGCATACTGTTTACCTTTCGGAGCACTGTCGGACTTCGTAGCACGCGCACGAGCGATGTTAATTCTGTAAAATATTGCGCACAGCGCGTAAAGTACGATCGTCCCACTAAACGAGGCATCGAAACTCAGAACGGAGGTGAGCATCGCGTTCAGCACGAAATTCCAATGATCGTGCTCACCTCACATGGTCAAAAAGACCCACTGTAGCCTCGGGAATTGTGCACAAACCCCTAGACTAAGTGCTGTTACTGAAAAACAGGCCCTTACCTTAACCGAGAGCTAGGGTTGGCCGCCAGTGACTTGGCGGCGGTCGGACCGGCCGATGAGGGGCGCACCCGGTCCGGGAGGTCTAGGGCAACCACTGGCCGGCGGCGGAGGGTGGCGGAGCGCGGCGGCGGCGATGAAAAGGTTCCTTGCTCTCGGGTTGGGTGGCCTCCGGCGGCGCGGCGGCGGCCGGAGGCGGTCGGGACGGAGTGCCGGCCGGTCCGGAGGTCAAGGAGTGCCGTGCTCCCCTTGGTGGACGGTGGCGACGCACAGGCCGAGGGGCACAACCCTCGGTGCACCGCAATCCGGCGGCGGGCCGGGTTGCTCCGCGGCGGCCGGCGATGTACGGGAGGCGGGAAGGTGCGCCGGAGGCGTCTAGTGGCCGGGGCAAGTGGATGCAACCCTCCTTAGGCGATGGCAACGCTCGGATCCTCCTCCTTCCCGAGCTCGGCCTGGATGGACCTAGCTTGGCCGCGGCGGGTTCTCCTTGCTCCGGCGACGTACGGCGACGACGGGGACGGCCGGAGTTGCAAGCCCTGGACTGGATCTAGTCCAGGGATACCAGATCTGACCTCCTCAAGTCTCCAAAGGCTTTCTAGATCAAGTTGGTGGTGGTGCGGCTATGGAGGAGGAAGAAGAAGATGGCGGAGGCGGTTTTTAAACGACGGCGGCAGCTGGCGAGCTGGGGACGACGAGCGCGCGCAGAGGATGGCAGAGGTGGTGTTGGGTCGGTTATGGAGGCTGTGGGAGGTAGAGGGGCTCTAGGGTTAGGGTTAGGTTCAAGAAAACCCTAATGCTCCAATATATACACTTTTGCTCTTTTGCATTTTAGTCCTCCAAAGCCCACATTTTGTACTCTAGTCCCTGCCATTAGTTGAATTACGCATAGAAGTCCCTCCACATTCGAAATCTTACGATTCGGCGCATAAAATATTAGAACTTCTCGCGTTTTGCCGATTTGCGATTTTAACCCCTTTTTCGTTCTTTTCGCGATTCCCGGAGATCCGTCCGTCGGATTTCTGATCGGATTACGCCAGCGCGTTCAGCACGTCGCGAACATCGAATCTAGCATCTTACTTCATTCGATTTGGTCTCGGATCCGTGAAGTACCAATCTCTCTCTTCTTTCTCCAATATCTCCTTTTCTTTACCCATTTAGGTCAAATTCTTCAAAACCCTTTTTCTCGATATCCGTGCATCAGAATCCAATTCCGTTAGTGCCATTGGTCTCAGAATAATTGAGCCGTTCGAAACGAGCTATTGAAGTGCCATGTTCGGAGTTCGGTACACTTCTGGACCATTCTCTACTCCGCGGCTCGCCGGAATTTCGAAGTTACTATTCACTTTAAGTCGTTTTTTTCGGTTCGCTTAACTTTTTCGTTTTAGCTCGTTTTGACCTGAAATTTTGACGTGTGCTCTTGTAATTTAATTACACACAATAACATCGTCAACCAAAGGGTTTCTTTATTAAAATAAAAATGCCGAATATTACAATTATATTTCTGTTTGGAACGTTTTGAATTGTACCGATTGTAACGTTTTGGATGGACAGGAAAAACTCTATCCGTTCGGCAAGTCTGGTGCACGCGCTCGTGTGGGACTCATTCCACCTACTTAGGGTAGGTGGCGGGGCGTGACAAAAGTAGTCTCAAATTTACACCGTAAAGTTTGAAGTTTGACTTTAAGTACCTTTGAACTGCCCTGATACCTTTCTATAGCGTATCTCACGCTTCCTTCAATTTTGTCGTATCATTAATGTGCGAAAAAGTCGAGTCATCGACGGTCTTCTGGGTGAAGAAAAAAGCCTTCCAGTCCTTCTTCATATTCTCTGGGGCAGCATCTGTATATCCTTTCTCCACAAGATCCCATAGATTTTGAGACTGTAGCATCATCTTCATCTTGATGCAACAGAAATCATAGTTCTCCCATTTGAAAATAAGAAGAGTAGTTTGGAATCCACTGACCCTGTTGATTACCATTGATGTAGTCTCCTCTCACGAAACCTGACACTCTAGTACCACTTGTTATGGCGGTAATCAATAGAACAATAAAAATGAAGAGGATGTATCTTTATTAATGTGGAGAATAATTAACAAATTTGTGGTGCACTTGTTGTTCTACATAATTTCAGTCTTTTTATGGTGCTCAACTCATGCATATGGATAACAATAAAAAAACTAAAATCTAAATGGATTAACAACTTAAAAGTTTATCCCTCACAACTACATAGATAAAAAACAAATTTAACTAAAAAATCTAACTAACAATTTGATCTTATCTTCAACAACTAAATCTTTCTAAAATAGAAAAGAAAAAACCCTAGGCGATCAAACCGTCGGCCATTATTGTTGAGATTTTGGAGCTCCCATTTTTAGCAAACTTGGATAAGGACAAGAGCACTTGAAAGGACCTCTAGGAGGAGAAGACAACCTTTCCAAGCCTCATTTCTCTTATTTGGCGAAATAGAGGTGGTTTGGAGTTTTTAGGGTTAAATTTAGGAATTTTTTCTAATGAGGGTTTTGAAGAGTCTAACTTGATTAGAATTTCTTCTTTATGATTTCTCAGGGGCCTCAAGAGCTTACGAAATATTTTCAATAGGATTTTACAAGAAAAAGTAGGACATATCACTGAAAAACATTTAATCTCTCTTTGTCTAAAATATTTTTATTTCTATACATGTAGCCTAAACTTTCATATTCTCTTGAGTAATATTTGGTCAATCTTAATGGATTTGCATGAGACAAATTTTGCAAAATTCATGGGGGGTTATAGGTATATAACCTAACGTGTATATACTTTTCATCCTCTTTTGATATGCCATACCACCTAAATAGCATGCTTTATGAGGACACATATGGACTTAGTTGACATTGGTACTAAATATAGGAGAAAACTTATGGCGATGAACATAGTGCCAAATAGGTAAGTATGAGAGGTTGTTGTATATATATGACATGACAACATGTGGATAAACTCATGTGATTAACCCTAGCGTCAATTGAAACCTAGGGAGTAAACTAAGAGATAAGTAATGGAATCGACACTACAACAAAAACGGTCGATAGTGGCATTTTTAAATGTAGGTACATATCAAAAAAAGTGCTGCTAGCTAAATTACCTACACTTTTAAAAAGTGTTGCTATATGTAGGGTCGCTAGGTATATAGTGATAGTTAAAGAGTGTCGTTATAACATAAAAGAGTGCTGCTAATTTACCAACACTTATTTAAGCATTTAGCAACCGCCGAAACTCTATCTCGTTGGCTGTAATGGCGGAGGAGGACGACAAAGAAGCGCTCTTCGTCTAGAATTTTAGTGGATTAAATAAAGGGAGAAGGGGAGATGGTAATCGTTTTTTTTTTTTTTTTCTGTTTGTAATCGGGTCAAATAAGCTGGGTATGGTGGGTTGAGTAGAATAATCTTTTATTTTTGGTTAGATTGGGCTTTATATTTAGGCATTAGTAGATATAATTTTGAAATCTTTTTGATCATTAGGCAAATGATGCCGAAAAGATTTAAAATTTGATTTCTAAACACTTTAAGTGGTATAGATCTTGTTCAATGGTGCCGATCGTTGATTTGGAGGCTCCATCATCGAAAACAAATGAGTGGCAACGGAGCCCGTTTGCTACCGATAACATTCCAGCTCAATTTTATATATATATATATATATATATATATATATATATATATATATAAGTCGGATGGCTACTATTAGTAGTAAAATCCCATTATTGCTACCAGTTTTTTAACCCTCGGATCAGCTCTTATCATTATTTCTAACCATTGGATTAAATACTATAACCCATTGGGGACCACTCAACCCTAGGGGGACCACTTAACGCTAACTACCTAATATCATCCCGACCCTACAAATTTTCATCCGAGGGTTAAAGTTGGTAGTAAAAGGGCGTTTACTACTAATAGTATTCCAACCTAATTCTATATATATATATATATATATATATATATATATATATATATATATATAGTGGAGCTAGAATACTTTTGGAAGCACTAATCTTTTGGTGTTTTCAAATTTCTAACCGTTAGATCCACTTCTTAATTACTAATACATCTTGGATCAAACACTATTCCACCTACCACCCATCTACCACCATCATCTGAACCTTACATCTCTCCATCCAATGGTTAAAAACTTACAAGCACCACCTACTTCGTGCTTTTAAAACTATTCTAGCTCAACTATATATATATATATATATATAGAGTGCGTAGGATGCTTCCATAAGCACGGAGGCCTCCGTGCTTCCACTTTGTTTTCCATGTTCGGACTTTCGAATGGACGATCGGCTCAGATTAGACTTGATCTAGAGTATTTGAAGTATTTAGAAAATAAATTTTGCCATTTTTTGATATCATTTGCCTAGTGATCGAAGTGGCTCAAAATCAACGGTGAAAATAAAAATCTTACAAAATATGATGATATGACATTAAAATTTTAGATCAAAGTTATTGATCTTGTCTTATATGGTATAAAGAATTTTCTATCAAAATTTCACGTGATTTGGATATTTCTACACCGTTAAACTTACAACCGGCTCACCACGGCCGTTAAAATTATTGATTTTGAGCCCCTTCAATCACTAGGCAAATGATATCGAAAAATCACAAAATTTATTTTCTAGACACTGCAAATACTATAGATCAACTCTAACGGATCCGATCGTCGATTCGAAAGTCTGAACATCAAAAACAAAGTGAAAGCATGGACGACTCTGTGCGTCCAAAAACATACCAGCCCACTCTATATATATATATATATATATATATATATATATATATATATATATATATATATATATATATATATATATATATATATATATATATGTAGAGTAGGGCTACTATACTATTATGAGTAGTAGAGCCCTACTACTCATAAGTTGTTTTCGATGATAGAGCTTCGAATCGACGATCCACTCGTTAAATATGATCTAGAGTATTTAAAACTTCTAGAAAATAAATTTCGTAATTTTTCGAAATCATTTACCTTACGATCAAAAGCTCACAAAATTGACAATTTTTAATGCCCGGTATGGGATACTTGCTAGTTTAACTGTGTAAACGAATTGAAATAGGTTGAATTTTTGATAGAAAATTCTATTCACTACCTAGATAAAGATCAATAACTCCGATCTTAAATTGAAGGATCCGTTCATCTATTTTTAGGACGTCGTTCGATTTCGGCCGTTCATTTTATGCCCATTTGATGGACTTTTTTATGATTTTGAAAAATTACGAAATTTATTTTCTAGAAGTTTCAAATACTCTAGATCATATTTAACGGAGTGGATCGTCGATTCGGAAGCTCCATCATCGAAAACAACTTATGAGTAGTAGGGCTCTACTACTCATAATAGTATAGTAGCCATACTCTATATATATATATATATATATATATAGAGTAGAGCTACTATACTCATATGAGTATTGGATCCTTACTACTCATAAGTTGTTTTTGATCATGGGGCTTCCGAATCGATGATACACTCCGTTAAATATGATCTAGAGTATTTAAAACTTCTAGAAAATAAATTTCGTAATTTTTCGAAATCATAATAAAGTCTATCAAAAGGGTATAAAATGAACGGCCGAAATCGAACGACGTCCTAAAAATAGATGATCGGATCCTTCAATTTAAGATCGGAGTTATTGATCTTTATCTAGGTAGTGAATAGAATTTTCTATCAAAAATTCAACATATTTCAATTCTTTTACACCGTTAAACTAGTAAGTATCCCATGCCTACTGTTAAAAATTGTCAATTTTGTGAGCTTTTGATCGTAAGGTAATAATGTCGAAAAATTATGAAATTTATTTTTTAGAAGTTTTAAATACTTTAGATCATATTTAACGGAGTGAATCGTCGATTCTAAGCCCCATGATCAAAAACAACTTATGAGTAGTAAGGGTCCAATACTCATGAGTATAGTAACCCTACTCTATATATATATATATATATATATATATAGAGAGAGAGAGAGAGAGAGAGAGAGAGAGAGAGAGAGTTGAGCTAGAATGCTATAGATAGCAAAAGAGCTCTGTTGCCCTCCATTTGTTTTCGATGATGGAGCCCTCACATCGACGATCGGCACCGTTGAACGTGATCTATGCCACTTAAAGTGTTTAGAAATTAAATTTTAAATCTTTTCGACATCATTTGCCTAATGATTAAAATGTTTCGAAATTTTTAATTTTAATAGTCGATATGAGGTGTTTTCTCGTTTAATGTTCGAAATTTCTTTAAACTATTTAAAACAAGATCTATACTCTTGATCTTGATTACAAAACTCCTATCATCGTTTTTTAAAGAATATTTATTTTCAACCGTTCATTTTTGTGTCCACTTGATGGATAAGAGAACAATATCGAAAATGTGTGAAATTTGATTTCTAGATTCTTCAAGTGGTATATATCATCTTCAACGGTGCCAATCGTCGATTTGGAGGCTATATCATCGAAAACAAATGTGTGCCAACGAAATTTTTTTTGCTATCGATAGCATTCTAGCTCAACTATATATATATATATATATATATATATATATATATATATATATATATATATATATAGGCGAGTCCTACTATACTATTATGAGTACGATCGCCTCGTACTCATAAGTTGTTTTCGATGATAGAGCTTCCGAATCGACGATCCACACCGTTAAACGTTATTTACAGCATTTAAAACTTCTAGAAATAAAATTTTATAATTTTTTGACATCATTTACCTTACGATCAAGAGGTCACAAATTTGACAATTTTTAACGGCCGGTATGAGATACTTGCTAGTTTAACGGTGTAAAAGAATTGAAATTTGTTGAATTTTTGATAGAAAATTCTATTCGATACATAGATAAAGATCAATAACTCCGATCTTGAATTGAAAGATCCGATCATCCTTTTTTAGGACGTCGTTTGATTTTGACCATTCATTTTATGCCCGCTTGATAGACTTTATTATGATTTCGAAAATTTACGAAATTTATTTTCTAGAAGTTTCAAATACTCTAGATCATATTTAACGGAGTGGATCGTCGATTCGGAAGCTCCATCATCAAAAACAACTTATGAGTAGTAGGTCTCCAATACTCATAGAGTTTAGGGTGTTAGATGTCTATTTTAGGAGCTTGGGGGGTTAAGTGAAACTCGCAAAAAGTTCAGGGGGTAACAATACAAATTACCCAAATTTTTACTATAAATTATTTTTATATTTTTATATTAAAAATTTCTAATTGGCTGAAATGAAGTACAAATTTTTTTTTAAGTGTATTGTATAAAACAATGCTTCTAAAGATAAAAGGGACAAACAAGTACTACAGAAAATTAACTGAGAATTCTATATCCGAGTGAGGACACCTATTGTAAATCAACCATATTAGCGAGTACACCAGAATAGTAGAGTGTTCGAGTATCGTAGGTAGTTAGTATCGATATTTTTTTTATCTTTAAGCCACTACAATTTTTTTTTTTTTTTTGAGAGATAGATAGCACACTACCCGCTTCGTTTATTTCATTTAGAAATAAACTTAGCTAGAAATGTGAATCAACTAGGATTCGAATCAGGGTCTCGGGTACCAACCACCAAGCCCTTTGCCACTTGCTCTAGGGACGGTCGGTCTTTCACTTTTTATTTTATTATAATAAAATGTAGGATAAATTATGGTATGATTTATTTTAGGATAAAAAATATATATAAATTCAAGATCACTAACTTGAGAATTAGTAGTCAATCCTTAAGTAATATATTATAATAAAATAATTTATAGTCAAGAGTCCCCTACGAGGTAAATTGCACTGCTACCTCCTGAACTTTTGGCGAGTTTCATTTAACCCCCAAACTCTTAAAATAGACATTTAACACCCTAAACTCTAATATTTTATTCGTTTTACCCACCAGTCGGTTTAGGTTAACGGAGCTTAACGGAAGGCGGCGGAAGAACTAAATATTAGAGTTTAGGGGGTTAGATGTCCATTTTAAAAGTTCGAGGGGTTAAATGAAACTTAGCCAAAAGTTCAGCGGGTAACAATGCAATTTACCCTATAATTATATATAATATATACTTTAATTATATAAAATAATATATATTATGTATTTTAATTATATCTTTATAGAATTTAAATTTTACTCTAATTGCTCTCTCTCTCTTTTTTTCACTTGCTCGCAGAGTTATTTTCGCTAATTTTTATAATATTATAATATCGTATTTTATGCATTCATTTTATATGTTGAACTATTAGATATAGTTTGAATCAAATTTGAGATAATGTTTTATAAAAATTAAATTATAGATTGCATGATGTTAAGAATGTCAAGCGGCTCGTTTAGGGCTCGAGCTCGCTCAACTCGAAGTTAGGCTCGCTCGAGCTCGGCTCGAATTAATTTCAAGCCGAGCTTGAGCCTAAATTTAGGCTCGAAATTAATTTCAAGCCAAGCTTGAGCTGAGGTAAGCTCGCTCGAGCTCGGCTCGTTTCCACCCCTACCCAAGGCTCAACAATAACGAGTACATGTATAAAAAAATGCCCAGAAAAAATTTCAATATACATGGCTTGCACGAGGGCAAGCAACAAGCACAAGTGAAAGTAAACTAACTAAAATTCAATTGATTTCGATATCTTTACGCCGTTAAACGAGTAAACGCCTCATATCGACCAATAAAATTATAAATTTTGAAACCCTTTGATCATTAGGCAAATGATATCGAAAATATATGAAATTTGATTTATAAACTCTTCAAGTGGTATAGATCATGTTCAACGGTGCCGATCGTCGATTTGGAGGCTCCATCATCGAAAATAAATGGGTGACAACATAGCTCATTTGTTATCGATAGTATTCTAGCTCAACTATATATATATATATATATATATATATATATATATATATATATATATATATATATATATATATATATATATATATATTCCATTACCATCTCATTCGGAACGGATTAGGACGGGAGCGCCACCGATCCGAATCTATTTGTATTCCTACTACTTCCCCTCTTCTTTCCTCTCGCCCTTGGGCCTTAAGAAGGGCCCTTCTCTCAAGGCCCTTTTTCTACTGCACGGGTGAGCTTGGGCTTGGAAACTGGGCGGCCTTTTGGAACTTGGTCAAAGATCTGCCGTTATATAAGATATCAAAAATGACATTATATAAACCATAGGAGAGCAAAGTTAAAAAGTAACGTCTAAAATATTAGACTTCTACCATTTTGTGGGTTATAAATTATGGAACTTTACTGTCCTGTAGTAGTCTTATAAATTATAACATATTGCTATCCTGTTTAACTGCAAATTTGTACCCTAAATTGGAAACAAAATCAGAGCGTAGCAAAACAAAATGCGATGAAATAGCATGGGACTATTTTGAAGTTTTTCCTTTCCTCTTTTGAAAAACTATAGACCATTTTGATTGGGCTATTCAATCTTTCAAAATGTTGATTTTTCTACCCAACATGTTAATTTATTATATTTGAGTCAGTCTATAATACTTTGACTTTTAAAATCTTAAACTAATTATTCGATTTAATAAATTTATAGTTGTGAAAATTACATAAAGTATTTAACTAAACTTGTAAAGATAAATGATACATTAAAATTTTTAAGTTAAAGTGCCGTTGACTTATTTAAATCAAATGAACTGAAAGAGTGGATAATAAAATTCAAATTCTACTACACTACAGTTTGTAGGTTTTTTTTTTTTTTCACCTATTATATTGTATATTTTTTTTTCAAAGACACCATTAAACTATTCGTTTTCCTTTTCAACTCCTACACAATGAGTAATAAATCTATAATTTTATATAAAAGCTATAAAAAGATACCGGTTAAAAGTGGCAATGCATATCTATTAAACTATATGAATTTTCAATATTTGTTGCCACACGGCAAAATTTTCTTCACCCTCATTAGTATGTGACCCTTCTTCTTTCCATCACTAAATTTTTAATATACATTTTAACGGTTCCATTAACCAAACTTTTAATTAGTGCATTTAAATGGTCTCACTACCTTTCCTCCATTATATTTTCAATTAATGTAAATAGTTCCACTACCAAACTTTCAATTAGTATATTTAAATGGTCCTACTAATATCTACGATTCTAATCTCTCTATCTCCAATTATTCATCATGGCCATTTTTCCTCTCTATCTCCAATTATTCATCATGGCCATTTTTCCTCCTTCCACCGAACTTTCAATTACTTATCTTCGTTTTGTTCATCAATTCTCTATTCTTCATCTTTTGCTATACACCATCGCCTCCTTTCCTCGCTCCCTCTCTCTCTCTCTCTCTCTCTCTCTCTCTCTCTCTCTCTCTCTCACTAATGCGCGTCTAATTCCTTCTTTTGTCACTATCGGAGAGATCGTCGTCGCTGTCACTATCACCATCGCCGAAGAAAGCATCGTCAGGTTTATATTTGCCGCCTGCAGTAAAATAATTTCGATTGATGTACCAAGTGAGATAGACAAGAAAATATTTAATATTTTATTATTATTAATTATTATTACGGTTTCTATCCGCTGCAAAGCGCGGGCCTCTTCACTAGTATTCATTAATTTAGGAAAACTTCAAATACCCTCGCACTTTTTCACTTTAGTACCATATGGTTTAAAGTGTATCAAGTTACTACCATGTGGTTTCGTACCTTCTCACTTTAGTACCCTGTGGTTTCAAGTGTATTAAGTCAGTACCCTATGGTTTCGCACTTTCTTACTTTAGTAACCTGTGGTTTAATATTTCGTTAAATTATGTACCCCGAAATAGATAATAAAAAGAGAAATTTAAAACCACAGAGAGAGAGAAAGAGAGAGAGAGAGAGAGAGAGCAGGATTACTATACTATCAGGAGCACAACAGCGTTTGTGCTCATAAATTTCTAACCATTTATCAATTTTGATGAATAGAAAAATCGGGGAGAAATTAGATATCTCAATTTCTCTTCTTTTTGAATTTCTTCCCAACTTTTCTTCTCTCTTTCATTCTAACCACCCATCAAAATTGATGGATAGTTAAAAACTTAAGAGCACAATGATTGTTGTACTCTTAATAGCAAAGTAGTCTTACTATATATTTTGAGAGAGAAAGATAATATGCTACTTGTTTTTTTTTTTTTTTTTTTTTAGAAATAAACTTAGCTAAACATGTGAACTGACCGCCCCTAGCGGAAGTGGCAAAGTGTTTGGTGGTAGGTACCTGAGGTCCCAAGCAGTTCGAATCCTAATTGATTTACATTTTCAGCTAAGCTTATCTCTAAATGAAGCGGACAGCATGCTAGTTATCCCTCTAAAAAAATATATATAAATTATACTTCGAACTTGAAACCTCGGATATCAACCATCAAACCGATAGGTCACATATATTAGGGTAGGGGTGTAAACGAGCCGAACGGGGTCGGCTCGTGTTCGGCTCGTTATTAAACGAGCCGAAAAACGAGCCGAACACGAGCTGGCTTATTACAGTATCGAGTCAAAAAATTCGGCTCGTGTTCGGCTCGTTTAATAAACGAGCTGAATACGAGTTGGCTCACAAGCTGGCCAACGAATAATAAATTAAAAAAAATAAATTTATAAAATTTTATTCATTAGGCTTTGATCTAATATCTAAAACTTTATATACAAATAAGTCTTTTTATAATTAAGCTCGCATTTATATTTTTATTTTGCTAAAAATTAAATAAAAATATATATATTATATATAATTATTTATTGATATATAAAAATATAAATTATATAAATTATATAAATATAAAATATATGACTTATCGAGCCGAACACGACTGACTCGTGTTTGTCTCGTTTATTAAACGAAATTTGAAAAATTCAAATTCGTGTTCGACTCGTTTACTAAACAAGCGAGCTAATCTCGAGCTCATTTCGAACCGAACACGAGTGGCCAACAAATGGTGGATTGCCACCCCTATATTAGGGTACCCAAAAATGAGGTACCCAAAGCAGTTCTCTTTTAGGTCACATATATTGGGGGCACCAAAAAATGAGGTACCCCAAGCATTTCTATTTTTGAAAGGATCCAAACAAAGATTTCTTCCTCTTATCCACTTGAATTTTAGTTAATTTATATTTTCATTAAATTTATTTTTAAAAAAAATAAATAAAATAAATAACATGTTACTTTTCTCAAAAATGATAAAAAAGAAAAAAGAAAAAAAAGTCATGGGAATCACTTTTGCATACTCACTGTAGAATGAGAGAAATTTAATAATTGTTATTCATTTCATGCCATTATTGTCACCTAGTGTAGTTGGTTAAATAGATTTAATGGTTGGTATTTGAGATTTAAAGTTCAAAGTTTAATTATTTTATATTTCTAGTTGAGGTTTTTTTTTAAAAAAAATAAACAAGGCAAGTAGCTTGCTATCTTTCTCTTAAAAAATATAAAATATTTTATGATTAGTATTTTAAAATTAAATTTTAAATCTATAAATACAGGTCAAAATATATAAAGAATTAATATACAAAAATTATGTATTTTAGAAAACCTATAACTTATGGATAATATATAGCTTCACAAACCAAAAATAGAAAAAAAATCCATCAGTTGCTACAGAAAATCAGTATCCAAAATTTATAAATTTAATATAGATATTTTAAATATTATAAAATGAGTAAGGCTCATTTTCCTTTTAAGAGAATTTAAATTTAAATCTTTTCTTCTCAAATTCGATGTTAGTGTTTTTGAACCAACGATCAATGCTTTGGAAAATAATTTAGAATATATACATTTACTTGATATCAAAAATTAATAAAATTTTGGCACTCTTTTACATATGTATCCACTACAATAAAAACAGTCTATAGCGACACTTTTAAATATAGGTACAGGTAAAAAAAAAGTGCTGATAGGTAAATTACCGACATTTTTAAAAAGTGTTGCTATATGTGGGATCGCTAGGTATATAGTGACAGTTAAAGAGTATTGCTATAATCTAAAAAAGTATTGCTAATTTACCAACACTTATTTAAGCATTTAGCAACCACCGAAACTCTATCTCGTTGGCTGCGGTGGCGGAGGAGGACGACAGGGAAGGGTTCTTCGTCTAGAATTTCAGTGGATTGAGTGAAGAGAGAAGGGAATATCGTAATCGATTTTTCTTTTCTTTTTTTTTTTTTTTCCGTTTCAGAATTCCCAAATTTGTTTCATGTGTCGTAGAGTAATCTTTTATTTTTGGTTAGATTGGACTTTATATTTAGGCATCAGTAGATATTTTTTAAGTTTTAGCATGAATGGGACACTTACTTAAAAGTGTCCCAAACATATATGTATTTCTATAATCTAATTCTGTTGTAGTGATCGGACAAAGAGATAAATGAAATAGTGTTAAATTGTATAGGCTTAAACAAATGTAGCTTAAAAATTCTCGTGAATCAAATCATCATTTTTTTATTGGATCTTTAAAAAGTATTTTCTAATAAATTTTCAACTTATTTCAGTCGCATTTAACCATTAAACTAGCTAGTAATTTTATCCACTCAGCCATTAAAATAGTTCAATTTTACAAGGTAATGATGAGTGACTAGATCATGTATTGAAATTTTATAAAATTTAACTTTTCAAATTTTAAAACATTTTTAATGAAAATATTTTAAAATGTTTCTAAACAATTTTTATCATTGAATCAAATGCTCTCACATTCCTCATAATATCCAAACATGAAAATTTCTTGTGCTGAAAAAAATAATCATTCCGTGCCATCCAAATGAACCACAACATATGCATGTAGTACGCCCGAACCTTGTAAAATCGTTCATTATTAATGAATGCATCCAACCACTCTACGAAAGTCAATGAAGACTGTGAGGCGCGCAAACCAACTTGTGAGGCAAACCACACTTCCTGAATTAATGGACAATGAAAGAACAGATGGTCCCTCGTCTCAGACTACTCCTGTCACAGTGGGCAAGAGTTTCCGAAATGAGATATACGCTCGGCACGCTTGGTACCCACTGGAAGAGCATCCACAGCAGTGAAACAAATGAATAGTTTAACCATTGGCATAACTTCCATGAGCTTCCAAATTTTAAACCAAAAGCCTTGTGTCCTTCCAGTAATCCCATGATTCAAACTTAAAGATTGTTGTCGGTTCAGATACAAAATCGCTGAGCTTAAGGTGAAACGTCCTGTAGATGTAGCCTTCCACCTAGTATGCTCCCCCATTTGTTCAAATGCCCTATGTAGAACATATCTCATACTCAGCATAGATTTCCAAATATGAGAGCCATTCGACCTCACTACAACAAAAACGATCTATAGCGACACTTTTAAGTGTAGGTGCATGTCAAAAAAGTGCTGCTAGCTAAAATTGCCGATATTTTTAAAAAGTGTTGCTATATGTCGGATCGCTAGGTATATAGTGACAGTTAAATGGTGTCGCTATAACCTAAAAAAGTACTGCTAATTTACCAACACTTATTTAAGCATTTAGCAACCGCCGAAACTCTATCTCGTTGGCTGCAGTGGCGGAGGAGAACGACAGGAAAGGCTCTTCGTTTAGAATTTTAGTAGATTAAGTGAAGAGAGAAGAGTAGATGGTAATTTTTTTTTCTTTTTTTTTTCTTTTTTGTTTGTAATCGGGCCAAATGGACTGGGTATGGTGGGTTGAGTAGAGTAATCTTTTATTTTTGGTTGGATTGAGCTTTATATTCAGGCATTAGTAGATGTTTTTTTAAGTTTTAGCATAAATGTGACACTTACTCAAAAGTCTCCCAAACATGTGTCCCTATAACCTAATTTTGTTGTAGTGCCTAGCTATATATTGTTGTTCAAAAAATTCTGCACTAGATATTTGCGTCTGATAACCTTGGCCCACTGGGAATTAGGACAGTGTAAGAAACTCCAAACCAATTTAGCAACAAGCGCTCTGTTAAGAACTTCTGAGAAAGAAATTCTCAATCCACCATCTTTCCATTCTTTTGTGAATTTTGACCACGCCCTTAGGTATAAATGCCTATTAGAATAATCAAACCCCCACCAAAAGTCTCTAATAACACTTTCAATCTTGTGAATAAACTTGACCAGGAGAATTATAAAACTAAGATAAACGCAATGGATAGCAAGTAAAATAGATTGGATAAGAGTTAGTCTTCCCGCATGCGAGAGACTTTTAGCTTTCCAACCTACTAATCACTTTTGCAAGCGATTAATAACAAACGTGAATGTATCAGTAAGGCTTCTTTTAAGAAAAAAAGGGATTCTCTATAGTAAAGCTCACCTTCAGCCTCTCTATATTCCTGATCCGGCTACTATTAATTCTTTTTCACGACCAAACTCCATTTGTTGGGTGGATGGTGCTGGGAAGGAAAATCGCTCGGGCGGAGTTGGATATTTAGTCGTTGAAGGGGACGTGGTCGTTTATTATTGCACGACGCCTTCCATCGAATCGGAAAGTGCTCTTACTACTGAGATACAAGCATGTACTGAAGTGAATTGCTTTGCTTCGACGCCGGCGCCTTTTGGAGTCCAATAATAATATTTTTATAGGGTGGTCTTTTAGATATAGTTCATTTTCACAATGTATTGATAAATTAACTAAATGGGACCTTGTTTCCTGGGTAGCTTCTACTTGGTCTTTTTTCGAAGAGTTTGAAGAGTCTTTGACTGTTTATCCTATGGAATAAATGCCTTACAGTGTTCTTTTCAAAAATAATTAAATACTCTTAAGAATAATTTTGTAAAGCAAAAAAATAAATTCAAAACCTCTCAAAAGAATACTAATCTTTTACCTAGGAAATTGATATTTACTAAGTAAGAATTACCAATGCTAAAAGTAGATTCATTGAATTTAATCATGTTTTGGACTTTTTTTTTTGCTCCGGCTATAACTCAAATTGTTTCTAAAATATTAATTCTCTTTATATATAAAATATAACAAATCCAGCTACTATCTTTTTAGGAGGACGGAGGCCTTCGTCCTTTTAAGTCGTTTTAGATTATATGGATTTCGAATCGATGATCAGAATTATTAAAGTCGATTTAGAGTATTTAAAGTGTTTAAAAACTAAATTTCATGAATTTTAAAAATTATTTACATAGTGATTAAAGGATCACAAAATTGACAATATATTTTTTATGGTCTATATAAGCTGTTTGCTTATTTAATAGCATAGAACAATTCAAACAACTTGAATTTTTGATAGAAATTTTTTTTATACTATTTAGATAATATTTGATAAATTTGATCATGAATTGAAAAAGTCTAACATCTATTTTCACAAGATTATTCGCTTTTTACCATTCATTTTTCGACTCTTCAATGAACTTAATAACGAATTTTAAATATATGAAATTTAGTTTCTAGACATCATAAATATTTTAAATCAATTTTAGTGGTTCCGATCATCGATTCGGAATCCTTATCATTTAAAACGACTTAGGAGAATGAAGGCCTCCGTCTTCCTAAAAGGATAGTAGCTGGACTCAAATATAACTAATAAAGTAGATTTCGATTTTAAAGGACTTTAAGCACTTTTTGGCTTGGGAATAAGGGGAATAAGGGTTTATTCCAACCCTTGTCTCCAAACAAAATTTTGTTCCATGGGCTCCACTTAGGCAATGTTTGGTTTGGGAACAAAGGACGGAATAAGCTCTTGTTCCCCTTTTGTTCCCAAACGTTGCATTTGATACCTGAAACAGTAATTCTTAAATTTTTTGAATAAGCTGGTATAAGATTGGAACTATTGTTCCACCCTTTTCCCTGAAACAAGTTTGTGCCCCAGTGGGAACAAGGTTAATTAAAGTCTAAATTTAATTTTAATTATAGTATTAAATTATTAATTAATCTAATTAATATATTTGAATTATTATTTATTTCTTAAATAATAAAATAAATAAATAATTAATTATTAATAATTTAATATATTTAACCATAAACTAATATTTATATTGATCAACCATTAATATTTTTATTAATCTAATTAATTTTTTTCACTGTTTATCTAGCTAAAATAATTTACTAACTAATTAAAAATTAAAATATTTTTTATATTTAATTAATTAATTAATATATTTTTTATCCTATATAATATTCATAGCTAATAAATGTATTAATTTATTAAATTATTTTTAAGTAATATTTTGATATTAATTAATTAGATAAAATAATTTTAATTTAAAATTATAACTCTTATTCCCTTTCTTCGAA
Organism: Aechmea fasciata; assembly: GCA_025177825.1. Classification (NCBI taxonomy): domain Eukaryota; kingdom Viridiplantae; phylum Streptophyta; class Magnoliopsida; order Poales; family Bromeliaceae; genus Aechmea; species Aechmea fasciata. The sequence continues at coordinate 9,347,897 of CM045940.1, read as the reverse complement.
TCTAACCATCTAAGCTCTATTTACCTTATTTCTAGAAACAATTTAATTTTCATTCAAACGCTAAATTGGTCTACTTCTTGCTTAGATCTGAACTTGTATCGATCTATCTCTGAACTAAGCAGCTCTTACTTATACCCGAACCAAATGCAGACGTAATAGGTTATTTTAGGATAACCTCATAAGTTTCACCCTTTTGAGGTCGAATAATAATTCCTCCCTTTATAACTATACTAATTAATAATAAAATATTACTAATTAATGTATTATTTATTAGTTTATTTACTAATTTTACTAGATAAATAATTAATTACTTGATTTATTATAATAAATATTTAATTAACTATTTGAGTAATGAATTAATTACTTATAATTAATTAACTAGTTAAAAATTAATTATTAATTAAGTGTGTTTCTGCAATAGCAAATATTTATATTAATTAACCAATTGATATTTTGACCTATTTAACTAGTTAATTAACTAATTTATTAAATTATTTTATTAATCTATTAGTTTATTAATATTTTAATTTATGAATTTGTGAAATTATTTATGGTTAGTTAATTTTATTTTTTTTCGCAATTTTCTTATAGAAACCAAATAAGCCACTATCCCAAAATCCCAAAAATTATAGCTATAATAATAATAATAATAACAATTTATTTTTCTCAACCAAACTACACCTTTATAGAATTATAGATAGAGACAAAAGAGTTTTACCTAATCCATAAATCACATTTTCTCGGCACTTTCTCTTCCTACCTTCCTTCACTGTCTCCAATCAAATAACGCAACCAAGTTGATGCAGAAAGCGACGAAAAATACTTAAACAGAAGAAGTTGCATGGGAAGCTGCAGGTCCGAACCAACCTGGACCGAGCAGGCAGGCTTCCTTCCCTCCCTGCCGGACCCACCACCCCCACCTTGACAAAACCTAAGACGGCTGTCTGCAGGATCGGTTGATGCTCAACCGGGTCTAATCTTCGATGCGTAAATCATTCTCTGCACGAAATGATTATTCCACTTATCAACAGCAGTATACATATAATTCGAACGAGGACAAGAAACACGAAACACGATATGAATAAATTCGAACACCGGCAAAAAACACGGGACACGATATTATTTGAACACGGCGATTCGACAGCTTCTAAATTTTTTTTTTCTTTTGAGAGATAGATAGCACACTACCCGTTTCGTTTATTTCATTTATAAATAAACTTAGCTGGAAATATGAATCAACTAGAATTCGAACTTGGAATCACGGATACCAACCACCAAATTCTTTGCCACTTGTTTTAGGGACGATCAGTAGCTTCTAAAAAATTAAGATACAGATACGACATGATCACCGCTAATAAAATGTAATATTATTAATATTATAATATTTATATATATATTATATAAAATTTTAATTTTGCTAAAGTATTGTTATATTTCTTATATGAATAAAAGTTCAAAAAATTTTCATTAATAATTCATAAATTTTTTTTAAAAAAATTTCCACTATACGTAATTATTTGTATTATCCAAAATATTTTGTATATATTGGTAAAAAAGTCAAGATATTTATATCTTATATTATATACGCAGAAAAAAAAAATAAAAAAATAAAAATTTTTCAATGGGATATATTATAAATTCGCATCGAACGCGTATTCATGACGTGTTTGCATCCAACACGATTTTGAAACAGATTCGCGAGGTTTATAAAAGTGTTCGTGATGCATAGTTTCCAAGTTTTTTTTTTTTTTTGGATTATATTAAAGTTGAACTGAATTCTATTTCCTTTTGTTGTTTAATAACAAGAAACAAATCATTTCAATTTGATTACATTTTTTCATTTTCTACTGAGATATATATAGTAGGAGATTTTTGATGAAAAGTAATTTGATATTAAATAAATTCTCACCAACTCTAACTTCAAATGATGAAAATTGAATATATAGGAGTAGTTTGTAATGTGAGAAATTCGACAAAATTCTTTTGAATGACTTGAATTTTCATTTACTTAGGCTTAGTTTGGTATTGAGGTCTATCTAACGTTGTTAGATAAAATGGAATTAGAAAAAAAACATATAGAAATATGCATATTTCTGCGTTCTCCGATAAAAACGTAGAAAATATATCGTAACCGACTAACCGCAATATGTGGATTAGTCGCAATATGTGGAACGCGTACGGAAACAAATAGAATATTTTGCCATCATATTTTCTCACCACACGTAACGCAATTTTATCGTAATCCCAAACAAAACCTTATTATTGTACCAAACAACAGTGAAACTAGAAATATAATTTTTATGAATTTTGGAATTGCAACCATTGGCGCCAAACCTAAGCCCCACTTTTCATTTTGGTTTGCAACCTTTTATTTTTTATCATTATATTTTTAACTTTCGGAATTTATAACACTATTGATCCTTAACCTTATAAAAACAGTTTTATTTTGTCGCTTTGGTCCCTAATCTTTTCTTCTATGTGCATTTCCATCATATCAAGCCCAATGTAACGGGTCTTTTAATGTTTTCTTTTATACTTATGATCACTTCAACCTTGCATGTAACTCCTATTGTCGTTTTTTAGAGCATTTGTCATTCTTTACGTCAAGTCAAGAATACAATTAAACTATTTTAAAGAATAAAAAAAATTGATGCGAAAATTGATAAGAGGCTATCCGATGGTGACCATGATAATGATCATAGTCCGAAAATTTCTAAAATTTAATACTTATATATAATTTAAATATTCTGATCATTGATTTGCGTATGCGACGATCGAAAATACTATAAAAATAAGATGCTTTTGCACTTTTAAAAGCACTTATTGTGATGCTTTTGCTATGTGAGCGACGGATTAAAAAAAATATTGAAAATTTTATTTAAAAGCACTTATTTTTATTGGAGCAAGATGAGGGGCGGATTAAAAAAAAAAAAAAAATTAATGAAGCAAGTATAAAATTAGAAATAAAAATATAAAAAAATTAATAAATATAATGGTTAATTAATAAATATTGTATGAAAAAATATATTACAATTATTTTGAACGTACTTTTATATTTTGGACATGATGTATGAAGGCGACATGAGATTAAAATTTTCTTTTTCACTCAAACCACTTATTTTGGAAAAAAGTGTAGTTTTTTAATTCAAGTTTATAATATTTTAAAAGGTGTCATATTGAAGCAAAAGGCGGTTTTTATTTATTAAAATAAAATAGGGTTAATTAGTCAACAAAGTGACTTTAATTAAATTCCACTTTTCGAGATATGGGGACTTTTTATGAGTATTATATATATAGATCTTTCACTACTGAGCATGATATGTAATTATTGTTTAAAATTCGCAATTTACACAGCATGAATCTATCTAACATGAAAAAGAAAAAACTAACTTTATCATTTTAAATAAAGTTAGCAGTTGATTAACCAATTTGATTATCGAACATTGAACCGAAATATATTATAACGACTCAATCAACTAATAATAATAACTTGTTGGACCAACCCAAAATATTTAAATCTAATTATTATTACTAGAGTGAAGTTTTCTTATAAATACAATGATAATTTTATTCTCATCCGATGTGGGACTAATGGGGGTGTCACAAACACAATCCACCAATCTAAGTTGCCTACCCTTATGAAGGAAAAACAGAATGATATGAATCCTATAGTATTGAATCTTGAGTGCTTGCACTATGTACATTGTTCATATTGCTTTGCATAAAATCCTTATTTTAGTTTTTGTTTGACTAATATACACATGAAGTATCTTGACCTTTTTTTTTATTTTATATTTTAATTTAAGGGCTATTTGCATACACGTCCCTGTAAATATAGTGAATTACGAAAATATTCCTGTAAAACGGAAATTCCATAAGTTGTCTCTGCAAAAGATATAAGTTATGCAGATATATCCCTCTGGTTAACATCCGTTAGTGAACCGTTTATTTTTTAACAGTTTTTCTGTGAAATGACCTTTTTGCCCTCACAAATATATCCCTCCAAAAATATCTCTCTTTCCTTTCTCTTTTCCTTCCTCTTTGGGCCGCCGGAGCGGACGACGGTGGCGGCGCGGGTCAGGTTCGCCGACGATGAAGATGGAAGAGAAAGAAGGAGAGATAGAAGAAAAGGGAAGAGAAAGAAGAAAAGGAAGAGGGAGCGGAAGAGAGAAGAGAAAGATGAAGAGGGAGAGGGTTCGCTGACGCGCGCCGCCGCCGTATCTCCTCCCTCACCGGCGACGAAGAAGAGGGAAGAGATAAAGGGAGAGGAAGAAGAGGGAGAGGGAGAGGGTTCACCGTTGCCGCCGGATCTCCTCCCTCGCCGGCGACGAAGAAGAGAGAAGAGAAAGAGAAAGAGGAAGAAGGAGAGGGTTCGCAGCCGCCGCCGTCGCCAGTGCCGCCGTATCTCCTCCCTCGCCGACGATGAAGAAGATGGAAGAAGAAGAGGAGGAGGAAGAAGAAGAGGGGTAGAACTATTAATTCACAATTTAATTAACCACGATTAAGTATTTTAATCGTAGTTAATAAAATTTTTCTAACAGATCTGGACGGCAAGGACATATCTGCATAACTTAAGTCTTTTGTAGGGGCAACTTATGAAATTTTCGTTTTGCAGGAATATTTTCGTAATTTACTATGTTTGCAGGGACGTGTATGCAAATAACTCTTAATTTAACATAGCTCATTGCATCTCCATCACAGTAAGAGCTAATTAAATAATTAGGGGTGAAAGTGATTAGGATAAACTCCAATTGAATTCCGTATTGACTTCGATAGATTACGAGTATGAATGTATCAAAATTTAACATTCAACATATATTCATATCCGAATTTGCATTTGAAATTTTTTTTAAAAAAATATGAATGTGAATATGGTATCTTTATAAATCCGATTATATTGAACTGTTTTCACCGGCCCTAGGAGATAAAAGGGATGTTAATGTATAGCATAATAAATTTGTAATAACTGGCATTTTTCCATAATAAGAAATAAAATATTTGGAGACGGTGAATGTGTGCGTAATTGTATTATAAGAGCACACGTCAAATTTCATGCAAAACCGAGCTAAAACGGAAAAGTTACGCGACCCGGAAGTCTGACTTAAAGTGAATAGTAACTTCAGTTTTCCGGATAAGCCGGGAATAGAAGTTAGGTTCGGGTACGTGTTGGATTCCAAATATAGGCTTCCAATAGCTCGTTTCGAACGGCTCAGATATACTAGAACTGTTGGCACTGACGGAATCGAATTCCGATGCACGGTTGTCGAGAAAAAGGGTCCCGAACGATTTTACATATATAAAGTATATATGTTAATATGTTGGTTTATTACGAGAATTGATGGAGAGATGGGTTCGTCGCAGATTGGAGACCAAATCGAATGAAATAAAATGCTAGATTCGATGTCTCCATCGTCTTGAACCATTTGGCGCAATCCGATCGAAAATCGGACGGATCGTTGGATATTACAAGATGATCGCAAAGGGGTCGATGCGTAATAATCGGATTGTTGAGAGGGAATGGATACTTCGCGAATCCGAGACCAAATCAAACGAAGTAAAAGGCTAGATTCGATGTTCTCGACGCGCTGAACGCGTTGGCGCGATCCGATCGTAGATCTGACGGACGGATCTTCGGAAATCGCGAAAAGAACGCAAAGGGGTCGAAATCGCAAAACGGCAAAATGCGAAAAGTCCTAGTATTTTATGCGCCGAAATGCGAGGTTTTGAACATGGAGGGACTTACGCGCATGATTCAACTAATGGCGGGGACTAGAACTTAAATTGAGGATGTGGAGGGTTAAATTGCAAAGTGGCTATTATATACATAATGGATTTCTAGGGTTTCATGGACCTAAACCCTAACCCTAATAGCCCTTCACCTCCCCACCACCACCAAACGACCTCGGACCACTTCCTCTGCCTCCCTCTGCGCGCGCCCTCGTCCCGGCCCGCCATGCGCCGTCGCAGGAAAACCCTTTCTCCATCCTCTTCTTTCCATTCCCTCGCATCACAGGATCTATCAAGATCCGAGGGGCTTGGAGACTTCCGGACCGAGCATCGTGATCCCCGACCAAGAGAAGTCGGAGGCTCACCTCTCTCGGCCGGATCCGCCGTCCGGAGCGCCGGCGCCGTCGTTGAAGCTTCCTGCGGCCAACACAGACCACCGGACCCGAGCGCGGGTGCTCTCGGGTTCGGCGCGCCGCCGCCGCCTTCCCGAAGTTGTCCGGCCCTCCTCCGACGACGAGGCATCGCCGGCGTACCTTCCCGACCATCCCCGTGCTCCGCCGGCGCCGTCCGAGCCGCTAGCCGCCGCGCTGCGGTTAGCCGGGCCGAGCGAGGCGAGAAACGGGCTCCCCGGGTTGCCGCCGCTCCACATCGGCCGTGACGTCCTCCTGCCGGCCGCGGTGACCCCGGAGAACCTCCGGCGCTCTTCCCCGGCGTCACCGCGCCGCCGCCGGCCGTCATTGCACCACCTGCGGCCGCCCGGCCTCGGTGCGGACCGAGCTCGGGCCATCTCCTCCACCGCGGGCTGCCGTCGTCTTCGACGTGAGCACCGGCTTCCGGCGATCTCTTCGCCGGATAAGCCCCGACGACCTTCCCGACCGCGGATCGCCGCCGGCGCCACCTAACCCGAGGGTTAGTTGGAGGGTGGATCTCCTCCGCCGCGCCACCGGTGACTCCCGCCGCCGGCCAACCACTTCCGGGACATCTCGACCCGGCGCCCCGACCCCGGCGGACCGACCGCCGCCGTGCGCCGGCGTGCTCTCTCGGCCAAAGGTGAGGCTGTTTTAATCTGACAAGCTAAGTCTAGGGTTTGGGCACGTTTCCCGAGGCTGTACTTGGTCTTTTTGACCAAGTGAGGTGAGCACGGTCATCGCCTTTTCGTGCTGAACGCGATGCTCACCTCCGTTTAGATTTATGATGCCTCGTTTAGCGGGAAAATAGTACTTTACGCACTGTGTGCAGTGTTTGTGGAACTTCGTGTCACTCGTGTGAGTTCCACAGTGACCAAAAGTGCTCCGAAAGGTGAGCACGGTCTTCAGCATGTCGAAGACTTACAGCGAGTGCGATTTCACAATTTATGGTGCACTGGTTTGCGTGCACGACTCATAATAGCCCTAAATCGCATGAAATAATGCGATTTTATGGAGCTTCGGGGACTTTTATGCAATTTAGAATTTCGTGGTCGCGTAGACGGCGTAGGAGTGTTGCGGGTAACCTGCGGGACCGATTGTCCAAGGCCCCGGATATTTCTGAGAAAATCGAAGTGATTTTCGGAGCGTTTTTCGGCAAAATTCGCCGACGGAAACGTGTTTACGGATTTCTTCCGACAACTCTTAGTGATTATTTACGGTGTCCTTGAGCCTTGTTGGCTGGTCACCGCGTCATTTCGAGGGATTAGAAATGACGGGTGAGCGACAGTTGGTTCCGGTGTCGAAATAGACACTTTCGGGAACCCGTATTCGTACAATTATCCGACGATAATTGTATTGTAGTGTTATCTTGTGTTTGCTGCCAAAATATCCAAATAGGATTGTTTTATGGCAGCGGGTGACTCGTGACACGAGTCGGTGCGTTCAGAGACGATTCGTGGGTCCGGCGGAGTCCGGTGTGGTTTACGGGACTTAGGTGAGTTACTGATAATTGGTTCGGAAAACCAATCTCCGTGGGATTAGTTGTGAGTTGTGCTATTAGTGTCTTGTGTTAGTGGGTTAGATACTAACCGGGTGGACCCTCTCGTAGGTCCAGTCGTTTTACTTCCACAGTCGACAGATTCTTCTACAGTCTTACAGGTGGGTACTTCGACTCGTTGTCCGTTCAGTGGTGCACGCTGGTGACGTTCCTTCCACCCTTACTGCTTATCATTTATCCTTAATATATCTTGCACCTGTTTCTTACAGTTTTACTCTACTCAGTGTTTCCATGCTTAGTACCATGTGTAGGAGTAGAGTAGTTTGCTTCTTGTCAGCCTATGACATCAGTGACCTGAGTGGTCAGTTCTCGTGTTTCCTTCAGTAGTACTTGCATACAGTTGAGAGGATGTTGAGTTGTTCCATCCTAGTTGACCTGAGTGGTCAGTTCTTGTGTTTACTTGAGTAGTACTCGCCTACAGTTGAGAGGATGATGAGTTGTTCCATCCTAGTTGACCTGATTGGTCGGTTCTGGCACTTTCTTACAGTTTTTCAGTGACCTATTCGGTCAGTTTGTTTCAGTTTTTCAGTGACCTATTCGGTCAGTTTGTTTCAGTTTCAGTGACCTGTTCAGTCGGTTTGTTTCAGTGTTTCTGTGACCTACGTGGTCGGCGAGTTTACTTAATGACCCAAAAGGGGTCGATGTTCCTTTAGGGACGGGATTGTCAGCCAGTTGCTGACGTATGGTTTTTGAGCATAACAGCATCGATTGCCCAGGATTTGAGCGCATTTCACGAACACGGGCGGTCTGATCCACCGTACCATGATGTGTTCTTTTCCGGAAAAGTGGTTGGACGAGCCAACCCGTGAGCCCATAGGCGACCATTGGTTGATATGGGTAGAATGCAGGTTTTGAGATACGGGGGCACGGGCTTGAGGTCGAGGACCAACGGAAGCGGCGATTCCAGTTGGGTATTTTACTTTATCGGTTTTCGATGCATACTTACGATGTTTGTTGTTTCATATCTATATATCTCTCTCCATTTACTTGTTTTATCATAGCTCTTTGTACTACTACTATTATCTCCTCTTGTGTCTATCTCCGCGAGGTATCCGGGAGGGGAGACATGTTTACATGTTCTCACCCTCGCCTTCTTTGCGAGTGACGTTACGGTTCATAGTGGGACGGTGGTGAGGAGCGAGTCTAGTACGCGACATAGCTCCGTCCTTCGTCGGTTATTTCTTTATCCTTACCTTGCATGGTTTAGACTTATTTATGGTTCAGTTCTGTTAATGCTTTTGGAAATGAGATATTTTAGTTGGTTTTGAAATGTAATAAAAAGGCTTTGGGTTTCATGTGGTAAAAGGGTTTTCTACCCCTCGTGGTAGTGTTTTCAAGGGAAAAAGGTTTCCGTGTGGGAAACAGTTTGTAAAAGGATTTCAAAAGGGATTTTATAACTTAGAGTTTCAAAACCAGATCCCGAGTAGGGAACATTTTAAAAGATAGATGTTGTTTATATACAAAGGTAAATGTGAATGAACCTGTGGTGAATGGTGTGAATATGTGTATGTTGATTGGAATTAATATCTGTACACTTTGTTGTGGTTGTATGATTGTGAAATGACTCATTGTACTTGTGCGATGCGTGCAAATACGGGGAGACTACGTCCGTGTGTACGGTGGTCTCTCTGTATTTGTGGCGAGTCTGTCATGTCCTTGTGGGGATCAAGGTTTATAAAAAAAAAATTTCATTGTGTTTTTACTTATTAAAAGACCCCGGGGCGTGACAGATTAAAATGGTATCAGAGCGAAAGTTACAACCACAACACCATTCACTGGTTATTTTGAAAAGTAATTGAGTTAAAAATGAAAAGAACTGAACCATTGGTTAGGTTGACTCTAGGAAGACCTACGGTATATAGGCACGTGAGAGTGCGGGGTTGGTCTTGTGTCCTATGTTGCATTCGAGTAGGGTAAACTCGAAGTGCACGGTTATTTTCGTATGTGTTACAGTATTCGCACAGGCTGGTGTCTAAATTGGAAGTAGTGGCGATGCTTCTTTCTGGACATTGATTGGTGGGGCGAGGTTCCCCTGATGTCAGCTAGGGCCTTGAAGGGCCAGTGATTTTCGGGCCTAGGTGAGTATCCTGACTGCCGACGCCCGGGCCACTTTTCCTACTTTAGACACGGGAGCTACTGCGAGTGTCTCTACGGAGACGGTACTTAGACCTGTTACGGTCGCGACACGTAGGGGCTACTTGGGTGTAGCCCGGGGTTTAAACATTGCAACATTGGTGTTGCTTTCGCGATTCTTTGAGTAGGGTTGTGACTCACTACTCCTTCTCGTTGGCTGATGAAATCAGCAGTTCAAGTCTTTTGACCTTTAACGAGTTCATACGTCAAATTGACGCATACTAGAGTTGGACTGACACAGTTGTGGCGTCAGGTTTCCATTGAGGCCTACATCGTGTGCGGGTATTCTAACACCAAAATTTGGTGTGTTGTGGGTTCGTCTGTAGTTAACGGTAGGAGTCGAATTGACTCGAATTACTCCAAGTAAGGACGGAGTTCGTGGAACCTTGAGTGTAGCTCGGTTGTGGTGCGAAAATGGGAAACCTTTTCCTAAAGCCTCAGTGCGTGCTCGCGACTTAGTGTCACGAGTAGCTTTCAAAGGTTGAAAGCTATGTGACTCCCAGTGAGTCGGTCCAGAGTCGATCTGTCCTCATATATCGGTTTGCAAACCGATGTTCAACGGATTTGGTTCAGCGAAGAAGTGTCAAGTGGTTTGATACTTCGATGTGTCACGCTTCCAACTTGTTGTTGGTAGTGGATCTACTGATATTTCGCTTTTCTTTTGATAAGTATATTGGCTGCAGACAATATACTGTCGAAAGTGAGACGAAATGTCCCTTTCCCTGTTTGGGACTTATGGATTGGGTCGATGTTTTCCCTAGATTGTCTTGGGAACTTTTGAGTGTTGGTCATCTCTGACCACGTAGCGAGCCTTGGGTTATTTCATGGCTAATTTGCGCAGCTGATTTATCATCACTGCAGATGGATTTGACTCTAGTTCGAGTCTGGGTGTTCGTAGTAGTCTCGGTTTGTTTGGCGAGAGGTTCGAAATCACAGTTATTGGGCGACTTAAGCCTGGTTGTCGGCTTTGATAACCACTGTATGTGATAATGTTGGGGTTTGCTTCTCAAATTAATCGTGCAAACCTAGGAATGGTATGCTTGTCCGATCAATTGGTGACAGGTCGCCTGGGTTTCAATGAGACAAGTATTTGTTGTTGCTCGGAATATTGATCGCTAGGGTCCCTTGTAGGACAGCAGCGACAGGGTCTCGTGGAGACGGACGTTGAGCATCACTGATGGTTGGTATCGCATAGTGCGATTGGCAATCCTGTGCATCAAGTGATGGACTTGCATGGACCACGTGTTGGTTTGACGCAATATTGAGCGAACAAATTGTTTAGTTCAATGGGTATTGTCAGCGTTGGACCTTTTGGGTTAGGTGGAAAGTGAGGTCTTGGACTTAGGACTGTCGAATGCCAAAAGTGGCTTACAGTTGACGAGGTTTTGATTTCGACAGTTTGTGTAGTAACTAGAGTGAGACTGTGGTCTCCGAGGTGAGTGTGTTGACTCAAGTTTTTGAACGACGTTTCGTATGTGCTTGTAGTGAGCAGGTTGACGTTGTTGGCTAGTCGGAGTGTGCCTTTCGGCCTTTGAGATTTTACTCCGGACTTGTGGAGCTGTTTTGTGACTTTTTACGTGAACTATCGATGTAGTCGAATCAGTTACGACTATGCGGACCAAAGTTGAGTGGACCTAGTAATTCTGAGGGATGAATTATTATCTCAGAATTTGTAAGTTGGGATCGGATAATTACGGACGCGGAATTTGTCTTTGTCCGCGGGTTATAAGATGGATATGATTCCAGTGAATCTTGATCCGTAGATTTGGGATGGAATGTTTACCCTCGTCCCGTCCAGGTGAAACGATAGATGAGTTGTCGTGATTTATGGAGATGTAATTGACCAATGCTCAGGTGATACCGCATTGGCGGAGCAGTATTCAAATTTGATTATGGTGAGTAACTGGTCAAGTTTCGGGGACTTTACCATATACAACGATGGGTCCTTGCGTTTCGAGAGCGGATGGTGCGTACCCGGTGACTCGGAGTTCGGGAGCGACATCCTATCCGAGGCGCACCAATCCCATTTCACGGTTCATCCAGGCGGAACCAAGATGTATAGCGATCTGAAACAAAACTTCTGGTGGCCTGGAATGAAACAGGATGTGGCTCAGCATGTGGCTCGATGCTTGACTTGTCAGCAGGTGAAAGCCGAGCATTGCTGACCGGCAGTAAAGCTGCAACCACTTCCGATACCCGTATGGAAGTGGGAGCAGATTTCTATGGATTTCGTCATTGGGTCGCCTCGATCACAGCGAGGCCATGATGCGATCTGGGTTGTAGTGGATCGGCTGACGAAATCGGCTCACTTCCTGCCGATGCACACGACGTGGTCTTGTGATCGGCGGCACGATTATATATATCGACGAGATCGTCCGACTTCACGGCGTGCCAGTGTCGATCGTATCTGATCGGGACACTCGTTTCGTTTCCTATTTTTGGAGGAGCTTGCAGCAGGCTATGGGTACGAAGCTGAACTTCAGTACAGCGTTCCATCCGCAGAGCGACGAACAGTCAAAGCGAGTTATCTTGACTCTCGAGGATATGCTACGCATTTGTGTCCTGGATTATGGAGATGGATGGTATCGTTACCTATCTCTGGTGGAGTTCGCCTATAATAACAGCTACCAGGCGAGCATTGAGATGGCTCCGTACGATGTTTTATATGGGCGTCGATGTCGCTTCCCTATCTGTTGGGACGATGTCGGAGAACGCCGGTTGATCGGGCCTGACTTAGTAGAGGATGCGGAGGTGAAGGTTCGCATTGCGAGAGAGCGACTTTAGACTGCACAGATTCGACAGAGGGGCTACGCGGACCAGCGGAGGCGTGACCTAGAGTTTCTGGTCGGTGAGCACGTGCTGCTCAAGGTGTCGCCATCCAGGGGGATCAAGCGGTTCGGTTTGCGGAACAAGCTTAGTCCGCGTTTAGTGGGACCATTTGAGATCCTGGAACGTGTTGGTCCGGTGGCGTACAAGTTGGCTCTACCTCCGAGTCTCGCCCGGGTGCACAACGTCTTCCACGTGACTATGCTTCGAAAGTATATTCCTGATCCGTCCCACGTCATCAGACTGACGTCTATACAGTTACGGGTGGATCTGAGCTATGATAAGGCTCCGTTGCGGGTTTTGGCACGTGAAGTGAAACAGTTGCGGAACAGGAGCATTCCGTACGTGAAGGTTTAGTGGGAGAACCACGATGAGCGCGAAGCTACGTGGGAGCTTGAGTCTATTATGCGGGAGCGTTATCCGCATTTGTTTATGGGTGGTCCATGACCTAGTTTCGGGGACGAAACTTCCTATAAGGAGGGAATGATGTAATAACTGGCATTTTTCCATAATAAGAAATAAAATATTTGGAGACGGTGAATGTGTGCGTAATTGTATTATAAGAGCACACGTCAAATTTCATGCAAAACCGAGCTAAAACGGAAAAGTTACGCGACCCGGAAGTCTGACTTAAAGTGAATAGTAACTTCAGTTTTCCGGATAAGCCGGGAATAGAAGTTAGGTTCGGGTACGTGTTGGATTCCAAATATAGGCTTCCAATAGCTCGTTTCGAACGACTCAGATATACTGGAACCGTTGGCACTGACAGAATCGAATTCGATGCACGGTTGTCGAGAAAAAGGGTCCCGAACGATTTTACATATATAAAGTATATATGTTAATATGTTGGTTTATTACGAGAATTGATGGAGAGATGGGTTCGTCGCAGATTGGAGACCAAATCGAATGAAATAAAATGCTAGATTCGATGTCTCCATCGTACTGAACGCGCTGGCGCAATCCGATCGAAAATCCGCCGGACGGATCGTTGGATATTACAAGATGATCGCAAAGGGGTCGATGCGTAATAATCGGATTGTTGAGAGGGAATGGATACTTCGCGAATCCGAGACCAAATCAAACGAAGTAAAAGGCTAGATTCGATGTTCTCGACGCGCTGAACGCGTTGGCGCGATCCGATCGTAGATCTGACGGACGGATCTTCGGGAATCGCGAAAAGAACGCAAAGGGGTCGAAATCGCAAAACGGCAAAATGCGAAAAGTCCTAGTATTTTATGCGCCGAAATGCGAGGTTTTGAACATGGAGGGACTTACGCGCATGATTCAACTAATGGGGGACTAGAACTTAAATTGAGGAATTTGTGGAGGGTTAAATTGCAAAGTGGCTATTATATACATAATGGATTTCTAGGGTTTCATGGACCTAAACCCTAACCCTAATAGCCCTTCACCTCCCCCAGCCACCAAACAGACTCAGACCCTTCCTCTGCCTCCCTCTGCGCGCGCCCATCCCGTCGCGGCGGCCGTGCCGCCGGAAAACCCTTTCTCCATCCTCTTCTTTCCATTCCCTCGCCATCACACCGGATCTATCAAGATCCGAGGGCTTGGAGACTTCCGGACCGAGCATCGTGATCCCCGACCAAGAGAAGTCGGAGGCTCACCTCTCCGGCCGGATCCGCCGTCCCGGAGCGCCGCGCCGTCGTTGAAGCTTCCTGCGGCCAACCCGACCACCGGACCCGAGCGCGGGTGCTCTCGGGTTCGCGCGCCGCCGCCGCCTTCCCGAAGTTGTCCGGCCCTCCTCCGACGACGAGGCATCGCCGCGTACCTTCCCGACCATCCCCGTGCTCCGCCGGCGCCGTCGAGCCGCTAGCCGCCGCTGCGGTTAGCCCGAAGCCGAGGCATCCGAGAACGGGCTCCCGGGTTGCCGCCGCTCCACATCGGCCGTGACGTCCTCCTGCCGCCGCGGTGACCCCGAGAACCTCCGGCGCTCTTCCCGGCGTCACCGCACGCCGCCGGCCGTCATTGCACCACCACTGCGGCCGCCCGGCCTCGGTGCGAGACCGAGCTCGGGCCATCTCCTCCACCGCGGGCTGCCGTCGTCTTCGACGTGAGCACCGGCTTCCGGCGATCTCTTCCGCCGGATAAGCCCCGGCCCGACCTTCCCCGACCGATCGGATCGCCGGCGCCACCTAACCCGAGGGTTAGTTGGAGGGTGGATCTCCTCCGCCGCGCCACGGTGACTCCCGCCGCCGGCCAACCACTTCCGGGACATCTCCGACCCGGCGCCCCCGTCCCTGGCCGGACCGACCGCCGCCGTGCCTCCGGCGGCCAACCCTAGCTCTCCTCGGCCAAAGGTGAGCTGTTTTAATTACAGCAAGCTAAGTCTAGGGTTTGGGCACGTTTCCCGAGGCTGTACTTGGTCTTTTTGACCAAGTGAGGTGAGCACGGTCATCGCCTTTTCGTGCTGAACGCGATGCTCACCTCCGTTTAGATTTATGATGCCTCGTTTAGCGGGAAAATAGTACTTTACGCCGTGTGCGTGTTTGTGGAACTTCGTGTCACTCGTGTGAGTTCCACGGTGACCAAAAAGTGCTCGAAGGTGAGCACGGTCTTGACATGTCGAAGACTTACAGCGAGTGCGATTTCACAATTTATGGTGCACTGGTTTGCGTGCACGACTCATAATAGCCCTAAATCGCATGAAATAATGCGATTTTATGGAGCTTCGGGGACTTTTATGCAATTTAGAATTTCGTGGTCGCTGTAGACAGCGTAGGAGTGTTGCGGGTAACCTGGTGATTGTCCAAGGCCCAGGATATTTCTGAGAAAATCGAAGTGATTTTCGGAGCGTTTTTCGGCAAAATTCGCGACGGAAACGTGTTTACGGTTCGGATTTCTTCCGACAACTCTTAGTGATTATTTACGGTGTCGAGCCTTGTTGGCTGGTCACCGCGTCATTTCGAGGATTAGAAATGACGGGTGAGCGACAGTTGGTTCCGGTGTCGAAATAGACACTTTCGGGAACCGTATTCGTACAATTATCCGACGATAATTGTATTGTAGTGTTATCTTGTGTTTCTTTGCCAAAATATCCAAATAGGATTGTTTTATGGCAGCGGGTGACTCGTGACACGAGTCGGTGCGTTCAGGACGATTCGTGGGTCCGGCGGAGTCCGGTGTGGTTTACGGGACTTAGGTGAGTTACGGTAATTGGTTCGGAAAACCAATCTCCGTGGGATTAGTTGTGAGTTGTGCTATTAGTGTTTTGTGTTAGTGGGTTAGATACTAACCCGGTGGACCCTCTCGTAGGTCCAGTCGCTTTACTTCCACAGTCGACAGATTCTTCTACAGTCTTACAGGTGGGTACTTCGACTCGTTGTCCGTTCAGTGGTGCACGCTGGTGACGTTCCTTCCACCCTTACTGCTTATCATTTATCCTTAATATATCTTGCACCTGTTTCTTACAGTTTTACTCTACTCAGTGTTTCCATGCTTAGTACCATGTGTAGGAGTAGAGTAGTTTGCTTCTTGTCAGCCTATGACATCAGTGACCTGAGTGGTCAGTTCTCGTGTTTCCTTCAGTAGTACTTGCATACAGTTGAGAGGATGTTGAGTTGTTCCATCCTAGTTGACCTGAGTGGTCAGTTCTTGTGTTTACTTGAGTAGTACTCGCCTACAGTTGAGAGGATGATGAGTTGTTCCATCCTAGTTGACCTGATTGGTCGGTTCTGGCACTTTCTTACAGTTTTTCAGTGACCTATTCGGTCAGTTTGTTTCAGTTTTTCAGTGACCTATTCGGTCAGTTTGTTTCGATTTCGATGACTGTTCGGTCGGTTTGTTTCGGTGTTTACGTGACCTACGTGGTCGGCGAGTTTACTTAATGACCCAAAAGGGTCGATGTTCCTTTAGGGACGGGATTGTCGACGATTCTTTGACGTATGGTTTGAGCATAACGGCATCGATTGCCCGGGATTTGAGCGCATTTCACGAACACGGGCGGTCGATCCGTACCATGATGTGTTCTTTTAGGAAAAGTGGTTGGACGAGCCAACCCGTGAGCCCATGGCGACCATTGGTTGATATGGGTAGAATGCAGGTTTTGAGATACAGGGGGCACAGGCTTGAGGTCTGAGGACCAACAGAGCAGCAGATTCCAGATTGGGTATTTTACTTTATCAGCTTTTCAATGCATACTTACAGTAGCTGTTGTTTCATATCTATATATCTCTCTCCATTTACTTGTTTTATCATAGCTACTGTACTACTACTATTATCTCCTCTTGTGTCTATCTCCGCGAGGTATCCACCGGGAGGGGAGACATGTTTACATGTTCTCACCCCTCGCCTTCTTTTGCGGTGACGTTACGGTTCATAGTGGGACGGTGGTGAGGAGGAGCGAGTCTAGTTCGCGACATAGCTCCGTTCCTTCGTCGGTTATTTCTTTATCCTTACCTTGCATGGTTTAGACTTATTTATGGTTCAGTTCTGTTAATGCTTTTGGAAATGAGATATTTTAGTTGGTTTTGAAATGTAATAAAAAGGCTTTGGGTTTCATGTGGTAAAAGGGTTTTCTACCCCTCGTGGTAGTGTTTTCAAGGGAAAAAGGTTTAGTGTGGGAAACGGTTTGTAAAAGGATTTCAAAAGGGATTTTATAACTTAGAGTTTCAAAACCCGGATCCGAGTAGGGAACATTTTAAAAGATAGATGTTGTTTATATACAAAGGTAAATGTGAATGAACCTGTGGTGAATGGTGTGAATATGTGTATGTTGATTGGAATTAATATCTGTACACTTTGTTGTGGTTGTATGATTGTGAAATGACTCATTGTACTTGTGCGATGCCGTGCAAATACAGGGGAGACTCTGTCCGTGTGTACAGTGGTCTCTCTGTATTTGTGGCAGGTCTGTCATGTCCTTGTGGGGATCAAGGTTTATAAAAAAAAAATTTCCGCTGTGTTTTTACTTATTAAAAGACCCCGGGGCGTGACAAAATTTTATTAAATAAAATATAGGTATAAGAAGTTTTATCACAAGTCACAAATATTAACCTTTATTGCATTGTATGTCTTATTCGCACTAATTCTAGCTCATATTTATATTTTACTATATATTATTATCCGAATAATATTCGAACACAAATTCGAATCATATATGAATTTGAATTTATTTTTAGCATATATGATAATAAAAATTTAGTTTTTGACATATATGCGCATCCGAATTCACATCCATGGAAATATATGAATGTCCATATATTTTTGTCAAAACATTTGAACATATTTGATGGTTTTCATTCTCATAAATAATTATAGTCTGTCAAGTACAAAATATTAATGAACATCCACAAATAGAAATAATTTTTAAAAATATTTAAAAATTTCCTTCCAATGTTTTAAAATGGCGATCGATAGTATATATTTTAAAATTTTAAAATGTAGTATATATTTTTGATAGTATATTTTAAAATTTAAAATATACTATCGAAAATATTAGGCGAATATGTATTTTCGATATATTTTAAAATTTAAAAATTCCTTTTGATCTACGGTATATATTTTCGATATAATTAGAGCGTCACATTCAAGATGACCAGATAATGTGAGATGAGTATAAAAATATAAATTCTTATATTAAATATAACGATCTAACTTACAAACATTTATAACCCCAAAGGCTAAAACTTTTTTTTGCCTCGGTTATTGTCTGATTTCATATTTTCAATCATACTTTTTTTTTTCATCTGATGTGAGACAATTGAGGGTTTACAAAATTATGAGAAGAAAATGTATTAGAAAATGCTAACTCTACAATCCAAAATGGGTTGGATTTCTACAACCCTCCATTTGAGGATTGGACCAACTCTTTCTCGGTATAAAAGATGGGTCAATTTTATCGGTACCCTTCCAAAGGTTCGAAATATCATAAATGCTCTCGCATAATCATTACCCCTCTAAATATATATAATTTGTTTTTCAAATTTAACCTTATTTGCAAATTCCATTGTCCGTTGGATGAAAAATACAATTATCAGTGTTTCATCCTGATCTTGGAAAGTTTTTTTTTTTTTTGAGAGATAGATAGCATCTTTCGTTTATTTCGTTAAGAAATAAAACTTTTAAATGTAAATCATTAAGATTCGAACTGGTCGGATCTGGCCAGCTAAACCAGCTGCTTTCAGGAGACGGTCGGTTGATCTTTGGAAGTTGTTGAAGGTTAAGTGAGAAAATATATATTCATGCCCCTCAACTGTAGGCTGTATTTTGAAGAAGGTCCCAATATATGTTTTTTTTTTTCCCTATACAGTGATCTATTCAGTTTTTATTTATTTGATTTAAATTAATTTTATCAATCAAATTAAATATTTTATTTAAAATAAAGACACTGCATTAGTAACTAACTATTAAGTTATAACGTCTTTAGCTAAAAGTAATTAAAGTCGTTAAATTTGATGAAATAATTAAAATTTTTATTCAACTGGTGAAAGTAGTCTGATTCTAGATTTAATAGATAGTTGCTAGTGGAGTGTATTTAATTTAATTCATGAAATTATTTTAAACTAAATAAATGAGAATTGAATATTGGGTCTTTATATATACTATAGTTGAAGGGTGTAAATATTATATTTTCTCACAATAACATTCAACATCTTTCAAGGGTCAAGGATAAAGTCAGTAATTTAATTTTTAAACCAACAAAAAAAATTACAATATTTAACAGAGTTTGCAAACAAATATAGAATTGAAAAAAAATGTATATATTTAGGACTCGGACTATTATATTCTTATTAGTATAAATTTTTTGTATTCATAAATTTTTTGCCGTTGAATGAAGGGATGTGCGGTTATGATGATAGTGGTCGCTAGTTAAGATGATAATAGTCCAAAGGATTGAGTGGGTCAGTGGTTGGTTGAATAGTATAATCTAATAAGTGGAAATACTCTAAATTGAATAGATCTAACGGCTGAAAACTTATAAGTATAAAAAAAAATTTATATTTATAAGAGTATAGTAGCCGAACTCTATATTTAGTTATTATAAATTTTGTGGGCACATTTACGATATTTTCAAGTTTATGAAGGATGCAAGTGAAATTAATCTGTTTTTAAAGAATGGTTAAATTGTAGGATTCGAATCTCTTTTGGATTGTAATTCTGGCGTTGGCCTCGGTATTGTGCCTACTGTTGTCTTAAAACGATGAATTTTCAATTCCAAGCATGGAACACGTCGACCGACGGCTGTGCATCTTCCACGCGCGAAACAAGAAAAAGGAAAATTCACGGGCGCCCCGCCCTTGCCCTCCCCCTCCCCCTCCCCCACCCCCAAAGCGAAGAAGCCCAGCACCACCTTTTCTGCGTTGCTTCCGGACTTGCACCCACCATATAAAAATACAGCCGTCTTAATTCCTGCCCAAGCCAAAAGAAAAGAATTTTCGCCCAGTCTTCCCGCCCGCCTCTATTTATCACCGCTCCATCTCTGTTCCGAACTAAGGAAAGAAAGCTGTACAGATATAATCATGGGCGGCGACGAGCTCGCGCTCGAGATCACCGTCCTCTCCGCCGAGTCCCTCCCCGACCCCTCATCCTCGGCTTTCCTCCACCTCCTCCTCTTCCGGCAACAACAGCGCCTCCGCCCCTACGCCGCCTTATCCATTTCCGATTCCGATGCCGACGGCGATGATGTCGTCTACCGGACCCGAATCGACGAGGAGGGGGCGCACAACCCCACGTGGGGCGACACGCTGCTCCTCCCCGTGGGGCCCGCCTTCCTCGACGCCCACGCCGACGCCGCCGTAAACCTCTCCGTGCTCTCCCAGGGCTGCTGCCGCGGCGCCGGCCCCGCCCTCCTCGGCTCCTGCCGAATCCCCTCCGCCGACCTCTTCGACGGCCTCCGTCCCGCCACCGCCCGCCGCCGCCTCAGCTACGCCCTCCGCTCCACCCCCCTCCACCACCGCCGGCCCTGCGGCGTCGTCCACGTCGCCGTGCGCGTGCTCGGCCGCCGCGTGGACCAGCTAGTCCCGCCGCCGCTCCCGCCGCCGCCGCAGCTTGGGTGGGCCCGCGTGGCCGTCGGAATCCCCGTGGGGGTGGGGGGACACGAGATCGTCAGCGGCGGCAGCGGCAGAGATGGGCGCTTTGCATACGAAGAGAGTCTCCTCTGTCACAGCTATTCTGTATGAGAATAATAATATCTAATAATCGCTATTTTATTGTACATAAATGTAATATCGAAACAGAGAAACCAAATCTGCGAACCAAACGGATTGTAGTATTGCAGCCCCTTAACCAACAATTGAACTCCTAACTCTAATAAAGTTTAAACAATGTTTGAAAAACAAAAATACTATGATTAAAGATGCAAACAGGAAGAATGGGGGCGGGACTCATTAGTAAAATTTTGCCTCGGCTTCCGTCCCCAATCAGTAACGGCCTATGTTAGTTAATTCGTGAATTATTCGCGAATTATACACGAATTTTTCAAAAATCGAATTAATGGGCCGAATTCGTCTTTTTTGAAAAAATTCGGAAAAAAAAGCGTACTTTCGCTAAAAAATACGAGTTCGCGTATTATACGCGCGCCCCGTATAATTCGGCAAAAAAACGCGTCGCGCCTCCCGCACGATCGCGCGCTCGCGGCTCGCGCTCCCACGCTCGCTCCCGCTCACACCCTCGCGGCTCGCGCTCCCACGCGCTTGCAGCTTGGGCATTCCCAGCTGGCGGGCTTCAAAACAGCAAATACAAAAGAAATAACCCTGTGAAAATAAAAAAAAAAAAAAACACCCTTTCCAAACACCTAACCTAAAATAAATAAAAAAATTCTTTTCAAATTTTTTACTTAATTAGTTTAATTTTATAATTATTTATTTTTATATTCTTAAAAAAAAATGAATATTTATACTAATAGTATAAATTTTTAGAGGAAAAAATTTAATTTAATAGCCGAATTTTTGATTCCGAATTTTTAATTGGTGAACATATAATATCCGTACAAATGACGTATCCGAATAATTGATCAATCCGTTTTTTAGCCGTATTTTTCAACGAATTTAAAAATTAGAAAACAAATTTTATCCGAATTATACCCGTACCGAATTTTTGCCGAATCCGAATTAACTAACTACTAACGGGTTAAAAAATACATCCTATAATCCGTCCCGCTTAATAACCCGCTTTCCGCGGGCGCTTCGAATCCGTCCCGTAAATTAATATTTTTTATAAAATTAAAATATTATTAATATTTTGTAAAATATAAAATAATAATTTTTAATAACATTATATATAAAATTTAATAATATCAATTATAAAAATAAAAAATATCAATCACAATTCAAAACAAAATTCAAAAGTTTAAAATACATTACAAATGAGAGTACTAACTTATTTGTATTTTGAATTTTTTTTGTAAATACATTATTTTTTAAGAATATTTTTTAAAAAATATAAATAATTTTCGGAGCGGATTATGGTAAGGCGGATTCAGGGTGGGTCAAAATTTCTTCCGTTTCTTGTCCCGAATCAGTTTTGAATCGTAAAATTTATTCCGTTTCTTGCTCCGAATTTGTTTATTTTCTCACATTTACTGTCCCGTCAGGACGGATCGGGACTGGAGCTCTATCAACCCGGATCCTTTTGCATCCCTAACTATGATTACTGTGAAAATAGTAGCTTTAGATGAATAAAAAAGTGGTTGTACATTTGGTATTGAGTATATCTAAAATTTTTTGAGAAGATCATGGACTACGTACGTGATTATCATTTTATTTGTAGACTCTTGCCATTCAATATGACATTAAAAAATTATTTTGAGGTATAATTAATTTATATAAGAGTTTCAGGTTTAATCTTGCCCCCCTAAACTTTTATATTATTTTCACCCTTTTATTAATTTTTCTAAATACTCAAAACTTTAAAAATGTTTATAAATTCTTGAACAGATGAGACATAGAATTTAGAGCTATAGAATGCAGCGGAAGTATTCGTTCGTACTTTTTTGCGGAAGCGATTCGCGCTACAATGTCCGGATCATAGAGGTTGATTCACGTATCCTTGGATCGTCGTTAAAAGTCTTCTTATACTCCAAACTCGCGGTAGATCGAGCTACAAACGAGTAGGTTAATGGAAGATGTGGTTTCTCTCTTTTGTTTTCTTATTCTCTTCTCTCTTTTGTTTTCTTATTCTCTTTCGTTTTTCGTTCTACATTTTATGTGGATCGTCCGTATATTTATATGAGATTTTAGAATCCTAATAGTATAAGAGATAATGCCAAATCGGCTATTAATTGATATTTTAATATATTAGAATTTATCTCTAATTAGTTTTTTAATTTAAAACTGAGATTAATTCTAGTCCAATTAGATAACATAATAATCGTCGGATCGAGCCCGATCATAAGCGCACCCGATTCGATTTAACCGAATGCCAACAAGAGCAAACTTCAATTTAACTCCATGTGATTTAGCTCATTTTTACCTTATCATTCTAAGATTGAAAATTTACTTAATTATTATTTTATAATTTTATCTATATTTTTACTAAAAATATTTATTATCAAATAGAATAGTAAAGTAACCATAAAATTTTAAACTAGAAAATAACAAAAAAAAAAAGAAGAGTTAATTGCATACAGGTCCCCGCAAGCATGGTGAATTGTATATATATTCCTGCAAAGTTTAACTTTCATAAGTTATTCTTGCAAAAATTATAATGTGTTCAGATATGTTTAGTTACATAGCATGGTGAATTGCATATATATTTCTACAAAGTTTAACTTTCATAAGTTATTCTTGCAAAAATTATAATATATTCAGATATGTTTCTGTCGTTAGGATACGTTAAAAAAATTAGTTAACCATAATTAAAATACTTAATTACAATTAATTAATAAGATAAATTAATAATTTTACCCTTTTTCTTCCTCTTCCACTTCTTCTTATTCTTCTTCGTATCCTCCTTTTCCTCCTTCTCTCCTCCTCCTTCGAATCGGTCGCACCTTTGCCTCCGCCTCGTCGTTGCAGGACTCAGCCTCATTCTCGTCGGCCACAACTCCAACAAGCTCTGCAGCCATCGTCGCCATTGCTGCCCGCTTCGGCCATCCGTAAAGAAGGAGAAAGGGGAAAAGAACAAATACCAGCTGTAGTTTTTGGAAGAACATATTTGTGAGGAAAAAAATATCATTTTACGAAACTAGTGTTAAAAAATAAACAGTTCTCTAACATGTGCTAACCAGAGGGACAAATCTAAATATATTAGAACTTTTGTAATGATAACAATTTATGAAAGTTAAACTTTGTAAAGATATATCTGTAATTTATTATGATTGTGAGGATCTGTATATAATTAATCTAAAAACAAAACTAAATTAAAAGAAGTTAAATATAATTTTTTGAACACATTAATGACAAAATAAATATGAGCTAAAAAAAAAAAACAAATATGCAAATAGTATTTTGCTTTATTTGGTAATATAATAATAACTGTTCCGACAATGACTTGATCTATCCAGGATGCGCTGGGACGGACTGGGTCGTAGGCGAGGAAAAGACAAAAGACTATCCGTGGAAAATGTTTTTGATTCGGTGAACGCGTACGAAGTTTCGGCGCCGCTTTCGAGGACGGAGAGCTTTTCTTCATTTGTCGTTCTCTTTTTGCAATAACTGCGCATCTCCCGACGCTGTAGGGAATTATTACAGCTCTTACTAGCCCGAGTCGTAGCGAGCAGGGCGGTTCCAAAAAACGTCATATGATTATTAGGTTTTTCATATTCATAAGTTATTTTTAATAATAATAGGGTATCCGAATTGACCATTCATTTCGTTAAATATAATCTAAAATATTTAAAATTTTTAAAAAATAAATTTCGTAATATTTTGAGATCATAATAAAGTCTATCAAACGGGCATAAAATGAAAGGTCAAAATCGAACGACGTACTAAAAATAGATAATCGGATCCTTCAATTTAAAATCAGAGTTATTGATCCTTATCTAGATATTAAATAAAATTTTCTATCAAAAATTCAATCTATTTCAATTCTTTTACACCGTTAAAGTAGCAAGTATTCCATACTGGCAGTTAAAAATTATCAATTTTGTGAGCTTTTGATCATAAGGTAAATGATGTCGAAAAATTATAAAATTTGATATCTAGAAGTTTTAAATGCTCTAGATAACGTTTAACAGTATTGATCATCGATTTGAAAGTTCTATCATCGAAAAGAACTTATGAGTACAAGGGCGATCGTATGCATAAGTGTCACGCCCCGGGTTGCATATTCACCGGGCACGCCGACAAATCCGCCGTATACAAAAGAATTTCTCCTGTATACGAAGCGTAGCTGTACCTGTAAAACATACAATGCTACAAACAGTAGCATAGAGCTGAAATAAACTATAAACAAACAGGTAGGAAAAACGACTTTATATACATACAATCACAGATACAAAAGTAACATCACTCGCTCCAGCGAGTTCAACTGTATGTACAAAAGTGTCCAACCCAAAAACTATCACTACCTGAAGTGGAAGTCCTCTAGTACTGAACCCGAAGGGTAGGCTCTAGCTCGCCACGCCTTCCCGCGGTCGTCTCGGCGGGACGGCGGCGCAACGAGAAGGCCACCGCAACAACGGTGGAAGAAAGAGGGCGTGAGAACTACTATAAAAACAAGTAGTCCTCAGTGGGTACCGCCCTAAACACATCGGTCCACCCACTAAGTCTACAGGGTAGGCAAGAAAGTAAAGGAAGCCGGAACACTCAACAGCTAAGTACTACTATACTATCCTGCCCTCAACAACCCTCAGTAGAACAAGTAAAAGGCGACCCAATCTTACGAGGACCGTGAAAGCACCCGTCCACTTTGTCGAGGCAACACTACAACTACCCTAGGTAGCTAGTGGAGAGCAACCCACAACGAGGCGCGGCGACACCAACGCAAAAGCACTAAGCCGGACTCGGAGCGGCACTCGTGGCGCGAACCAACCGAGTATGCAAGCGTATCTCTGTCGAGCTCAATCGGCTCTCACGGGCATAGTCAAGTACACCGGGTCCAAGAACTAACACACCACGTGCCCCTTGGCACAAACCGTAACCACACGGTACTGCGGGTCCACCGTCAAACCCCGACGGTGCCGACAACCCGACACGACTAGACTCTGCTGAAAAGTAAGCTCGGCATCCCCAGCGCGAGCGTAAAAGCAACTACACTACTCTGGTATCCATCGCACTCCCCCGGCGATGATACGGCACCAAAACGGCTCCTAGAGCTAAATCTGGTAGTGTAAGCTAGTGACGATCCAAAACGAGGTTTTCTCCTAAGTCAAATCCAAGTCCAACATGTATAAAATAGTGCTCACTAAGCATGCTCCAAGATTCGGATAATCCCACAAATAAATCCATGAATTGCAACTAGCATACTAGTCGAAACTAGAGTTTATACATGTCGACTATTAATACTTAGGAGTATTTCGATGTAAACCCACCTCGATCGCGATTCCCTGGTAGCAAGGGAGTGTCCTGGGTCCTCCTCGAGCTCCTTCGCTGATCCGCCAAGTTCCGAGGTCCTCCGCTGCGAAGAAGTGACTCAACGTCACACCAATTCACAGAATCTGCCGGAAAACAGCGGCTGAGAAAAGCTTAAATCCAACAGGGCTAACCTTATCCAAAATCAGCGATTCAGGTGTCGAAATCTTCGTCTCGCAGTCACGGATCCAATGGTCCAAGAATCGCCGGATTTCGTCGCTTCTACGCGGAGCACGAGTCGAAATACGAAAAGTCGACGCTGAAATCCTGCAGTTCAGCTTTTCAGAAACAGCCCGCAACCAGCAGCCAAGTAAAGATGGGTCCCGACCGACCATACCTTGTCCGAATCCAGCGTGTAAGGTGTCGTTGGAAGCGTCTGGAAGTCACGGATCCAACGCCCCAAAAATCGCCGCGTTCCGATCCTCCTACACAGAGATATGGTCAAAACTCCGCAGGTCGACGGCGCTGCCAGCAGCAAGCTCGAAAATCCAAGAAAAGATGTAACGGAGGGAAACTTGATGGGCTACTCACCTCGAAACAAGCCCTAAATCCCTCGCTGAGTCGAGGTCGATGATCCGCACGCGAGTGGGCTCCCTCACGGCGTCTCGTCGTCGCAAAGTCGCTCGATCCGCTCCGCGGCGCGCCGTCGACGTGGCTCGGCTCTCGAGCAAAGGAGAGCGACGGCGGACAACGGCGGCAGCAGCAACGGAAGGAGAAGAAGGGGATCAGCAGTAGCAGCAGGGGAAGGAGCTCCCTCCACTCCCCCTGCCCTATATAAGGCATGGGCTAAAGGTGAGAGGGGAACAAAGTGGCCAAAAAGTCAAACTGCACCATACCTCCTCTTTGTACCGGTACAAAATCCCACTTGTACCGGTACAAACAGGCAACCCGAGAGCCTAACTGCGCAGGGCTATACCGGTATAATCCTGGTGTCTATACCGGTATAGCAACCAATTTGTACCGGTATAGCAACCAATTTGTACCGGTACAGCTCACAGAAAAACCTGCTATTTGCAGATTTTCGTGACACACGCTGCTCTCAAGTTCCCACAGGGTCCGTGTGGCGTCCATTTGGCGCCACCGCGACTCGGACTTGTCCCGACACTCGTCAGAGCTGTCGACAAGCCAAAGGTGCAATTTTCAGGTCTCTACATCCTCCCCCACTACAAAACGTTTCGCCCGCGAAACTCAATCGTACCTCAGTTCTGCTCGTCAAACAGGTAGGGATAGGCCTCCCTCATCACCGTCTCGGGCTCCCAAGTCGCCTCCCGCTCCTCGTGATTACTCCACTGCACTTTGACGTACGGTATGATCCGATCGCGCAATTCTTTCGCCTCGCGAGCAAGAATCCGCAACGGTCGTTCCTCGTATCGAAGGTCCTCGCCAAGCTCAAGCGGAGTGAAGTCAATCACGTGAGAGGGATCGAATACATAATTTCCTCAATGCCGAGACGTGGAATACATCGTGAGTGCCGACTAGTCGCGGGGGTAGAGCAATCCGGTAAGCAACTGGCCCAACTCGCTCCAAAACCTCGAAAGGGCCAATGTAGCGTGGACTGAGCTTTCCACGCACTCCAAATCTGCGTATCCCTTTGGACGGCGAGACTTTAAGAAATACATGATCTCCAACCTGAAACTCCAAGTCTCGCCTCCTGGTATCGGCGTAGCTCCTCTGGCGGCTCTGGGGTACAAAAGGTGGTGGCGTCGAACTACCTTCACCTTTTCCTCAGCCTCTAGCAGTAACTCAGGCCCCAGCGTCTTCCTTTCACCCACGTCGCTCCAAAACAGTGGGGATCGGCATCTGCGTCCATACAACGCCTCAAACGGAGCCATCTGGATGCTCGCTTGATAGCTGTTGTTGTACGCGAACTCAACAAGCCTCAAATGCTGATGCCATCCTCCTCCAAAATCCATGATGCATGCTCTCAGCATGTCCTCTAGCGTCTGAATGGTCCTCTCTGACTGACCATCCGTCTGTGGGTGAAACGCTGTGCTGAAGTGTAGCTGTGTACCCAAGGCTGTCTGTAAGCTCCTCCAGAAGTGTGATACAAACCTCGGGTCCCTGTCTGATACAATCGACACTGGCACGCCATGAGCCTGACCATCTCATCCAGATATAACTGCGCGAGTCTCTCTCTCGGCCGGGTGGTGCAGGCGGTAGGAAGTGGGCGGACTTGGTCAATCATCACTATCACCCAAATGGCATCGAAACCACCCGTGCTCTAGGTAATCCCACGACAAAGTCCATCGTGATCTGCTCCCATTTCCACTCGGGCACCGGGACTCTGAAGCTTGCCAGCAGGCACCTGATGCTCTGCCTTCACCTGTTGGCAAGTCAAACACTGAGCCACATATCTGCCAATGTCTCTTTTCATTCCGTTCCACCAGAACTGTGTTCTCAAATCCTTATACATTTTGGTTCCACCAGGATGAACTGTATAAGGAGAACAGTGAGCCTCTCTCAAAATCTCTGCTCGGATCTCAGAATCCACGGGTACACACAGTCGGTCCCTGTACCTCAGTACTCCCGAACTGTCTACTGTGAAACCCTCTGCCTGTCCCCTCTCCAACTGCTCTCTAATCCTCAATAAGTGTGGGTCTCCACTCTGTTTCTCTCGGATCCTATCCAACAGAGTGGGCTGCAAAACCATAGACATTAGTATTGCAGTAGACCCAGGGGACACAACCTCTAAGCTCAAGCGCCGACTCCTCGAGTAACGGCCTCTGCTGCGTGATCATCAGGCACGAGCCCTGCACTGCCTTCCTGCTCAACGCATCTGCCACCACATTCGCCTTGCCGGGATGATACTGAATACTAATGTCATAGTCCTTCAGTAACTCCAACCACCGGCGCTGTCTGAGGTTCAACTCCTTTTGGGTGAACAGATACTTGAGACTTTTGTGATCAGTAAAAATCTCACGGTGCTCGCCATACAAGTAATGCACAACTTCAAAGCAAAAACTACCGCGGCAAGCTCCAAGTCATGCGTAGGGTAATTCTTCTCAAAATCCTTCAATTGTCGCGAAGCATAAGCAATTACCCTACCATGCTGCATCAACACACAACCCAGTCCACTGTGTGATGCGTCGCTGTAGATCACATATCCTCCCCCCATAACTGGAAGGGCAAGGATCGGAGCTGACATCAACCGCTGTCGCAACTCATCGAAGCTCCTCTGACAGTCCTCACTCCAGGTGAACCTAATTCCTTTACGCGTCAATCGAGTGAGGGGTGTGGAAAGCTTCGCAAAGCCTTCCACAAACCGACGGTAATATCCAGCTAATCCAATGAAGCTCCGCACCTCGGTCGCCGTCGTCGGCCTGGGCCAATCCCGAATAGCCTCAACCTTCCTCGGGTCTAATGCCACTCCATCTGCAGAGATCACGTGGCCCAAGAAAGTAACCTCCCGTAACCAGAACTCGCACTTCTTTAACTTGGCATACAACTCCTTCTCTCGCAGAAGCTGTAGCACTATCCTCAAGTGCTCCTCATGCTCGGCATCGCTACGGGAGTATATCAAAATATCGTCGATGAAGACTACTACAAATCTGTCCAAGTACGGCTTGAATACTCTATTCATCAAATCCATGAACGCGGCAGGGGCATTCGTCAATCCAAAAGGCATCACTGTAAACTCGTAATGCCCGTACCGAGTCCTAAAAGCCGTCTTGGAAACATCCTCGGCCCTCACCCTCAGCTGGTGGTAACCTGACTGGAGATCAATCTTCGAGAAGACACAAGATCCTTGCAGCTGGTCAAACAGATCATCAATGCGCGGCAACGGATACTTGTTCTTGATGGTCACTTTATTCAGCTCCCGGTAATCGACACATAACCTAAGTGAACCATCCTTCTTCTTTACAAATAACACCGGCGCTCCCCGAGGCGATACACGGGGTCTCACATACCCTTTATCCATGAAATCCTGAAGCTGCGCCTTTAACTCTCTCAGCTCTGCAGGTGCCATCCTGTAAGGTACCTTCGAGATTGGTGCAGTTCCCGGGACTACATCAATCACAAACTCGATCTCCCTCTCCGGCGGCATAGTCGTCGTCTCAGGGGGAAATACATCTCGAAACTCGCGAACTACAGGAATGTCCTCGAGTCTCGGTGCCGCCGTAGGTACCTCTGCAACCGTCGCTAGAAAAGCCACGCACCCTCTACTCATCAGCTGTCGAGCTCTCGCTGAAGAAATCCACGCGGCAAACATCGTGCTCCTGCAGCCTCTGAAAGTGAACATCTCCTGGCCTGGCTCGCGGAGCGTCACCGTCCTCTCTCCGCAGTCAATGGTCGCGTAGTACCGTGTCAGCCAATCCATGCCAAGCACTACGTCGAAGTCGTGCAGCTGCCCTAATACTAGCAAGTCTGCGGCTAAAATCCACGAATCTAGCTGCACCGGACACGACCTACAACACTCTACAACCCGTACTACATGGTCGGGAACCTGAATCTCCCGGGTCTGAGGCAACAACCCTAACTCTAGACCATGTAATAATGCAAAAGCTCGACTAATAAAAGAATGCGATGAGCCGGTATCAAATAAAGTGCGTGCTCTAGTACCAGAAAGGAAAGTGATACCTGCCACCACTCGGTCGGCTGTAGTCCTCCACGAGCTGCGTACACACCTGCGTGGGAGCTGCGGCCGCTGCTCGCTACGCTCGTCAACGCCGCCGCGACGACGGTAGCTCGATGGTGTCCGTACGGCTGGGATCCGGTGCAGGCGATCTTGTCGATGGTGCGACGATCTTCGATCTCGGGCGAGGCCCTAAAGTGCCACTGGCATCCACAACCGAAACACTCTTCCCTCCGCTCACACGATCGCGCCGCGTGCGGTCCTCCCGCAGATCACGCCTTCTTGTGCCCTCCGAGGCTGCCCCGGCGAGTATCCCACACGCCGACGCCCAGGGGCCCACGACCCTGAAAGCATGATCGTGGAGGCCTCGGCGGACGTCTGCTGCTCGACTGTCCACCGTCATCCGAAGCGGGGCGCTTCCTGTCCTGACTCGGCCCCGGCCCCTAAGTCCGCTCTCGAAGTGTCGTCTCACTCCTCTCCTCAAACAGTGTCTGCTCGATAGACGCATCCAGGGTCCTCGACCTCCGCGCCCTAACGAACCTGTACAGATCTGGCCTCAAGCCCTGCTCGAATAGGTACACCCGGTGTGCCTCATCTCTCGGCATACGGCACACGCTTCGGGAGCCGCGAAAACTCCCGAACGTACTCCTGAACCGTGCGATCTCCCTGCTGGATCTTCTTCAGATCTTCTTCCATTCCCTGCTTCACACTGTCGGGAAAATACGTGCGGCACAGCATCCCGCAAAACTCATCCCAGCTCGTCTGTGAAGCCACAACTCCCTGGTTGCGCCTCATCCTCGTCCACCAGTCCCGGGCGTCTCCGACTAAACAGTGGACCCCAAGGTGAACCTAGTCCCGATCCTCCAGGACGAACATGTCCTCAAATATCCTGTTCATCGCTCGGATCCAACTCTCCAATATCCAAAGCTCAGCACACAGCCCGTCGAACATCGGTGGGTCGAGGCGGCGAAAGCGGAACAACAGCTCAGTCATCCGCTCTGCTTTCTGCGCGATCGGTGATCCGATCCTCTCGCCAGCTGGCGGCGGCGGAGGTATCTCTCTGGTAGGGGTATGGCGGTGGCGGTGCGATGGGTGGAGTAGGGGGTGGCGGAGTAGGCTGGGCTGGTGCCCCTGACGATGTACTGGATGACGCCACAAGCCTCTCGCACATCTGCTGTAAAAACAGGCCCTGCTGCCTCGTCGCCTCTGTCAGTGCGGCTATCAGGGCGCTCAACTCTGACTGGGCACTCGTCTCAGGTCGAGTGCTCGGCTCCACTACAGGAGGTACACCCGTCTCAGGTCGGGTGCCCTGATCCATCTGCTCCGGCATCTAGGGTGGTAGTGGTGGTAGTGGTGGTGGGGCGCGGCCCCGTAGCGGCGGTCGTCCTCTGCGAGGCGGCATAGCTGCACACATAGAAACGAGGTCAGATACAAAACACTCGACCCAATCATCGAAAGTCTCGAAGGCAGTCCCTGTTTCTCCTCAAAATTATGTCGTCTGCAGCCAACATAATTTCTCTGGACCAAAACAGGCACTCCTTCAGTCACTCACTCCACTCTAGGATGAGTTAGCACAAATAATCAATGACTTTCGCGTTAAATCACGCCTCTCGCGTCAAGCCTTCCTAAGGTTAACCAGCTTAGGTTTCCTAGGTCCCAACAACCTAATACTAAGCTCTGATACCAACTTAATCTGTCACGCCCCGGGTTGCATATTCACCGGGCACGCCGACAAATCCGCCGTATACAAAAGAATTTCTTCTGTATACGAAGCGTAGCTGTACCTGTAAAACATACAATGCTACAAACAGTAGCATAGAGCTGAAATAAACTATAAACAAACAGGTAGGAAAAACGACTTTATATACATACAATCACAGATACAAAAGTAACATCACTCGCTCCAGCGAGTTCAACTGTATGTACAAAAGTGTCCAACCCAAAAACTATCACTACCTGAAGTGGAAGTCCTCTAGTACTGAACCCGAAGGGTAGGCTCTAGCTCGCCACGCCCTTCCCGCGGTCCGTCTCTCGGCGGGAGCGACGGCGCAACGAAGGCCACCACACAACGGTGGAAGAAAGAGGGCGTGAGAACTACTATAAAAACAAGTAGTCCTCAGTGGGTACCGCCCTAAACACATCGGTCCACCCACTAAGTCTACAGGGTAGGCAAGAAAGTAAAGGAAGTCGGAACACTCAACAGCTAAGTACTACTATACTATCCTGCCCTCAACAACCCTCAGTAGAACAAGTAAAAGCTGACCCAATCTTACGAGGGACTGTGAAAGCACCCGTCCCGCCTGTCGAGGCAACACTACAACTACCCTAGGTAGCTAGTGGAGAGCAACCCACAACGAGGGCGCAGCGACACCAACGCAAAAGCACTAAGCCAGACTCCGGAGCGGCACTCGTGGGCGCGAACCAACCGAGTATGCAAGCGTATCTCTGTCGAGCTCAATCGGCTCTCACGGGCATAGTCAAGTACAGGTCCAAGAACTAACACACCACGTGCCCCTTGGCACAAAGCGTAACCACACGGTACTGCGGGTCCACCGTCAAACCCCCGACGGAGCCCGACAACCAGCACGACTAGACTCTGCTGAAAAGTAAGCTCGGCATCCCCAGCGCGAGCGTAAAAGCAACTACACTACTCTGGTATCCATCGCACTCCCCCGGCGATGATACGGCACCAAAACGGCTCCTAGAGCTAAATCTGGTAGTGTAAGCTAGTGACGATCCAAAATGAGGTTTTCTCCTAAGTCAAATCCAAGTCCAACATGTATAAAATAGTGCTCACTAAGCATGCTCCAAGATTCGGATAATCCCACAAATAAATCCATGAATTGCAACTAGCATACTAGTCGAAACTAGAGTTTATACATGTCGACTATTAATACTTAGGAGTATTTCGATGTAAACCCACCTCGATCGCGATTCCCTGGTAGCAAGGGAGTGTCCTGGGTCCTCCTCGAGCTCCTTCGCTGATCCGCCAAGTTCCGAGGTCCTCCGCTGCGAAGAAGTGACTCAACGTCACACCAATTCACAGAATCTGCCGGAAAACAGCGGCTGAGAAAAGCTTAAATCCAACAGGGCTAACCTTATCCAAAATCAGCGATTCAGGTGTCGAAATCTTCGTCTTGCAGTCACGGATCCAATGGTCCAAGAATCGCCGGATTTCGTCGCTTCTACGCGGAGCACGAGTCGAAATACGAAAAGTCGCTGAAATCTGCCGGTTCGGCTTTTCAGAAACAGCCCGCAACCAACAGCCAAGTAAAGATGGGTCCCGACCGACCATACCTTGTCCGAATCCAGCGTGTAAGGTGTCGTTGGAAGCGTCTGGAAGTCACGGATCCAACGCCCCAAAAATCGCCGCGTTCCGATCCTCCTACACAGAGATATGGTCAAAACTCCGCAGGTCGACGGCGCTGCCAGCAGCAAGCTCGAAAATCCAAGAAAAGATGTAACGGAGGGAAACTTGATGGGCTACTCACCTCGAAACAAGCCCTAAATCCCTCGCTGAGTCGAGGTCGATGATCCCGCACGCGAGCTGGGCTCCCTCACAGCGTCTCGTCGTCGCAAAGTCGCTCGATCCGCTCCGCGGCGCGCCGTCGACGTGGCTCGGCTCCTCTCGAGCAAAGGAGAGCAGCAGCAGCAACAGCAGCAGCAGCAGCAGCAACGGAAGGAGAAGAAGGGGATCAGCAGTAGCAGCAGGGGAAGGAGCTCCCTCCACTCCCCCTGCCCTATATAAGGCATGGGCTAAAGGTGAGAGGGGAACAAAGTGGCCAAAAAGTCAAACTGCACCATACCTCCTCTTTGTACCGGTACAAAATCCCACTTGTACCGGTACAAACAGGCAACCCGAGAGCCTAACTGCGCAGGGCTATACCGGTATAATCCTGGTGTCTATACCGGTATAGCAACCAATTTGTACCGGTATAGCAACCAATTTGTACTGGTACAGCTCACAGAAAAACCTGCTATTTGCAGATTTTCGTGACACACGCTGCTCTCAAGTTCCCACAGGGTCCGTGTGGCGTCCATTTGGCGCCACCGCGACTCGGACTTGTCCCGACACTCGTCAGAACTGTCGACAAGCCAAAGGTGCAATTTTCAGGTCTCTACAATAAGAGTATAGTAGCGGGATTCAATTTTATATATCTACCTACAAATATGATAAATAACAAATATATTATTGTAAAATTTAATTTTTATATATTATTTTTAGGAAAATTTTGATATTTTCAATATGTCCCTTCGATATGTTATTATTAGAGAATTATTTATATTTTTAATTTTGTTATCACAAATACTTCCCTCCAAAACCAATAACAGTATAATATAAAAAAAATAATAATATTAAAAATTAAATTGGATTAAATATTTAATCTATAATTAACTAAATTTTTCTAACGGAATAAAACGGCAGAGATATATTTGAAAATATCAAGACTTTTGTAGTGATAATATATGAAAATTAAATTTTTTATAAATATATTTGCCATACACTATATTTGCAGGGACCTGTATAAAATTAATCCTTCAGAAAAAGATAGCATGCTATTCGCTTCGTTTATATTTTATAAAAATAAATTTAGCTAAAAATATGAATTAATTAGAATTCAATTTTTGAAACTTGGATATCAATCATCAATTGTTTTACCACTTACTGTCCTGGCGGTTTCATATTCACTCGCTAATTGTAAGAGTTGAATACAAGTCCGCTCATTAAAACATGAAATTGAGAAATTCGAGATAATATCATGTCTAACCTCATTGAAAAAATATATAATTTAATTTTCTTTCAAAAAAATTTCTAATTTAATCATAAATTAGAAAAAAAAATTAATAATTTTTATATGAAATTATATGTTAATTGATTGAGAATTTTTTTCTCTCTCCTCTCTCATTTTCCAAGGCCTCCCTTTAGGGATGCAAACGGGCGGATCGGGGCGGGAGCCCCGCCTCCCGCCCGACTAGCAAAAACCCGCCGCCTCGCTCCGAATCCGTGACGGGTTAAAAATACATCCCATAATCCGCCCGCCTTGTAACCCGCCTCCGCGGCGCCCGAATCCTTTATAAAATTATAATATTATTAATATTTTGTAAAATATAAAATAATAATTTTTAATAATATTATATATATATTAATAATATTAATTATAAAAATAAAAAAATATCAATCACAATTCAAAATAAAATAAAAAATTTTCAAAAACATTAGAAATGCGAGTACTAACTTATTTGTATTTTAAACTTTTTTATAAACATATTATTTTTTAAGAATATATTTTTAAAATAAAAATAATTACGGGGCTGATTCGGGGCGGATTCGGGCGGATCTTGGCGAGGCGGATTCGGGCGGATTCGGGCGGGTCAAAATTTCTCCGTTTCTGCCGAATCCGTCTCGGATCGTAAAATCCGCCCGTTTCTGCCCGAATCCGTTTATTTCCTCCGTTCTGCTCGTCGAGGCGGATCGGGCGGGAGCTCCAACCCGGATCCGTTTGCATCCCTACCTCCCTTGCTCTCTTCTCTCTCTCCACCCACCCACACACTTCTCTCTCTCTCTTTAATATTAAATAATAATTAATTTTTATAATAATAATAATAATATCGAGCGTGTAATAATAATAATAATAATAATAATATTTTTATTTCATTTAGTGTATAATTATTCTTTAGTCAAATTAAATCTTATTTTGGTTATTATATATATTCTGCCGAATATTTAATAGTATTAATTATACAGGCATATTAAATAATAATAATATTGATAATATACAAATAATAATAATAGTAATAATAATAAAATATAATTGAGTAGCAATGATATTTATTATTAAAATTAAAATTTTTAATTATTATTAATTATTATTAAAATTAATTATTATTTAATACTAAAGAGAGAGTGTGTATAGGTGCGTGTGGGTGTAGAGAGAGAGAGAGAGAGAGCTGTGTGGATGGGGAGGAGAGAGAGAGAGAGAGAGAGTTGTGTGGATGGGGAGGAGAGA
Organism: Aechmea fasciata; assembly: GCA_025177825.1. Taxonomy (NCBI): domain Eukaryota; kingdom Viridiplantae; phylum Streptophyta; class Magnoliopsida; order Poales; family Bromeliaceae; genus Aechmea; species Aechmea fasciata. Next base: position 9,311,196 of record CM045940.1, on the reverse strand, counting down.
GAGAGAGAGAGAGAGAGAGAATGAGTGGCCTTGAAAAAATGGGAGAGGAGAGAGAGAGAGAAAATAATTTTCTCTTCCAATTAACACCTAATTTTATATAAAAATTATTAATTTATTTTTTGTAATCCATTTTGAGGCTAAATTAGAATTTTTTTTTTTTCAAAATAAGACTAAATTGGGAAAAAAAAAAATTCTAATAAGACTAGACACGGTATCATCTCGAGAAATTTAGCTTGTCTTCAATTTATTTATTAACAAATCGTACACGAGCTGGTTTGCAAACTATAAGTTAGCTTGTGAGCCTTACTATTAGATAAAAAATAAATTTAAATTAAAATATTAAAATCATAATTTAATACTTAAAATTTATAAATTATAGGTCTCTTTAGTTTTGGATTAGCCTAAAATCTAAATAATAAATATTTCTATTGATAGAGTTCACCTGATATACTATTAATAATATATGAATATTATTTACTATTAATTTTTCATCTTTGAATTATTACTATTCCACCACTTTTGAATAGAAGCAAGGAAGGGGAGAAAAATAAAGTAGTCTTTTTCTAGTAGAATATGCTACCTCTTGATTAGTCAAAATATATATTTACAGGTTTTTAAATTTACAAAAAATATATTTAAAGTTTGGAGAAATAAATACGAAATATTCTAAATTAAAGGAATATATATATTTTCAATTATCTTATTTTTTGTAAGCTGTCCAAATGCAATAAATTTACTAAGCAGACCGATTGTGCCACATCATCTGTGAACCATGACTTTTGGAATTGAGCAATGCTATTGCCACCACTGCACCAACCCCTAGGACAAAAAAAAAAAAAAAAAAAATTTAAATTACATCAGTTATATTACAGACGTGGTATTTTCAATCAATCAAATGACTCCTTTTAAGTTCACCCATCCTATCACGATTATTACAAAACATCCCATCTTTTTGAATCAGCTATTTAATTTTTTAAAGTTTTGATTTTAGTATCCAACCTTTCAATGCGTTTGATTTGAATCAGTTAATACTAATTCGAGTTTAAATTTTGAATCTTCCTGTGTAAGATATGTATTTTTTTAAAAATGTGTATGTAGAATTTTTCTTTTAAAAATTACTATTTGTACGTGCTACATAGAGGTGCACATCTTACACTCTTTAAATTAAAAGTTTCACAAAACTCCCCTACAAATTTAGTAATAAAAAATAATAATAATAAATTTTGATAAGCCAAGTAAACAAATATAGACTAGAGGAGAATATAAAATTTGGAAATGTCTAGCTGTACACCCCTTTAGGGGTGTACATCCTACAACTACATAATCGAACGGTTGTAAATTGGGCACCAAGTTGAGGGTAGCTAACATCACTCCCTCTATTTACTCCTCTTTTTACTTCTCTCTCACAGCTAAATCCTACTCCATCTCTCTCTCTCTCTCTCTTTCTCTCTCTCTCTCTCGCGAGATCTCTTTGTGGACGCTGACCCTTGCTCGCCGCCTCTTTCTGTGCGCGCAAACCCGGGTGACCGCCCTCCTTCTCTGTGTGCACACCCGGCCGGCCGCCCTCCTTCTCTGTGCGCCCAACCCACATCCGACAACACCACCCCCCGCTCTCCGCATCGCCCCTTTCTATCAAACGAGGAATGAGCCACCCTCCTTCTCTGTGTGCACACCCGGCCGGCCGCCCTCCTTCTCTGTGCGCCCAACCCACCTCCGACACCACCCCTCGCTCTCCGCATCGCCCCCTTCTATCAAACGAGGAATGAGCACAAACGAATTAGGGAGGAGGATGGATGTGAAGTGGGAGGCATTTTTATTAGTGGATATGTAGAGGAGGGAGGTATATCGGTGTGGACCTCGGGAGAGCTATAGCTAGGGTTATTTTTACAAGACGTACTTAGCACTGTCATATATATGAGTGTTCCAGCCAAGGTGATAGATGTAACCAACCGCAATATAAGTGTTCCGTTTCTGGCTATGATGTGCAAAATCAAGTTGGTAGATTAAAGATGACTGTCACTACTACATATATGAATGTGCCCTACACAACTATAGATGCACCGCGGTACAGCTATAGTTAGGGTCTTCTTTTTTTTAGTTATTTAGCACTGTCGTATATATGGGTGTTCCAACCAAAGAGATAGCTGTGCCCAAACGCATGTATAACCGTTCCGCTTCTGGATATGATGTGAAAACTCAGGTTGGCAGATTAAAGTGATCCTGTCATTACTACATATATGAATGTGCCCTACACCACTATAGATGCACCGCGGTACAGCTATAGTTAGGGCCTTTTTTTTTGAGTTATTTAGCACTGTCGTATATATGGGTGTTCCAACCAAAGGGATAGCTATGCCCAAACGCATGCATAACTTTCCATTTCTAGCTATGATGTGAAAACTCAGGTTGGCAGATTAAAGTGGTCCTGTCACTACTATATATATGAATGTGCCCTACACCACTATAGATGCACCGCGGTACAGCTATAGTTAGAGCCTTTTTTTTTAGTTATTTAGCACTGTCGTATATATGGGTATTCCAACCAAAGGGATAGCTGTGCCCAAACACATGTATAACTGTTCCGTTTCTGGCTATGATGTGAAAATTCAGGTTGGCAGATTAAAGTGGTCCTGTCACTACTACATATATGAAGAGATGGAGAAAATAGATCGAAGCTGGTAGAATCCGATTTCGTGCAGGTGTTTCTCTGCCTCTCGCTCTCTCTCGCGCCCTCGCCCAGCTCTCGGTCTCTGGCTCGCTGCCCTCTCTCTCTCTCTCGGTCGCTGGCTCACCGCTCTCTCTCTCTCTCTCTCTCTCTCTCTCTCTCTCGGTCGCTGGCTCGTCGCTCTCGTTGGGCCCAACAACCGGCCCAAAATGCTTAAGCTCAGTTATTATTACTAGTGTCTAAGTTTATTATAAACCCAATGACAATTCCCTTCCCATCCGATGTAGGACTATTGGGGTGTCACAGACTCCCCCCGTTAAGGCCCTGACGTCCTCGTCAGTCCAATCACACACACAGCCCAAGATCACCAGGCTATGTGAGACTCGTCTCGCTAGCCCGTCATCCAGACCTTGGCTCAGCCGAGACTCGCCACACATGTCCAGCTGGTGAACCGGCTCTGATACCAAATGTAACGACCCAGCCCACTAGCAACAATAACTCGTTGGGCCCAACAACCGGCCCAAAATGCTTAAGCTCAGTTATTATTACTAGTGTCTAAGTTTATTATAAACCCAATGACAATCCCCTTCCCATCCGATGTAGGACTATTGGGGTGTCACAGGCTCGCCGCTCTCTCTCTCTCTCTCTCTCTCTCTCTCTCTCTCATCCACAGATGACAAAAAAAAAAGGGAATGAGTGAACTTCTAAAAATTAGGAGTGAGTTTAGCACTCCTCTCTCTCTCTCATCTACAGGTGACAAAAAAAAAGGGAAATGGTGAACTCTTAAAAATTAGGAGTGAGTTTAACACTCCTTTTTAATTTTTCCAAAGGAGCTTTTTATGGGCCCTTGGATTGTTGGTTGTAAGATCTACAACTCCAAGGGAGTTGTACCCGTAGCATAACTCATAAAATTTAGGAAAACTCTACCTGTACAACCGGGTGGGGTTGTATATCCTACAACCCCACCATCCAACGGCCCCGCTTAATTCATTGCACAGTAACAAAATATTCTCACCCTTCTTAAGTTTTCACCTACTTCTCTCTCTCTCGGTTAACAGCCTCTCCCTCTCTCTCTCTCTCTCTCTCTGTTTCTCTCCTCTCTTTCCCTCTCTCTCTCTCTCTCTCTCTGTTTCTCTCCTCTCTTTCCCTCTCTCTCTCTCGCTCTCTCTCGATCTCTCTCACTCCCTCGGTTCCGCTCCCCTCCCGCTCCCCGCTCGCTCCTTCCCTACTCCATCTCTCTCTCCCTCTCACCTTCTCTCTCTCTCTCCCCTCTCTCTTTCTCTCGCTCTCGCTCGCAGGTCACTCGACTCCATCGGGCAGAAGTTCGGCATCTGTCATTCCACACATATCGTGTTCGAAGCCACAACCGAACCGAACAGAGGATTCAACTCAAACAGGGCATTTTTTGTTTTAGTTTTATAATCTTTTATTTTCAATTTGTAATTTTACCAAAATGTATATTTTGACGATTTAGGGTTGCAGCTGCAGATTGTCTTTGCTTGCTCTGATTAAATTTATTTCAGGACACTGGTGATATATTTGGTGGTAGATTATATTTAAAAATGTATTTTTGAAAACAAAGAATTTATTATTAGGATTAGGGTTTAGGATTTAGAATGTTGTATTATGCGAGCTGATAGGGTTTAGGGTTTAGGGTTTAGGGTTTGAAATGCTACTTTTTTATGCTTCCGAACATGCATGAGTTGCAATCAGAGCCTCTTATGGCATAATTGAACATTTGTAGGGCATAATAGAACACTCCTATCAGCTTGCTAGAATTTAGACCACTATATTGTTATAGGATTTAGAGCACTATATTGTTCTAGAGTTCTTGAATTTAGACCCCTAAACCCTGATAGAACACTCCTATCAGCTCGCATAATACAACATTCTAGAATTTAGACCACTATTATGACATAATAGAACAGTTGTAAATAGTAATACAACAGTCTTAATAGTTTTTTGTTTTAGGGTTTAGTGTTCTAGGATTTAGAAAACTTGTATACCATAATATGCCATAATAGAACAGCTGTACAGTATAATAGAACCCTACTAATAGTTTTATGGTTCTGAACACTCTTAACAGTTGTATATGTTATATTTTCGATTAATGGATATTCTATTATGCATTGCATTTATATCTTTGCATAGGATGGAATTAAAATTAAACATTAATATGAATGTTCTATTATATCATAATAGTGTCTAACTGTACATATTCTGCTTTCAGAGGATGAACATAAATAATTTATTTTGTAGTGACTTTTGGAAAGAAGTTATGTGCTGATTTGTGGTTCTTAAAATGCAGCTGAAAAGATGGTTTCCACTAGAGCAGAGTCGGGCAAGAAGGCCAGTACAAGTGGTGAGGGCACATCTGCACATTCTGCAGAGAAAATAACAGAGAGGTCATCGAAAGGCAAAAGGCCGAGCATGGAGCTTGTTGTGGGCAGATGTTACCCAGCTCATCTGCACACCACAATGTGTGTTTCGGAGTTGTTGAAGAGTGCGGGCACAATTCAAACAGCCGACCCAGCTTTACGGGATGTAATCTCCGATGAACAGATGGCACTCTTGAAGACGACGCCATTTTTTGCTTATCCTGAGTTCCCTCCAATGAAGCAAGATCTGGTGTTAGTTGATTGCCTGCTTACTTTGTAGGATGCAGAGAAAAGAGGTATTAGAATTGGAGAAACCTTTCTTCCCTTTAGTCCAGGGGAAATATCGATTTTGGTAGGGTGCCAATGAGAGAGGAACCGATAGAATGGCGAGAAGAAGTGTAAAGTCGAGCACTCGTGATAAATACTTCAAGGGTGACTATCAGCACGCCGATAGGTCGCAATTAAGGCATATTTTGTACAGTATTGCTGGTAAGAATGGAGAGGAGATGGCGGCTGATTTTGTGCGTATATTTATATTATACGTATTTGCGACCGTCCTTTTCCCTACCAGCCACTACATTGTGCCCAAGGCACTATATAGACTTATAGATGATGTACATAGAATAGGGGAATATGCCTGGGGTCATGCGGTATGTAATTATCTTGTAAGTTCGATCTCCAGAGCATCCCCACACGTGAAGCATCGGAATAGCGGCCAAGATAGAGTGGCCGGCTATATTGACGGTTGTACAATGGCATTTTTGGTAAGTAATCTAATAAACTAGTACCTCAATATAAATTCTTTTGCATAATGTTGTTATAATAATAATAATGCTAATTCTTTATAAACTTGCAGAGTTGGACATATGAGCATATAAAGGGGTTGGGTACTTCCGACGGAGACAAAGCTGTCCCTCGGATGAGAAAATGGAAGGCTTCAAAAGCTTATCGGAGTTACGAGAAGCTTCTTAAAAAGCTTCAGAGCTATACTCCTGCAAAGGTAATCATTTCTCTAATGAATCTAGTTTTCTAAGATTTTTTTCGCATTCTGATTAAATACATTTAACTTTTTGGCAGGTTGTACCCCCATTTACCTACCGCACTGATGATATGTCAATATTGAAGCCCACGTTACGTCGCCGCCTACCGGAGCAGGTAGTGGTGAATTCAGTTAGTAGAAATTAATATTTTGTGAGAGTTGATATGTAAAATTATCATTTTATCATTTCGTACATTACTTTAACAGGTTGTACAGGCACCGGCCCCCGCGGCAACATATGCTGCCGGTGATTCTAGCAATAATATAACCTCATTATTGAAACAATTGGAGGAATCGCTAAATAAACTACAAGATCGGAATAAGTTCTTGGAGGAGGAGAATGCAATGTTGAAGCAAATAAATGCAAAGCTTCAAGCGCAAGTATCTACCCCCACCACTGCCGCTGCTGCAGAAGGCGAAGCCGGACCTGCTGTTGATCCAGCGCAAGGCGGCGATGGCGCATTGGTTGAAGAAACCAGCCAACAGAAACTTGATGTTGGCGCGAGCCCGATAAATGACATTCCTTCCAGAATTATACGTCTTAAAGGGCGTGAAAGGAAACCCAAAATAATGTCCCCTGACTTTACTGAGCGATCGTCCTCTGACTCGCCAATATAAAATAAAGCAGCAGCGGCAGCTTTTGGAGGTTGGGGGGGAGAAATGTGATGAAGAGGGATCGGATAGTGCCTCCGGGACGATTGCCGAGGTCCTTAAGGTATGATGTATTTGATTAAGTTATGTGTGAATTAACTTATATCATATAAAATATGAAAATTGCATGTGATTTGGTTCAATATAGGATATTAAGGCTAAACTTCAACAGTCAGAAAGTGGTGGCAGTCGAGCTGTTGAGATTGATGATGATATCCCTGCGCCGTCTAAGGAGCCCGGGGTAATTATTGAGCGTCGTCGCAACTATCCTGGAAGAAAAAATATTCCCAAAGTTGAGCATGATGCAATCAGTTTTGTAATTTCGCGACCTATTACAAAGTTCGTCAATCTTTATATACAATAGTGATTAGTTAGCATTATATATGTTTGGCGAAATATGCTATCTTTACTTCGCAGCACTTATTTTATTTCATATTAGTAATTAAATTTTCTTTTTATAGAGGACCCATATGGCTAGATGATACAAAGGGGTCAGATTCGCCTTCTCTTAGTAGTCAAGTCCTCCTTGATTACTTATTTGGAGGCCCGACGCACGACGAGGTTAGTGCTGCCACATATTATGCATTGTAGTTAGCACTTGTTGTTTCTTATACACATATCTATTTATAACTATATATATTATTCTAATTCTCTTTGTTTTGCTGAGTTTTTTTATTTAGGTGATTAATGTATATTTTCACATAATTGATTTGTTGGATTGCATCGGGGAGCATAAATTTAGTCAACCTGGTATTTTTTGCCGAACTGAAGTTGCGGTGAGTTGGATGGTTTAACTATTACATTAGTTTATCAACTATTCTCGCTTGTTTTCTATTTCCCTTTCAAGCCAAGTTAATTAAATATAAAAGTGAGTTATAATGGGAGATAAAAATCTTTTGAAGTCCGACCCTAATTTCTTGAACCTTCTTTATTAGGTCTGTTTGATCATGTGTAAAAATATTAAGCGTCCATAATATCGCATTATTATGTATCCCGGAACTGTTCGTAAGGCATGTTGCTAAGTTGATTCCTATTTATATGCAGATGCACGTACTCGATCGGATGCAGGGATTTGGAAAAGATGATGTCTTAACAGCTGATTTTGTTAAGGATGTGGCATTTGGATCCGCATCTATACGCCACTTTCTGGATAAAATAAATGCACATACATGCAGCAAGAATAGATATGTACTCATACCTTTACATAGTAATTGGCATTGGCATTTATTAGCAATTGATTTGAAGAAAGGCCGTTTTGAGAGTTGGAACTCCTTGTGGAGCCACAGCGGGGCACGCGACGCGACACAGCTACTGGTATTAATTTATTCGTGACAGTGTGCACAGTATTTTAATTCTTTATTCACTCGTTTAAATTTTTTGCCTTTTGTTATCTTCGACAGGCGAAATGGTTTTCTTCCTATTTTGACCACATCCTCCAATTCTCCGTCGGTCCTCCTGACGTCGTTTTTCATACCGATTGTCAACAACAGGGTCCGACGGAAGTCGATTGTGGCATGTACACATGTCTTTTTGCGGACCGACTGGTACGGAGCGGCCTTCATGATCTCTCATTGTATGATAATGACCCCCTCTTTTACCGTCCCCATATGGTTAGTGTAATAATAAGGGACCCAGGCTATGTGTCCTATAATTCGATGATTGAGTGTACAGTCCGAAAATATGAAGTGTAAATCGTATATGATTTAGCATGTCTGTCTGGTAGTGGGATGTATTAGGCTGTCAAGGTTGTATGCTGTGAACAATATTTAAGCTTTGAATGTTAGTTCGTTGTGAATGTTATATCATTTTGAAGGTTATATGCTGTTTAATATATTGTCGAGATGTTTGGAGATCCATGGCCGTTTGTTGCCCTCTACACTGCATGTAATTTGTATGGATGTTGTCATTTAGTTGATACCTTTCTAGTCAGTTTTGTCCTATTGATGTAATGTGTCCATCTACCGTGATGTCGACTTGATCTAATTATATCCTGAATGATTTGTTATCCAGATTCGGATTATTTTCGCAAGTTGATTCTAACTTCATATGTAGCTTATCGATTTCCCGTAGAGCGTGCCGAGTTCTGTCGAAATGAGCCGAACCCGAAGTAGATTGAGTATGGATGGTTTCTAAGTGTATTACAACCCATGTATATCGAAAACGGGAACCGAGAAAGCCAGACTTCAAGTCTGGAAACTTTTCAGACTTGGAGCTCTCTGAGACCGGACCTCGCTGGAGAAGACCGGATGTCACGCGCGTAGCCGAGTAAAATGGAAAATCGGCTAAGTCCTGGAAACCCCCCTTTCGGGATCCGATCTTGGTGGTGGAGACCGGTCTCCCTAGACCGGTCTTGGTGGTCGACTCCGGTCTTTGCTCGCGTAATCGGCACAAAAATGGCTAAGTCCCAGATGGCCAAGCTACGGGTGCATTGTCAATTTAATTCGGATGTAATCTGTCTATCTACTGTGATGTATTTTGTTCAGATTATATCGTATATGCATTGTCAATTTAATTCGGATTATTTCGCATGTTCCTTATACCTTCCACAGTATATGGATTTGCTAGTCATATAGGTATTATCTTTAACCATACAGATGTTCCGGAGAGCAGTATAACTGTTCCATTTTACGCTATAGGTGCAACAGTAAAGACTAGCAAATATAAAATGACATATAGACATGGCACGCATATGGGTGTGCTCCTTTGCCCTACAGTTGTTCCGGAGAGCAGTATAACTGTTCTATTTTAAGATTTAGGTGCAGAAGCGAAGGCCAGCAAATAGAAGTGGACATATAGACATGGATGCTCTATGTTAGATTAATACTTGTGATTAAAGACAATGAGGATACCGTATAGTGGTATAACTGTTCCATATCAGGCTACAACTGCAAAAGCAGTAGCCCTATATAGGTGTTCCTTTTAACAATACAGATGTACCGTATAGTGTTATAACTGTTCCATATCAGGCTACAGCTACAAAAGCAGTAGCCCTATATAGGTGTTCCTTTTAACATTACAGCAGTAGCCCTGTATAGGTGTTCCTTTTAACAATACAGATGTACCGTATAGTGGTATAACTGTTCCATATCAGGCTACAGCTGCAAAAGCAGTAGCCCTATATAGGTGTTCCTTTTAACAATACAGATGTACCGTATAGTGTTATAACTGTTCCATATCAGGCTACAGCTACAAAAGCAGTAGCCCTATATAGGTGTTTCTTTTAACATTACAGCAGTAGCCCTATATAGGTGTTCCTTTTAACAATACAGATGTACCGTATAGTGGTATAACTGTTCCATCATCCGACACACCATTCGAAGGTGTTGCCGCAATCGGCGAATGTTCAATATCATTACTCCTCTTGGATGATGAACTATATTCCAATTTGGTCTTCAAATCTCGCAACGTACGTAATGCTACTTCACATTTCTCATCGGACTCAGCAGCTATGTCTGCAATGTCATACATACTACTACAGACTTGTTCATATCGATAAATTTCAGCGGTGCTCCCTAAGTTCTTATGCCATGTCTTCACGCGGGTATACCTCCGTCTGACGTCCTTCCTCCATCGTGTTAATATGTAAGTATCTGGGACAATCAGCAACTTCCTATGCACTAGGACGGCAATTGAATGTCGACATAAAATACCTTTATACTCAAATTGACGGCAAATACAACTCACTAGAAAGCTACTCTCATCAAAATAGACTGTAAAGACTATATCTTTACCGCCCTCGCCATACTCATTAACTTGATAAGAATATTATGCAGTTAAGCCTTGATAAGAAATCTGAATGCATTAATTCCTTCAACTCGAGAAATTCTCTAAATTTCGCATTCGTGTACACATCTTGAAATTGCTTCTCAAATGCATAACGGCTGATACACGGTATGACTGAACTGAATGATTTGTAGTCTAAATCTGCTTCTTTTTCAGCTTTATTCTTGATAGCATTTTCGTACTGCTCAACGAATTGTTTTAATGAAGTTTTCGAGTTCACATAACCATCAAAAAATGCATTCATACTTTCACTTCGCTGTGTTGTGGACATTCCAGCCCAAAATGTTTCCTTCACATAAACTGGTATCCACTTACGTCTTTCCTCGTAGAGGCCTGACAACCAGTCATTATTTTGAAGTCCGTAACAAGCTAACATTCTCTTCCATTTTTCCTCAAATTCAATATCTGTCAGTGATTCATAAATAGCATCCATCATAACGCTCTTAATCGAATGATATTCGCCGTAGCTTCTTAGCTTCTCCGGTATCTTCTTTGTTATGTGCCATAAGCACCATCGATGTCGAGTGTCAGGAAAGACACGTGCGACAGCATTTTGCATCGCTCTATCTTGATCTGTGATTATTGCTTTGGGGGCACGGTCGGACATGCATGCCAACCAATTCCGAAAGAGCCATACAAACGATTCTGTATCTTCAGTGGAGAGTAGGCCGCACCCCAACAAAATTGATTGTCTATGATGGTTAACACCGACGAAGGGAGCAAACGGCATATCATACTTATTTGTTAGATATGTCGAGTCGAATGTAATTACATCTCCGAAACATTCATAGGCCGCTCTGCTCCGAGCATCTGCCCAAAACACATTGCGAAGCCGAGAATCATCGTCTAGATCTATGGCATAAAAACAGTTTCCATTTCTCTCTTGCATTTCTCTAAAATAATTACAAATTGCTTCGCCATCCCCTTCACCAAGTCGTAACCGACGGACTTTTTCAATATAATTACGAGCGTCCTTCTCTCCAAATGTTAAGTTTTCATACCCACCAGCCTCAACAACAATAAAATTATAACTTTTATTCAGTCTGATTCCAGCACGATCATTAAGATCAAGCCGCCTCTTGACGCTTGGATCTATGATTCGATTGCAGGAAAAAAATCGAGACTTATAAGGACTTAGGACGTGATTATGCTCAAGCATAATTTTGCTTATTACACAAGATGAATCCGCATTTATCACGACATTTATTCTCGCAAGACAGTTCGTCTTCAGTACCGATGGACGAGGACGAAAATTCATTACGGTCCGATGCATTTTTCCATTACGAGAGCATGCGATTATTACATATGTAGCCTTGCCATCACTCATTTTAGTTGTCCGCTTTACAACTCCAAATCCTAATTCTTGTGCATAATGCTTGTAGAAATTAAAAACGGCTTCAAAATTGATAAAAGACATTCCAATTTCTGGTGCCGAAATATGTACATCTCTGACCTCACTGTTTCTTTCTTCATCCATCTCAAATATGTTGAATTCAAATAATCAGTCATGCCAGAAATTTAACAAAATTGCTCACCTGTATAACATCACATGCAGTCGAAATACACAATTGGAATAATGGTGATCGGGCAAACTATTTATCAAAATCAACACATCTAAATTAATAATCTATACACCACATTCTATTATGCCCTAAAAATGATTCATTGCGGTATAACAAAATAATACAAGTATTTTATTAAAAGAACACCCAAAACGTTTTAGTTGGTGCATGACAAATGTGAAGACAAAGAACTCCAATGTTTGGCAATTCCGCGTAAGAGACGAATAGTTGGACTTTCATGCTATATAGAATATTACCGATCAACCTATTTGAACTGGGCGTCGCTAGTTCCAAGATTATAATATTTCAGGATGAATACAGGAAGGGCAATTAATTGCAAAATCAAGTTCCAGAAATCACTTATATACTTTATTTACGATGCATCTAAACAAATGTAACTAAAACTATGGTGACAAAGGCTAAGTTCATTAAATGTACTTCAGTAGTAAACTAGTTAGTTGGAGGGCAACTTTGGACTGAAACTCTTAAATTCAAATTTTTTTTCAACCTTTCAGTAAACTGCAACACAGGATCTCGACCTTTTAGCATAGTTTTACCTTGATCAATACTTCTCTACAATCAAATGCTTATAATATCACAATCAACTAATCCGTAAAAATTACAACACGAACCAAAGTCGCACAAATCCACTGAGTTTAATTTTTTCACTTCTCCCTCATTTTTGCCAGATATATTTGTAAATTTCATACATTTAAACTTTTGAGTCACCAATCTGCAACTCCACTCCAGCAATTGTTCACCCTACAAGCTACAAGAAGGGGTTCAAAGAAACCCTAATAGCCACAATGTGAAGCCGAAACAGAGAGTTGGGAAAGGGGTTTAAGGGACAAATTTTCAAGGGATAAACCCGCAAATCCATTCCCACATATTTTTTTCGTCCAACAAGCTACAAGTAGCAATCTACAACTAAGGATCCGAGAAACCCTAACAACCACAATCCGGCGCCGAAGAAGAGAGGTGACGGGGGGTGAGGGTGAAAGACAAGAGGGTTTTCACCTCGTCGAAGAAGAGGGCGAATCCATCGACAGCGGCGTGAGCAAGAGGGTGTTGGGAGAGGCCGAGGGAGTCACGGAGGTCGAGTATAGCGTCGAAGAGGACCTCGCCGGAGGCGACCCGGCTCACGTCGGGGCCGAGGGCTAGGGATTTGAGGGACTCGAGCGCTCTCGGTGGCCAAAATAGAACCAATGAGGAGGAGGGGCAATGGAAAGAAAGGAGATGAGAGGAGAGAGATGAAAAAGGGGGGAAAGGGTCGAAATAATGTAATGGGAGTGAGGATATCAATGCATTTTTGAGCTGTGGAATATCAGCCGTTGGATTAAAATGTGTAAGATGTACAACTCCTTTGAGTTGTACCTGTAGCACTACCCTAAAATTTAAGATTAATTTCATACAAGTCCCTACAAATATATTAAATTATAAATATATTTCTATAAAGTTTAACTTTTATATATTGTTTCTGTAAAAGTCATGATATTTTCAAATATGTCCCTGTCGTTAGGATCCGTTAGAAAAAATTAATTAATCATAGATAAAATACTTAACTTTAGTTAGTTAATGAGGTGAGCTGATCTTTTTACCTTCGTTTAGTTAATAATTGAAACTTTTGGAGGGACATATTTTTTTAGAAATAAACTTAGCTAGAAATGTGAATCAACTAGGATTCGAACTAGGATCTCGGGTACCAACCACCAAGCCCTTTGCCACTTGCTCTAGGGACGGTCGGTTTTTTAAGGGACATATTTGTGATGACAAAAACGTGATTTCACTCGTAAAATAAACAGTATTTTAACGGTGACAAATCAGAAAGATATATTTGAAAATATTAAAATTTTTACAGAAACAACATATAAAAATTAAATTTAATAAAAATATATTTATAATTTATTATATTTATAGAAATTTGTATGAAATTAACATTAAAATTTATATCTATATTATGGGGATACAGGGAGTTTCATTCCCCCTTTTTTTTTCTTTTTTTTTCTTTTTTTTTTTTTGTTCTTTTCGAAGTGGCCCAATAGTTACATTTTGAGTTGCTGCCTGTTGTAACCCATGTGCGGGCGTTGTTTTCTCTCAGAAAATGGCAGCTGTGACAATGTTAAATTTTTTTCTTTTTCTTTTTTTTTTTAAGGAAAAGATAGCACGCTATCTGTTTTATTTGTTGGATTGATGAATAAAGCTAGGGTAAATTGCCTTTGTTGCCCTTTGAACTTTTGGCGGAGTTTCACTTTACCCCACAAACTATTAAAGCGGTAATTTACCTCACTATACTTTAATATTGCATCTTGTTGCTCCTTAGTTAGTTAAAGTTAACGGAGGTGAACGGAAGTTAACGGAAGGGTTAGATTTTGGCGGAAATCTCTATAAACTATCCCTTATTCCAACCAACTCACTTTTATTCCTTAAAAACTCTTTTTTCTCCATTTCTATGCCCTCAAACTCTTCTTCTCATAGTTTTTGCATCCAAAAAATCGTCAAAACCTAACCCTTCCGTCAACTCCCGTTCAGCTCCGTTAACTTTAATCGACGGAATGGGCAACAAAATACAATATTAAAGTATAGGAGGGTAAATGACCGTTTTAAAAGTTTGGGGGGTAAAGTGAAACTCCGCCAAAAATTCAGGAGGCAACAGTGCAATTTACCTAATAAAGCTACAAGTGTGAGGCAACCAGGTCCGAGAGTAAAACAAAACCATACTAGCCTTTAAGAAAAGAAAAAAAAAAAAAAAAAAAAAAAAAAAAAAAACCTAAGCAAGTAAGGAATCCCACTCCTTGACTAAAAACCTACTTTTGTACCGCTAACTCGGGATTTGGATCGATATTTCGAAAGACTATTTCTAAACTTCCATAAAATCCACCGGTTGCCTATGACAATGTCAAATCTTGAAAAAAGTAATGGTAATTACACATTGGATTTTCAAACTATGAGACGCATGATATTTTAGTTCCCAAATTTTTAATTATAATTTGTTATATGAAATTTTAGATTTTTACAATTATTTCATAACCAATTTGTTTTTTATTAGGTGTTGGTAAATTATTAATACGGAAGTGATGTAGGATCTTAATTATTATTGCGGCATTAGTTACGCTATTGTTGTATCAGTTTTACATTAATAATTTGTCAATATTTATTTAAAAATATTGAGTTGTGAGACTTGATTGTAACAATTCAGAAAGTTCAAAATAAAACTTGCAACAAACTAAAATTTGAGGACTAAAACGTACATGCTCCATGGTTTGAGGACCAAAATTGTAATTTACCTAGAAAGTAATGAGTAATACTATAGATACACCTCAAATAGAGTGTATATCATACACCCTATCCATCTAATGGGTAGAGTGCTTTCACTTATTGCATCATATAATAAGTGGACTAATTCTATCCATTAAAAAGTTCGAATATATGATTTACACTCTAATTCAAATGTGTTGGCCTAATGACATTAATCTACAATTAGATTTTAATGATAACAAATAATAGTGAAAATTAGAATTAAACTTTTTATCCTGAGTTTTATCTTTAGATATTTTAATTTTTTGGAAAGAAATTAAAGAAGGGCAAGTTGCAAAGACCAAGCTTCACCTCTAGAAGCTAGCTATGCTTCAAAGGTAAAAAAGACCAATTCTCATTATCTCCTTAAACTTTAATTTGATTAAAATCACTTTTGTTTAGAGTTAAAATTTTTTAGCTAAAAATTGAATACTTAATTCTACCATTTAAAAGCACATATGGACTAAATTGGTATATGATCAAGTTTGTGCTAAAAGAAACAATACCTAAAATTCTATTTGTCAAAATCCAAAGGCATTTAAAACTGTTCAAAATTAAATTTCAAGTTAATATAGGTTATGGGCTCTAGACGGGGTGCCCGGAAGCATATCCGAATTTGAATTCCACTTCGGACCCTATCTAGCTAAGCATCCAGATTAGCACAGCAGCATCTGGAAGTTGTTCCGGATGCCCAAATCATATTTTGAGCGCCCGAATCAGAGAAGGATGTGTTGGACGCAGGGATCTGGGCATCCAATCTCTTGTAGAAGAGCTAGAAAATGCATTCGGACGCCTGAAAGTTGTTTTAGGCATCTGAAAAGATTGAAATTTGAAATTGAATAGCTTTGCGTGTTTTGAACTCCACTGTGCAATCGAAATCATTATTTCAATGAATTTGGATGCCCAGAAAAAGAGTGAGGCGCCCGAATTTCAAAGGTTGCATACTGTTTTCCATTTTGTCGAGCACGAGGGATTCGGGCGCACGAATCAAGTTCCGAACACCCGAAAGGGATCCTGACTCCGTGTAATAACCCAACCCACTAGCAACAATAACTTGTTGGGCCCAAACAACCGGCCTAAAATGTTTGTCCAGTTATTATTACTAGTATCTAAGTCTCTTGTATACCCAATTACATCTCCATTCCTATCCGAGACATAGTCCATTGCCTTAGCATAGCTGGTCACCTTATCATTTAGACTCCGACATAGCCCATTACCTTGTCTTTCAAATCCTTGCCTTACTCGAAACTCGCCACACATTTTCGGTTGGTAAATCGGCTCTGTTACCAAATGTAATGATCCGGCCCACTAGCAACAATAACTCGTTGGGCCCAAACCACCGGCCCAAAATACTTAAACTCAATTATTATTATTAATGTCTAAATCTCTTATATACCCAATCACATTTCCATTCATATTCGATATGGGGATTATTGGAGTGAAACACTGCACCATCCCGAACGTTAGTGCTGGATCATTACAAAATTGAGCACCCAAAATCCAATGGTGCCAGAAAGTGCAGTTATGATCCATTTTGAAAATTGCGGTTGGATCATTGCAAAAGTGGGCGCCCGAATCTCTATTTGGGTGCTTGAAAGTGATGATTTCTGTTAGATATGTCTCGAATTCTAGTACCGCAAGGTTTTCTATCCCTATTCTGTTTTGATTATTCCATTAAGTTAAGTTTAGATTATGCCTAATTTTATTGAGATATTCCTAATCTTAGTGGGTTTGTATTCCTGATTGTATTAGGATTTAGCCACTATTATAAATATACCCTTTCTGCTATTGATTTAGTGCGGAAGATGAAAGAGGGAATATGGGTGTATTTTTGGGATTAGGGTTTTGTGAGAGAGGCATATTTTGTACACCACTTTGATTCTAATGAAGATTTCTGCTCCGTCTTCGCCCGTGGACGTAAGCCGATGGCCGAACCACGTTAAATATTATGTGCTTTTTTTTCTTCTCTCTTTCTCGGATCTCTTTGGGTATTTTCGCATCCGACGAACTAGATCTTCTCGGTTTTACTTCTAACAAACTGGTATCAGAGTCGGAGTGTTCGTTTGGGTGTTTAAGACGTCGACGAATTTGAGATCGAGAAGTTTGATCGCTCCAACAGTTTCGCTCTACGACAAGTTGTCGTTCTGATGCAACAGAGGTTGCAAAAAGGCGTAGTTGGAGATGAGAAGATTGGCACTTCAGAGAATCCCGCGGATTTGCTCACTAAGTTTTTAGGCGATCAAGGTCAAGTATTCCGTAAACTTGTTCGCATGTGTAGTAGCACTTCAGGAGCTTTTGGGATTTTGGTGGAGAAGACAGAGAATTCAAGCCAAGGTGGAGATTGTTAGATATGTCTCGAATTCTAGTACCGCAAGGTTTTCTATCCCTATTCTGTTTTGATTATTCCATTAAGTTAAGTTTAGATTATGCCTAATTTTATTGAGATATTCCTAATCTTAGTGGGTTTGTATTCCTGATTGTATTAGGATTTAGCCACTATTATAAATATACCCTTTCTGCTATTGATTTAGTGCGGAAGATGAGAGAGGGAATATGGGTGTATTTTTTGGATTAGGGTTTTGTGAGAGAGGCATATTTTGTACACCACTTTGATTCTAATGAAGATTTCTGCTCCGTCTTCGCCCGTGGACGTAAGCCGATGGCCGAACCACGTTAAATATTATGTGCTTTTTTTTTCTTCTCTCTTTCTCGGATCTCTTTGGGTATTTTCGCATCCGACGAACTAGATCTTCTCGGTTTTACTTCTAACAATTTCTAAATCAGAGAGTTGTTGGATTTTGGCTATAAATAGAGGGCTTTGGTGCATTGTTTCCATCATTCTTGAGTTTGTAATTTTAAGTGTTTAATACTCTTATCTCTCTACTTTTTCTCTAAACTTAAGTGAATATTGTACTGAAATACAATTGTAAAAGAAAGAAAACAAAATTATCGAAAGTGTGATCTTTTTGAGAGAAGAAGTGTTCATAGTGTAAAAGTTTGGTACTTGCCTACAAAAGTATTATGCAGTGGAGATTCAATATTCTCTTGTATTGAGAAGTTGGTGGGGACATAGGTAAAGTGCTGAACCTCGAAACAATTGATCGTGTGCTTCCTTGAGTTTGATTCCTCCAACTCTTCTCATTTTCATTTATTGTGATTTTATCGATTTGTTTTTTATTGTATTTTTATTTAGAAATTTAATTCAACCCCCTTCAATCCTTAGGGTGTACAGTATTTACATAAAGTAATTAGTAAGTTTTCACAATGACATATGTACGAATCCATTTAAATACATAATTTGATGGTTGTGAAAATAGACGTGGCATAATTTTAGGCATCCATATTTATTTTTTTGTCTCTTCTGTCTAGCCTAAAACCTAATCTCCTCCCTATTCCGAGGCGTCTCTCCTTCCCAAAAATCTTGGTTCTTTCTCGAGACGTCTCTCCATTCCAAGATAGCACCTTCCCGATGCGTCTCTCCTTTCCAAGACAGCACCTTCCCGATGCATCTCTCTTTCCCAAGACAGCTTCTTACTACAGAGATTAGCCCTCCCCCCCTCTCTCTAATCATCTCTCTTTCTTCCTTTTCCATTCTCTCTCTCTTCCCTTCTCTCTATCTGAGCCCCCTCTCTCTCTCCCGCCACTCGGGGTCGGCAAGAGAGAGCGCAGTGGCGGCAGCTGCAGCCACAGAGGCTGCGGTGAGGGCCGCGGGGGCGTCGAGGGTGGAGATGTCCACCGCCGAGGGGAGGGCCGGCGCCGCAGGAGCTTCACCTCCGTGTCGCGCTTCGTCAGGAACCCCAGGCTCGCCTCCGCGTCGAAGGATGCGACGACGTTAGGGTTGTTAGGGTTGTTGTTGGTGGGGGCGGGCGATGGGGGATAGGCAAAGGGGCGGGGAGGGGAGGAGAGAAGCTCGATGTCGGGGTGGAAGGGGAGAGGGCGACGACGCGATCCGGGTTCGACTTGGGGGCCGCCGGGGCGACCCCGGGGTGAACGACGGCAGACAACGATATCGGCGCCGCAGTGCAACCTCCTTCTCCCGTCCGAGTTCGCCGCCGCGGAGTTGCGCCGCCGGAGGAGGAGGAGGAGATGCGGTGGGCGACACGGGAGGAGTAGTAGGATGAGGAGGGATGGGAATGGGAGCGGCGGGAGAGGCAACATAGGAGGTGTATGGAGGCGAAGGCGAGGATGACGAAGGCGATAATGGCGGCGAGGATGACAAAGGCAATAATGGCGGCGATGATGAAGATGCTCGGTGATAAGTAGAGCGATAGCGATGGCGTGCGAACGAAGGATGCGACGGCGTCGGCATAGTATTTTTTATACATTTTTTTGCTAAAAAAATAATTTTTAAGAAAAAAAGTTATTTTATTTATTGTGGCTTAATTTTAAATAAATCTCTAATATAAATAATTTTTATTTTTTAATTTTTTTTTATTATTATTTATTAATTATTATTGTATTTTTTCTGTATTTTTTTTTCCTTTTGTGAAGCGCGTGTGTTTACCTAGTTAATGTAAAGTTGCATTGTTGTTTCATTGTTTACGGTGAGAATATTCGAACGCTCTCTCTCTCTCCATCGTTCTCAAATCTTGCGGCACCCTCTTTCTTTCATCCTTTATCGTGACTACGACGTATCACGCCTTACTTTTGTGATCTGTGCCATATGTGATCCGACATCAGTGGAGGCATGGGCGAGGTAAGAGAGTGTAGCACAACGTTAATATAGGGGCAGTGGAAGGGGGAAGAGAGTAGAGAAGAAGGGGGAGGAGAATGAAAGGAAAAAAAGACGAGGAAAAAGAAGACAAACCACAACCAAGAGAAGAAAAATAAATTCGGAGAAAAAAAAAGAGAAAGAAAAATGAAATAAGAATATTTTGATAAATTTACTAAAAATTCGGACCGAATCTGCGAAGTCCTAGCCCGTTTTGCCAAAATAGAAAATCAATTAATTTTTTATGGAAATTGGCCAATAAAAAAAATAGTTTATTTTTACAAAATGCACAAAAACACTAAAATAAGATATATTTTAAAAATAAAAAAAACTAATTAAGATTCTCATAAAATATTAAATTCTTTATTGAGCTCTTTCCCCAAAAAAAAACTAAAAAAAGAAAAAAAAAAAGGAAAAAAAAGAAAAAAAAAGACAAGAAAGCTTATTTGTGACATGTGGAGATGTAGTGCGTGTTTAACCTCACTTTTGAAAAGTGATTTTAGGTCCAAAAATAATTTTCGGCTCAATAGAGTATTTGGTAATCTCGTTTTTTATGATTTTTAGAATCAGAATTTTATTTTTTTAGGTCTAAAATCAGAGGAAATTAAAATCTGATTTTGATTTTTGACACAAATTTAATTTTTTATTTTTATTTTAGATTGAAATTTTAATTTTAAGTTCAAATTTTAATTTTGAATTTTGAATTTTATATATATGTTTTTAAATTCCAAAGTTTACATTTTAAACTTTAAATTTTAAATCTCAAATTTTAAGTTTCAAATTTTAAACTTTAAATTTTAAATTTTAAACCTCAAATTTTAAATTTAAATAAATTTTAAATCTTTGAAATTTTAGAATTTAAAATTTAAAATAATAAGTTTTAAATTTAAAATTTAAAATTTTAAAAATTCAAATTTAAGATTTTAAATTTTAAATTTTAAATTTTAAATTTTATGTTTAAATTTTAAATATTCAAATTCTAATTTTAAAATTTAAATTTCAAATTTAGATTTTAAATTTGATATTGAAAAGTTAAATTAGATTTAAAATTTTAAAATTTCAAGTTTCAAATTTCAAATTTCAAATCTATCTTTTCAATTAAAATATCAAATTTTAAATTTTTGTCCAATTTAAAATTAGAATTGAAATTTTAAATTTAAGTTCAAATTTTAAACTATTTTAAAATAAAATTCATTAAAAAAAATTACTATTTGCAAATATTAAAAAATTTGCTAGGCAGATTTACAAAATCACTTCAGAAAGAATGACTTTCTATTTAAACACAGCCAAACGTTCTACAAATTTTAATCAAAAATAATTATACGAACCAAAATTAACTTTATAGAAATCATTTTTCCATAACCTAGGTCGAACGAGCCCATAGTCAGGATATTTAGATTGAACCGAACTCTTTGTACATCTATGTCTATGTTATACAAATCAGATTTTGATTACAGCAGTGAGCAAAATTGTAAGCAAAGCCTATTTGATTTTATTTTTTTCTTTTATTTTAAACAATTATAATTTTTAATATTGTTTGATTTTTTCTAAAAAAAGAAAAAGTGTTACTGCTAAAGTAGAAAGTTTTCTTAAAACAAAATTTCTGGAGTTTTATGAGTTGGGGGACAATTTCACTGCCCTATTTCCAGGAAAACAATAATGCAGTAAAAAGTTGCATTAACTTGCTGTGCTCAGTGCTTAATCAGACAAGCATGCATCAATTTCTTATAAATGGATCTTCACTGGGAGTATGAGAAGTGAGCAATATTGGTGGGATCAGATCAATTTTTGCAGTTCTTTTTTTCGAACCGAAGAAAACCAAATTAGAAATTAATGTAAATCAAACCAAAACCGAAATAATTCAGTTTGTTTAAAAACAAAACAGCAAGCTATTTGCTTCATTTTTTTTTTGAGAAAAGATAGCAAGCTACCTGCTTCATTCATAAAGTTGGATGAATTAAGTATACAAGGTGGAGACAGCTGGGGCCTCCGGAGGCAACAAGAAAAGAAAGCAAAGAAAATAGAAAAAGAAGAAAATAAAAGTAAAATAAAGAATAAGAGGGAATAGCATGCAGGGTATCAACGATGGCACAGTGCACTCCAGTCACTTATCAATATGTTGATGCGCTCCAACAATTGGGCTGCATTAGGGGTTGCGGCTCTAAAGATGACCGAGTTTCTATCAGTCTAGATGACCCACCATGTTGCCGCCAGAAGGGTTAGGCTTTTGGATTTCTTCGCAGCATCGTCGGTTTCTGATACAGTGGCCCAGCGCTCACCGACCTCTCCCGCGATATGAACGGTCACTTGAAAGTCCACGAGGGAGAGTAGGAGGACGCGAACAAAAACGCAGTCGGAGAATAGATGATCACAGCTTTTTGGGTGAACCCCGCATATTGGAAAAAATGAACTTAACTATGAGAATGAGACGTCTAAAACCCCCAAAGATAATAATACAAATGTGGAAGAAAAAAAAAAAAAAAAAGAGTAGAAGGGATAAAAGAGTAAAAGAAGACTGGCAACAGTGCTCAGATCGACCAGTCCTCCACTCGGCTAAGAATTTTCTTTAAGAAGAATGACAGTTCGAGCTCTTTTTTTTTTTGTTTTTTTTGTTTTTGGAAATGACAATTGTTTCTTTCAAGGTGGCAGAAAGTGTAGTAACGCCTCTCTTCCGTAGGGGTGGAAACGAGCCGAGCTCGAGCGAGCTTACCTCAGCTCAAGCTTGGCTTGAAATTAATTTCGAGCCTAAATTTAGGCTCAAGCTCGGCTTGAAATTAATTGAGCCGAGCTCGAGCGAGCCTAACTTCAGTCGAGCGAGCTCGAGCCCTAAACGAGCCGCTTGAAATTTTTAACATCGTGCAATCTATAATTTAATTTTTATAAAACATTATCTCAAATTTGATACAAAAAATATCTAATAGTTCAACATATAATAAATGCATAAAATAAGATATTATAATATTATAAAAATTAAAAAATAATTCATGAAAAAAAGAGAGAGAGAGAGAGCAATTAGAATAGAATTTTACTGATTTAATTTTGTGGGCCCAATAATCTAAATTCTATATAGATATAATTAAAATACATAATATACATTATTTTATATAATTAAAGTATATATTATATATAATTATATATAGAGAGAGTTTGCTATATTGTTTTGAGTATAGATCCATTTATACTTATCGCTTTTCGATCGTTGGATTTATTCTTTTAACTATTTCAATCCTAGGGGACCACTATCATCCTAATCGCACATCCAACGATCAAAAAATTTATAAGATAAAAGAGATCTATACTTATAAGAGTATAGTAGCCCTATACTATATTATAATATTATACATATATTTAAACTACTATATTATATTAATAGTGCAAATGGCTTGCTATTAGGTTTTTGGCCCTTGTATGAAGGCGGATGGGCGGTCAGATGATAGTAGCCCCCTAGGGTTCGAGGTGGCTAGTTGAATAGTGTGATCTAATGATGAAATTGGCCAAAAGGATAGATCTAACGGAAGAAACTCGAGAATACCAAATGCTTGGTACTATCGGTAGTACAGTAGCTGAACTCTATATATATAGGTAAATCTAACGATAGAAAACTCGATTGCACAAAATGCTCAAGATTATCAATAAGATAGATAGTATAGTAGTCGGAATATATATATAGAGAGAGAGTCGCTACTATATTATCGATAGTACAAAATGCTTAGTGTTATCGAATTTTGTAGATTAGATCTAACCCTCTCGACCATTTTCACCCATTAGATTATACTATTCAACTAATCTCCCATTCAATTCTAGAGAATCACTATCATCCTAACTACACATCTCATCATCCAACGATCGAAAATCTAATAAAGAAGCGGTTGGTACTATTAATGATATTGTAGTATATATATATATATATATATATATATATATATATATATATATATATATATATATATATATATATATATATATATATATATATATATTCTGCCTTTTCTCGGCCTTTTCGTTCTCTAATTGAACCAGCCTAAGAATACTCTCAAGTTCGGGTCAGTAAATTAATTTCTTGAAATTTGAGATTTGCGCTCAAGCTCACCAATTAATTAGCCGAGCTCGAGCGAGCCAAATATCGAGCCGAACGCGAGTCGAACACGAGCCGGCTCGCTCGTTTGCCAGCCCTACTCTTCCGTCGCAGGGTATTGTTCAGTCTGGAGAGAGACTCCCAGAAGGGTCTAACCCCTTCTTCTGCTGACTGGGGTCACCCGGCTTCATTACGCGCTCTGACAGAAGAAAACAGAAGCACATGCAGCTGGAGAACGGGTGGTCCCAGGTCTTAGGTTCAGTCGCGCAGAGGACGCAAGAATGGTCGCGTCGTGATTGGAATGGAAATGAAAAATAAAATTATACTTCATTCAAAAATATTTGGTTCATTATTATTAAAAAGAAAATCGAAGTAGATAATTAAGACACCTATAATTTTGAGAGAGAGGCTTTGGTTAAGGGAGAGGAGGAGTGATGTTTCTGAGAGAGGATTTTAAGCGGTTTACTCTAGAATATGCCAATCCAGGATTAAAAGCCGAATTTGGCCATAAATGAATTGTGTCGGTCCTATTCCACAACGGAATAGAAATCGGAATTTGATTTCTGTAAAACAAATAACAACTATCGGTGGCGAAGCATTCATGAGGCCTCTTGTGATGTTATTCTATTTCCAACCCTTCCTTCTGTTGGAGGTTATCGTTTTTTAGAGTAGGGTGTTTTTGGGGGCTTGAAGCATTACACCAAGAGACGTCAAGTTTGGAACGCTCAACAGTGTTACCTCCAGCGTAGGAAAACCCTAGAATTTAAAATAAGCTATTGGGCTCCAATTAATATGGGTCCTAATACGCTTTCACCTATTGGACTTGTATGTGAACATAATATTTGAATTATATTATAACGGTATATCCAATAATAATATATCCAACACCTTCTCCAATATCCCTGATGTGTAAGTTTTTATGTAGAACCTTGGAGGAGATATAATAGTGGCTAAAAGTCTCTAATTATGTAATTACTATATAAAACTAATATATACCTTTTTACAAAAAAAAAAAAATTAAAACTAATATTAATATTAAGTTATTAAAAATTTAGTTCTTTTGGTTTATTCATGTAGTATGATTCATTGAGAAAACTGATACAAGTAAATCCAACAGTGAAATTCTTGACCACAAATCCATTCAACATTGAATGTTCAAGTGCTTCAGAGTTTTTTGAAACAATCATCTATTCAAGGCGCTTACAATATGTTTACAGTAAGTTTTACAACCACACTCTGAATCATGCCAAAAGAATGTGCTTTTTAATATGACACACTAAAAGAATTATATGCTACATCTTCACAAACCAATGATATATTGTTCTAAAATCACCTAATTCGACTATCTACATATGTCAAAATAGCCATCTTTCATGCTGAAACATCTGTACTGTAGTTAGCAGTACGCAGACGAAGCCAATCTACGGCGACGAGAACGAATTCGAATAGGATAACTCGCACCGGTTGTCGGATACCAAAGCATTTCATGTTCAATTCGTGTCGCCTTTTGTCCTCGATAATTATTTGCACGGTAGAACAACATTTCTACATATCAAGTACCCTGATCTCCTTTTAGGAAACGATGGCCGAAGACGAGAACGGAGTACAAGGGAGCGCGTCGATTGCTTCAGAGGGAAGTGCTTCAACACGGTTCTTACACAATTCAGATTTGCAGGTAGTTACAGATGAGGCGCGATCAGAAGGATTTAGACAACACTTGTTGCCAAGTCTGACAGGTAGATTCGATTCTTGTTCTGTCGGTGAAAGAGTAGGCAATTTTCTGAAGGATACTATTCCGCTGCGGCACAAGGGGCACGGAATTGAACCAGGTGCCTCAGACATGTCATTTGCTTTGATTGTCGAACAGAGATTCAGCGCGCATCTTACACAGAGCTCATGTCCACAACCTAAAACACGAACCAAACAAATGTAACGAGTCGATAATATGAAAACATCGGAACAATTCCCTTGTTCCAGTGATCAAACATAGTGTACGTGGTAACATAGTGGATACTGAACTTAGAAGGAACAATTCTTACACAGAGCTCATACTTAGCGTCAGGAGTAACCGAATGCGATTTGTTTTTCATTTAAACAAAAAAAGAAAAAAAGATAGCAAGATACATTTTGGATTGGATGGATGAGCTATAAATACTGTAAAAACAACATTGTTAATCTAATGAGTATAAATAACATTAATTGATGCTCTGAGAGTGTACAAGCAAAGAAAAACATGGCTCAGTTCCATAATTACATGAAAATTATTTGAAAGAAGTGAAAATAAAGGCCAATTACCTTCAGCAGCTACATTGCAAGATCTTTCGAGGCAAACGGCGCAAACATCACTATCATCACTATCATCGGAGAGTGCAGGTGATAGTTGCAAACCATACTTTCTGCACACACAGATTTAGTGAATATGTAGATATCTTGCAACATTCTCGGAAAGTCGTGGTAAAAACGAAGAAGCAAGAAGCACATTCTGGTACACAAATGAAGTACCTGGCAATGTTTAGAATGCTGGTAAGAGGCAATGATAGATAACTTGACGGCGGAAACGCGGGTATTATCATCCTGGACTTTGGTGATAGCAATGTCTCTAGCCAATGGCATCCCCATAACTTAGCAACATCGACCGGAAGCCACCTGATACCACCATCAAAAAAGTGAATGTAAGTCTAGATTTTCAGGAAAAAGAGAAAAAATTAAGTGTATCATTCAAGGAATAGCTAATGTGTGTGTGTGTGTGTGTGTGATGTGTGTGTAGGTAAGAGTGGAGGGCTTACCCATTACAATTCACAGCCAATCTACTCGCACCTCTAGCAAGAAGAACCTGCAGAATAAAGAAACGGCCCAAATCTAACAGGCGATAAGAAGCCGATCACTATACGGTCTACCGAAGTCGAAATAAGAGTAGTGAAAAGTACTCGCCTGGCAGCACTTGAAATTCCCCCCGCAAGCGGCATAATGCAGAGGAGTGCTTCCAGCACCTGCCACATCAATCAAGATACAAGAGAGCGGAAGCCGTCAGTAGTGTTGCAAATCAAGGAAGAGCAGTTATGGAAGCACTGAAGATACCTATTGAACCGGTGGATGATGTGGCGTAAGTAAGTGATTGTGCTGCTATGTTAGCATGCAAATCCAGAAGCAGATGCACGCACTCGAAATAGCCATTTAAAGCTGCCATATGAATCGCTGTCACACCGCCGCTAGCCGTCTTATTGATGAAGCTCGAGAGGGCGCTGCACGGAGATGCAGAAACTAGCTTAGGCATGATCTCGACGTACCACGACATCAACGAAACATCGATCAGTAAGAGTCTCAAGAGAGAGAGAGATACAGTTATTGGTCACCTTTCTGTATGAAAGTCTGTAAACTAACATGTCGTCTGATTTTATTAAATTCTGTCAAAACTCAATCGTTTTGTGAAAGACTCAGAAAGTGTTGATCAGTTCTGATAAAACCTGATGGAATTTTCTGTAAATGAAACGAGACATCTGTCGAAGTCTCGAATCTGGAGAAATTGATAGTTGGACTTGTTTCCAAATGATCTCTAGTTTGTGAGGTGTCTATACAATCTTGTAACTATTACCTGCCTCTGTCATCCTCTTTGTTTTCAGATTTAGAATCTGCAGTTGCTCCAGAAGGAACGTCGGGGGCAAAGTTTGCGGCCAACAGTCTGATGCATCTTATGTGCCCGCCAGCCGCTGCAAAGTGCAGTGCGGTCCGACTACTAACGCACTCCACTTTTAATACCTTTTAAACACAAGTTGAAACCAGATGCAAGATAAAATTTAACTAAAATCATATGTATACACCAGTCACCAACAAAACCAAAATAAGTAAGACATGCACATACATTGCTATTGAACAGCAGTAGAGTCTGCACCACCTCCCAGTGCCCGCAGCGACATGCTTGCATAATCGGAGTCTTTAGCCAGAAGAGTCAAAAAAAAGAAAAAGAAAAAAGAAGAGAGTATCAGAAAAATGAGAGTTAACCAAAGGAGGATCTCAAGAATTTTAATTGATGATATAAGAGTATACCTGTCCATATATGTTTCTCGAGTTCACATCTGCGTCATTCTCCAAAAGTACTCTAACAACCTAAACAGATAAATGATATTGCACATCAATATATATCACCTTAAAATAAGCTGATGAAAATAGAGATATCACAACCTAATTATATCTGGCTACTGCAGCATGAACAAAAACAAAGTTAGAATCGGTGTAGCTGCATCGACAACTCGATTCTTCGCGTCCCTCTTGCAAACATATGTATTTTGTCGATCGGCGAAAAACTTTACTTGCATAGTAGTATGGAGATCACACAATAGCACATTGTAGTTTTCTGACAAATTTATCAGCATTCGCATTTTCAAGTACTATTGTGATTTACAAATAAAATCGCATTACTGCCGCGCAAAAGAGAGAGAGATGTATCAAACTTAATTAAAAGAGAGATTATTATTGCACTAATGCTTGAATAAGCGAAAGATCGCGCCACAACAACTGTTCCAGTGAAAACTCATTGAATTTTGAATTGAAATACTCAACCAAAATGTTCCTTCTACATCCTAACTCATGACAACATCACAACACTAAGCATGCATGAGGTGGCAAGAAACTCTCTACAAGCAAAACTAATTACTTATAAGTTGATCAGATCTATTTATGTTTAGAACAAAGTTGCTATTGCTCAAATGTCATTTGCACTAAAGCATAACCAAGATCCACAGGGTATCTTAGCCTTTTTACCACTGCAATAATTGCAAGTAAAAAACTTTTTGCTGTCTAATTTGCTGGGCAAACTTGTCCTTGCATACGTAGCACAAAAGATCGATCTTATAGAAAACATCAAAAGAAAAATATATAAATAAATATTGATTGAACCCATGATCTCATAAAACAGTAGGAGTTTAGAAATGACTCTGGTATCATGTTATCCAAAAATCAATCTAATAAAAAATAGATCTAGAAATGTATCTAACAACATATAGATTTTTTCTTTTCTTTTTATTTTCCCTTCACGTGAGACCTTACATAAAATCATATTAAGCTAAAAAGTTGTACACGTACTTATTTCATAGCAACACTTGTGTGGGAATAAAACTTTAGCGGGAAGGTTCCCAACGAGGCCTCATTAGAGAGCCCCCGATATGCTATTATATTTTAATTTTGATTTTTTTGAGTAGTTCATTGCAAATATTTTAATATTAAAATATAAAAAAAAAATTAATCCTAAAAAAAAAAAGATTATGAACTTTGAATAGAGATAAAAATAATACGTGGCGACTGATTAAGGCTCCTTAACGAAACATCGTTAGAAGCTCCCTGTTAAAGTTTTTTTTTTTTTCTCCTTGAGTGGGATCGATCATAGATATATCATGCTAAATTTAAGACTCTCAAACTTAGGGATCAACTTATTCCATTTTTTTTTAATTAAATTATATTACATGCTTCCTAGTAAATTGGCCTCATTTATGTGGGCAAATGTTTCTAGTAATGAAAAAGATGTAAGTATACTTCAGAACATATATTAATTAAGTTGGTAAGCCTCGCAATTTATGTTTGAATTAATAGATTTTTCTTAAAAAAAAGAATTTAATTGAAAAAACTAATAAATGTTAGGGGCCAAAATGCGAAAATTTGAAGGTCGGAGACCAAAGTGAAAACTCATGTTGTGGACCAGTGGAGCAATTAACCCCCGTTTTTTTTTTTTTTTTTTTTTTTTTTTCCTCCTGATAGTGAGCTATATATGCATGCTTGTAAAACAGTTTTATTAATTAACCATTTGGTCCCCAACCTTACCTAATTTTTAATTTTAGTCCCCAGTATTTCTTTACAATTGTATCCTTAATGCTTATTTTTAATTTAAATTAAACCAGCCGGAAATTGTCGCATGGCAAAGTTTGGTGCTGAGTGTCAAATATTATTTGGTATTGGCAATTCAGTAAGAATTAACAAATTTTTTATTAGAGAAAAAACTTAACCGAAATAATAAATAAGCGATTGGAATTTATTATAAAAAATTAAAAGTTGAGGACCAAAATAAAAAAATAAAAAAAAAATCAGGCTGGCCGTCTCTAGCGCAAATGACAAAGAACTTGATGGCTGATATCTGAGATCTCAAGTTCGAAGTTTATTTGCTTCACATTTCAAGCAAGTTTATTTGTCCCTTGTGGTGTAGTTCAATTTCAGTTTAGTATCCTATAATTTGGAACGTTTCACGATACTATTTTATGATTTTATTTTTATCTCGCCATTAAAATCTATCGTTAAGTAGGATATTAAAGTGATAAAACTTATATACCACGGGATAGTGTATTTTTTTTTTGTTGAGGGAAACAGGATGGTGTATTAATAAATTTTGCAACCCACGGGATGCTAAATTATAGTATTTATTTTAAGAACCTATATTTTCATATACGATCATTTTGTGATTTATAAAATATATCAATTTATGACTCGACTTAACCTCTGGTCTTAACGGTGAGATAAAAGTACATAAAATCATAGATAACAAAACGAATCATACCGTACGGTACCAAACTAAAAAATACGCTAAATCACAAGAAGACAAACTAATATCGATCTTTCCTTCTAAAACTCAATGGAGGAAGCGGCTACAATGCTATTTTTTTTCTTTACCACAGAAAAAAAAAAAAACATGTAAGAGAAAATAGAAATTAAGTTTAAGGAATTCAATTCTCAAAGTAAATATTATAATTCTTTCCTTTTTCAGCATTTTTTGTTTGAATTTTGGTATTAAAAAACATTCGGCAAATCATTGAATGAAGGTAATATTAATGAAACGTCGTTAGGGAGCTTTCCGCTGAAGTTTTTTTTGCTGAAGTTTTTTTATATCTCATAAAGACGGGGAATTAACCAACTAATTACCTCATTGTGGCCCTTGGCGGCGGCGAAGTGGAGGGGGGAGTTGAGGCTGCCGAAGGCGGCGGACCGCGCGAGACCCGGGTTCAAGTCCAGCAGGTTCTGCACCTCCGCTGAGTCGCCGTCGCGCGCCGCGGCTGCCATCCGCTCCCCCAAAGAAGAGCAGCCCATCGAATTCCCCATTATGTATTATTATTAAATTCTACCTTAATTATTTACTTACTTATTTTAACCATACAATTAATAATCCAACAAACAAAAAAAGAAAAAAAGAAAAAAAAGAAAGAATATGATGATGATGATGAATTAGAAAAAAAGAATGAAAAGAAGAAGAAGAAGATCTGTTTCTGCTGCTAATTCTTTAATTTCTAAATTATTGGTAGCAAAGCGTGCACCCAATTATTTAGACAGAGGGCGTAGGTGAGGAATCTCCGAGTATCTGATACGTGAGAGGTCACCTAACTTTTGTATTTGGATTCTGTGCGAGGGAGACGATGATTGGACCGCTTTTCTATTTGCTGCACCAGGTGCACCACCTCTGCTTGCGGAAGGACTCTTTTTGTTTTTTCTTTTTTTTTTTCATTATGACACATTTTACACATTTTCTCGTCGGATTCAGATTCAAAATCAAAATCTAAATTTATTAAATCTTTCTAAAGTTTATAAAAAAAAATTTAAGAAAAATAATGCAAAATACAAAGTTAATTGAAATGCTACATAGGGAGATTACATCAAAATCAAATTTTAACTCAAAATCTGAATTCGAACTCGAATTCAAATCCGAGTCGATAGTAAAATTTCGATGCATATCCAGTAGTAACTTTCTCTCAAATGCGGAGTCAAGCGGCTAGGATAATATCCAATTACTTTTAATTAGTAACGGTATAGTTGGGTTTTATATGAAGTAATATGTTGAACATGTTACTGATTTGAATTAGTTAATGTGACAATATTGAAAAAAATATATTAATACATACCAAATATATCAGCATCCTATAAATATTAAATATCATATTTACTTTTGTTTCTTAACAAAATTAGATAATACCTAATTTTGTTAAGTATCCAGATCAAACAAAAAAATATTGAATTTAAAGGCACCTCTAAAATAATTCATAAAGTGTCCATTTCAAAGCAACCTCTAAAATAATTTTCGACAACTAAAAGCAGTGTAACAATTATCTTTTAGGGATAATTATCTATATACTCCTCATACGTTTAAAAATATCTGATTTATCCCTACTTTTTTTTTTCTTTCTAAAATACCCCTCATATATTCCACCGTTATTGTAAAATAACCCCGCAGTTATATATTTCCTGTTAAGTTAACTTAGATTAAATGTAAATTAAATATTTAGCACAGTTAAAA
Organism: Aechmea fasciata; assembly: GCA_025177825.1. NCBI lineage: Eukaryota > Viridiplantae > Streptophyta > Magnoliopsida > Poales > Bromeliaceae > Aechmea > Aechmea fasciata. The sequence continues at coordinate 9,278,775 of CM045940.1, read as the reverse complement.
AAAATTAAAATACAAATTTTGCCCTTAAGTTAAGGACAAATAAGAAATGTTGGTGACGGTAGAGGTTTATATTTTCTATTGGAAAAAACCAAAAGTCAAAATACTTTCTATGCTCCTGATTTTAAGGCCAAATAAGAAAGACAGTGATGGTGAAGGGGTATATTTGCACGGGCCAAAATAGTAATTTTATAGAGATAATAGAGTTAATTAACAGATTTTAACTCTAGGGGTATATTAGAAATAGGTTGGAACGTAAAAAAAGGTATTTTCAATATTAGCCTTCTAAGAGGGGTAAATCGGAAAGTCGGAAACTTTTCAGGAATATATAAGCAATTGCCCCTATCTTTTAAAAGTGATTTTTATTTTTTAATATTAAAAATATAATAAAAGGTGATCTAAATTTTAGAAAGAAATGTTGCATATAGTTGCAATTACACGATAGTTATAATTGCATGCAAATACAAATTCGATATTTGGTTTAATCTATTTAACTCCAATAGGTCCAATTGCAGCAGTTGAAATTAATGTCCAAATTGGCTGCAGTTTCAACTGCAGTAGCTAGAGATATTAACTTTAAATAAAAAGTAAGCTTACCTTCTTAATTATTTTTTAAATAAAAATTTTTTTTTTTTTTACATTTGAGATATTCTCAATACCATATAATATAAAAAAATAAAATTTTAAATATTATTTCTCAGCTGCATGCCACCAAACAAAATATTCGTAGTTGTTGCAATTTCTATTACATCCAACCAAACAGAATGCGTGTAGTTGCAACTGCTGAATTTCTAACTGTATACATCTTTAGCTATACTATATTTATAATTATATCTAATCAGACGGTCTCATTGTAAGTTAATGTTCAAAATCTATCACTACAAAAAAATTGAAACAATTAAAGTTTTTTTTTCAATAATCAATTATCTCCTCAAACTTTTATTTACACTTTATTTGCAGATATCTTCAATTAAAAAAAAAATTGTAGCATTTTTTTTTTGAACTTCCTGTCATTCCTTTTACAAGGGGACTAGGCTCCACACTAGAGATGTCAGCGGGTCGGATACAGGATGGATTTTTAAAAACCCGAATCCGACTCCAAACCCGAGACCCCAACTCGAATCCGAACCCGACGAATTTTAAAAATCCACATCCAAATCCAAACCCGAATCCGAACCCGAAATAATTATTAATTTTCAATATTTCAAAATATATTATATTAAATCTAAATTTTTGAAATATAAATTCAAATATAATATAAAATATATATATATAGAGAGAGAGAGAGAGAGAGAGAGAGAGAGAGAGAGAGAGAGAGAGAGAGAGAGAGAGCTACTATTAGTAGTAAAATCTCATTGTTGCTACCAGTTTTTTAACCTTTGGATTAGCTCTTATCATTATTTCTAACCATTGGATTAAATACTATAACCATTGGGGACGACTCAACCCTAGGGGGACCACTCAACGCTAACTACCTAATATCATCATGACCCTACAAATTTTCATCCGAGAGTTAAAAACTTGGTAGTAAAATGAGTGTTTTACTACTAATAGTATTAATTATATATATATATATATATATATATATATATATATATATATATATATATATATATATATATATATATATAGAACTAGGCTACTATGCTATTAATAGCACCAAGTCATTGGTGCTATCAAGATTTTAGCTATTGGATTGAGAGATGTGCGGTTAGGATGATGTGGGCCCCCCTAGGGTTAACCGGGTGGTTGGTTGAATAGTATAATCTAACAGGTGAAAATCATCAAAGGGGTGGATCTAACGGTGGAAAACTTGGTAGCGAGTCTTCGTGCTATTGATAGCACGACTCTATATATATATATATATATATATATATATAATACAAAATAAATTCGGATTCGAGTCTGGTTCGGGTACAATCAAAATTCATATCCGAATCCATATCCTATCAGTCGGATTTCTATTTTTGATATCCATATCCGAATCCATATTCATATCCATCGAATACATCCGTTTTTTTGGATTCGAATTCGAATAAAATTTCGGATATTCATACTCATTGACATACCTGCTCCGCACTACCCTCATCACTTTTTTCACGGCACCCTTGCGGGATGGAAGTGGGCCTCCGTGAACAGGCACTTTCTGATTAGACTGTTCGTACCAAAGAAATTTCTTTGCTTACTCAAGCAAAGTCTTTCTTTTCTACGCCTTCTTATCTTTTTATTTTGAGTTCATCCCTTATTAGACCTGTTAAAAAGAAATGTCAAATCTAGTTCATAGTTTTAATCAAATTATTCATAAATGTTATTTTCAAATTAATAAAACAAAAAAAAAGTAAGGAAATGGTGATGAGAACTGAAATATTAATTTTTTTAAAAAAAAAGGCTAAACTATAAAAGGCGCCTTGCACTTAACCCCTATCTCAATTATTATTTTGTACTTTGCCGCAGTTCAAAAAGTTTCAAAAAATTTTTAAATAATAAATTAGATTGTAAAACTTCACTAAAAATGAGTCATCAGATCATACTAATTTGCCTATCAATATTAATTTAATTCGCAATTTTAAAAATAAGAAAAATAGATAAAGAATGTCTCCAATTTTACTACTATTATCATAATTGACAGTTTATAAAGTAATTTTATTATTTATGAGTTACTTTATCTCTTATTTTTATAAAATTTCGTAGCTAAATTTTTATTTAACAATTATTTCAGATACTCTGACTTACTTAAAACATTGAAAAAAAATATATAAAAATGTAATTGGTATAATTTTTATCATGGATTGTAATTAAGACAGAGGCTAAAGCATAAGAGGATTATATTACAAGCTGGGCTGATACGGCTACCTGTGTGTGTGTGTGTGTGTGTATAATTTAGTATATAAAATATAACCATGAATTTGTGAGTGTGTGGTCGATGTGGCGGACCCGGTGTAGGGACTGATTTGCGAAAGATCCAAGGGGACCAATGAGAGAGGAGCGATGGAGAGAGACGTTACCGATCTCGGCGTTGGCTTATCCCCACACGGAATTGGTCAAAACATTAACTACACATGACTAATATTATTATTATTATTAACTACGCAATTAAAATTCTCTGGACCCTTTTTAAAGTAATAAGTGTATGCGTGGGTGGAGTGCAATTATTGGTCCTTCTCGTGGGGCCCGTTCTTACGTGGACATTTTCTTTTTGTTTTAGGTTTTAATTTTTTTAATTTTTAATTTTAGGTGTCATTTTTGGTGGAGAGAAGAGCGTGCACGATTACTCGTTGAGCAATTAAGCGGTTGTTTCCGTTATGTGGCATCAGCCAAAAGAGCCATTTCGACGGCTCCGATTTCATCGTCCGTGATTTGTGAGTTTTTTTCTAAATTTTTTTTTTATTTTAATAAAGATGACTGTAGGTCACATATTTCACACTATATAAAATTTAAATTCAAATTACGGTACCAGCAGAAAATCTGCTTACCAATAACTAATTTTAGGTTTAGTTTAGTATTGAGGTCTATCTAACGCTATTAGATAAAATGAAGTTGTGGAAAAAGTACATAGGATATGCTTCTGCATTCTCCGGTAGGACTGGAGAACGCAGAAAATATAGCATAACCAGCTTATCGCGATATGTGGAACGCAATATTATGTCACAGCAAGCAGAATATTTTTTGATATCTTTTCTCACGCGTATAACGTAATTTTCCAACGCAATTCCCCTGGAATCCCAAACGAAGTCTTTATTTAAGAACTAGAGATCATAGGACTAGATTATACTCACAAAATTATTTTAAAATAACAAGTTTGGCCGAAAATACTATCAAAATTATTTAATACTGACGTAACAGCTTTTGATAGTTTTTTTTTTTAGAGAGTTGGCGAAATTTTTCATTACAGAAATTCTGTAAAATAAATATTTAAAGTTAAGAAATTGAATGCGAAAAAAGAAGAGGAAGAAGAATGTGGGAATTAGAGTGAAAAAATCAAATTAAAAAGCTGATTAGTTGGCTTGAATAGGAGGTCTTGGTGGCGGCTTTCCACCATAATTTTCTCTAATTTTTTCTGTAGAAAGTGATGGCGGCCAGAAACAGCAACCTAAACTATTTGCGAGTTAGGCCAAAATATTTTTTTTTTTTAAGTATATAGTGATATATTCATCTTCTTTTTTTTTTTGGATTTTGGGTGAAATTATATTTTTCTAATGAATTATTACAATTTACATAATATAATATATTTAAAAAAAATAAATAGAATATTTTTTGATCGCATGCACTTTCTTACATTCTATATATTTTTTCTCTCATGCAATACTATATGCATTCATGCTTTCTGGCTATTGCAATGTTGTATGGTAGAATCAGATTAGCCCAATGCACAGCTATATATAGACCAAATAAACTTTATTTTGCTATCTTAGTAGAAATTATATTTCAGTGTCAAGAAGTTATGTATTCTATGCGAGTTCTAAATTTAAGAGTTTTATATATTGAATAAAAAAGATCATATTTATATATAGAATTAGGCTGGAATACTATTAATAGCAAAACGATTTTTTTGCTATCAAGTTTTTAACCCTTGGATGAAAAATTATAAGGTTAGAATGATATTACTCGGTTAGAGTTGAGTGGTCCCTACTGTGTTATAGTATTTAATCCAATAGTTAGAAATGATAAAAAGAGTTGATCCAAAGGCTAAAAAACTGGTAGCAAAAATGAGATTTTGCTACTAATAATAGCCCAGTCCAACTCTTTATATATATATATATATATATATATATATATATATATATATATATATATATATATATATATATATATATATATATAGAGTAGGGCTACTATACTATTATGAGTAGTGGGCCCTTTGTACTCATAAGTTGTTTTCGATGATGGAGCTTCCGAATCGACGATCCACTCCGTTAAACATGATCTAGAGTATTTGAAACTTCTAGAAAATAAATTTCGTAAATTTTCGAAATTATAATAAAGTCCATCAAGCGAGCAAAAAATGAACGGTCAAAATCGAACGATGTCTTAAAAATGGATGATCGGATCCTTCAATTTAAGATCGGAATTATTGATCTTTATCTAGGTAGTGAATAGAATTTTCTATCAAAAATTCAACCTATTTGGATTCTTCTCGCACCGTTAAACTAGCAAGTATTCTATACCTACTGCTTAAAAATTGTCAATTTGTGAGCTTTTGATCATAAGATAAATGATGTTGAAAAGTTATGAAATTTGATTTCTAGATGTTTCAAATGCTCTAGATAACGTTTAACGGTGTGGATCGTCAATTTGAAAGCTCTATCATTGAAAACAACTTATGAGTACGAGGCGATCGTACTCATAATAGTATAAGAATGGACTCATATATATATATATAGAACTAGGCTACTATGCTATTAATAGCACCAAGTCATTGGTGCTACCAAGTTTTGGACTGTTGGATTGAGAGATGTGCGGTTAGGATGATGTGGGCCTCCTAGGGTTAAGTAGGTGGTTGGTTGAATAGTATGATCTAACAGGTGAAAATCATTAAAGGGGTGGATCTAACGGCGGAAAACTTGGTAGCACCAAATGCATGGTGTTATCTATATTGTCCCCCCCGGTCTCTCTCTCTCTCTCTCTCTCTCTCTCTCTCTCTCTCTCTCTCTCTCTCTCTCTATATATATATATATATATATATATATATATATATATATATATATATATATATATATATAGAGTAGGGCTACTATACTTATTATGAGTAGTAGAGCCCTACTACTCATAAGTTGTTTTCGATGATAGAGCTTAGAATCGACGATCCACTCCGTTAAATATGATCTAGAGTATTTAAAACTTCTAGAAAATAAATTTCGTAATTTTTCGAAATCATTTACCTTACGATCAAATGCTCACAAAATTGACAATTTTTAACACATATGGGATACTTGCTAGTTTAACTGTGTAAAAGAATTGAAATAGGTTGAATTTTTGATCGAAAATTCTATTCACTACCTAGATAAAGATCAATAACTCCGAACTTAAATTGAAGGATCCGATCATCTATTTTTAGGACGTCGTTCGATTTCTGCTCATTTTATGCTCATTTGATGGACTTTATTATGATTTTGAAAAATTACGAAATTTATTTTCTAGAAGTTTTAAATACTCTAGATCATATTTAACGGAGTGGATCGTCGATTCGGAAGCTCTATCATCGAAAACAACTTATGAGTAGTAGGGCTCTACTACTCATAATAAGATAAGTAGCCCTACTCTATATATATATATATATAGAGAGAGAGAGAGAGAGAGAGAGAGAGAGAGAGAGAGAGAGAGAGAGAGAGAGAGAGAGAGAGAGCGCTTTGCTAGAATACTATCGGCGGTTTACTACCAATTTGTTTTCGATGATAAACGCGGTTTATCTTACATTAAAATTTAAATTTGAGTTTAAATTGTGAATTAAATTAAATTTTTGATTTTTGATATCAAATCTATCCATATATTTTATATTAAAATTTAAATTTGATATTGTAGATTTTTTCTAATAAAATATAATATATAAATTTACAAAATATTTTAATCTAAATTTTTGAATAAATATAATTTACAAATTTTTATTGATTTAAAATAAATTAAAATAATTGTTACGTGCACTTGCACGTACGTACGTGCAAGTGCACATAATAATTATTTTAAAATTAAATAGAAAAATAAAATCATTATCTTAAAAAAAAAGATATTGTGAAATTTGGAAATATATATAAAAAAGAAAAAATATTTTGAAATTATAGAAAAGTAAAATCCGGTAGAAAAAAATATTTTGAAATTAAATAGAAAAATAAAATCTATTAGGGCTTTTTTAGCAAATAGCCCCCTAAGCAATTTTTATTTTAAAAATAGCCCTATCAAAATTAAAATTACAAAAATAGCCCTGCCCCTGCCACGCAGGCGCCACGTCAGCGCCACGCGCGGGTGGGGGCCAGATATTAAGTTGAACACGGTGAAGCATTCACGTGTTCAAACACTGAACGGTTCACCGTGTTTAGTTAGGGTGGCATTCCACATTCATTGTTCGCGAGCTCGTGTTCGGCTCGAAATAAGCTCGAGATCGGCTCGCTCGTTTAGTAAATGAGCGAACATGAATCGAATTTTTCAAATTTCGTTTAATAAACGAGCCGAACACGAGCCGGGTCGGCTCGCTCGTGTTCGGCTAAATAACAACTCGAATACATATATTTTATATTTATATAATTTATTTAATTTATATTTTTATATATAAATAAATAATCATATATAATATATATATATTTTTTATTTAATTTTTAGTAAAATAAAAATATAAATGCAAGCTTAATTATAAAAAGACTCATTTGTATATAAAGTTTTAACTATCAGATCAAAGTCTAATAGATAAAATTTTATAAATTTATTTTTTTAATATATTTAATTTAATTTTTTTTATTTATTGTTCGTTGGCTAGCTCGTGAGCGTCGTGTTCGGCTCGCTTACACCCCTATGTTTAGTACATATTTTTTTGTATATTGAAAAGTGGAATAATGAATAGGGATGTCAATAAGTATGGATATCCGAAATATTATCCGAATAAATTTTATATATATATATATATAAAAATATATATATATATATATATATATATATATATATATATATATATATATATATATATATTTTTATATATATATTTATATATATATATATATATAGAATATTTAGTTCTTATATTATATATATATATATATATATATATATATATATATATATATATATATATATATATATATATATATATATATATATATATATATATATATATATGAATAGGCTACTATACTATTATGAGTAGTAGAGCTCTACTACTCATAAGTTGTTTTCGATGATAGAGCTTCCGAATCGACGATCCACTCCGTTAAATATGATCTAGAGTATTTAAAACTTCTAGAAAATAAATTTCGTAATTTTTCAAAATCATAATAAAGTCCATCAAATGGGCATAAAATGAACGGCCGAAATCGAACGACGTCCTAAAAATAGATGATCGGATCCTTCAATTTAAGATCGGAGTTATTGATCTTTATCTAGGTAGTGAATAGAATTTTCTATCAAAAATTCAACCTATTTCAATTCTTTTACACCGTTAAACTAGCAAGTATCCCATATCAGTAGTTAAAAATTGTCAATTTTGTAGGCTTTTGATTGTAAGGTAAATGATTTCGAAAAATTACGAAATTTATTTTCTAGAAGTTTTAAATACTCTAGATCATATTTAACGGAGTGGATCGTCGATTCTAAGCTCTATCATCGAAAACAACTTATGAGTAGTAGGGCTCTACTACTCATAATAGTATAGTAGCCCTACTCTATATATATATATATTTAACGGAGTGGATCGTCGATTCGGAAGCTCCATCATCGAAAACAACTTATGAGTAGTAGGGCTCTACTACTCATAATAGTATAATAGTCCTACTCTATATATATATATATATATATATAGAGTAGGCTACTATACTATTATGAGTATTGGAGACCTACTACTCATAAGTTGTTTTCGATGATAGAGCTTCCGAATCGACGATCCACTCGTTAAATATGATCTAGAGTATTTGAAACTTCTAGAAAATAAATTTTGTAAATTTTCGAAATCATAATAAAGTCCATCAAGCGGCATAAAATGAATCAGTCAAAATCGAACGACGTCCTAAAAAAGGATGATCGGATCCTTCAATTCAAGATCGGAGTTATTAGTCTTTATCTATGTAGTGAATAGAATTTTCTATCAAAAATTCAACAAATTTTGATTCTTTTATACGCTTAAACTAGCAATAATCCCATATCGGCCGTTAAAAATTGTCAAATTTGTGTCCTCTTGATCGTAAGGTAAATAATGTCGAAAAATTATAAAATTTTATTTTTAGAAGTTTTAAATACTGTAAATAACGTTTAACGGTGTGGATCGTCGATTCGGAGGGTCTATCATCGACAACAACTTATAGTACGAGGCGATCGTACTCATAATAGTATAGTAGGACTCATATATATAGGCCACTACTATACTATTATGAGTATTGAGACCTACTACTCATAAGTTGTTTTTGATGAAATAGTATACGAGCGATCGTACTCATAATAATATATAGGACTCTATATATATATATATATATATATATATATATATATATATATATATATATATATATATATATATATATATATATATATATATATATATAGAGTTGAGCTAGAATGCTTTTACAAGTATATATCACCCCATTGGTGCTTTTAGGTTTTTATCCCTTGGATCTACTTTTTGATTACTAATAGCCATTGGATCAAACACTATTCCACCTACCACCACCTACCACCACCTACCACAATCATCTCAACCCTACAAAACTCCATCCAAAGGCTAAAAACACTAAAGCACCAACCATCTAATACTTTTAGATGTATTCTAGCTCAACTCTCTCTCTCTCTCTCTCTCTCTCTATATATATATATATATATATATATATATATATATATATATATATATATATATATATATATATATATATATATATATATATATATATATATATATATATATATATATATATATATATATATATATATAGGTCCGCCTCTTATACTATTATGAGTACGATCGCCCTCGTACTCATAAGTTGTTTCGATGATAGAGCTTAGAATCAACGATTCACAGATTAAACGTTATTTACAACATTTAAAACTTCTAGAAATAAAATTTTATAATTTTTCAACATCATTTACCTTTCAATCAAGAGGTCACAAATTTGACAATTTTTAAAGGTATGGGATACTTGCTAGTTTAACGGTGTAAAGGAATCGGAATTTGTTGATTTTTTGATAGAAAATTCTATTCACTGCATAGATAAAGATCAATAACTCCGATCTTGAATTGAAGGATCCTATCATCCTTTTTTAGGACGTCGTTTGATTTTGACCGTTCATTTTATGCCCACTTGATGGACTTAATTATGATTTCAAAAATTTACAAAATTTATTTTCTAGAAGTTTCAAATATTCTAGATCATATTTAACGGAGTGGATCGTCGATTCGGAAGCTCCATCATCGAAACCAACTTATGAGTAGTAGGGCTCTAATACTCATAATAGTTAGTAGCCATGGCCTATATATATATATATATATATATATATATATATATATATATATATATAGAGTAATGATTCGGTACTTATTAAAAAAAAAAAAGAGATCTTAACCCTTGATTAATTAAGGGTAAAATGGTAATTTTAATACTTAGCAGGTAAAAAGATTAATTTAAGATTATTTTACTAAAGGTTAGTTTGGTAATTAAACTATACAATATTTTAAAAAAATTTCCTAAAATTATGCATTAATTATAGGGATTTTAGAAATAACTTTATTTCTAAGAATTGGGGTCCTAAATTTATGCATTAATTATAGGGATTTTAGAAACAGTTTTATTTCTAAGTACGATGAATTTAAATTTTAAATATTAAATACTTAAAATTTAAAAGTGAAATTTAAATTAGAAGCAGTTTTGATACAGATTAGATCTCGTCTTATAATTTTTTAAGATTATAAGATTACGATCGTATTTTTTAAGATGAGATCGTATTAGAGGCGCTTTTGATACATTAAATTTTAAATATTAAATACTTACAAAAATATTTAAAATATGAGATATTTTTCAATTTTAAATTTTTAGATAAATGTGAAATAGAATGATTTAAATAAGTATATCAAAACAACTTTAAATTTTAAATTCGGTTCATAATTTCACATATAAGATAATATTTTAATTCAAATTTTGAAATTAATTAAAATTTTAATATTTGGGTGTGTAAACAATATTTCAAATCGAAAATAATTAATTAACTTAAAAATATATCAAATTTTAATATTTGGGTGGGTAAATAATATTTACATTTAAAATATTTCAAATCAAAAATAATTAATTTAACTTGAAAATATAAAATATCATATTGTCAAATCATTTTAAAATTTTCTTATATGAAATGTCAAATTATGAAAGAAATTATAGAGAGAGAAAAAGGAAACAAAGAGAAAAAAAAAAAAACGTATAATAGAGGTAAAATGACTAAATTACCTATGTATTAAAAGACAAAAAAACCCTTTTTTGAGGTACCCGGTAACTGGTACCTCTCCCAAAGTGACCTGCTATTGCAGGTCACAATTTTAAGAAAATTAAATCTGAACTGTTGAATGGGAGTGAATGAACGGTAACGAAAAAAAACAAGTATAGAATCATTACTCATATATATATATATATATAACTAGGCTACTATGCTATTAATAGCACCAAGTCATTGGTGCTACTAAGTTTTTGGTCATTGGATTGAGAGATGTGCGGTTTGGATGATGTGGGCCCCCTAGGGTTAAGTGGGTGGTTGGTTGAATAGTATGATCTAACGGGTGAAAATCATCAAAGGGGTGGATCTAACGGCGGAAAATTTGGTAGCAGAGTGCTTAACTCTATATATATATAAGCCATGGCTACTATACTATTATGAGTACGATCGCCCTTGTACTCATAAGTCGTTTTCGATGATAGAGCTTTCGAATCAACGATCCATACCGTTAAACGTTATTTACAGCATTTAAAACTTCTAGAAATCAAATTTTGTAATTTTTCGACATCATTTACCTTATGATCAAGATGTCACAAATTTGACAATTTTTAATGGCCAGTATGGAATACTTGCTAGTTTAATGGTATAAAAGAATCAAAATTTGTCGAATTTTTGATAAAAAAATTTATTCACTATCTAGATAAAGATCAATAACTCCGATCTTGAATTGAAGGATCCGATCATCCTTTTTAGGACGTCGTTCGATTTTGACCATTCATTTTATGCCTTGATGGACTTTATTATGATTTCATAAATTTACGAATTTTATTTTCTAGAAGTTTCAAATACTCTAGATCATATTTAACGGAGCGGATCGTTGATTCGGAAGCTCCATTATCGAAAACAACTTATGAGTACGATGGCTCCAATACTCATAATAGTATAGTGCATATATATATATATAGAGTAAGGCTACTATACTATTATGAGTAGTAGAGCCCTAGTACTCATAAGTTGTTTTCGATGATAGAGCTTCCGAATCGACGATCCACTCCGTTAAATATGATCTAGAGTATTTAAAACTTCTAGAAAATAAATTTCGTAATTTTTCAAAATCATAATAAAGTCCATCAAATGGGCATAAAATGAACGCTAGAAATCGAACGACGTCCTAAAAATAGATGATCGGATCCTTCAATTTAAGATCGGAGTTATTGATCTTTATCTAGGTAGTGAATAGAATTTTCTATCAAAAATTCAACCTATTTCAATTCTTTTACACCGTTAAACTAGCAAGTATCCCATATCGGCCGTTAAAAATTGTCAATTTTGTGAGCTTTTGATCGTAAGGTAAATGATTTCGAAAAATTACGAAATTTATTTTCTAGAAGTTTTAAATACTCTAGATCATATTTAACGGAGTGGATCGTCGATTCGGAAGCTCTATCATCGAAAACAACTTATGAGTAGTAGGGCTCTACTACTCATAATAGTATAGTAGCCCTACTCTATATATATATATATATATATATATATATATATATATATATATATATATATATATATATATATATATATATATATATATATATATATATATATATAATTGAGCTCCTATGTTTTTAAAAGTACAAGTCATTGTTCCTTGTAAATTTTTAGCCATTAGATTAATAGATGTGCGGTTAGGATGATGTGGGCCCCCTTGGGTTAAGTGGGTGGTTGGTTGAATAGTATAATCTAACGGGTGAAAATGATCAAATGTATAGATTTAACGATAAAAAAATTTACAAGTACCAAGCGCTTGGTGCTTTTACAAGTACCATAATAGGACTATATATATATATATATATATATATATATATATATATATATATATATATATATATATGACTCCGGCTGCTATACTCTTATATGAGTATGATCGCCTTCGTACTCATAAATTATTTTCGATGATAAAACTTCCAAATCGACGATGCATACCGTTAAATATTATTTAGAGCATTTAAACTTCTAGAAATCAAATTTTATAATTTTTCCTTATCATTTACTCAAAAGTTAACAAAATTGACCGTAAAATGTCTCATTGACATACCATCTGAGATAGATTTCACCTATCTCAACATTATTATCTAATCCTCCTGACTCCAACCTTTAGAAAAAATAAAAATAAAAATAAAAATAAGTAAGAAGCATGATCTTTGCCAACTGTAGATTTCAGTAGTCTAAATCACTGTACTCAAAACATTAAACACCAAAAAACTCTCATTCAAAATTGCAGAAATGTAGTTAAGGAATAAGAAGAGTAACCTTCTCTGTATATAGAAAAAAAATCATCAAAAAATGCTAATACACATGAATTCAGTACACTATCTTTCCTTTCATAGAATCAGAGCCTGTGTAATCACTTACTCAACATCAATAGTTCTAAGGACAAGAATTGCAAGTAGCCAAGAGATTAATAAAATAGATGCTAGACTGCTAAAAGTAGAACAGATATCTTAGAAGGCGTCGAGTTTATTTCGGTTCAAATTTTCCATAACAAGCATTTCCAGAAATATATTCTGAATCCCAAACACATGCGATTCACGAGAGCAGTCGTTAACTTCAGGTAAATGTACAAACAACAGAAGACATATCTGAATCTGAGTTAAGATTTAAAGTGGGTTGGGTTTCCGAAGGATATCAAAGCGCGTTAATCATCCTCTTCATCTCCGCAGACCTCCTAGGATCGGGATCGGCAATTGCTCTCTCGGTCAAGACATGCTTGATCCGGCACATCGATTTCCTCACCTGCAATTTATGAAAGAATGCACAAATCAACACTGTTGTATCTTTCTTTAGCATTAAAAAAGTCCCAAGAGAAGACAAATCAGTCACAACAATCATGATGCACAAAAGAGGAAAATCAGATTAGGAACAACCACAACTCAAACAACTAGAGGAAACTAGACCTCATATTTCGAGCTGGATCCTAGGTCAGCAAACTAAAGTGATCAATACAAGTATTCAAACTGGAAGAAAACCCTTATATGAGGCGGAATTGTGATCACAAATCCTGGCAAATTCCTCTGACGGCAAACTGTTAAATTTGTTCCTTCTAAAGAATCTTCATAAGAAGACCAACAAAAAAAGCATAGCCATTCGAAAAGTTACAAAAGAAAGAACTGACAAAATTATATCGCTCCATAGATGTTTTAGATAGCTAGAAAGATCTCTTTAAACACTACATTTTACTGCTGTTGCCAAAAATGAACAAGACGCCAACAATTCATAGAGAATGGAGCATGATAAAACAGAAGTGAAACAAAGTGACAGCTCATACAGTAACAACTTTAGCTTGTTGCCTTATTGAACCTTAACTCTCTAACAGTAAACACAATGATGTATGAAAATAGCTGCTTGGTTCATAAGCAACTATAGCAAATAATCACATGTTCCATCTAATTCTAAATTAGAAATGGCAATAGAAACAATGTTTCAATTACCTACTCAATCATATTTTATTAGGATGCAAAATTACTAGGAACTGAGGAAGAAACCATGGAATTGTGTCAGAAATTCAAAGTTCGGTAAATGAAACTAATCTTGTCCTAAGGCCTAGTTGCTTAACTTTTTCGATTTCAGTGATCTGTCATAAAGTAAATGAGGAAAGGAGGAAAGGCAAACAGGGTCAGAATTTGAAGAATGATGGAATGATGTTTCAAAGAAAGAAGCAGAGATAAACACTCAAGGAAAAGTGCTGCTTCACGTCGTGCTCAGATTGACCGTACACCGTACCAATGGCGGTGATGCAGATAGAAGAGAGAGAGAGAGAGAGAGAGAGAGAGAGAGAGAGAGAGAGTTAGAATACTTGGAAAGATTAAACTCCAGGGATAATGACTAAAATTACTAGGAATGCATTATCACCAATTACCACAAGATCATTTAGTGATGATAAGAGATATCTGAACATGTTGTTCATAGACTAAAGCAGTCTGTATAGGGATGAATAGCATACCTTAGGAATGCGTTCTGGATTAGGAAAGCGCAGATTTTGCGCATGCAGCATCTGGCGTTGGGTCATAAGCATGTTCTTCTCTTTTAAGAGGACATACCATAGCTTGTGAAGATCATCCCAAGACTTAAAACGTAATTCGGAAGCCTTCCAGCCACGACCTGAAATAAATTTCTTTGAGCAGTGTGATACAGATTAACAGCTCGGCTGCCAATGTAACAAATTGTGGAACTGATAACAGGAAAAACATGTAAGTTCCAAACAAATTGCAGATAACATATCCACAATAGGTATAATGTAGAAAGACCCAGCAGATCATTGCAATAAGAAGACATATGGATTGTTTTCACCAAAGTCCACTCACTATTTGCAATGCAAGAATCTTATACAACTTTCTCCGACAAAAACTATAATCCCATTATACCATGAAAAGATACTACCGCACAAAGTTTTTTCTGGATTATGCTAAGTAAAACATAGAGACAATATTATGTCCAAGAATTCCCATGCCACTAGCATACGGGCACACATTGACACGGGTTTCTCTATCAACATTTCATAAAAACAAATAGTATGTTAGAGTTTATTAATGTTTTTAAGGCAATAAAAAAGGATTAGATAGCATATCTCTTATATTTTAGTAAGAATAAAGGAATAAGCATCTTAATAACCAAAGTAATATTATGAAGCATAAGCATAAAAACAAAAATCGGAGTTATAAGTGGGTTAAATTTCATAGGAAGACACTAATATAGGTAAGTCAGTAGATCTAAAATGATTAAAAAAACATTACCAATTTATATTTTCCAGCTAAAACTTAGCCGCACTATGCAATGAAACTCAATAATTGCTCTAAATGTTAGTAAATCTACAAGATTTACATATTTAAGTATGAAAAAGCCTATCTAAACCTTATCATCTGAAAAGAAAACTCAACAAAGACCCTAAAAAACTCATGAAAAATAATTTATTCGATATGGAATCGGCACGACCCGTGCAACATGCCGGCACGGTCGGTACATTTCAACATGCTCAGCACGGGTCAACATGGGCAATTCTCGATAACATCTTAGTAAAACATCTATCATCTCCTGGTTCACTAGCATTATTTAATCAATATAGATTTTACAAATCTACCCGTAGGTTTAGGTATAGTTAGGATACACAGAGACAATCATACAGAAGTTGTCAATGCCTTTTGTAGCATCACTTAGACGCACAAAGCTGTTAATATCTCAATGCTGGCTTGTGAAAAATTGAAAACAAAATGCACAAATAAGATAAATTGGGTTGCCAATATAAATGCATTAAGAGAAAGACTGAAGCTTCTTTCATCCATAAGAGTTTTGGTAGTAAGCTAATATACAAATTTCTCACATTGCATGTAACGACCCAGCCCACTAGCAACAATAACTCGTTGGGCCCAACCACCGGCCCAAAATGCTTAAGCCCAGTTATTATTACTAGTGTCTAAGTCTCTTATATACCTAATCATATCCCCATTCATATCCGATGTGGGATTATTGGGGTGTGACAGGCTCCCCCCTTTAAGACCCTGACGTCCTCGTCAGTCCAATCACACATACAGCCCAAAATCACCAGGCGATGTGAGACTTGTCTCGCTAGCCTTGTCACTCGACACGACTTAGTCGTCAATCACCGACCCTGGCTTAGTCTGTCATTCAGACCCTAGCTCAACCAAAACTCATCTCACACTTCTGGCTGGTGAACTGGCTCTGATACCAAATGTAACGACCCAGCCCACTAGCAACAATAACTCGTTGGGCCCAACCACCGGCTCAAAATGCTTAAGCCCAGTTATTATTACTAGTGTCTAAGTCTCTTATATACCCAATCACATTCCCATTCATATCCAATGTGGGATTATTGGGGTGTGACATTGCACATAATATTTGTTGTTTTACTTGCTTCAAGTAGTGCCAATTCAAGCCTCAGCTTAATCCAAGATATATGGGCATCTCATGTTTTTCCGCCATGCTACAAAGTGCAAAGCAACTTAGAAGCTACTTCCATAATGAACTCATACTTCCACCTCCTAGTACGACAATGTTAATAACCATCTTCCCAGAAATTACTCGAAGGAGAAACTATTCTTAGGAGCAAATCCTTTCCCTGTAAATCAATTTTACCATTGTTCATCTAAAATCTTTGCATTAAATAAAATCACATCTACTCCAATGAATAATTAAGGCAATTGTCGGCAAGCTATAAGTTTTTTTTTGTTTAAAATGTATAGACACTCCTAGAACTCTAGCTCGATTTGAAATTGACCCCTGAACTTTTTTTTATTTGATTTACACCCCCTTCACTTGGTAATTTTGAAATTCTGTTAGAATCAAAAAGCCAGTAAAATGCACAACGAATAAAATACATTTGCAGCTTAATATTGATCGCCATCTTTTAATTACAATAAACAAATACAAAGCCAATAAAATAGTAGATTACAAGTTAGAATGCTGAAGAATATTAAAATATATTAGAATTTGAGCAAAAATCGTATTTCACAAAGTCAATGACCCTTCTTCCAATAAAATATTGGACTTATGAATCGGCTTATCAAAAAAAATCCAAATAAACAATAAACCCCAAAATTGCTAAGGGAAGGACCTGAATCGAACTTTAAGTAGAGGAGGCGTAAATCAAACAAATAAATTCAGGGGTCAATTTCAAATAGAGTTAAAAGTTCTGGGGGTGTAAATCAAATAAAAAAAGGATTAGGGGTAAATTTCAAATGGCAGTAAAGTTCAGCGGGTGTCTATACATTTTAACTTTTTTTTTGGTTTAATGAAAGGCTTACGGCAGCATGTCATAATTGCAATGTGACCAATGAAGCCACTCCACCGTCCAAGAAAATGTGGTATGACCTTGAACACGAGGCGGCGAGGGCTAATGCATTGTCCTGGTCTTCTAGCTTGTTATAACCGTTCTATATAAGACAAATTGCCGACCACCGCCAATTAAGTCTACAATTTTACTGGAACTAGACAATGAGGTAATCTTTTGTATAGTCAAATCTTGCTACTATGACTAACAGAAGAAAATGTAATTCTAAAAAATTTGTACATTCTTCTTCATGTAAGGACAGCATGTGACATATGACATAAATTTATTTAGATTAAGAGAAAACAAAATTTGTGCTTTGTAGATACAAAGACAAGGAAACGGTGTGCAAAACTAGCAAGTTATGACAAGTCTATATGACTAATTTGTGTTTCATTATTGATTATGTGATGACAATACTTAAAACTCCAGAAATTATTCATCAGCAACACCTGGTGTTACTGCTACAATTACTACCACGAATGGTACATACATATAAGAAGTATCTAAAATATGATGCAAAGAGATGCACCAGAAAGATCTCTTGTTACATAAAATCCATTTAAAACCAAGAACTAAATACTCATTAACTAAATATTCACAGAAAGGAGACTTCAAGTTAAATAATTACAAAAATGAGACAAAAATAAAATACCAGTACTCCAGGCTCTATATACTATGCAAAAAAAAAAAAGAAAGAAAAAATTACTTGCAAAATAGAACAATGTAAAGATCAATTAGATGTTCTTTCTGCTGTGGTATTAACTGCATCTACCAACTATAGGAACAAATGATTTCCAATATCCCTTAAGTAGAAAAGACAACAAATCCTTTCAATAGTATTATGGCACATACAGAACTATAGTATTCTACCATTCCGATCAAGGAAGAGGTCAGAGCTGTACCATAGATGACAGGTTTCTCCTCATCGGTGCTTCTGTCCACCTCAAAAAATTGCTCAAGAGGATTATTTGCTGTCTTAGCCGATGCTGATGTTGCGGCTGCAGCGGCAGAAGTTTCTGATTTAGCAGCAGAACATAATGTTCTTCTAAGAACCCTTGACAAAAGCATGATGAGATACCCGATATCTGATGCAAAATACAAGAAAATCAATCAGGCTATCCATTATGTGAAAAACTACATATAAGAGGCTCTCTAAAGCAATTGCTTTCACCTAGCAGTTGACAGCTGTAATGCTTTTCAATCAGGGTGCTCAACTGCTCATAACATAAAAAACAAAACTATATGTACAACACTTTCTAAAGCAATAGTTTATTAAGATCTATACAGCTTCTCTTGCTAGGTGCATCTTTCACCTGGCTTTTGGACTAGATTCTCAACTCGAGAAGGAGGTCAAAATTTTGGCAAACATGAAAATATGCAACTCTTGGCTATAGCGAAAAGCAGAATCAGTTTCTGGGCCTTAAAATGTTCCAAATCTGATTCAACTTCATTTGCATCGAGCTTCAAAGGGAAACTGTTGGGAAGACTTCAGTTACAAAGCTGTTAAGCTACTAAGGATGCGTTTGCAAATGCTTCTCCTAAAGAAACCTCTTTGATGCTTTATAGCTCCACAAAAGTCTGAAAATACTATAGAGCTGGAAACTTACATAATGGCCGTGGGAACTTCCAGCGGGGGATCCCAGTGCTTCTCTAGTGGAGTTTCCACTGCTACTTTGTAACACTAGAGGAGTGGACACTTGAGCTTCCCAAAACTATCTCATAGCACCAGAATAGTGTAATTCTAAAGTACCTTTTTGGGTTTTGATTGGGGGATGCGTGGTGTATGAAAGCATTCCAACTGCGGCCTAAGTACAGCTCTACTTAACAGCACTTCTTGTAAACGCTCTTGTCTAGCCAAACAGGCCTTAAGAGTAGATGTCATGGCGTGGAACATCATGTCAATAATTGCAAGATAACCAACCTAATGTGTTTCTAGAGAACAACATTTGAAAGCTAGTACAATATCTCAAACAGAACAGCTTAACAAAAAACAACTATTTCTGAAGAAACCTTCCTCGTTTCTCATCAAGATTTAAATACAATCTACTTGATTTGGTGCATCATGGGCTGCTATCGTAAAAATTAGCATAATCTTGCAAATGCAAAGACAAGAGGCTAGTGAAACTAAAGAACCAGAACAATCTAGTACCAAACAAGAGCGTAATAGAAGATGAATCACAAATATAATTGATAAAGACAAAATGGCAACCCCCTCAACTACAGGATAGTTTGAAATGTCCCCTTCAGCTTTTATCTTTTTTTCCTTTTATTTACACCCCCTCAACTTTTGATTTTTTTTTTTGTTTTATTCGAGCAGTTTTAGTCACATAAACAGGAGATTTACTAAACCCAACAATTGCTCCGTTAAGTTTAATAACTCTAATCATTTTACAGCAAATGTAACTGCAAGAGTTAACATAAAAAATTTGACAAAATCCTCAACTTAACTAACCGGAACCTATGTTAGTTAAATCGCGAATTATTCGCGAATTATTCGCGAATTATTCGCGAATTTTTCAAAAAACGAATTTATGGGCCGAATTCGTATTTTTTGGAAAAATTCGGAAAAAAACGCGTATTTTTGATAAAAAATACGAATTCGCGTATTATACGCGCCCCCGTATAATTCGGCAAAAAAACGCTTCACGGACCATCGAGAGCTCACGGCTCGCGCTCCCACGCGCGCTACAGCTGGCGCGCTCCAGCTGGCGCTCGCACCCTCACGCTTGCAGCTGGGCTTCGCGGGCCCGCTGCCCAAAACTGAAAATACAAAAAAAAAAAAAACTCTTTGAAAAAAAAAAAAACACACCCTTTGCAAACACCTCGACTAAAATAAAAATAAAAAATTCTTTTCAAATTTTTTACTTAATTAATTTAATTTTGTAACTACTTATTTTTATATTTTAAAAAAATATGAATATTTATACTTATAGTATAAATTTTGAGAGGAAGAAAACTTAATTTAATAGCCGAATTTTTGATCCCGAATTTTTAATTGGTGAACGTATAATATCCGTACAAATCACGTATCCGAATAATTGATGAATCCGTTTTTTAGCCGTATTTTTCAACGAATTTAAAAATTGAAAGACGAATTTTATCCGAATTATACCCGTACCGAATTTTTGCCGAATCCGAATTAACTAACTATGACCGGAACAACTCAATCAACAAAAAAATTAGAAAGAAAGCAAAATTTAGGCCTTGTTTGGCATCATTGCCATTAATTAATTTATTAAACACCAACTTCTATATAATTGAATATACGACCTTGGCTTGTTGATGAATGACAACTTCTTTAAAAAAAGGAGCAAAAAAGAAAAAGAATGGTTGCTCCCAAGTTTTTTGTTTTTGGTTGCGAGCAATCCACCATAAACTCCTATACTATTTCATATCGAAATTCTCTATACAACCAATCAAATTTCCACAAACAACTCAAGATTCCAATGCTTATAACACTTGACGAAATTCCATTATATATCATCTAAGATATCTAGTAATTGCATAGCACAACTCCATCCAAAAAGCAAAAAAAAGAAACAAATAAATCAAAATGATGCATATATTAATATTATATCCACACATTTAGAGGTATACCAGCCTGTTCCAAGAAAAATCAAAGATGAAGAGAAGAATCAATTCGAGGCAGGGAACGGATGGATCGGAGAGAGCTTGGAAGAGAGAGAGAGAAATAAAACGAGAGAGGAAGGGAGCAGGGTGTGGGGTTTGGATTCGGACAACGCCATTTTGGGGTTTAGGTGAAGGGCCAAAATTGGGTGCAAAAACAGCCCAGTTTAGCCCAGTTTAGACTAGTTTAACCCCTCCACTAATTTAGTTTTGTTAATTATATTAAAAAAAAAATTTGAGAAATTTTCAATAGGATTTGTAAAGCTATCTTTGGACGTCAAAATTAGATATGCAATGATAACTAATTCTGTATAAAAAAAAAATTGTGTGTAAACATAGGAGCTTAATTTTTTACTTTACGAAAGATCTTCGCATCAATCATTTATTAGAATACCATATTTCATCTAATTTAGGTTATTTATCTTATTCTGAAAGATATGGCTTGAAGACAAATATCGTATCCATTCTAGACATTTATCACACTTTTCATCTACCAAACACCGCACACTTCTTGAGTAAATTGAAGGAATATACCAAATAAAATATCCATGTATTCAAACGGGGTCTTTGGCCCTATTTGGAGGAATATACCAAATAAGATATTCATTTATTTAAATAGGGTGTGCGGCCCTATTTGGATGTTGGAATAAGTTATCATTAAATAACTTATTTGGCATGAAATTTCTCTTATGCGATTGGAAGCAAAAGGTTTAATTTTTGCTCATTGAAAGGTCTTATCATATATGATTTAGTAGAATAGCATATCTCACTTACAAGGTGACTTATCTTATTCCGAAAAATTGACTAGAAAGTAGAATATGTCATTCCATTCAAGATGTTTAATTATAATTCTCATGTACTAAATACTACGATCTTGTTTGGAAGTTGAAATAAGTTATTCAAGGATAACTTATTCGATATAAGAATTTTCTCTGCGATTGTAAAAAAGGAGTATGAATGATTTTTTTGCTCATTGAAAGGTTTTGATATCCATAATTTAATAGGATAGTATATATAAAAAAAACGACTTGAACGCCGAATATTGTATCCAATTCTAGACTTTGATTACGCTTCTCATCTATCAAATATAGAAGCTTCTTAAGTAAATTATGAAGATATACCGAACAAAGTATTCATCCATCCAAATAAAACCGTACAACTTCTTGAGTAAATCAAAAATATATCTAAAATAAGATATTCATGCATCCAAACATGGCCTAATTTTTATTAGTTGTCAACGGCCGATAGCCTAAACAGGTCCTTCTCTCAATTTAGAAAAGAAAATGAAATCAAAATAATTAAAAATGGATAATTTTACATGTATCCTCATAAAATGATTACAAACTAAGGAATAATTTTACATGCATCCTTATAAAAGGATTAAAATTAAGGGATAGTTTTGCATGTATACTTATAAAATTACGGATATATTAAATTATTGAATTTATCTGTCTAAAACTCCAAAATATTCAAATTTACCCCTACAAGTTATTGTTAGTTGACCATAAATTTTTCCCATTTAGACTGCTATGCTCTTATCAAAATATAGGTTTAGGAAAATCTGATAATTTATGATTCATGTAAAATAACACAAAGTTTAAATAAAAACATCAACATGGATAAAGAATATTAAATATAATTAAAAATATATTATCGAAAATTTGAATTATTATTTTTTAAAAAAAATGTCAACTTTAATTGATCAACTGAAGGATATGACTATATATATTTGCAAAAGATGCAACTTTGAAGAAAAATAATTAATAACTAAAACTTTGTAGGATAAATGTGCAAATTCATTGGCATATGAATTATGAGGACGCATAAGTAGTTAATCCTGAAACTGACCGATTATTTACAACAATTTTACATACAGCCAAAAACTATTGTACGTTATAAAACTTTAAAAAAATATATTTTCTATAATTTTCTGTGAAATCAAGCATCCCCACTGAAAACAGGTTGCGTGCATTAAATTTAACAAAATACAAGAAAATCGATCAGGCAATCCATTATATGAAAAACTACGTATAATTACAAATTCACAGCAAAACCGAATGAGATTGGGGGGAAAACAAAAAATCAAAAGGGGTTTGGTCGATTCAAGGACGAAAGTAAGGATTTGAGATTGAGAGCTCTCACCGATGAATCGGAGCACCGAATCGACAAGCGGCACCGCCGAGGGCTCGGATCGAATCGCCGCTGTCGATCGAGGATCGTCCACGCGGGGCCGAGAAGGTCTAGAGATGGGATCGGAGCTTGGAGAGGACGCGGAGAGCTCGCGTAGAGGTGAATAGAGGTGTTGAAGGAGAGAGGGGTGAGTAGAGGTGAAAGAGAAGGGGGGTGGGTTTGAGCTCGGAGAGTGGGGTGGGAGCAGCGGCGCGGGGCGTAGAAGGGTTTTAGAGCCGTAGAGGGTTCGTGCGGGATTAACCGGGTTGGGTTAGGGTTAGGGATAGGATTAGAATCGCACTTGGTGGGCTTTTTTTTGCAAGTAGCGAGCAATTTTTATTTTAAAAATAGTTTTATTAAAATTAAAATTATAAAAATGATCTACTCTCGCATCGCGTCGCGCGCGCGGCGAGCGGAGCCGTGTGTTTAGTTGACGGTGAAGTTCACACGGTGATTAGTTCACCGTGTTTAGTACATATATTAGTTCGTATATTTTATATATTGAAAAGAAGAATATGGAGTAGGGATGTCAATAGATATGAATATCCGAAATATTATCTGAATTTAAACCCGAGTAAATTATATATATACATAGATAATTTATTTTTGTTTATTTATATAATATATAAAATATTTAATAATTTTTATTCCTTAGATCTTCATCCAACGGTATAGATTTTTAAAACTCACCGGATTGAATGAAGATTTAAGGAATAAAATTATTAAATATTTTATATATTGTATAAATAAATAAAAATAAATTATGTACATATATATATATATATAATTTATTCGGGTTTGAATTCGGATAATATTTCGGATATCCATACTTATTGACATTCCTATTCCTTATTCCTCTTTTCAATATATAAAATATACGGTCCCGGCTCTGCCCACGTGGCGCTGACGTGGCGCCTGCGTGGCAGACCCAGGGCCATTTTTGCAAATTAAATTTTGACGACTATTTTTAAAATAAAAATTACCGTCTAAATGCAAAAAAAGCCCCACCATGTCTCAAAATAGATATTCCTAAACCCTAAAATTGGGCTTTTTTATAAAATAACCCTCCAGATATTCGAAATTGGCAAAATAACCCTACCAAAATTTTATTTGTAAAACTAACCCTCCTTTCGCCACGTGAGCGCTGCGTCGGAGATTCTGATATTCGTTGTAAAAGTGGTAAATAAAGACGGTGAATCATTTACCGCTTTTAGTGCAAAATTCTCATTTTTTCTTCTCTACGGCTCCTTATAAAGACGGTGAACGATCTCTACGGCTTCTTATAAAGACAGTGAACGATTTACCGTCTTATCATAGAAAGATTTGTGCACTGGAGTAGGAAAAAAGAAAGACGGTGAACGATCTCTACGGCTCCTTATAAAGACGGTGAACGATTCACCGTCTTATCATAGAAAGATTTGTGCACTGGAGTAAGAAAAAAAAAAAATTGCACTAGAAAACGGTGAATCATTTATCGCTTTCACAACAAATATAACAAAGATTCACCGTCTTTGTGAGGAATCCTGACGTGGCGAAAGAAATGTTAGTTTTACAAATAAAATTTTGACGGGATCATTTTACCAATTTCAAATTTCTGGAGGGTCATTTTATTAAAAAGCCCAAAATTATTAGTGGATAAAAATAATATAACTAAAAATAATTATTGTTAAAATATAAAATAGAGAAATGATTCAGTACTTAATATTATAAATAATAAAAAAAATCTTAATTATTGATAAATAAAGGGTCAAAATATTAGTTTATCCTTTAGTAGATTAAAAGATAATTTTATCTCGAGAGTATTTCAGTAATTAAACATCGCAGAATTTTTAAAAAAAATTTAATTGATACCCCTTCCATAAATTTAGGTATTAATTTAGTTATTAATGTAGGCATTTATGGACAGTTTAGGCATTAATGTTAGCTGGTTTTGGAACAGTAGCATTCTACATACTTGTAATTACTTCTAGCTTGGTTGAGATTTCTATGTAGTATGCACAGTGGACTACATTTTAGATTTATGTTTAGTAGTTTTAGACTTAGTTTAGTATTAAGGCCTATATAACGCAATTAGATAAAATGGAGTTGGGAAAAAAATATATGGGGATATATTTCTGCGTTCTTCGGTAGGACCGTTCTTTGGTAGGACCGCAAAAAATATAGCGTAACCGACTCATCGCGATACGCAGAATGCAAGATTATGTCGTAACGCAATATTTCAGCACCGTACATAACGCAATCTCCCTGCAATAACTTGTTTGGAACAATGCCCACAAATTTTTTGTCCTCGCTTTGCCTGTGCAGGATTTTCTGTACGATCTGTTGGCGTAACCTGAGATATGACAGTAGTATCCATAAAATAACTAAAGGCTAAATTACATAAAACCCCCCTTTAATAACCCGCTTTTTCACTTTCCCCCCCTGACATTTAAAAGCCTACACTTTGCCCCCCTGTAAAATAAAAAATGTACACAGGGGGGTTACGGTGTGTAAAATGACCATTTTGCCCTTCGCCATTTTCGTCTCTTCCTCATCTCCTTCAGCCGCACGTTCCTCTCAATCATTTTCCGGTCGACATAGGCGCCAACCCAGTCAGCCAATTCCACGCTCCCCAGTTGAGCGGCTGCAGAAATGACACCGACCATAGTCGCTGCATCTGGCTCGATCCCCGCAGCCTCCATCTCGTGAATGAGCGCGAGCGCCTCCTTCGGCTTGCCGCACTGGGAATACCCGTTTATCATCGCGGTGCACGCGATCAAATTCTTCTCCGGCATTTCATCGAACAGTGAACGAGCGACGTTGTAAGGTACCAAACTTCCGAAATTATGAAGTTGCGGTGAGATGTAGTATACCGGATTCTCAGTTTAAAAATAAATATAAATAAAAATAGTGTGAGACACTACTTATTGGACTTAGAGAAGTAAAGTATAAGTCAAAAATGACTGTCTTTGAAATCGGAGCGAAAACGAGAAGACTCGAATTTTCTGAGAAACGGAGTGATAAATTAGCGAGAAAATGCACGATGTCAGAAAATTATGAAAACTGGGAAATATGTCAGGATTATTTGTACGATGCTAGATTTAAAGTTTCGTGCCGTTCTGACACCCGGAAGGTGAGAAATAAAATCTGAATGCTATCTGATAGCGATTACAGTTCGGTAGAGCTTTCGGTGACCAAACGGGATCGAAACTGAAAGATTAAAATTTCTTTCGTTAAGTTAAGTAAAACCGACCATGACTGTCAAATTTGAGCTCAATCGGACATTCCGAAGGGCAGGCGAAAATATCAAAGCTTCAGCTGAAAGTTGAGTGTGAATAGTGTAAATAGTGTTTTGGGGGTTACTTAATGAAGAAGCTAATGAGCTTCTTCTCCCTGGCAGCCAACACACACACACACCCACACACGCATGGAGAGAAAAGAAAAAAAACCCTCTCTTTCTCTCTCTAAATATCTCTCTCGTCTCTCTATATTATCTGCTCAAATTCGCGGTGTTGGCGGAGAACGATCCTGCGAACGCGTTGGAGGCGACGGATCGAGCTCTCGTGCGCCCGTTTGTGCGGCGTGCCTTCGACCCGGCGTTCACAATGGTGGTAAGTGTTTAGGGTTTGGTTTATATGCTCTAAAAATGGATTTAGAGGAATCCTAGCATGCTAATTAGAACTTTATTGCCTAAATCATAGGTTAATTTAATGATTTTTGGAATAGTAAACCTATAGGGTTTAGAAATGCGATTTTCGCAAATAGATGGGTTTGATCTAAATTGAACCTATGTAAACCTAATTGCTAGGTAACGAAACGCGCTGGCGAAGTCGGTTCGGCGATTCGTCGAGCCGACGCAAAGTTATTAAAGAAACGGACGTTTAGGCTTCATTTCCGCCGAGAGGGTCGAGGCGACGTCCAAAAATCACGAAATTGGCTCCCGAGCATCGTAATAACAAAACGAAGACCCTTTTTGCCCGAGACTGACGATGCGCGGTTGGTGAGCAATTCCAAGTTCGGGCCAAAGCCGGGTCTTAGGGTGTCGCGGGAGGCCGATTGCAAGTGACTACAAGCAATCGGAGTGCGAATTGAGGTGGGTTGTGCTCACCGAAGCGACTAGGTCGCCTATATGTCTAAGAGTAATGGTTTTCTAATTGATGCATATAGTTGTATTGGTAGGCTTATATGATAATATGAATGCTTGACATATACTATGTAGTTGATATTACCTACCAATGAGATGAAATGCATAATGATTTAAATGCTAAAAGAATGCATGAGATGCTAAGTATGGACTACTTTGGATGATGATTATATATATGTTGACATATCATGTGAAGCTAGTAATGTATGTGTATGATGACATATTGCGAATTAACATATTGTGGATTATGTTAAGTAGAAACATATACATGATGACATATCGTATATGATAGATGAACTTTGCATGTTGACATATGTGGACTATGTTAGAAGAATTATACATGTTGCTATATTGTGGAATATAGTAGATGAACTATGCATGTTGAACTTGGTCGATTAGAAAACTCGACATTGGAAAACTAGTATAATACTCGATGTGGACAAAGTAGGATGTCAATAGATCGAGTGGCATCTAATGTTAAAGAACTTAGATCGAGTGGCATCTAATGTTAATGAATGAGATGAGTAGCATTAAAGTAGTGTATTGACACTAGAGGTCTTTGGACTTAGGGATAGTGGATTCCCTAGAAAGAATGCCTTGTGAACAACTTAGTAAAGCTAAGCACATGTGAAATGTTGGCCCTAGTTAGGGTATCCTCACGTGGAGAGGATAGATCAAGCTCACGGTCTGTATTTGGGGTGGTATAGCCATCCATGTCGTCGAGTACTCCGGAGTGTCGTACGATCGGGACCACATGGAGGTCCACAGACAATCCCGGGTTTGAGTGCACATGGAGCCTCCTATCCAAAAAGGGATTTATATGTGAGTCGTAGGCGAACCTTCTGGTTAGCCAATGGATTGGGTGACAAACATATGAGTTGTAGTTGCATCCCAGTTGAGTGGATTTAAGGCTGAGGTGGAAGTGAGACGTCCTTCACCTTGAGCCTGACTTTGTGCGGTCCTCTGCAGATGATTGACTCAAGACTGAGTCGGGTGGATAGCTTGTAAAAGCAGGTTAAACCTTATGAGAAGAACTGTAATTGACATGAATCTAAGATAGAGGAAAACTTAGAAGTCAATTGGATGAGCTGTGAATAACATGAATAAAAGTAGAATCAATTGATCTGCTAGTTGGTTGCGTAGTTGCATAAACTGCAAGAATTTCATATTGCATATTGTGAGGCATAACATATATTTCAATACTTGAATATATATATCTTTTGGATATCTGTTGGACTAACATGTTGCAGTGCCTCCTTGGACCTATTGGTCGAGCTCTTCCCTTGGGTGGCCGTACCCACTGGGAACTATATTTATATAGTTCTCACCCCCGTGTTGTTTTTGGGGGTACAGGTTTGCACGTGAGCGGCGCGGCGGCACGAGGCAAGGGCGTAGCTCTATAGATAGCGCCCTATCCAGAGACCAGAGATAGTGGTACCCCGAGTCGGCATAGCCTAGGGGTAGAGGGAAACGAAAAGATCAAGATGTACTGAAACTTGTAAATTAATAATTGTAATAAATGGTTGTATTTGGAAGTCGAAGATAAAGTGGGAATCGTGATGTAAAAGCTATGAATGTGAATGCTTGTAATAACATAGGATGTGTTTATATTTTTGATACTTCCTTATGCAATCTGAGTATTAATTACTGTTCCTGGTTGGAACTCTTGTTATGTATGATTGCGACGCCTTGGACGTACAGGGGAAACTTTGTCCGTTCGGCGCTGTCGGCGGCGCCGCAACCTTGGCCAAATTGGCGGGTGGTCGCGGGTCGTGACAGACGTCCACCGAGCCGATCCTGTAGTAGGCTACGATGATCGCGGACCAAGAGACAGAATTCCGGACGGGCATGCGATCGAAGGCCGACCTGGCGGACGCCAAGTCCCCGGCGTTCGCGTAGCCGACGACCATAGCGTTCCACGAGATGACGTTTCTCTCGGGCATTTTGTCGAACAGGGCCCGGGCGGCGGACATTGAAATGCGCCGAGGCGGGCGTGGGCGCCGAGGAGGGAGTTGAAGGTGACGAAGTCCTTATAGGGGACGTCGTGGAAGGCGCGGCGCGCCAGGCGCGAGGGGCAGGGCGCTGCACTTGGCGTACATGGCGACGAGGGCGTTGGCGACGGGGAGGACGGGGAGGAGCGCGGAGCGAGGGCGTGGAGCGCCGGCGGCGAGGTTTGGAGGGACGCGCGGGACATGAGGCGAGAAGAGGCGGAGCGCGGCGGCGGAAGGAGAGAGGAGCGAATAGCGCACGAAGGAGATGAATGGCGGAGGGGTATTTTCGGCAAAAAAAAAAAAATTCTAACGGAACCCTAACGGTAGGGGGTGAAGTGCACATTTTTTATTTTACAGGGGGACAAAGTGTAGGTTTTTAAATGTCAGGGAGGGAAAATAAAAAAACAGATTATTACAAGGGGGGGTTTGTGTAATTTAGCCATAACTA
Source organism: Aechmea fasciata (assembly GCA_025177825.1). Classification (NCBI taxonomy): domain Eukaryota; kingdom Viridiplantae; phylum Streptophyta; class Magnoliopsida; order Poales; family Bromeliaceae; genus Aechmea; species Aechmea fasciata. The sequence continues at coordinate 9,248,479 of CM045940.1, read as the reverse complement.
AAAGATCCATTTTAAAATTGCGTATACCTTTTGAGCTTGAAAATACTAAAATAGCATACAATTGATCTCCATATAGGCTAACTTTTTTGTTGCCATGTTAATTTCATCTAATGCAAACCCGTTAAATAATTGCAATATTCACTTCAATACAAACACTAATACGAGAAAAATGGCGAAAAAGAACTTAAAAAACAAAATAAAACTTGCTATGCAAATAAACAGCAATTAAATTATACATTACTATGAGCTCATAATTAAGAGCTTAAATACCAAAATTTTAGGCCATAGCCTCTTTAGATGTTATCCTACATTAACATTATCTTTGTGCTATCCCTGCTCTAAAAAACAGTAGGACAAAACTCTATGAACTGGTGAGGACATCTAACCACAATTAATGAACCAAGCAGTAGTATACATTGCCTGATTACTTAGTTTGATATTGTTCTCGCGACCAAAGTCTCATCTCCGGCCCCTCCTCCCTCTGCTTTTGCCTCGACCACCTCGTCCACCTCGTCCACCCATCGCATAGAATTCAGCTTTACTCTGCTTCAACCCTAGGGATTGCACCCCTCTCCTTTTTGCCTCTTTGGGTCCCTCATCATCCCCTGTCTTCGTCTTCTTTGAACTTCTTGAAAAGAACGAGATTTCTCGGGAACCGCCTGCCCCGAACTTCACGCCCTTTAGGCCACCTGTCGGCTGCCGCTCGTTCAATAAAGCAACTCTCTCTCCGCGAGGAAGCGCATCCTCCTTGGCGAGCGACTCGCGGTTCAAGAATGCCTCCGCGTGCCGTTCATCCTTGACTTCATACAACCTGGAAAGGTAGAAGTTACTTACTAAGCATGCCCCTCATGCACTTACAAATTAAAACGATACACCTCATATATACAATTTTTCTGCATTGCCGAGTTTCCCATAGAAGCATTGCCAAGGTTCCAATCCATCCGGAAATAATCATCATCTCAGTAGGGATGCATAAGTAAGGTCTAACACATTACCATACTAAGAGCTAAGAACCATACCTCATGCGCCTTGAATTCTTCAAATCATTGTTGTCGTCGTCAGAGTCATCTTCCATTGTCTGAGAATCCATCGATGCATCAGAATCGCTTTGCTCCTCATCCTCTTTAACAGGTTCGAAATGTTCCTGAATAAGTGATCGCAGCTTCATAGAAGATTGGGGATGAAGAGAGAGATACTCTTGCGACTCTTCATCAATTTCAAAGTCCTGCATTGGAAAGATAATGTACAGTGAACGACTTAATTGCAATGAGAAAGCCCATGTCAGAGGCAACAGTTAAATCGGCAAATTCCGTGCCTATTTCATTCCATTTTTCCTCAAAACACTCATTTGGTACTCATTAATTCATTGTTGTATTGACTTCCAAACTCCGTTAGTAGATTTTGATGAGCATAAGCAAATTAGATAATTTGTGGTCCAATTTGATGTTACTTCATTACATTCTAATTGTTGTGGAATCTAAGCATGGCCGACTATGAAAGTGGAAAGTAAACAACAGAATTCATTTTAATCACACTAAGCTCAACCAAGAGATTCAACGCCATATCACAATCAATCAAATTCATTAATTTGTATGTCAACTAAATTCTATCGTGATTCAGTAGTAAACAGCATGACCAGTCATCACTAAAAGCAGGCAAAGAACAAAAATTTAGGCAGATGATTGAAATCTTAAACAAAGTTTTTTAGGAGCTTTTGCAACTGTATATCAGGAGAACTTCTGTAGGATAAGAAAAGCTTCAGATAAACCCTTTTGTGAGGGTAAATTTCTATCTGATGAACTTCTGTAGGAACAGAAAAGCTTTTGAAGAAGGTAGGAAGCCAACAGTACCTTATTCTCAAACAAAATTGCAAAACGCTCATCTTTCAAGATATCGCTGCTTATTCCTTTATTTTTCTTTTTCTTCTTTGTCATATTCTCATCATCAGCATTCTCCCCTTCACGATCTTCTGCCTCCTGTTCTTTTAGCAGACGAGGTGTTAACTTTTGGTAGCTTCCTTTTGAGCTGCACAAACAACGCATATATACAGCTACGCATAATAGGGGGTTCACCAACTAGTCAGTTGAAGTTGGTAGAAGAAAGGTGAAAAAGGAGAAGGAACAAACCGTAATACGAGAGTCCCGCTCTGCCTTCATCTTCTCTTGCTTCTGCTTTTCTCTGTAAGCTTCATACTCAAATGGATCGGCAAGAGCTCGAGCCTGCAAAAAACACAGAAGTTGGGAACTTAGTAAAGAACCCAAACTTCCTAGACAAATGAGAATGCTTGGTTTGCACACACTGCTATGCAGCGGACGTAATGAGCTATATGCTACCCAGATGTTGATGTCCAAAATAATTAAAACCCGTGGAGTTACTAGTCATATGAAGTGTAAATGGAAAGGGTAAAGAATAAACACAACCGCATGATAATGCAACATCATACAATGACACGAGTGTAGAATGATTTGCATACTGTCAAGCACATACCACCGAGAAAAGAGAGGAAAATGCTTTAAGCATCACAAAATCAAGTATTCTAATAAAGATAACTACTGTTAACCAATAAGACACATTTCGAGCCCATTTGGCAACCTCAAGTAGCTCGTAAAAGAGTTTCTCTGTTTTTGTGATTGCCTTGGGTGCCCAAAAATGTCTTCCCTACAATTACGAAACGGCTTTACCTTTTTATACAGTCGGTAATCTATAAAGTATCCATGCATGTACGCTCTTAACAGATTGGTTCCAATTAAGTCTGTCAAATTCAACCGTTCAAGGTCCTCTGTAGTCAAAAATTTGTAATCATCATGTATGGTGGTTTGTGAATTCTCTTCCATCTCTTCCTACAGAGAAGAACATCAAATTTTCAGTTAATGAATAAAAAGCATGCAAAAAATAATGCAAAATAAAGAGAGTAAATGTTAAGCTATCACACCGTTATATTCTCAAGGTAAGAGCACCACTTTGGAGCAGGACCTAATCCAGGAATGAAATAAGCCGGTATCTGACTGCTGTCTAAAGCCAATAACATCAAACCGCTATTCTTAAAAATGCAAATGTCATTTATGCTCCCAGTGGTTGGTTCTATACTGGTCATATTCTCGCCCTGTGGAAAAGGTAAAAGTCACCAAAAACCAAATATAGTTACTTGGTTTCTCAAACTGGACTTGCAAGGTTATGAGGAAAGCACATGAATTATTAATTACATAACTCATTTGCATAATATACTTTATCTACTGTTTTTAAATACAATATGAATGAAGCACATGAATTATTAATTACATAGCTCATTTGCATAATATACTTTATCTACTGTTTCTAAATACAATATGAATGAAACAAATACATAAACATAAAATTAATGTATTCCCATGCATACATTTTAAGAAAACCAAATGTTTCCGTGTCGCCAAAAAATGATCATAGTAAGCATAAGCATAGATAATTAACAGTTAAGGTCAAGAGAAGGCAAATCAAAAGTATAAATTAAGACAAGAGTAACAAAATTATATCAATAAATTAATATATCTACTCCAAAATGTATGAAAATAAGGAAAAGATCGAGAATTAGTTATTTCATTACATTTGATAATGATTTAATAACAACTTTTAGTATCGGCATGACCTGTACAAAAATACAGGTATGCATATGGACAGTTAAATGAATGCACATATCACAAATGCAAACACATATATCTTTGATTTCTTGGCAGAAAAAATAAGAACTCACTGTATTGGGATCCCAAATCCCGACTATATGACTATCGTGATTAATCAACTTGGGTTCGGTGAAGTTAAGAGTCGATGCCACTTGATACCCAATATTGGACTACCGTACCTATAATCCAATCAAGATAATTATTAACCAAAATAGCTTTAACAATGACCAGAGAGAAATGGATATAAACTATGATTAATCACCATCAAAACAAATATTGAAAACTCACATGTGATCCTTAACTCTTATGGGATTGGACATACGCAAGTCATAAATTGATATCTGCATTTTAACCAGCAAAATATAAATACATAGGCAGTAGACAAGTGAAAGCCCGAAGAAGTATGATCGGAATTTTAGATAACAAAGGTACATCAGAGTATAAACTACGATAACAAAAGAAAGAAAATCAATGAAACTGTTTGAATAGAATGGAGCAATCATATTTAAGGTTACAAAAACTCGAACTTTAAATGTAGGGTTACACAGAATGCTAAGGAAGTAAGGAGCTTTAACAGTTGACAGTAACCAAAGATATAGAGCTACTCTTAGCATGTTTGGCATCAAAATGAAATTCACATATATATATATATATATATATATATATATATATATATATATATATATATATATATATATATATATATATATATATATGAGACTCTTTGTGCTATTAAGAGCACGCGACCATTGTGCTCCTAAGTTTTTAACCGCCCATCAAATTTGATCGGTGGTTTGGGTGAAAGGAGAAGAGTAATTGGAGAGAAATTAGGTTTCTCAATTTCTCTCTAATTTCTCTTCTCCTATTCACCCTAACCACCCATCAAATTTGATGGGCGGTTAAAAACTTAGGAGCACAAGGGCCGATGTGCTCTTAATAACACGTAGCCTTTATATATATATATATATATATATATATATATAGAGAGAGAGAGAGAGAGAGAGAGAGAGAGAGAGAGAGTTGAGCTAGAATGCTATAGATAGCAAACCGACATTTTGTCACCCATTTGTTTTCGATGATGGAGCCTCCAAATTGATGATCGATGTTGAATATGATCTATACCATTTGACGTATTTAGAAATCAAATTTCATACATTTTCGATATTGTTCTCTTATCCATCGAGTGGACATAAAAATGAGCAGTGAAAATGAATATTCTTAAAAAAATGATGATAGGAGTCTTGTAATCAAGATCAAAAGTATAGATCTTGTTTTAAATAGTTTAAAGAATTTTCTAACTAAAATTCAATCGATTTAGATATCTTTACACCGTTAAACAAGAAAACGCCTCATATCGACCATTAAAATTACAAATTTTGAAACCCTTTGATCATTAGGCAAATGATATCGAAAAGATTTGAAATTTAATTTCTAAATACTTCAAGTGGTATAGATCATGTTCAACGGTGCCGATCGTCGATTTGGAGGCTCCATCATCGAAAACAAATGAGTGGCAAAAGTGCTTGGGTTTGCTATCGATAGCATTCTAGCTCAATTTTATATATATATATATATATATATATATATATATATATATATATATATATATATATATATATATATATATATATATATATATATATATATATAAAATTGAGCTCCTATACTTTTAAAAGTATCAAGTCATTGGTGCTTATAAGTTTTTAGCTCTTGGATTAATAGATGTGCGGTTAGGATGATGTGGGCCCCCTTGGGTTAAGTGGGTGGCTGCTTGCATAGTATAATCTAAAGGATGACAATGATCAAAGTTATAGATCTAACGGTAAAAAATTCACAAGCACCAAGTGCTTAGTGCTTTTACAAGCACCATGGCGGACTCTATATATATATATATATATATATATATATATATATATATATATATATATATATATATATATATATATATATATATAGAATTAGAACTACTATACTATATAGTAGGAGCTCCGTACTATAGTCTTGTTTTCGATCTTAGGGTGTTCAAATTAATGATCCACATCGTTAAATATGATTTAGAGAGAGAGAGAGAGAGAGAGAGAGAGTCGACTATGGTGCTTTTGAAAGCACCAAGCACTTGGTGCTTTTGAAAGCACCAAGCACTTTGTGCTTGTAAGTTTTTCGTCATTAGATCTACCCCTTTGACCATTTCCACCCATTAGATCATACTATTCAATCAACCATCCAAATAACCCTAAAGGACCACTATCATTCTAACGCACATCCCTAAATCCAAGAGCCGAAAACCTACAAGCACCAATGACTTTACTTTTAAAAGCATAGGAGCTCAACTCTCTCTCTCTCTCTCTCTCTCTCTCTCTCTCTCTCTCTCTCTCTATATATATATATATATATATATATATATATATATATATATATACACATATAGTCCCACTATGCTATTAATAGCACAAAGCACTTGGTGCTACCAAGTTTTCCGCCGTTAGATCTACCCTTTTGATCATTTTCGTCCGTTAAATCATACTATTCAACCAACCACCCACTCAACCCTAGGGGTCCACATCATCCTAACCACCCATCTCTTAATCCAATGGCCAAAAACTTGGTAGCACCAATGACTTGGTGCTATTAATAGTATATTAGCCTAGTTCTATATATATATATATATATATATATATATATATATATATATATATATATATATAAAAAGTACAAATACGACAAATAGAACACTAGAGTGCTAAAGCAATTAAATAGATAAGGCATCACATAGGCAATAGGACCTAGGTTATAAATAGCGGGTACATAGCACTTTGGGGGGTCGCATACATAGTGCGTGCTACGAACCAAATGACAGGTTTCACAAAAAACCATATAATCTGCCTATATTCCTCGTAGAAAATACATATAACTTAGAAGAAGAGACAACCATTATCTTTTTTCAAAATATTATGATTTAGCAAACCAAAAAAAACAAAAAAAAAACTCTAAAATCTTTAACCAATTTACTGTGTTTGATCATTTAATTTAACTTCAAAACCCGACCCGATAAGACATTTTGACCCATTTGCAATTTCCACACTTTTGGGCACATAGAACCCACTTCGATTCGACTCCGCTTTATAGCATCTGGTTTAGCAGGCCCAACGCCGCTAAAGCAGCTGCAACAAATCCACTCTGCTAAATCTCGTTCTAAATGTTATAGCGTAGCAGTAGCATAGTAATTCTGCTATAGCGGTTGCTATTTAAAACATTGATTAGGACAGTCCTAAAACCATGGAAACGGTTGGTTTTGCTCATTAGAGCTCATCTCCATGAGTTGACTTTTATGTAATTTTAGAGAAGTTTCGCTTCTTTTTTAATATTTGGGGGCCTGGTGTTTAGTATCTTGCTCTACATAGATTGAAGTACTAAGAAACAAAACTACTAAGTTTTTGGATTTTTACTGAATAAATCACACCACTTTTTGATGATTACTGATGTTAAATCGATATTCGCTGTAGGATCATTCCAACAACTTCATATTTTCAGAAACATATAGGCATGAAAAGCTAATGAAAATAAGTGTTTCCTTAAGTTCTCACTATTCACATTATTAGCTCAGTATTCACTGCATTATCTTATATTCTTATGTTGTACAGAGGAAAGAGAAAGAAACAAAGGAACACATAATGGTCTTGTTAAGTATTATTCATAAAAGAGAGGTGTGGAACTTCAATACTATGAAGCCCACCTGCCCCTTGAAATTCTTTGTAACAATATGTTTTCAAATAAGCTCATATGGCCTTTGCAAATGCCTTCGCAATTAGACAAAAAAAGGACTCCCATTTGTCTCATCTATTCTAACAAGATATAACTTCTAAGTATCTGCAAAATGAGCATATCATCCTAGCCCAATATAGTTGCACATGTGAAGCTCTTTTATAAACTTTATATATATATATAGAGAGAGAGAAAGAGAGAGAGAGAGAGAGAGAGAGAGAGAGAGAGAGAGAGAGAGAGAGAGAGTTGAACAAGGATACTATTAATAGTTATATGAATAGTGGTTATTATCCGCCTTTCCACCCTTGGATTATTAGTATTCCATCAACGCCCACTAAACCCTAAGCATCCAAGGGTGTAAAAAGCGAATAGTAAATACTATTCTTATACTATTAATAGTATTCTAGCTCCATTACATATATACACACACACTAAGAGAGAATGATTAGAGCATTCCTTCATGTTGATTATGAGGATAATTAATAATGCTATTTCAGAAAGCCTTTGGTACTGAAAGCAAATTTTTATATTACAAGAGAAGGCATTCCATGTTCATTTGCTAAGCAATTAGCTTCCAACAAAAATTACTTTGTTAAAATTATGCAACAGAACTTGGATAGAATGTATATACTACATGTGATATTTTGTTTAACATATTTATTTGTATAGGAATTACTATTGCTTATTTATAGTGCTAGCGAGGTATTCTTCTTCACATACAGTAATAAATCTGAAAATAAAAGCAGTACAATACAAAAAGAACACATACAAATGCCAATGGAGAAGGCAATTTATATCTTAATGGAATGACAGCATGTGAAGATTATGGCATGTCACTTCAGAAAGACTTCTCAAACACTAGAAGCCAAAATTAACAAAATAATAATAATGATGTAAAAACCATACCTTTCCAGTACTGCTCCCAACAGCCATGAGGTAGCCTTGAGATTCATCAAACTACAGAGCTGTTACCTCCTGGGGAAACCAAAAATATTTTAAACAAAATCTTCTGTATGAAAGAAAAGGGGGAAAAAATTACTAACACAAAATAAGCAAAACACTTACCTGGCCTATGTCATCAGGAGAAGAAGCAGTACTGATTCTACCAACAGAAGATTTCTTCCTCATATCAAAGCACTCAACAGCACCATCCTCACCACCACAAGCAACAAGCCCATGAATATTGCTGAAATTATCCAAGAAGACAAAAAAATCATACATGATTTACCGACAAACAAACATGTCAGACAATATGCAAATAAATAGCAGGTCCAACCTTCGAGAGACGACATTTATTGCAGGTGATTGAGAGGTTAGTGAGGATAGAAAACGTCCCTGTCAAAATGCATATCATAGAAATAAAAGTAAGGATTTCATTTTATAAGAAATAGTATGTTAACTATAAAATGATGATTCTAACAGCAATACTTAAAGATGCAACTAACTATGGTACTTATTGCCAGTCTATAAAATTGAATTTGCTATATCAACAAGACTCTGTACCCACTTGAAATAACCCAAAATCATCAAAAATAAGCTGGGGATTTTGGAATTTGCATCAGAATCAGAGAATACCAAATGATACTATAATGTAGAATGGAACTAAGAGCAAAGAAAATGTAAAAAAAAAAACCTTTTTGTCAATGCCAAAAGGACCTAGTCAGTATAAAAGAGCAAAAGGAGGATTATTGATACTAGCATTTGTCTCACACTAAAAGTTGCTATCAATAACCTCTCCCTGATTGCCATTCATAGACTATGAAAATTGCTACCAAAAACATCTCTACATAACAACATCAACTAATTTTAGTCAAGTGCTAGTAATGCCGCAATATCAAACAAACAAATACATACAAGCAATAAAAACCATAGAGCTATCCTTGCATGTATTGACTAAATATACAGACATAAACAATGTACAGATATATAAAGCCATCTATCTATTGCCCCCGTCCCCCTCTTTTTTCTCTCCCTCAATTAAACAGTAAAGAAAGTTTTTTGCCTTCTCTTCATATTCAATATCAGAATACTACTAAATATGGCTTAACACAATGATGTCCAACTTTCACTTTGCATATACAGTACCCTAGCCAGTAGTCACTGAGCAAAATTCAAGGCGGCGTATATGAAGCATGCTTAAAAGGTTAAAAAAAGAAAAAGAAAAAAGAAAAAACAATTATTAAGCTCAAAGATAATAGGTGACCTGTTCCAAATTGATTCTGTACAGATCTGGTGAGGAAGCAGCACATAGCAAGTCGCAGGACCAGCAATCATATGCAATATCCCTTCCCATCCTGGTAAATAGAAAAAAATTAGTCTTTATGCAATCTCAACAGTCCAACAGCAACCTGACTATTCAGTCTTTCAGGAATAGCATAAGACCTATGCAATTAAACCCTCCTATACCAAGCGAGTATAGAAAGAAACATTGTATCATGCAAATATTCAAAGACCGAGAGAGAGAGAGAGAGAGAGAGAGAGAGAGAGAGAGAGAGTGTTTAAACTAACCTCGGAATTCTCAAGATATAGTGGCTTCCATACTTTGCATGTAGGCAAACAGAATGATCAGAACATAAAAATGCCATCTTCGAATAGTCTTCATCTAATACCTATATAAGAGATCATGACCCTAATTAGTTACCACATCAATGACAATTATAAGACTCTACAATTTAAAAGGCCGCTCACTAACCTAAAATACCTAGAAAATACATATAAAGGGAGAAGGTTATCAGCAAAGAGTCTATTCTGTGAATCCAATAAAGAAGTGCATGATACAACTTGAAACTTTGTTGCAAATCTTTCTCAAGGAATAATACACGCAACAAAAAGCAATTACGATTTGCAAATCACAGGAAAAGAACTGTGACTAAATTTACTCCGCCTAGGTATTTGTAAGATAGGAAGCACACTAGATTTAAGTTGTTTATATCTTTGCATGAGCAGGTAGATGTAAACAGATGGACTAAGTAAAGACTGCTACTTACTAGGACTTTTTACAGTGGTACTTCAATAAATCAAGGCTACTCAAAAAAGAATGTAGTATTTCAGAATATTACTAGCACTTGATACACCATTGGAGCAACAAGAACCAGATCGTATTGCCCTTGTACTAAGGCCCTATTAGGCCCTTCTCTTCTGCAGGACAGAATGATGTTTGAGGAATTGTTACTTGAGCCCAAATTGCTTCTCTATGCAAAATCAGAAGCTCGGCAAAAGTGTAACAACCTAACCCGCTAGCAATAATAACTTGTTGGGCCCAAACCACCGGCCCAAAATGCTTAAGCCCAATTAGTATGTCTAGCCTAGTCAAGCTTATATACTCCTATATCTAGCCATAACTATCCGATGTGGGTTTATGGGGGTGCCATATACGCCCCCCGTTTAGGCTCTGACGTCCTTGTCAGTCCTAAACACACACACGACCAAGATCAACGAGCGATGTGAGACTTGTCTCGCTAGCCTTGTCATTCCGACCGTGACTAGCCTTTGTCATTCACCGACCACTGGCTTAGTACGTCATTCAAATCGACTCGGAAAGACTCATCTCACACTTCTAGCTAGTGAACCGGATCGATATCAAGTGTAACAACCTGACCCGCTAGCAATAATAACTCGTTGGGCCCAAACCACCTGCCCAAAATGCTTAAACCCGGTGATTATGTCTAGCCTAGTCAAGCTTATATACCCCCACATCTAACCATCACTATCCGATGTGGGATTATTGGAGTGTCACAAAAAGCCACAAAAATTTTCTATATGTGAATGCAAATGAAAGAAAAGAAGAATGAGAGCCTATAAAAGATGACATTGTTAAAGCTCCCTCAAAATCTCGATATCTCATTTAATTTTCCCACCATGCGAAGCTACAAACCAAGGATTAAAGTATCGGCCGTGCCACACCGTCTGCGGCACGTGCGTGCTGCCCCAAGAAAGGGGCACGGTACAGGGAGGGTCTCGGACCCCCCGTGTGCCGCGGCACCCCCGCGCGTGCCGCACGAGACAAAGCGGCATGCATGAGGGTGCCGCGGCACTATGCCGTCTTGCCGACTTTTTTTTTGGCTTTTTTTTTTGGCTTTTTCTTTTTCTTTTGTTCTCTGGGGTATCGAGCCCCCCGGGCCACCTATATTGTCATTTTTTTTCACTTTGTTGTCTTTTTTTCAACTTTTTTTTCTTTTTGGCGGATGCCTTTTTTTTTTTACTTTTTATTTATCAATACCAGCACTGACATCTATTTTTTCTTCGCAAAATATTTTGTCAAAAATTATCGCACCACGAAGCTTTCGGTGAATCAAGGGAACAAAAATCGATCTTCTAAACAAATTTTGATCAGATATTTTTAAAGAGAATAAAAAAATAAAAAATATGGATGCAATATCGGGAATATATGACTTTTTCACAAATACACGCAATACTTATATCAACATTGTCAAATAAATCTTATATCCGCAGATGACAATAGGCCATATAATCAAGCACGACGATCTATGTCGAATTAAGAAATCATTTCTATGTAAAGATGTAAATTTAAATAATTATTGTACTTGTGAATTTTATTATTGTATTTTAATTTCTATTTTACATCAAGTATAGTTGTATTTTATTTACAAAAAGCTTACATGCATATTAATTGATGAGTATAGTAAGGTATACATAATAAATATTCATAATTATTTATTTAAATCTTTCAAAATAATATTATAAAAGTTTATTAGAACTAAAAAAATTGAAATAAGTTTGTGACAAAACGTGCCAGTAGGAGGTCATGCGTATCTATCGGCACGCAAGTGTGCCTGTACCGTACCGTGCCAGGGACATAACGGCATGCCCCCGTGCCACAACACTTTAAATCTTGCTACAAACTATTCAGTTTTTCAGATGCTTTACTAGAGGTGGGTATGATACAAAACAAAATGAGAAGCTAGGTCCCACAAGCACTAAATCATGTCGGCTCATGCCATCCATTTCAAGCTGATGTCACCCATGCAAATGGTAGCATCCCAAAATGTATCGACTTCTGCCATGCTCCATGCCAAAATAGAGTGATCCTTGATTAAAAGGACGTGTATAAATATCATGAGCTCCCAAGAGAAGGAACCAATGGCACAGAAGAAAGATACGAATGTGCAGAGAAAAGGACCAACATTGCTTCAACTTTGACGGAATGTATTTTAAATGATTCAGAGGTGCATATAGTTTTATACAATGCCTACATTTAGTTCTCAAGCAAATTTCAAGCAAATATATAGGATACTTGTACGGATAGTCCATCAGAACTAATAGGTTTGTCCACTTAGAATGTGCAAGATAATATGAAACAAAAGCCCACATCAACTGTTGATGCCACATTAAGATAAAACAAGATGGAGAGAAAATGGATTTGTGCCATTTGATTGCTCCAATTCGTAATCCAGATTTTACAGCACTCTGTTAAGCTGAATGGCTTTATCATCAACTGAAGCACCATTATGGACATGAAGATTAAATGTACTGGTCTAGGCTGACCAAATAAGCGAGCTCACACTCAAAAGAAAGGATCTCTAGAATTATGCAAACACTCAACTCACACCCAATATTTCTAAGTTTAAAATTTTTCAGGTCATCAACAAAAATGATAGGGTCACAAATGCTTCTCACCAAAAAATTTTAAAAAAAATAGCAATTAAAAGAAAATAAAAATTTTAAACACCCCAAACAATCAACTTTAGTAGAAACATTACAGACTGAACATCTAATAATACAAATTTGAATTTGTAGTCCGTAAAATCTTTGAACCTGCCTTATATCCTGATATTTCCATAAATTTCCAAACCTTAGGAATGAAAATTCGTAAAGAGGCTTATTTGTTGCAACTCACCACTTAAAAGAACAAAATTATCTCCTTGAACTGCCAAATACTAAAATTTGAGCTACTGTGCTTCATCAACAACACAAGGGAAAAAATCAAATACGTTTAATAATGGCTTGTATATAAGAAAAATAGTTGGCCTATCAAAAGGTGGCATTAAAGTTTGTAAAATAACAAAGAATATTGCACAAGCAACAAAAGAAGTGGAAATAAGATAAAAAATATTCTTGGTCCAAAATAGGGAAACAAATACACAATAAGACAAGGGAAAAATGAGAACATTAGAGGGATACGGAAATTTATAATTTACGAAATGAGGTGCCTTTCAAACTTCATTGACAACTGTTTCAACTCGTATACTTTTACTTGTGGAGGATAAATACCTAAAACAAATTGACTGCATTAACATGTTTCAATTCAAATAAAATCATGGTTGCCTAAAACAATATACCAAATGACTGCATTTAACATGTTTCAACTCAAAAGAAATCATGGTCACAAGAAGCACACAAATTCCACCACCACCATGCGCTAGAAAGGCATGATTTCACAGTTTACAATAGAAGAGAACAATTCACTCTCATTACATTAACTACAACCATATGAAGAAAGATGATTACGAACTCATGTACCTGATGCAATAACATACTCTCCATCAGGAGTTGCCTTAATTTTAGTTGTTGCTGTCTCAAAACTTAGGTCCTGGATTAGGTCCACTCTTTGCTGATAACCTAATCCTCGATAAAAGGAAAAACATTACATTAGTTGAAAATCATAAAAATCTCTCAAGCCATCATATAACAGTTAAAGAAAATCTTACAACATGAAAAATAGCAAAGAAGAAAGAAGATAAGAAATTTTGTTTTAAAAAAAAGGTTCCAATCATTCAGCCAATTTCCTTGACCTTAATCCCGCTACATAAGAAATATTACTGCAACCAACCTAGGACGCTCGCTAACTATAGAGTAACACATACGAACGATTTCTCAACTAAATAAAATCCAAAGAGCACAATTTTCAAATCAATGCAATTAGCAAAAGCCCAAAAGTGACTACAAGTGCTGAAAAGAAAAGTACGAAAGTTTGTGATATTAATCTATTTTTCAATTGAAAGAGCAAACTATAGAAAGTCAAGAAGAACAAAATAAAATAACAAAGGGTAAAGATTAGATCAAGTCGATAAAACTTTAGGAGGTTTAGGAAGCAATCAAGCAAGTGCCCAAAAAAATGCCAATGCAAACATCATTTAGTTGATGAACATAAAATTTTTGCCTATTATTGCAGTCTTCCCTGGTTCTTCCAATTCTATAGATATGATAGAGTTAGAAAATCACACAATGAAGGGTTCAGTCATTACATTGTAATGCAACTTATCAAACTTCTCTTGCAATACATTAATCCACTTATTTTCCCCAATGGCCATCCATATGATCAATATTAACAATATTACCAACAAAAACTGATACTATCAAATCAAAAGAATTGTGAATTTATGTCTGGAGACAAATGAAAGATAAAAATCAAAAGTGAATTCTCGGTATTAATTTTCTCCCTTTGTTCTTCTTTATGAACCTGATGTTATACCTACCGATTTCTATCTAAAAACAATTTTTTTTCAAGTTTTTAACAATATTTCTCTATGATTAAATGTCTTTTAACCAACCCAATATAAAATTTATAAAATATAATTATTTGAGAGAAAAAACCCAACTTCCCATTCATCAAACTAGGATCATATTATCGAAAAAATATGAAATTTTTCACAATTTGTAAATCGGAAAGCATAAATCATCAAATTGTGCTACTTTACAAACATAAATAAAGAGAAAGACGGAACAACCAGAATTGTATAGGGTTAGAAGAGGACCTTTGTCCTTGCGAAGGGCTCTTTGTGTAAGATACCGAACTTCAAAAATCGTGAAGTTGCGGTAGAAGGTAATATATCGGATTCTTAATTTTAAAATAAATATAAATAAAAATAGTGTGAGATACTATTTTTATTGCATTCATAGAAGTAAAATATGAATCGGTTTGACACTGTGCGAAATCGGAGCGAAAACGGGAGATTTAGAATTTTACGTTGGAAACGGGATCGATAAATTAGCGAAAATGCGATGTCGAGAAAATTATGAAAACTGGGGGATATGTCAAGATTATTTATATGAGGCTAGATTTAAAGTTTCATGCTAATCGGACACCCGGAAGATGAGAAATAAAATCCGAATGCTATCTAATAGCGATTATGGTTCGGTACAATTTTCGGTGACCAAACGGGGTCGAAATCGAAAGATTAAAGTTTCTTGTGTTAAGTTAAGTAAAACCGAACATAGTTCAAATTTGAGCTCAATCGGACGTTAGAAGACGGACAAAAAAAATCAAAGCTTGACCAAAAATTGAGGTGAATAGTGTCTTTTTTTTGGGTGGCTTATTAAAGAAGCTGTTGCTTCTTCTCCTCCCCAAACCGAGCCACACACACACTCCCACACACTCACGCATACAAGGAGGGAGAGAGAGAATCCTCTCTTTCTCTCTCTAGATCTCTCAAAAAATTTGAGGGCTTTGGTGGAGATCGACGCGTGGAAGTGAATCGTAGTCATCTTCTTCGCTTTCTCCTTGATTTGGAGCACATTTTGAGGTGAGTTCCTTGAACCCTCTCATGGTAAAGTTTAAGGGCATCAATTATATGCTCTAATAATGGGTTTAGTGGAACTCCTAGATGCTAAATAAGTGTAAATTGCATGAATCAACTTCCAATTTGGAGTATTTTTGCAATATTGAGCACCTAGGGTTAGAAATGCTAATTTTGGGAATATTGGGTATTGATCTATTTTGATCACATATCTGACATATTGTTAGGTATCTGAACGCGTAGGAAGCGACGGTTCGTCAATCCGACGAGCGGTTTGACTGATCCGAGCAAAACAAAGGCTCGAAGTTGACAATTGGCCAGAGTCAAAGTTGAGTTTAAAGGCTTCGAGAGCGACGTTCTGACTTCGTGGAACACTCCAAAAGGTGGGGGGTGCCATTCCGAAGCCGTCGGGTTACCTTCTATGTTTAAGTCTCATCATTGGTCATTTTGCATATACATGTATATATGTGTAGTTTCATGCATAGTAAGGTTTTGTAGTCGTTTTATTATTCTTGCATGCTTCTCGATATTGTAGCATCAAATGATTTGACAAGTTAATATAGGAGGCATGAGAATTATTGTATGACATTGAACCTAGAGATAAGTTAGAAAAGAACTTGATCTTGCATGAATGACATTGAATTATGACATAGTGTAGAAAACACTAGTGACATATGATTCAAGTATAGAACTTGATAAATGAGATTGACATTATGACATAGTGTAGAAAACACTAATGATATGTGATTCAAGTAGAGAACTTGATGAATGACAATGACGTATGACATAGTGTAGTGACACTAGTGACATGAAACCAAGTAGATTACTTGATGACAATGATATTGAACATAGTGTTAGAAAACACATGTACAGTGATACCCTTGTATGGATGCCCTCCAAAGTGGAGGAGATGATCATACTCACACAGTATGCTCAGTGCTCGTGGTTGGTCGCTCCACACGAGTAGTGCGAGTCTCCGGAGGTCTTGGCACGTGATTCGATAGGGATAGCCTATGTGGGGTCCCGAGGGATAGCCTATGTGGGGTCCCGAGGGATAGCCTATGTGGGGTCCCGCAGACAACCCATTGGGTTGAGTTGTGTTGAGTCGTGGGCGTGCCTACGGGCTAGCCATGGATTGGGTAATAATTCAAGAACATAAAAAGTATTTCATACATACTCGATTGGAACATAGTAGCATGTTAGATATTTCATAGCTACATCATGATCTTGTTGTTTCAGGCATAGCAGTAGTTGCATTTCTTTTATAGTGCATTTATTTACAGCTTTCAAGTTAATTATCTATCTATCTATCTGCTTTTGCCTGCTTAGACCTAGTGGGGAGATCGGTGGGGTCGGTGGCCGAGCCCACTGGGAACTAAGGAAGTTAGTTCTCACCCCACTCAATTACAGGTTCCAGCGCGCGGGCGGGCGGTGAGGATCGCGGTAAGGGTATCGCGCCCTAGTTGGTAGCAGCCACCTACTTGCATTAGAGCCACCCGTGGTATCATTTTGGGAACATAATTGTATAAAGAAAGGATGTAACCTACATTTTGGGAGATGAATATGTATTTATATTTCGAAGTTAAAGAATGTAAGCAAATGGTTGAATGGTTGTAATAGATAGACTTATCTCTCTTTATGTTACTGGTATATATACTTGTATCTTGCTCTTGTTGCTATTTGCACCTTTAGGTGCATTGTTTAGTCATGTATGTATTAGAATTAAATTTCTGGGCAATTACATGACTTGTTGTTGAGCCTTGGGCGGACGGGGAGAGTCTTTGTCAGTTCGGCGCACGATCGCGTCCCGAGCCAGGACCAAAGTGGTAGCGGTCTCGGGGCGTGACAGGTTTAAGATGGTATCAGAGCAAATAAGAGCAAGTAAAGAGAGAGTCTAGGATGGACCTAGGAGACCCTAGGACGGTGAACCTTAAGGCTATAATTGCGTGAGAGAAACGTGGACCTGTGCCGTGCGGCGGAAGTTAATTCGATTGGGTCGAGGTGATGGTTGGTATGTCTCTAGTTGTGAATAGAGACAGATCCAAGTGGTACTAGTTCTTGGCTTGAAGTGGTTGTGTTGGCGGCCGACAACACGACGCCGAGAGTCGAGGACGAGTGCACTTGCGAGCTTCCGCCCGATTTGTAATAATTATTCGTTATATGTCGAATTTGCGACCGGGTGTTGGTTAAAGAATTAACCAAATTGTTGTGTTTTCAGGAGCTATGGCACCTAGAGGACGCCCCCGAAAGAACCCTGCTCCGGCACCGCCACCTGAGGCGCCAGAGCCTGGACGAGCTGAGCCTCCTTTGGTACCCGAGGCGCCGGGTCCTAGCGAGGTCCAAGAGTTGCGGACGCAGATGACTGCGTTGACCAGTCGGTTCGATAGGCTCCAGGAGCTAATGGAGCAGCAGATAGCAGCGACGGCCGCGGCGGCGGCCGAGGATCGTGATCCACCAAAGACCCGGCGCGTGTGCTCGAGACGGCGAGGGCGGGGGGTGTGGCAGCAGTTCCGGTGACGGCATGTCCTCCACCGGCGATTGCACTTCTGGCGGCGTCGGGTTCGGCAACCCCCGATGCATCGGCCGAGGAGACGGAACAAGGCGGCGGTGACGGCCCTTATCAAGTTCATGAAGTTCCACCCACCAATCTTTGAGGGCGGACCAGTGGAGCCGGCGGTAGTGGAGTCATGGATTGACTCAATGGAGTCGCAGTTCGTGGATTTCCGTACCCCGGACGAGGACAAGGTCTACTTCGCCGCTCATTGTCTTGGTGAGCCAGCGAAGGTGTGGTGGAAGCGAATGAAGCGAGATCGACCGTCGGATCTTCCACCTCCGACGTGGGAGGAGTTCAAGAAGGCAGTATACGCCAACTACTTCCCTGATACAGTGAAGCGAAAGCTACAGGAGAAGTTCAGGACTTTGAGGCAGGGAGACCGCTCCGTGGCGGAGTACGAGCAGGAATTCTCCCACATTATAGACTGTGTTCCGGAAGTTGTACGAGACGACCGGGACAGAGCGGACTGGTTCTTGCGAGGACTTAGGCCGAGTATTTATCGAGCGGTGCAGATCTTGAAGCTCAACACTTATGCCGAGATCTTTGATCGCGCGCTTTGGGCAGAGCACGGTGACGCCCATGTGCGCGAGGAACGTGAGCTTTTGGCGGCCTCCAAGGACAAAGGAAAGAAGCGATACGGTGGTCCTTCGGGGACAATCGAGTTCTAAGAAACCCCTGAAGAACCCGCGAACGCAGTCGTGGAGTCGCGGGCCGCAGCGATGTACTATATGCGGTGGCGGAAATCATCGAGCACATCAGTGTAGGCAGCGCCAGGGCAAGTGCTACAATTGTGGGCAAGAAGGACATATCAGCCGCAACTGTCCAGCAAAGGCCCAGTCTGCCCCGTCTGTGGCATCGACTCCAGCGACACCGGCTTACTACGGAGGAGCTCCACCTGCTGCTGCATCGGCGGGACGCGTGATGGCTCCGCGTCAGCCCGAGTTGACACGACCAGCGCCGAGCGGACGGGTGTTCGCCGCTCAGGCTCAAGCTGAGGAACCTGCCGAAACTGAGCAGCGTGATACGGTGGCAGGTATGGTTTTAATTAACGGAGTTCGCTCCAGAGCTTTATTTGATACGGGTGCCACTAATTCAATTATAAGTAAATCATTTGCACGAACTCATGATATGGATATAAAGGCATGCGAGAAGGTGTGGCGAATGGATAGCCCGGTTCGGTAATCCATATTTATACGGAATGTCCCGTGCATGTCCCGGTGCGGATAGGTGACGGATAATGCCAATACGGACCCTAGTGCTCAAAGGGTTGGAGAAATTCGACGTTATATTGGGCATGGACTGGCTCTCGAAATATTATGCGTTGATCGACTGTAAGGAGAAAGTGATCACGTTTCGTGAGCCAGGACAAGAGGAGCTGGTTTACGAGGCGTGTAAGAGTTCATGCTTCGCCGCGACAGTGTCAGCGACGAGAGCGAGGAAACTAGTGAGCGGTTGCGCAGCCTACTTGGCGACCGTTGTAGAGGTTGAACGGGTAACCCCAGTACTTGAGGATCTATCGGTGGTCCGGGAATTTTCTGATGTATTTCCTGCCGAGTTGCCGGGAATCCCACCAGAACGGGAAATCGAGTTTGTAATTGACTTGGTTCCCGGGACTGCGCCGATTTCGAAGGCTCCATACCGAATGGCACCGGCGGAATTAAAAGAGTTGAAGGATCAGTCGTTGGATCTCCTTGACACGGAATTTATCCGGCCAAGTGTATCGCCGTGGGGAGCCCGGTACTATTTGTGCGGAAGAAAGATGGATCGTTTCGACTTTGCGTGGATTATCGCGAGTTGAACAAGGTCACAATCAAGAACAAATATCCGCTGCCCCGAATCGATGATTTGTTTGACCAGTTACAGGGGTCGAGTGTTTACTCGAAGATTGACCTCCAATCGGGCTATCATCAGTTGAGAGTTAAGCCGGAGGATGTTCAGAAAACCGCATTTCGTACGCGGTATGGACACTATGAATTCACGGTGATGCCGTTTGGGCTTACCAATGCCCCGGCAGCATTCATGGACTTAATGAACCGTGTCTTCGGGAAGTACCTAGACCGGTTGTGGTAGTCTTCATAGATGACATGCGGTCTATTCCCGATGATGAGGAACATGCGGAGCATTTGCGCTTAGTACTTCAAATCCTTCGGGAGGAGAAGTTATATGCCAAACTGAAGAAGTGCGACTTTTGGCTGAGGGAAGTTGCATTTCTGGGGCACGTCATTTCCGAGGGCGGAATTTCTGTTGACCCGAGGAAAATAGAGGCAATCAAGGATTGGCCGCGCCCAACGAATGTCACGGAAGTCCGAAGCTTTGTGGGCTTAGCGGGCTATTATAGGCGGTTTGTGGAGGGTTTCTCGAAGATTGTAATCCCACTCACCCGTCTAACTCAGAAAGGCACAAAGTTTGTTTGGAGTGACGAGTGCGATCGGAGTTTTCAAGAGTTGAAGAACAGATTGACTTCGACTCCAGTACTCGCGCTCCCAGTGCAGGGTGAAGATTTTGTGGTTTATAGCGATGCGTCATATTCAGGTTTGGGGTGTGTTCTGATGCAGAACGGGAAGGTGATCGCCTATGCGTCCCGTCGGTTAAAAAGCTACGAGAAGAACTACCCTATCCATGACTTAGAGTTAGCCGCGGTGGTATTTGCTCTCAAGTTGTGGAGACATTAATTGTATGGCGCACGTTGTGAGATATACACGGACCACAAAAGTCTGAAATATTTGTTCACACAGAAGGAACTGAATATGCGGCAACGGCGGTGGTTGGAATTGCTAAAGGATTATGATGTCTCGATCCTTTACCACCCCGGGAAGGCGAATGTAGTCGCCGATGCTCTTAGCAGGAAGTCGGTGGAAAATCTTGCATTGAAGGTTACAGCTCAAGAGCCTTTGTGTCATGAGATGAAGCGACTAAATCTTGAGGTTGTGGCTCCAGAAGTACCGGCTATATTATCGGCTCTTGTTGTTCAACCCACCTTGTTGGAGCAGATTAAGAATCTTCAACCAGCAGATCCTAACCTCCAAAAGGTGCGGCGCGACATTGAGAGTGGACGTGGTGGTGATTTCACCATAGATGCCAATGGCGCACTCCGGTTTCGCAACCGGTGGTGTGTGCCAGAAAATGCGGAAGTTCGAAAGTTGATCCTAGAAGAAGCTTATCGGACTCTTTATACTATGCACCCGGGCGGCACCAAAATGTATAAGGACTTGAAGCTGCAGTACTGGTGGCCGGGGATGAAAGCTGACATTGGGCGCTATGTAGCACAATGTTTGGTGTGTCAGCAAGCGAAGGCAGAGCGCCAATATCCAGCAGGAAAGCTTCAAAGCCTACCTATCCCTGTTTGGAAGTGGGAGGATATCGCAATGGATTTCGTGGTGGGATTGCCTCGTTCGATTGGCGGCCATGACGCGATTTGGGTAATTGTGGACCGTATGTCAAAGTCAGCACACTTTTTGCCGATCCACACTACCTGGTCAGGTGAGAAATTGGCACAGGTATATCTTGATGAGGTGGTTAGACTGCACGGGGTGCCGAGGTCGATTGTGTCAGATCGAGATCCCCGATTCACCTCACATTTCTGGAAGAATCTGCAAGAGGCACTTGGCACACAACTCGAGTTCAGCACTGCATTTCACCCCCAGACAGATGGGCAGTCAGAGAGGACTATTCAGATTCTGGAGGATATGCTGCGGGCGTGTGTCATTGACTATAAAGGAAGTTGGGCCAAGTATTTGCCGATGGCCGAGTTCGCCTACAACAATAGTTACCAAGCTAGTTTGGAGATGGCACCGTTCGAGGTCCTTTACGGGCGGAAGTGCCGATCTCCTGTACATTGGGGCGAGGTAGGTGAACGAGCTACAATTGGTCCTGAGGTATTGCGGGAGGCGGAAGAGAAAGTCCGCCTTGCTCGCCAACGGTTGCTCACGGCACAATTGCGGCAACGAGTTATGCAAATAAGCGCCGAAGAGAATTGGAATTCGCGATAGGAGATCGCGTATTTCAAAGTTTCGCCTATGAGAGGCGTAAGGCGATTTGGAGTTCGAGGAAAATTAAGCCCTCGATATATTGGGCCTTATGAAGTGTTGGAGCGCATTGGTGCGGTAGCGTACCGGATTGCATTGCCACCGCAATTAGCGGACGTCCACAATGTGTTTCATATCTCCAACCTTCGAAAGTATATTCACAACCCCGATCATGCAATGATGTATGAACCGCCGGAGCTTCAAGAAGACTTGAGCTATGAAGAGTTTCCGGTGGGAATTATTGCTCGGGAGGTGCGCAAACTGCGGAATCGTGAGATTCCTTATGTTCGAGTTCGGTGGAGTAATCATGACGATCGTGAAGCCACTTGGGAACTCGAGAGCGAGATGAAGACGCATCATCCTCATTTGTTTGAGGAGTGAGGTATGAATTTAAATTTAAGTTTAAGTCTAAGTTAATATAAGGGTTCGTTTCGAGAACGAAACTCCTTTTAAGGAGGGGAGGATGTAAGATACCGAACTTCAAAAATCGTGAAGTTGCGGTAGAAGGTAATATATCGGATTCTTAATTTTAAAATAAATATAAATAAAAATAGTGTGAGATACTATTTTTATTGCATTCATAGAAGTAAAATATGAATCTGGTTTGACATGTGCTGAAATCGGAGCGAAAATAGG
Organism: Aechmea fasciata; assembly: GCA_025177825.1. Lineage (NCBI taxonomy): Eukaryota > Viridiplantae > Streptophyta > Magnoliopsida > Poales > Bromeliaceae > Aechmea > Aechmea fasciata. Next base: position 9,225,369 of record CM045940.1, on the reverse strand, counting down.
AGATTTAGAATTTTCTGTTGGAAACGGGACTGATAAATTAGCAGAAAATGCACAGTGTCAGAAAATTATGAAAACTGGGGGATATGTCAAGATTATTTATATGAGGCTAGATTTAAAGTTTCATGCTAATCGGACACCCGGAAGATGAGAAATAAAATCCGAATGCTATCTAATAGCGATTATGGTTCGGTACAATTTTCGGTGACCAAACGGGGTCGAAACTGAAAGATTAAAGTTTCTTGCGTTAAGTTAAGTAAAACCAAACATAGCTGTCAAATTTGAGCTCAATCGGACGTTCCGAAGGGCAGACCACAAAAAATCAAAGCTTCAGCCAAAAATTGCGGTGAATAGTGTCTTTTTTTTGGTGGCTTATTAAAGAAGTTTGCTTCTTCTCCTCCCCAAACCGAGCCACACACACACTCCCACACACTCACGCATACAAGGAGGGAGAGAGAGAATCCTCTCTTTCTCTCTCTAGATCTCTCAAAAAATTTGAGGGCTTTGGTGGAGATCGACACGTGGAAGTGAATCGTAGTCATCTTCTTCGCTTTCTCCTTGATTTGGAGCACATTTTGAGGTGAGTTCCTTGAACCCTCTCATGGTAAAGTTTAAGGGCATCAATTATATGCTCTAATAATGGGTTTAGTGGAACTCCTAGATGCTAAATAAGTGTAAATTGCATGAATCAACTTCCAATTTGGAGTATTTTTGCAATATTGAGCACCTAGGGTTAGAAATGCTAATTTTGGGAATATTGGGTATTGATCTATTTTGATCACATATCTGACATATTGTTAGGTATCTGAACGCGTAGGAAGCGACGGTTCGTCAATCCGACGAGCGGTTTGACTGATCCGAGCAAAACAAAGGCTCGAAGTTGACAATTGGCCCGGAGAGTCAAAGTTGAGTTTAGAGGCTTCGAGAGCGACGTTCTGACTTCGTGGAACACTCCAAAAGGTGGGGGTGCCATTCCGAAGCCGTCGGGTTACCTTCTATGTTTAAGTCTCATCATTGGTCATTTTGCATATACATGTATATATGTGTAGTTTCATGCATAGTAAGGTTTTGTAGTCGTTTTATTATTCTTGCATGCTTCTCGATATTGTAGCATCAAATGATTTGACAAGTTAATAAAGGAGGCATGAGAATTATGGTATGACATTGAACCTAGAGATAAGTTAGAAAAGAACTTGATCTTGCATGAATGACATTGAATTATGACATAGTGTAGAAAACACTAGTGACATATGATTCAAGTATAGAACTTGATAAATGAGATTGACATTATGACATAGTGTAGAAAACACTAATGATATGTGATTCAAGTAGAGAACTTGATGAATGACAATGACGTATGACATAGTGTAGTGACACTAGTGACATGAAACCAAGTAGATTACTTGATGACAATGATATTGAACATAGTGTTAGAAAACACATGTACAGTGATACCCTTGTATGGATGCCCTCCAAAGTGGAGGAGATGATCATACTCACACAGTATGCTCAGTGCTCGTGGTTGGTCGCTCCACACGAGTAGTGCGAGTCTCCGGAGGTCTTGGCACGTGATTCGATAGGGATAGCCTATGTGGGGTCCCGAGGGATAGCCTATGTGGGGTCCCACAGACAACCCATTGGGTTGAGTTGTGTTGAGTCGTGGGCGTGCCTACGGGCTAGCCATGGATTGGGTAATAATTCAAGAACATAAAAAGTATTTCATACATACTCGATTGGAACATAGTAGCATGTTAGATATTTCATAGCTACATCATGATCTTGTTGTTTCAGGCATAGCAGTAGTTGCATTTCTTTTATAGTGCATTTATTTACAGCTTTCAAGTTAATTATCTATCTATCTATCTGCTTTTGCCTGCTTAGACCTAGTGGGGAGATCGGTGGGGTCGGTGGCGAGCCCAGGGAACTAAGGAAGTTAGTTCTCACCCCACTCAATTACAGGTTCCAGCGCGCGGGCGGGCGGTGAGGATCGCGGTAAGGGTATCGCGCCCTAGTTGGTAGCAGCCACCTACTTGCATTAGAGCCACCCGTGGTATCATTTTGGGAACATAATTGTATAAAGAAAGGATGTAACCTACATTTTGGGAGATGAATATGTATTTATATTTCGAAGTTAAAGAATGTAAGCAAATGGTTGAATGGTTGTAATAGATAGACTTATCTCTCTTTATGTTACTGGTATATATACTTGTATCTTGCTCTTGTTGCTATTTGCACCTTTAGGTGCATCGTTTAGTCATGTATGTATTAGAATTAAATTTCCTGGGCAATTCTGTGTACATGACTTGTTGTTGGGCCTTGGGCGGACAGGGGAGGGGCTGTCCGTTCGGCGCCTGATCGGCGTCCCCGAACCGGACCAAATTGGTAGCGGTCTCGGGGCGTGACACTTTGCTTCTTCGGGGTGAGCCATGTGGCCGTGGAGCGCTGGCCCGAGAGGGAGTAGAGCTTTACGCCATTAATGGAGGTCGACTTGATGCTCGCCCCACGATTCGCCATGTTGAGGGTGAGGAAGAAAAAGAGAGCGAGAGAGAGAGGAATCCTGTAGATACCCTAGGCTGAATCAAGGGTCGAGAGGGTTCAGCGGTTCTCCTCCTTCGTTGGCTCCTACAGGCAGGGAAGTACGATTTAGGGTTTCCTTTTTAAAAGCGGTGATGAGAGGGAGGGGGAGGGGGAGGGGGAGGGGGGATCTTAGTACCCATATAAGCAAGAACTATTTACTTATCTAGCCTCTTTACAAAAAAATATTCCCTATCTAGCCTTCTTTTAAAAAATATTCCCTTTCTAGCATCATTTTTAATGATTAGAAAAAAAAAATTAAATTAAAATTTTTAATATATATTAAGGGATTAAGTGGGGGAGATTATCTTTTTCTCCCCACCCACTCTCTCTCTCTTCAATATGTATTTTAATAATAATTAATTTTTATTATAATATTAATAAAGAATTTATTTATTAATAATAATAAATATTATTATTATATTTTTATTAAGTAATAATAAAAATATATAATTTAGTAATAATATTATTTATTATTATTAATAAATAAATTTTTTACGTGTATGTGTATTGGTGGGGAGAGGAGAGAGGTCTTTCTAGGGAGGAAAAATTCTAGAATGTAACGGGTATATTGGTGACGTAGCATAACAAACCAATCAAATATCTTCTTTTAAAAATATGTCCATCATGATTATATAAAAATATTTGTATTATACTTTGGTTTGAAAAGAAGAAATGCGATTGACTTATTATTAATAATATAGTGCAAGTGTGATAGTGTAGAATTTCTCGCTAGAGAGGGTTTGAGAGAGATAGAGGTGTGGGATTGGGGAGGAGAGAGAAAGAGAGTGAGAAAGGATTTCGAAAAATAGGAGAGGAGAGAGAAAAAGATAATCTCCCCCACTTAATCCCTTAATATATATTAAAGTTATTAATTTTTCTTTTTTTTCTAATCTTTGAAATGAGGCTAGATAGGGAATATTTTTCAAAAGGAGGCTAGATAGGGAATATTTTTTGGTAAAGAGGCTAGATAGGTAAATAGATCTATAAGCAATATGATAAGTAGATAGATCAAACAACCGCCACGTAGAGCAATGAGCAAGCCATATTAGGATGTCAAGTTATACTACTCACGAGTTTAATAGAACAATAGAAATATACAGGAAAACCAAGTAAGATACAACTTTACCGATTTCAGAATAGAGCACTCACCTCACCAAGTACCCGAGTTCTCGACTCGACCAACATATCTAGCTATCACTTGTACCTAGAAGACACAATCACCAAATGTCACAATCAGTACCCAACGTGTCGTCTATATTAAGCGACATAACCTATACTAACGTGCACCACGACCCGACCGGAACATTAATTCCACAACCAAGTTCACAGAAGTAAGCCCAATAACGAACAGACTCAACAGGGAATCACAGCAACACTTGTACTATCCAGAGATGCACCACTTTAGGTGTCGGGACGACCGCAAGGCAAGTGCTCGACGAACTAGACGACAACCACTGTATAAAACCCACGACAGGGCCTAGTAGCATACATTTCCTGTTTTCTTAGTTTGATATATCTAGTTTTCCGTTATATGAAAAACTACATATAATTACAAATTCACAGCAAAACCAAATGAGATCAGGAAAAACAAAAAACAAAAAACAAAAGGGGTTTTGTCGATTCAAGGACGAAACTAAGGATCTGAGAGTAAAGTATTAGTAGTTAGATGTAGGAGAGAAGTAAAGGTAGCAGCTTTACTAGTTAGAAGGAGAATAAGTGGCAGCAGCAGGTGGAGAGGAGGAGGTGCGGCAGGAGGGTCCAACGAGAAGCTCCTTCGAAGAGGCTCAGGCGAGCTTGACGGAGCAGCCTGGTGAGAGTTGGGCCGGGCAGAGCACTGGCGGGGCGACGGTGCTAGGGCATCCTCAGAGCTCGGAGAGGGCAATGCTGCGGGGGAGCGCCTTCGAAGGCGACGAGGACGTCCTTGGAGGCAGAGATTAGAGAGAGGAGATCGGGCGGAAGGGTGTCACCAAATCTCTGATTTGGGGGAAGTAGTAGGCGGATCGGGGCGATCAGATTAACGGATCGAGCGTTAAACGTGGACCCACTATCCGCTGGTTCGAGGATAGTGCCGATAAGGCAACCCGATATCCATTTGCCCTGTTACCCGCTTATATGATACTTAGGAGTTAGGGCCAAGCCCAACTCGAGGCCCACTTGCCCATCAAAATTGGCCCACAACTCTGTTTAATTGTTCTTATTAACAATTACAGCTTAGTCCACATTTATCTGTTATTTGTATTTTAACACTATGTATGGAGGAGTACAAGAAGCAGGTTGTAAACATTTTTGAGTATCAATAAAACTAGTGTAGTTACCCGCGCGATGCAGCGGGTAGATATTATCAAAATAATTATTTTATTTATTATCATTGATCATCGATGATAGCCTGAAAAAATAAACTTGAAATATACAATTCATCAAATATGTAAAAAATATTATTCTAACTATAAAATAAATAATATTAATTTAAATAATCGACAAAAATCAAATTGGTAAAAGAGCAACAATAACACGACTACTATAACTACTACAATAACATTTCCAACAAACCATTACGACTCATTGCTTTCTCGGTGAGATGGTTCATACTTTTTTTTCTCATTCTAAAAGAAAGCAAGTAATTTATTAAGTAATAGACACAATGAAAGAATTTTATTATATCAAAAAGGTAAAGTTACAGTATGAAATTTGACAACATTCGATCTAATTTTCAAACAAATTAATTGAGCTACTAATACACCTTAGGATAGGTGGATAAAATACTTTGTTTGAAATCACAGATTCAAGGGTTTGAGCTTCTGTGGCTTAGGAAACCTACATACGTCAATATGAATTATATGAAATGCTCTATTCATGGAGCACATTATAAAATAAAATAAAAAAAAAGTAGCTTAAGTAGGTTGCGTCAAATCGGTCTTAGAAATTGCTTTTAATATTTTTTCTTAAAGAAAAATTAGATGTATACTCAAAACCTACAAAGAGAATGGAAGAAAAGAGCACGATCCAATTTGGGCTAGCTTGATATTTTTTCATATTTATATATTTTGAATCTTACAATATATTTTATATCAAATTAAAAATATATATAAAATTAGTTATTTTAATTATTCGTTTTTTAGCTATAATCGATCCGTAAATAACTATTGTCGATTTACAAATAATGGGCAAAAAAAGATCCAATTCTTATCATATTTTGAGCACGAAAATTCTAATTGGTAAAAGCCATCAAATTCTAAAAAGCTCAAAATAAATAAGTAAATAAATAAAATCAAAGGCCATTTTAGTCGATTGTAAATTCAAGTTGGAAAGCTTTTAACCTGCACATATAAAAAAAATACTGACCAGATATTGGCATCACCACCACGAGTACCGCCACCACTGAGGACGCGGTTGCTATCGCCATAGTCATTGTCGGCAGTAGCACCGCCTCGACCTCGATCTTGCCCGCACGGCCCCGCATCTGTCATCGCCCTCCGGTCCTCTAATATAGAATTAACTCTTTAAAAATATTTTATTAGAAAATTGCTAACCCTGGTTGTGTTGATATGCTCTAACTTGATAAAGTAATAAGTTTGTAAAATTAATAGATTTGGTGTAAGAAGAAGATGGAGGGGTGAAAGTTTATGCTTAAGAGAGGAGGAAGGCAAGATACACGTTGCAAGGAGAAGATGGATGGGTGGGAGTTAAGCCAAGGGAAAGAAATCATATATTAATTAATTAATAGAAGTTTGCGAAATTAATAGATTTATTATAAGAAGAAGATGGAGGGGTGAAAGTTTATGCTTAAGAGAGGAGGAAGTTTATGTTTAAGAGAGGGATGAAATTAATAGATTTATTGCAATGAAACATGAGATGAGTTTAAAAAAAAAAAACTTGTAAAGTAATGTGGTTGTGCCACATCAGCAAGATTATTGAGAAATCATATATGTTAATAGTCTATATTAAGCGACACAACCTATACTAACGTGCACCACGACCCGACCGGAACATCAATTCCACAACCAAGTTCACAGAAGTAAGCCCAATAACGAAACGAGACTCAACAAGGAATCACAACAACACTTGTACTATCCAGAGATGCACCACTTTAGGTGTCGGGACGACCGCAAGGCAAGTGCTCGACGAACTAGACGACAACCACTGTATAAAACCCACGACAGGGCCTAGTAGCATACATTTCCTGTTTTCTTAGTTTGATATATCTAGTTTTCCGTTATATGAAAAACTACATATAATTACAAATTCACAGCAAAACCAAATGAGATCAGGAAAAAAAAAACAAAAAACAAAAGGGGTTTTGTCGATTCAAGGACGAAACTAAGGATCTGAGAGTAAAGTATTAGTAGTTAGATGTAGGAGAGAAGTAAAGGTAGCAGCTTTACTAGTTAGAAGGAGAATAAGTGGCAGCAGCAGGTGGAGAGGAGGAGGTGCGGCAGGAGGGTCCGACGAGAAGCGCCTTCGAAGAGGCTCAGGCGAGCTTGACGGAGCAGCCTGGTGAGAGTTGGGCCGGGCAGAGCACTGGCGGGGCGACGGTGCTAGGGCATCCTCAGAGCTCGGAGAGGGCGATTGTGAAGACCGAAATTTTGACTGTGCCATTTGACTCTCTGTTGACGATGTTTATGTGTGTAATTTAATTACATAACCACTGGTCAAGTTTCAGGAGAAAATGAGCTAAAACGGAAAAGTTACGCGACCCGACAGTCTGAATTAAAGTGAATAGTAACTTCAGTTTTCCGGATAAGCCGGGAATAGAAGTTAGGTTCGGGTACGTGTTGGATTCCAAATATAGGCTTCCAATAGCTCGTTTCGAACGGCTCAGATATACTGGAACCGTTGGCACGGACGGAATTGAATTCGATGCACGGTTGTCGAGAAAAAGGGTCCCGAACGATTTTACATATATAAAGTATATATGTTAAAAAGTTGGTTTATTACGGAATTGATGGAGAGATGGGTTCGTCGTAGATCGGAGACAAAATCGAATGAAATAAAATGCTAGATTCGATGTCTCCGTCGTGCTGAACGCGCTGGCGCAATCCGATCGGAAATCCGCCGGACGGATCGTCGGATATTACAAGATGATCGCAAAGGGGTCGATGTGTAATAATCGGATTGTTGAGAGGGGATGGATTTCTTCGCGAATCCGTTACCGATCGAGGCGAAGTAAAATCATGGATTTATTGTCTTCGTCGTACTGATCGCACTGGTGCGATCCGTTCGCAAATCTGATGGACGGATCTGCGGAAATCGCACGATGATCGAGGAGAGGTCGGAAATGGCAAGATGGTAGTTTCGCAAAACGTGCGACATTTTATGTACCGAATCGCGCGGGATCGCACGTGGAGGGTTGTTTACACATATTTCACGTGCTGTGAGGGACTCGGAAAGAAATGTTCAGTTTTAGAGGGTCTGTACGCAAAATTGCCATTTGCTTATATTGGACACTTAGGGTTTCTCCAAGGAAACCCTAACCCTTGGCCTTCCCTCTTCCTCAACCGAGCCCTGGCCACCTTACCTCATCCCTGCCCTCCCTGTGCGCACGCCCCCGCCGCCGGCGACCACCCCTGGCCGCCGGAAAAGCCCTGCAACACCTCCTTCTCTATCTTTCTCTCTTTCTTCTCCTCGGGTTGGAGGTTGGCCGAGGTCTGGGTGCAACCTCCTCCTCGCACCGCCACCCCTGGAGCCCTAGACACCTCCTCTGCCGCCTGCCGCCGTCGGCCGACGCCGCCGCCGCGCGCCATGGCGCGCCGCAGCCCGCCCGACCCGGCGCACCGAGCCAGTCCGATCGCAGCCCGCGCGCCGCCACTGTAGGGACGGCGAGCCGCCCTTCCCGGAGCCCCGGCGACCTCCGCCGCCGACCCGTCGTCTCCGAGCTCCACCGCCGGACGCCGCCGTCTCGCGGCCGCTCGGATCTAGCTCGAGCAAAGACAGATCGAGCCTCGGATTACATCGCGCCGCCGCCGCCTTGGTCGGGCGCGCCGCTCACTGGACCTCCAACGGATCTTCCGCGCCGCCGTTAGTCTCGAGCCTGCCGTCGCCGCCGCGCGCGTTGAGCGCCGCCGCCGCCGCCTAGACCGAGGCCGACCAAGCCCTAGTCGCGGTTTTCCCGCGCGCGGCCGCCGCCACCGTTGCCGCCGCCTCCCTCCTCCTCCGCCTCGAACCGCCGCCGCCGTCGTCCTCAAGGAGCCCGGCCGCCGCCGTGGCCACGGCCCACCTTGAGCACGAGCCGAGCCCGTGCGGGCTCGGATTGCACCATCGTCGCCGCCGCCGCCGCCGCCGTCCGGCCCAAGCGCCGATCTACCGGGCCGGCCGCAACCGCCTACCGCCGACACTCCGCCGCCGGAGCTCCCGCTCGGCGGATCGGGCCGAGTTCTCCTGACCGCCGTAGCTAGGGCATCATGGTTAACCGCCTCCGCCGCTCTCCGCCGCCTTCCGAGGTGAGCACTATACTCCTCACCTCCCTTTATCTATCCCTAGTGCGTGCGCGTGCGGCCGTGCCGCCGGAGACCCGGCCGGAGCTAGCTTGCTCGCCAAGCTCAAATTAAGGCCTATTAATGGATGGTTCTTGTTCCGAGCCACCCGGGCCTCCCCGATCCTAACGGAAGGGATCACGATGATCAGGACACCTCGCTGATCACCGTGCTCACTTTACTTTTTGTCGGAGAAGCTCCGTTTCGCTGATTTGGCGATGTCGGCCATTTTTGGACCTTTTTGGTCACTGTCTCGGATTGCGCGCGCTGTTTCGGAGACCCGAGGCTGTTTCGGTGCCTCCGGAGGGGAGCATTGTGATCGTCTGTCAGTGACGATCACAGTGGTCACCTCAATTAGGGTCAACGGGTTCCTGGTTAGCGAGATTTTGCATGTTTATCATGCAGTGCGCGCAGTTCGCTGAACTTTGGGTCGCTCCCGCGCTCTCCACAGTGTCCGGAATTGCTCCGAAGGGTGAGCACGGTCTCCGGCACGTCGAAACCTATCAGCAGGTGTCTCGGTTGGTCTGATTGACCTCCGGTTTGCGTAGTCGGGCCATAAAAGCCCCGAAATCATGTGAATTAAAGCGATTTCGGATAGTCGGGAGGGCTTTTATGCAATTGTGCTTATTGTGGGCTGTTGTGGACAGCAAGTGTGAGTTGTGGGTAACCTTTGGGTGATGGTCCAAGGTCCCAAGCCCTCGTGGAGTCCGGAAAGTGATTTCCGGCGCGTTTCTCGGCGAAATCCGCCGACGGAACGCGGGTTCGGTTCGGAATTATTCCGATAGTACTTTCTGAGTTATTGTAGTGTCGCTGAGCCTTGTTGGCTGATCACCCGCGTCATTTCGAGGGTTTAGAAATGACGGGTGAGCGACGGTAGGTTCCGGTGTCGAAATAGACACTTCCGGGAACCCGTATTCGTATAATTATCCGACGATAATTGTATTGTAGTGTTATCTTGTGTTTGCTGCCAAAACATCCAAATATGAGTGTTTTATGGTAGCGGGTGACTCATGAAACGAGTTGGTGAGTTCCGGGACGGTTCGTGGGTCCCAGCGGAGTCCTGGTGCAGTTTACGGACTTCCGGCGAGTTACGGTAATTGGTTTCGGAAAACCAATCTCCGTGGGATTAGTTTGTGGGATGTGGTGTCAGTGTTTATTAGTGGTGGGTTAGACACTAACCCAGTGGACCTTCCTTAGGTCCGGTTGACACTCTTTTGCAGTCAGGAGTCAGACGCGACAGTCGTACCGATGGGTACTTCGATCCGACGTCTGTACAGTGGTACACGCCGTGACGTTCCTTCCACCCTTCGTTTATATCGTTTATCCTAGATATTTCTTACACCTGTTTGTTACAGTATTACTCTACTCAGTGTTTTCATGTTTAGTATCATGTGTAGGAGTAGAGTAGATTACTTCTTGTCAGCCTATGACATCTGTGACCTGTTCGGTCAGTTTACTTCAGTGTACTCAGTGACCTTGTTGTTCGGTTGGTCGGTTCTCGTGTTTCCTTCGAGTACTTGCATACGGTTGAGAGGATGTTGAGTTGTTCCATCCTAGTTGACCTGAGTGGTCAGTTCTTGTGTTTCCTTCAGTAGTACTTGCATACAGTTGAGAGGATGTTGAGTTGTTCCATCCTAGTTGACCTGGTTGGTCAGTTTCTTTCTCTACTCAGGACCTGGTTGGTCAGTTTCTTTCTTTCTCTACTCAGGACCTGGTTGGTCAGTTACTTTGCATACTTTGGGACCTGGTTGGTCAGTCACACTCAGTACTTGGTACCTGGTTGGTTCTTCTGGTTACTTGACGACCCACGTGGTCGCTGGGCCCTGGGGGGCAGGATTGTCGGCTGATTGCCGATGGATGATCTTTGAGCATATCTACATTGATCGCCCGATACGTACTCATCGCATTTCACGAACACCAGCGGTCTGATCCACCGCAAGTGAGGGTGTTCTTTTCCGGAAAAGTGGTTCGACAGCGGATCGACCCGTGAGCGCTTGGAGCTTTGTGCTGGGGTATATGCTTGGGAGAGTAGTAGGGGCATTGGCTTGAGGTCCGCAGTGCCGACCAAGAGAGCATTGGTTCAGATTGGGTACTTTTGAGCTTCTTTACCTGTTGACGCATACTTACAGTAGCTGTTGTTTCATATCTGTATATCTCTCCCGTTTATTTGTTTATCATAGCTACTGTACTACTATTATCTCCTCTTGTGTCTATCTCCGCGAGGTATCCACTGGGAGGGGGAGACATGTTTACATGTTCTCACCCCTCGCCTTCTTTTTCAGGTGTTTCATCAGGATTTAGTGGGACGACAGGAGAGGAGCGTACCTAGCACGCGTACTAGCTCCCGACCCGTGGTTTGTTTACCTTACAACTTACTTTATTTGATTAAGTAATTAGCTTTGTATATGGTTCAGTCTCTCTAATACTGTTTTGGAATTATAAATATCGTTTGGTTTTGGAATATAATAATGGTTTTTGGGAATTATAATATAAAGGGGTTTTCTACCCCTCGTGGTAGCGTTTTAAAGAAAGAAAAAGTTTCCTGGTGGGAAACAGTTTTTAAAAGGATTTCTCGTGGATTTTATAACTTATCATTTAAAAATCAGTTTCCGAGTAGGAAACATTTCAAATGATAGATGTGGTTTTATGAATGAGTAAATGTGAATGAACCTGTGGTGAATGGTGATTGTGTATGAATGTAAGTTAATATCTTTGCATTTACACTTCTTGTGGTTGTACGGTTATATGTAAAAGACTCTATGTACTTGTGCGATGCCGTGCAAATACAGGGGAGACTCTGTCCGTGTGTACAGTGGTCTCTCTGTATTTGTGGCAGGTCTGACATGTCCTTGGGGGTCAAGGTTTGTAAAAAAAAAAAAAAAAAAAAATTCCGCTGTTTTTATACTCTAAAATGACCCGGGGCGTGACAGCGATGCTGCGGGGGAGCGCCTTCGAAGGCGACGAGGGCGTCCTTGGAGGCAGAGATTAGAGAGAGGAGATCGGGCGGAAGGGTGTCCGACCAAATCTACAGATTTGGGGGAAGTAGTAGGCGGATCGGGGCGGTCGGATTAACGGATCGAGCGTTAAACGTGGACCCACTATCCGCTGGTTCGAGGATAGTGCCGATAAGGCAACCCGATATCCATTTGCCCTGTTCCCCGCGTATATGATGCTTAAGAGTTAGGGCCAAGCCCAACTCGAGGCCCACTTTCCCACCAAAATTGGCCCACAACTCATTTAATTGTTCTTATTAACAATTACTTAGTCCACATTTATCTCGTTATTTGTATTTTAACACTATGTATGGAGGAGTATAAGAAGCAGGTTGGAAACATTTTTGAGTATCAATAAAACTAGTGTAGTTACCCGCGCGATGCAGCGGGTAGATATTATCAAAATAATTATTTTATTTATTATCATTGATCATCGATGATAGCCTGAAAAAATAAACTTGAAATATACAATTCATCAAATATGTAAAAAATATTATTCTAACTATAAAATAAATAATATTAATTTAAATAATCAGCAAAAATCAAATTGGTAAAAGAGCAACAATAACACAGCTACTATAACTACTACAATAACATTTCCAACAAACCATTACCTGACTCATTGCTTTCTCGGTGAGATGGTTCATACTTTTTTTTTCTGTATCCTAAAAGAAAGCAAAGAATTTATTAACAATAGACACAATGAAAGAATTTTATTATATCAAAAAGGTAAAGTTACATGAAATTTGACAACATTCGATCTAATTTTCAAACAAATTAATTGAGCTACTAATACACCTTAGGATAGGTGGATAAAATACTTTGTTTGAAATCACGATTCAAGGATTTGAGCTTCTGTTGCTTAGGAAACCTACATACGTCAATATGAATTATATGAAATGCTCTATTCATGGAGCACATTATAAAATAAATAAAATAAAAAGTAGAGGCTTAAGTAGGTTGCGTCAAATCAGTCTTAGAAATTGCTTTTAATATTTTTTTTCTTAAAGAAAAATTAGATGTATACTCAAAACCAACAAAGAGAATGGAAGAAAAGAGCACAAAAATGCGACCAGATATTGGCATCACCACCACGAGTACCGCCACCACTGAGGACGCGGTTGCTATCGCCATAGTCATTGTCGGCAGTAGCACCGCCCTCAGCCTCGATGCCGCCCCGCCCCCACGGCCCCGCATCTCTCATCGCCCTCCGGTCCTCTAATATAAAATTAACTCTTTAAAAATATTTTATTAGAAAATTGCTAACCCTGGTTGTGTTGATATGCTCTAACTTGATAAAGTAATAAGTTTGTAAAATTAATAGATTTGGTGTAAGAAGAAGATGGAGGGGTGAAAGTTTATGCTTAAGAGAGGAGGAAGGCAAGATACACGTTGCAAGGAGAAGATGGAGGGGTGGGAGTTAAGCCAAGGGAAAGAAATCATATATTAATTACTTAATAGAAGTTTGCGAAATTAATAGATTTATTGTAAGAAGAAGATGGAGGGGTGAAAGTTTATGCTTAAGAGAGGAGGAAGTTTATGTTTAAGAGAGGGATGAAATTAATAGATTTATTGCAATGAAACATGAGATGAGTTTAAAAAAAAAAACTTGTAAAGTAATGTGGTTGTGCCACATCAGCAAGATTATTGAGAAATCATATATGTTAATAGTCTATATTAAGCGACACAACCTATACTAACGTGCACCACGACCCGACCTAACATCAATTTCACAACCAAGTTCACGAAGTAAGCCCAATAACGAAACGAGACTCAACAGGAATCACAACAACACTTGTACTATCCAGAGATGCACCACTATAGGTGTCGGGACGACCGCAAGGCAAGTGCGCGACGACCTAGACGACAACCACTGTATAAAGCCCACGACAGGGCCTAGTAGCAAACATTTTCTGTTTTCTTAGTTTGATATATCTAGTTTTCCGTTATATGAAAAACTACATATAATTACAAATTCACAGCAAAACCAAATGAGATCAGGAAAAAAAAAAACAAAAAACAAAAGGGGTTTTGTCGATTCAAGGACGAAACTAAGGATCTGAGAGTAAAGTATTAGTAGTTAGATGTAGGAGAGAAGTAAAGGTAGCGGCTTGACTAGTTAGAAGGAGAATAAGTGGCGGCAGTAGGTGGAGAGGAGGAGGTGCGGCAGGAGGGTCCGACGAGAAGCGCCTTCGAAGAGGCTCAGGCGAGCTTGACGGAGCAGCCTGGTGAGAGTTTGGCCGGGCGGAGCACTGGCGGGGCGACGGTGCTTGGGCATCTTCAGAGCTCGGAGAGGGCGATCTTTGCGGGGAGCGCCTTCGAAGGCGACGAGGGCGTCCTTGGAGGCGAGAGATTAGAGAGAGGAGATCGGGCGGAAGGGTGTCCGAGCCAAATCTACGATTTGGGGAAGTAGTAGGCGGATCGGGCGGTCGGATTAACGGATCGAGCGTTAAACGTGGACCCACTATCCGCTGGTTCGAGGATAGTGCCGATAAGGCAACCCGATATCCATTTGCCCTGTTACCCGCTTATATGATGCTTAAGAGTTAGGACCGGCCAAGCCCAACTCGAGGCCCACTTTCCCATCAAAATTGGCCCACAACTATGTTTAATTGTTCTTATTAACAATTACAGCTTAGTCCACATTTATCTGTTATTTGTATTTTAACACTATGTATGGAGGAGTACAAGAAGTAGGTTGTAAACATTTTTGAGTATCAATAAAACTAGTGTAGTTACCCGCGCGATACAGCGGGTAGATATTATCAAAATAATTATTTTATTTATTATCATTGATCATCGATGATAGCACGAAAAAATAAACTTGAAATATACAATTCATCAAATATGTAAAAAATATTATTCTAACTATAAAATAAATAATATTAATTTAAATAATCAGCAAAAATCAAATTGATAAAAGAGCAACAATAACACAGCTACTATAACTACTACAATAATATTTCCAACAAACCATTACCTGACTCATTGCTTTCTCGGTGAGATGGTTCATACTTTTTTTTTTCTGTATCCTAAAAGAAAGCAAGTAATTTATTAACTGTAATAGACACAATGAAAGAATTTTATTATATCAAAAAGATAAAGTTACAGTATGAAATTTGACAACATTCGATCTAATTTTCAAACAAATTAATTGAGCTACTAATACACCTTAGGATAGGTGGATAAAATACTTTGTTTGAAATCACAGATTCAAGGGTTTGAGCTTCTGTGGCTTAGGAAACCTACATACGTCAATATGAATTATATGAAATGCTCTATTCATGGAGCACATTATAAAATAAATAAAATAAAAAGTAGAGGCTTAAGTAGGTTGCGTCAAATCAGTCTTAGAAATTGCTTTTAATATTTTTTTCTTAAAGAAAAATTAGATGTATACTCAAAACCAACAAAGAGAATGGAAGAAAAGAGCACGATCCAATTTGGGCTAGCTTGATATTTTTTCATATTTATATATTTTGAATCTTACAATATATTTTATATCAAATTAAAAATATATATAAAATTAGTTATTCTAATTATTCGTTTTTTAGCTCTAATCGATCCGTAAATAACTATTGTCGATTACAAATAATGGGCCAAAAAAATGATCCAATTCTTATCATATTTTGAGCACGAAAATTCTAATTGGTAAAAGCCATCAAATTCTAAAAAGCTCAAAATAAATAAGTAAATAAATAAAATCAAAGGCCATTTTAGTCGATTGTAAATTCAAGTTGGAAAGCTTTTAACCGCACATATAAAAAAAATCGACCAAATATTGGCATCACCACCACGAGTACCGCCACCACTGAGGACGCGGTTGCTATCGCCATAGTCATTGTCGGCAGTAGCACCGCCCTCAGCCTCGATGCCGCCCCGCCCCACGGCCCCGCATCTCTCATCGCCCTCCGGTCCTCTAATATAAAATTAACTCTTTAAAAATATTTTATTAGAAAATTGCTAACCCTGGTTGTGTTGATATGCTCTAACTTGATAAAGTAATAAGTTTGTAAAATTAATAGATTTGGTGTAAGAAGAAGATGGAGGGGTGAAAGTTTATGCTTAAGAGAGGAGGAAGGCAAGATACACGTTGCAAGGAGAAGATGGAGGGGTGGGAGTTAAGCCAAGGGAAAGAAATCATATATTAATTAATTAATAGAAGTTTGCGAAATTAATAGATTTATTGTAAGAAGAAGATGGAGGGTGAAAGTTTATGCTTAAGAGAGGAGGAAGTTTATGTTTAAGAGAGGGATGAAATTAATAGATTTATTGCAATGAAACATGAGATGAGTTTAAAAAAAAAACTTGTAAAGTAATGTGGTTGTGCCACATAAGCAAGATTATTGAGAAATCATATATGTTAATAGTCTATATTAAGCGACACAACCTATACTAACGTGCACCACGACCCGACCGGAACATCAATTCCACAACCAAGTTCACAGAAGTATGCCCAATAACGAACAGACTCAACAGGGAATCACAACAACACTTGTACTATCCAGAGATGCACCACTTTAGGTGTCGGGACGACCGCAAGGCAAGTGCTCGACGAACTAGACGACAACCACTGTATAAAACCCACGACGGGGCCTAGTAGCATACATTCCTGTTTTCTTAGTTTGATATATCTAGTTTTCCGTTATATGAAAAACTATATATAATTACAAATTCACAGCAAAACCAAATGAGATCAGGAAAAACAAAAAAAACAAAAAACAAAAGGGGTTTTGTCGATTCAAGGACGAAACTAAGGATCTGAGAGTAAAGTATTAGTAGTTAGATGTAGGAGAGAAGTAAAGGTAGCAGCTTTACTAGTTAGAAGGAGAATAAGTGGCAGCAGCAGGTGGAGAGGAGGATGTGCGGCAGGAGGGTCCGACGAGAAGCGCCTTCTGTCACGCCCCGGGACCGCCAATTTGGTCGGTTCGGGCACGCCAACAGACGCCGAACGGACAGAGCCTCCCCTGTCCGCCCAAGGCTCAACAACAACGAGTACATGTATAAAGAAATAAACATTTCCCAGGATTACATTTCAATATACATGGCTTGCACGAGGGCAAGCAACATGAACACAAGTGAAAGTAAACTAACTAAACCATTCACACATTGTATCTTGATTACTTTAAACCAAATACAAAGCTACATAATTATTACATTCATTCTTCCAATATAAACATTGCCATCTCTCAACTGAACTTAATACATTTACATCTCAACATAGTTTTATTATATTTCCAATCATCAATAAATTAGTTGAAATATACAAAGGGTGTCTCTATACACAATGCACGGTAGAACTCTACCTAGAGCACGATAACCATACCACGAGCCCCGATCGCCCCGCTCGCGCTAGAACCTGTATGGTTAGTGGGATGAGAACTACAACAAAGTTCCCAGTGGGCTCGGCCTCCAATTACACCGACTTTCCCACTAGGTCTATCTCAGGCATAATTTGAAAGAATAAGTAGATAGTAACCAAACTATAATGCATACAACTAATATACCTGAACAATAGTAAAGATTGCTTATGCTCAACAGGATAATAAAGATGAATGCAAGATCATAATTCCATAACCCAATCTCTTGGCTAACCCGTAGGTTTTGCCCTCAACAAGACTCAACCAACTCAAATCCCTATTGTCGAGGAAACACTACAACCCGACGGGACCGTCCTCTGGGGAAACACTACAACCCAGTGATGACAACTCCGGAGCACATCGCCCGAGGGGGAGCTACCGCGCCTCGAGCAAGGACTATATGGTGAGTACGATCAATCCTTAACTTTAAGGATTCCAATTCAATCCATTCCTTGACTTCAAGAAGAACTATGATCAAATGACCCTTAACCCTAAGGTTTCTTTGTCACTATATCTTTCATGTTCTTTACTTGCATTCTTTGATTTGTTCTAGTGTCATATACACTATGGTTCTTTACCCACATTTATTAATGCCACACACACTCTAGTGTTCAATGCATACATGACTATTGTCAATGCCACACACTAACTCTAATGTTCTTTATTCACATGCATACTTGTTCTTATTTTTATTCTTTAACCACTAGGTTATTTAACCACTAGATTCTTTAACCTCTAGGTTCTTTAACCATTAGATTCTTTAACTCTAGGTTCTTTAACCATTAGGTTCTTTATCTCAACACATGCATATTAGTGTTCTTTACAATTCTCTAATGCCACTCGATCTATATGTCACAATGTTCTTGTTCTTTAACCATTAGGTTCTTTGTCTCATCTCATGCATACATAGGGTTTAATTCTTTGTCTTTATTCATAACAAATCTCATTTGCATCTTAACTCTAAGCATGCAATCACATTAGCTCAATTACCCTATTATGCATAGAAAGAAGCTATAAACATATATGCTCAATAAACGACACATAGACATAAAGAGAAGTTCGATATTAGTGGAAGCACCCCCCACCTTTTAATAGCGTTCCGATTGCTCGTCGTCACTTGCAATCGGCCTCCCGCGGCGCACGCCGCACTACTCGATCTAATCCATGCGCAACCACCGAACGATCTCCGATTCGCGATCTAGGGTCTTCAATGACTCATCTCTAACCTTCAATTAGAGAACAATATGGTCAAATGATATCAAACCCTCATTTACTAGAAGCACCCATCACTAACCCTAGCCTCTACACATGCTCCATTTAACCCAAGTACTAAGGATTTAGCATTCTAATAATACCTTAGAGATCATTAGAACTTCATACACAAAAAGGATTTAATTAAAATCCCATTTGCAATCCTAGATCTCTATTTCATCAAGAGGGTCTCATTAATTATGATACTCTCTTCATTAAACTAGTTTAGAATCATATATAGATCCTAATTAAACATCTCATTTAGTCTTAATCCTAACCTTAACTCAAATTCACAAAACTTACCATGGCCACCATGACATCAAGCTAAATCCACCATTGGAAGGCTTGCTTCCACCATTAGAGAGCTTCAAGCTTCATCTCTACCCTTCAATTAGAGAGCAATAGGGTTATTATAGATCAAAACCCTCATTTACCAAAAACCCCAATTACTAACCCTAGGTTTAATACTAGGTGAAAATCCACCATTAGAGCTTTGGATTCAAGCAATAAACCTCTATTTAGCATACTAGAGTACATCTAAATCCATTATTAGAGCATATAATCAAAGCTTTAGACATCTACCATGAGATCTCACCTTAGGCCACCATGCTCATCAAGCTAAATCCACTATTAGAAAGCTTGCTTCCACCATTAGAGAGCTTCAACTTCATCTCCAACATCAACTCTCCAAAAATCCCGAATTTGAGAGATAAATTTAGAGAGATGGAGGAGAAATTTAGAGAGAGAAAGGAGAGTTTCTCTCTCCTACCATGTGTGCGTGTGTGTTGTGTGTGTGTGTGCATTCGGCTGAGGGAGGAGAAGAAGAAAAGGGGTGAAATGCCCTTTTTACAATTTTGCCCCTCCACTTGCACTATTCACACACAGCCTCCAGCTTAGCAGTTAGGTCCTTTCGAATGTCCGTTTGCGCTCAAATTTGACAGTCAGGCTCGATTTTACCTAACGAGTTTAGAAAAATCTTCAGCTTCCAGTTTCGACTCCATTTGGTCACTGTAAACTGTACCGAACTGTAATCGTTATCAGATAACATTCGGAATTTACTTCTCATCTTCTGGGTGTCAGAATGGCACGAAACTTTAAATCTAGCCTCGTAATAATAATCCTGACATACCCCTCAGTTTTCATAATTTTCTGACACTGTGCATTTTCTGCTAATTTATCTGCCCGGTTTCACACAGAAAATTCTAAATCCTTCGTTTTCATTCCGATTTCAGCACAGGTCATTTCAGACTTATTTTTACTTCTCTAAATCCATTAAAAATAGTATCTCACACTATTTTTATTTATATTCACTTTTAAACTAAAATTCGGGATGTTACACCTTCGAAGAGGCTCAGGCGAGCTTGACGGAGCAGCCTGGTGAGAGTTGGGCCGGGCAGAGCACTGGCGGGGCGACGGTGCTAGGGCATCCTCAGAGCTCGGAGAGGGCGATGCTGCGGGGGAGCGCCTTCGAAGGCGACGAGGGCGTCTTTGGAGGCAGAGATTAGAGAGAGGAGATCGGGCGGAAGGGTGTCCGACCAAATCTACAGATTTGGGGGAAGTAGTAGGCGGATCGGGCGGTCGGATTAACGGATCGAGCGTTAAACGTGGACCCACTATCCGGTTCGAGGATAGTGCCGATAAGGCAACCCGATATCCATTTGCCCCGTTACCCGCTTATATGATGCTTAGGAGTTAGGACCGGCCAAGCCCAACTCGAGGCCCACTTTCCCACCAAAATTGGCCCACAACTCTGTTTAATTGTTCTTATTAACAATTACAGCTTAGTCCACATTTATCTGTTATTTGTATTTTAACACTATGTATGGAGGAGTACAAGAAGCAGGTTGTAAACATTTTTGAGTATCAATAAAACTAGTGTAGTTACCCGCGCGATGCAGCGGGTAGATATTATCAAAATAATTATTTTATTTATTATCATTGATCATCGATGATAGCCTGACAAAATAAACTTGAAATATACAATTCATCAAATATGTAAAAAATATTATTCTAACTATAAAATAAATAATATTAATTTAAATAATCAAAAAAATCAAATTGGTAAAAGAGCAACAATAACACAGCTACTATAACTACTACAATAACATTTCCAACAAACCATTACCTGACTCATTGCTTTCTCGGTGAGATGGTTCATACTTTTTTTTTCTGTATCCTAAAAGAAAGCAAGTAATTTATTAACTGTAATAGACACAATGAAAGAATTTTATTATATCAAAAAGGTAAAGTTACGATGAAATTTGACAACATTCGATCTAATTTTCAAACAAATTAATTGAGCTACTAATACACCTTAGGATAGGTGGATAAAATACTTTGTTTGAAATCACAGATTCAAGGGTTTGAGCTTCTGTGGCTTAGGAAACCTACATACGTCAATATGAATTATATGAAATGCTCTATTCATGGAGCACATTATAAAATAAATAAAATAAAAAGTAGAGGCTTAAGTAGGTTGCGTCAAATCAGTCTTAGAAATTGCTTTTAATATTTTTTTTCTTAAAGAAAAATTAGATGTATACTCAAAACCAACAAAGAGAATGGAAGAAAAGAGCACGATCCAATTTGGGCTAGCTTGATATTTTTTCATATTTATATATTTTGAATCTTACAATATATTTTATATCAAATTAAAAATATATAGAAAATTAGTTATTCTAATTATTCGTTTTTTAGCTCTAATCGATCCGTAAATAACTATTGTCGATTTACAAATAATGGGCCAAAAAAAATGATCCAATTCTTATCATATTTTGAGCACGAAAATTCTAATTGGTAAAAGCCATCAAATTCTAAAAAGCTCAAAATAAATAAGTAAATAAATAAAATCAAAGGCCATTTGAGTCGATTGTAAATTCAAGTTGGAATGCTTTTAATGTCACGCCCCGCTACCCGCCTATTTGGTCGGGTTCGGGCCACGTCAACAGACGCTGAACGGACAAGGCCTCCCCTGCCCGCCCAAGGCTCCAACTACGAGTATAATAAAGCAATCAATAGATATTTGCTATTATACAAGGCTTGCACGAGGCCAAGCAACAAACACAGCGGAAGTAAAAGCTCTAAGCTAACAGATACCACATACAAGATATTTGATTTCACTTTAACCAAACACAAGTAAACCAAAGCTATTACAATCTTTTTCCATTTAATCACATCATTTCTTTTTACACTTGCCATCTCCCAAAATACTTGATTGTTTACAACTTAAAGCTTCTATGGATCAACAAAATGAAAGTTGATACAAGTATACCCAAAAAGGAAATGACTAGATGCAAAACTCCGGTGGCCACTGGCTATGGCGCTAACCCCTTGCCCCGGTCCTCCGCCGCCGCACTCGTGCTAGGACCTGTAGGGTTAGTGGTGTGAGAACTACAACGAAGTTCCCAGTGGGCTCGGCAACCGACCCCGCCGACTTACCCACTAGGTCTATTTTAGGCATAAGTATTCAAAGGAAATGAAGTAGTAACCGAACTATAAATACTAATACAAATGCCTGCACGAAAGAGTCAGATAGATAGATAATCAAATTTGAATATGTTTGCATGCATGCTCTTTACCATACTTTACTTTACTTGGCTCATTACCCAATCTTACCGGCTAATATAGTTAACTCCAACAAACTCAAGACCCAAAATCCCTTTGTTCGGGGAGGCTCTAAGCACTACAAGACCCGAGGGACCGTCTTAGGGACCGCGCTCCCTAGGTGACTGTTCCGGAACTCACCGCTCGAGGAGGAGCTACCTCCATCGAGCCAAGACTTGTCAAGAGTGTCGATCTAACCCTCAACTGGAGGGTTCATAGCCACTGGATATCATATCACTGTCAATGATAGGTTTTCTACCTATTCATGCATATCATTCTTGCCATAATGCCACTAAGTTAAACCGTGTTTAACTAAGATCATATCAATGCCAATCTCATCCCTATGTCAAGTTCACCTTTGTTTTCTATTGTCAAGTCCTTTGCCATATTCACACAAGTAGGGAGCTATCCATATGCCTCTATGGTTCCATTACAATCTCTAAGTTCATTTTCATACTAGAACAATAATTGAAGTTCAACCATAGCATAAATAACGACTACCCTATCATGCATGAATATACTATACATATAATATGCTCAAAAGGTGAAAACAGACATAGAAGGGAATTCGATGATTCCGGCATGCACCCCCACCTTAGAATAATTTTGTGAGGATGCCCAAGAAGTTTCACGATCAACCGAAGCCTAGGTTGAAACCTGTTACGTTAAAAGTGAGCCTAATCAGGTCATTTTACATAGTAACCCCGATATCGGAGTTTCGTTTAATTAAACGGAGTTGTCCCACGCGTCGGGAATACCCCCAATTAGGTTTCTACAAGGTCAATTTGACCCTAGAACCCCTATGTTCAAAAGCCCCAATTTTGGATGCTCCAACAATGCCCTATACCAAACCTAGGGTTTTGATCTCATCCACAAGCAAAAGATAGCTTTAGATCAACCTAGAAGCTCTCTAGAACCATCCTTGACCCATTAGAACCATCTATTTGGGGTTTACAACAAACCCTAAGAAATCACCATGAGAGCACTTGAGCTCAAATGGAGTTTCATGGTGTTCATAGCCATACAAGTCCTCTAACACTAGCAAGAAGCTAGAAACTCCAAAACTTAGGAGAAAACCGAAACCCTAGAAGTTTACTTGTGAGATCTTACCTCTAGTGCAAAGCTTCTCCAAGCCCTTGGTGTAGGAGAGCTTCAAAGTCCTCCAAAAGCTCCAATGTCACCTTCTTCTTCCTCTCCTTCTTCTTCTCCTCCAAACCCTAGAGCACTTCTAGAGAGAGAAAGTGAGCAAAAGAGAGTGAGAGGGATGAAAAGAGAGTGTGTGCTGTGAGGGAGAGGGGTTAGGGCTAATAACATGTTGTAACATTTACAACTAGGCCCCCCAAACCCAAGTATTTACATTCTGCCAGACTGGGCAGTTTTCGGGCTCAAGGTCCGGACTCTACCTCTAGGTCCGGATCCCGTAGGCTGTCCATCTGGGACTTAGCCAAAATTCTGAAGATTTCGCAGGCTAAGTCGGACTTAGACTGTAAGTCCGGATCCCGAGAGCAGGATTTTCAGGACTTAGCCAAATTTCAGCTTTTCGCAGACCAAGTCCGGACTTAGGCTGTAAGTCCGGACTTAGGCTGTAAGTCCGGATCCCGAGAGCAGGATTTTCAGGACTTAGCCAAATTTCAGCTTTTTGCAGCTGGGGCACCCTGTGGCATCCGGACCTCACTTGGGAAGTCCGGTCTTGGCTGCTCCAAGTCTGAGAATTTCTCTAGACTTGCAGTTTAGCTTTTCCAAGACCCTGCTTTTGCTACGCACGGGTTCCAAAGCACTTAGAACCCATAGTTACTCGCTCCACTCCGGGTCCCGCTCATTTTGACGGAACTCGGCACGCTTTACGGAGAATCCATATGCTACATTCCCCACCCCTTAAAATTAGTTTCGTCCGCGAAACTTAACGCATACCTTAACTTGTCGACTCGAACAAGTGAGGATACTCCTTCCTCATCGTGTCCTCAAGTTCCCAAGTGGCTTCACGCACCGCATGATTACTCCACTGGACCTTGACATAGGAAATTTTGCGATTCCTAAGTTTCTTCTCTCCTTTCCCGAGAATACAAATCGGGTACTCTTCATAGGTCATATCCTCGTTTAACTCCACCGGTTCATACTCCAATACGTGCGTCGAATTGCGGACGTACATGCGGAGATTTGATACGTGAAAAACATTGTGCACTCCCGCAAGTCTCGGTGGTAACGCTAACTTGTATGCTACCGCGCCGATCCGCTCCAAAATCTCAAAAGGTCCGACGTAACGGGGACTTAGTTTCCCGCGAACACCAAACCTTTTTACCCCGCGCATCGGTGATACCTTCAGAAATACGCGGTCTCCAACCTCGAACTCTAGGTTCCTTCTCCGCTTGTCGGCATAACTTTTTTGCCGAGATTGAGCCGTCTTGAGTCTCTGCCGGGCTAGGCGGACTTTCTCTTCCGCCTCCCGCACCACATCGGGGCCAAGAGCGGTTCTCTCGCCCACGTCGCTCCAATGGATTGAGAGCGACACTTCTTTCCATATAGGGCCTCGAATGGCGCCATCGCAATACTTTCTTGGTAGCTATTGTTGTATGCGAATTCCGCCATCGGTAGAAATTCGCGCCATCCGCCCTTGTAATCAAGTACACACGCCCGAAGCATATCCTCAAGTATCTGAATAGTTCTCTCAGATTGACCGTCACTCTGAGGATGGAATGCCGTGCTAAAGTCGAGCCGTGTACCCAACGCGTCTTGCAAACTTTTCCAGAAATGAGATGTGAACCGGGGGTCTCGATTTGATACAATTGACATCGGGACCCCATGTAGTCTCACAACCTCGTCAAGATAGACTTGAGCTAACTTGTCTCCTGACCAAGTAGTGTGGCTCGGCAAAAAGTGAGCCGTTTTCGTCAACCGGTCCACAACTACCCAAATCGCGTCGTGACCGCCTTGAGATCTAGGCAAGCCCGTCACAAAGTCCATAGCGATGTCTTCCCACTTCCACACGGGTATGGGTAGACTTTGTAACTTTCCCGCCAGAAAACGACGCTCAGCCTTTACTTGTTGGCACGTGAGGCATTGTGCCACAAATTCTCCAATATCCCTTTTCATACCCGGCCACCAATAATGAAGCTTTAAGTCTTGATACATTTTGGTGTCGCCCGGGTGAATGCTATGGGGCGATTGGTGCGCTTCTCGCATAATTGCCCCACGAAGGTCATCATCCTTGGGTACACACCAACGGTTCCTATACCGTAGTGTACCGTCGGTCCCAATGCCAAAATCTTCGGCACTACCGCTCTCTACTTCTCCCCGCACCTTTTGGAGGTACGAATCAGATGCTTGCAATTTCTTTATCTTCTCCAATAAGGTAGGTTGCACGATTAACATAGCGAGTGTGGCCGGTACTCCCGGCGCCACCACTTCCAGTCCCAATCGCTGCATCTCCTTGTGCAATGCCGGTTGAGACGTAATTGCCGTCGCCAAATTTTCCGCCGACTTTCTACTTAGAGCATCGGCCATGACATTTGCTTTACCGGGGTGGTATAGAATAGTGACATCATAATCTTTAAGCAATTCTAACCACCGCCGCTGTCGCATATTCAACTCCTTCTGGGTGAACAAGTATTTGAGACTCTTGTGATCCGTATAAATCTCGCAATGCTCACCGTACAAGTAATGCCTCCATAACTGTAGCGCGAAAATGACCGCCGCTAGCTCAAGATCATGGATCGGGTAGTTCTTCTCATAGCTCTTCAATTGACGCGAAGCATAAGCTATGACTCGGTCACTTTGCATCAAGACACACCCGAGTCCAACATAGGAAGCATCGCTGTACACAACATACTTCTCCCCCGGTGTCGGCAAGGCAAGCACCGGAGTCGACGTCAATCTCTTCTTAAGTTCTTCGAAGCTCCGCTTATATTCGGAGCTCCAATTGAACTTTACTCCTTTGTGTGTAAGGCGCCTTAGTGGAGTAGTTATCTTGGCAAACCCCTCCACGAACCGCCGGTAGTAACCCGCAAGCCCCAAAGGGCTTCGGATTTCCGCTACATTTGTCGGGCGAGGCCAATCCTCAATAGCCTCAACTTTCTTCGGGTCCACCGAGATGCCATCCCCGGATATAACGTGACCCAAGAAGGTAACCTCCAATAGCCAAAACTCACATTTCTTAAGTTTGGCGTAAAGCTTCTCTCTCCGGAGTGTTTCCAACACGATCCTCAAGTGCTCCTCGTGTTCTTCCTCAGTCCGTGAATATACCAATACGTCGTCAATGAAGACCACGACGCACCGGTCCAATAGCGGACGGAAGACTCTATTCATCAAATCCATAAAGGCTGCCGGGGCATTAGTAAGCCCGAATGCCATAACCGTGAACTCATAATGGCCATACCGCGTACGGTACGCCGTTTTGTACACATCCTTGGGCCGTATCTTCAACTGATGATACCCCGACTGAAGGTCGATTTTCGAGTATACTTTTGACCCTTGCAACTGATCGAATAAATCGTCAATTCTCGGCAACGGGTACTTGTTCTTAATCGTGACCTTGTTTAACTCGCGATAATCAATGCAGAGTCGAAGTGTACCGTCCTTCTTCTTTACAAACAGCACCGGAGCTCCCCACGGAGACACGCTCGGCCGCACGAAGCCTTTATCGAGCAAGTCTTGCAACTGGGCTTTAAGTTCCTTAAGCTCCACCGGTGCCATCCTATACGGAGCCTTCGAGATTGGCGCCGCCCCGGGGATTAAGTCAATGACGAACTCAACTTCCCGATCCGGTGGCGATCCCGGTAACTCCGCCGGAAATACATCCGGGTACTCGCAAACCACCCGAATGCTACCCAATTCCGTGTGCTCCCTTTGGGTATCCACGATGGTCGCTAAATAAGCTTTACAACCACTCTTAATCATTCTCTTCGCCCTCACCGACGATATGGTTGCCGCAAAGCGCACACCCTTACACGCTTGGTAGACCATCTCCTCCTGGTCAGGCTCACGAAAGGTGATAACCTTCTTATCGCAATCGATAACTGCGTAGTACTTGGAAAGCCAATTAATTCCCAAGACCACGTCGAATCCCGATAATCGGTCTACTACTAGAAGATCGATCGGCATAATCCAATCCCCTACTTGTATTGGACAATTCTTGCACTCCTCGTCCACAACGAAAGAATGCTCAATAGAGTTGACCCACCAATGGTCATCGTGATGCACAACCTCTAGTCCATGAGCCTTAGCGAATGATGCATTAATAAATGAATGAGATGCACCTGTATCAAATAATGCTCTGGCTCTAGCGCCTCTGATCAGAATAATACCTGCCACCACGTCGTCTGGAACCAGAGCTGGAGTCGACTGCTCCTCCACCTGAGTGGCAAAAACCCGCCCACTAGGTGCTCGAGGTGCCTCCTGCTGTCGAGGCGCTGACGATCGTCCAGCGGACATAGCGGGTGGCAGTCCCGCAAGCTGTCGCGGAGTGTACGGGACGAGAAGGCCGCCGAGGGTCTTGGTGATGCTCGCCGGACACTCACGACCCATGTGGCCCGCCTGGCCACACCGAAAGCATCGCCCTTCACGCTGAGGGCAAGTGGTAACTCGGTGATCGCCGCCGCAAATCACACACGGGTAGGTGGCACGGCTCTGAGTCTGACTCCTACCACCTCGCCACTGTGATCGCTGAGGTCGAGGGGGTCGCTTAGAGCTCGACTGCCCCGCGGACCCACCAGAAGCCCGCTTCTTGGACTTGTCTCTATCCTTCTCATATGCCTCGCGTTCCTCTCGCGCGATAGCGTTGCCGCGCTCCACCCACAGCGCACGGTCCAGAACCTCCTCATAGGTCTTCAGCCGGAAAGCATCAACCGTCTTAAAAATATCCGGCCTCAACCCACGCCCGAATGTCTTCGCCCGGTCTCCATCGCCGTGGACCAAGCTCGGCACGCAATTGATCATGTGCGTGAATTCCCTCTCGTACTCGCGCACCGTGCGACTTTCTTGCCTTAGCTTGCGGAAGTCCTCCTCGATCTTCCGTTTATCGCTTTCGGGGAAATACTCCATTAGTAGCATCTCCCGAAACGTCTCCCAAGCCAGGGTAGTGTCGTCCAACGAACGATCCTTCTTCACTTGCCTCCACCAAAGGCGCGCCGACCCCTCGAAACAATGGGCCGCCAAATGTACCTTGTCCCGCTCGAGGGTATAGAAGTCCTCGAACAAGGATTGCATGGCGATCAACCATGTCTCAACCATCCACGGGTCTTTGTCTTCTCCGTTGAAGGTTGGTGGTTTTATCCGCTTGAAGGCCGTCAGCACTGCTACAGCCCGTTCTCGCTCCGCCTCGGGGGGGTCGTGATCCGAAGCCGACGAACCCGAAGCTGGCGGAGGTACAACCGTCACTGGTGCCGCCGCCGCCACTGGAGGTGGTGCCGCAGGCTCAACAGTGGCGTCGGGTCCCTGAGGCACGGGCGCCGCCGCTGTCCGGGCCATCAAGTCTTGGAGCCTACTAAGCTGCTCCGCCTGCTGCTTCATAGCCCCGGCCAAAGTTGCCATCTGGGCCCGCAGCTCGCGTATGTCGCTCGATCCCGACTGCTCGGGCACCTCGAGAGGTGGTGCCCCAGCAGATCGCGTCCTCGTGGTGCCATCACGTCCTGAAACGTAGCACACACATTAACACCCGATACACGTGACACTTACACGTTCCAAATAACTACCCAATTAAGCGAAAGCAAATAAGTGCAATCATTTTCAACTCTCGGCATTTTGTGGTCGGCCGCCCCACGCAATCCCTTAAGAAGAAAATAGATAAACACCCAAATCCATCTCTAACTCCCTCTAGAGACGTTCTATTATTAACCCAAGTGACTAGCTTTCGCGTTTAGCAAATCCACGTTAAACGCTTCCTAAGTCCCTAAGGTCTCCAATCCTAAGGTTCCTAAGTCCATCCTAGACCTTTGCTTTCTTCCGTTCACGCTCTGATACCACTTTATCTGTCACGCCCCGCTACCCGCCTATTTGGTCGGGTTCGAGCCACGTCAACAGACGCCGAACGGACAGGGCCTCCCCTGCCCGCCCAAGGCTCCAACTACGAGTATAATAAAGCAATCAATAGATATTTGCTATTATACAAGGCTTGCACGAGGCCCAGCAACAAACACAGCGGAAGTAAAAGCTCTAAGCTAACAGATACCACATACAAGATATTTGATTTCACTTTAACCAAACACAAGTAAACCAAAGCTATTACAATCTTTTTCCATTCAATCACATCATTTCTTTTTACACTTGCCATCTCCCAAAATACTTGATTGTTTACAACTTAAAGCTTCTATGGATCAACAAAATGAAAGTTGATACAAGTATACCCAAAAAGGAAATGACTAGATGCAAAACTCCGGTGGCCACTGGCTATGGCACTAACCCCTTGCCCCGGTCCTCCGCCGCCGCACTCGTGCTAGGACCTGTAGGGTTAGTGGTGTGAGAACTACAACGAAGTTTCCAGTGGGCTCGGCAACCGACCCCGCCGACTTACCCACTAGGTCTATTTTAGGCATAAGTATTCAAAGGAAATGAAGTAGTAGCCGAACTATAAATACTAATACAAATGCCTGCAGGAAAGAGTCAGATAGATAGATAATCAAATTTGAATATGTTTGCATGCATGCTCTTTACCATACTTTACTTTACTTTACTTTACTTGGCTCATTACCCAATCTTGCCGGTTAACATAGTTAACCCCAACAAACTCAAGACCCAAAATCCCTTTGTTCGGGGAGGCTCTAAGCATTACAAGACCCGAGGGACCGTCTTAGGGACCGCGCTCCCTAGGTGACTGTTCCAGAACTCACCGCTCGAGGAGGAGCTACCTCCATCGAGCCAAGACTTGTCAAGAGTGTCGATCTAACCCTCAACTAGAGGGTTCATAGCCACTGGATATCATATCACTGTCAATGATAGGTTTTCTACCTATTCATGCATATCATTCTTGCCATAATGCCACTAAGTTAAACCGTGTTTAACTAAGATCATATCAATGCCAATCTCATCCCTATGTCAAGTTCACCTTTGTTTTCTATTGTCAAGTCCTTTGCCATATTCACACAAGTAGGGAGCTATCCATATGCCTCTATGGTTCCATTACAATCTCTAAGTTCATTTTCATACTAGAACAATAATTGAAGTTCAACCATAGCATAAATAACGACTACCCTATCATGCATGAATATACTATACATATAATATGCTCAAAAGGTGAAAACAGACATAGAAGGGAATTCGATGATTCCGGAAGCACCCCCCACCTTAGAATAATTTTGTGAGGATGCCCAAGAAGTTTCACGATCAACCGAAGCCTA
Organism: Aechmea fasciata; assembly: GCA_025177825.1. Classification (NCBI taxonomy): domain Eukaryota; kingdom Viridiplantae; phylum Streptophyta; class Magnoliopsida; order Poales; family Bromeliaceae; genus Aechmea; species Aechmea fasciata. The sequence goes on along the minus strand of CM045940.1, from coordinate 9,194,791 downwards.
GGTTGAAACCTGTTACGTTAAAAGTGAGCCTAATCAGGTCATTTTACATAGTAACCCCTATATCGGAGTTTCGTTTAATTAAACGGAGTTGTCCCACGCGTCGGGAATACCCCAATTAGGTTTCTACAAGGTCAATTTGACCCTAGAACCCCTATGTTCAAAAGCCCCAATTTTGGATGCTCCAACAATGCCGTATACCAAACCTAGGGTTTTGATCTCATCCACAAGCAAAAGATAGCTTTAGATCAACCTAGAAGCTCTCTAGAACCATCCTTGACCCATTAGAACCATCTATTTGGGGTTTACAACAAACCCTAAGAAATCACCATGAGAGCACTTGAGCTCAAATGGAGTTTCATGGTGTTCATAGCCATACAAGTCCTCTAACACTAGCAAGAAGCTAGAAACTCCAAAACTTAGGAGAAAACCGAAACCCTAGAAGTTTACTTGTGAGATCTTACCTCTAGTGCAAAGCTTCTCCAAGCCCTTAGTGTAGGAGAGCTTCAAAGTCCTCCAAAAGCTCCAATGTCACCTTCTTCTTCCTCTCCTTCTTCTTCTCCTCCAAACCCTAGAGCACTTCTAGAGAGAGAAAGTGAGCAAAAGAGAGTGAGAGGGATGAAAAGAGAGTGTGTGCTGTGAGGGAGAGGGGTTAGGGCTAATAACATGTTGTAACATTTACAACTAGGCCCCCCAAACCCAAGTATTTACATTCTGCCAGACTGGGCAGTTTTCGGGCCCAAGGTCCGGACTCTACCTCTAGGTCCGGATCCCGTAGGCTGTCCATCTGGGACTTAGCCAAAATTCTGAAGATTTCGCAGGCTAAGTCGGACTTAGACTGTAAGTCCGGATCCCGAGAGCAGGATTTTCAGGACTTAGCCAAATTTCAGCTTTTCGCAGACCAAGTCCGGACTTAGGCTGTAAGTCCGGACTTAGGTTGTAAGTCCTGACTGAGACTGTAAGTCCGGATCCCGAGAGCAGGATTTTCAGGACTTAGCCAAATTTCAGCTTTTTGCAGCTGGGGCACCCTGTGGCATCCGGACCTCACTTGGGAAGTCCGGTCTTGGCTGCTCCAAGTCTGGGAATTTCTCTAGACTTGCAGTTTAGCTTTTCCAAGACCCCGCTTTTGCTACGCACGGGTTCAAAAGCACTTAGAACCCATAGTTACTCGCTCCACTCCGAGTCCCGCTCATTTTGACGGAACTCGGCACGCTTTACGGAGAATCCATATGCTACATTTAACCTGCACATATAAAAAAAATACTGACCAGATATTGGCATCACCACCACGAGTACCGCCACCACTGAGGACGCGGTTGCTATCGCCATAGTCATTGTCGGCGTGCACCGCCTCGCCTCGATCTTGCCGTCTCATCGCCCTCGGTCCTCTAATATAAAATTAACTCATTAAAAATATTTTATTAGAAAATTGCTAACCCTGGTTGTGTTGATATGCTCTAACTTGATAAAGTAATAAGTTTGTAAAATTAATAGATTTGGTGTAAGAAGAAGATGGAGGGGTGAAAGTTTATGCTTAAGAGAGGAGGAAGGCAAGATACACGTTGCAAGGAGAAGATGTAGGGGTGGGAGTTAAGCCAAGGGAAAGAAATCATATATATATTAATTAATTAATAAAAGTTTGCGAAATTAATAGATTTATTGTAAGAAGAAGATGGAGGGGTGAAAGTTTATGCTTAAGAGAGGAGGAAGTTTATGTTTAAGAGAGGGATGAAATTAATAGATTTATTGCAATGAAACATGAGATGAGTTTTAAAAAAAAACTTGTAAAGTAATGTGGTTGTGCCACATCAGCAAGATTATTGAGAAATCATATATGTTAATAGTCTATATTAAGCGACACACCCTATACTAACGTGCACCACGACCCGACCGGAACATCAATTCCACAACCACGTTCACAGAAGTAAGCCCAATCACGAATGACTCAACAGGAATCACAGCAACACTTGTACTATCCAGAGATGCACCACTTTAGGTGTCGGGACGACCGCAAGGCAAGTGCTCGACGAACTAGACGACAACCACTGTATAAAACCCACGACAGGGCCTAGTAGCATACATTTCCTGTTTTCTTAGTTTGATATATCTAGTTTTCCGTTATGTGAAAAACTACATATAATTACAAATTCACAGCAAAACCAAATGAGATCAGGAAAAACAAAAAACAAAAAACAAAAGGGGTTTTGTCGATTCAAGGACGAAACTAAGGATCTGAGAGTAAAGTATTAGTAGTTAGATGTAGGAGAGAAGTAAAGGTAGCAGCTTTACTAGTTAGAAGGAGAATAAGTGGCAGCAGCAGGTGGAGAGGAGGAGGTGCGGCAGGAGGGTCCGACGAGAAGCGCCTTCGAAGAGGCTCAGGCGAGCTTGACGGAGCAGCCTGGTGAGAGTTGGGCCGGGCAGAGCACTGGCGGGGCGACGGTGCTAGGGCATCCTCAGAGCTCGGAGAGGGCGATGCTGCGGGGGAGCGCCTTCGAAGGCGACGAGGGCGTCCTTGGAGGCAGAGATTAGAGAGAGGAGATCGGGCGGAAGGGTGACCGACCAAAACTACAGAGTTGGGGGAAGTAGTAGGCGGATCGGGCGGTCGGATTAACGGATCGAGCGTTAAACGTGGACCCACTATCCGCTGGTTCGAGGATAGTGCCGATAAGGCAACCCGATATCCATTTGCCCTGTTACCCGCTTATATGATGCTTAGGAGTTAGGACCGGCCAAGCCCAACTCGAGGCCCACTTTCCCATCAAAATTGGCCCACAACTCTGTTTAATTGTTCTTATTAACAATTACAGATATTACTATTCATACAACCATTCACCACAGGTTCACAACTAGAGATGTAGAAGCTTATCAAAAGTAGTAAGAAAACCCTTTGAAAACTGTTTCCCACACGGAAATCTTTTCTTTTAAAAAACACTCTACCACGAGGGGTAGAAAACCGTTTTATCACATAAAACCCAAAGCCTTTTATTATAAAACATCTCATATTCAAAAGCAAATACAGAACTGAACCATAAATAAGTCTAAGTCATAAAACAGGAAAGGTAAAGGGATAACCGACAAAGGGACGGAGCTATGTCGCGAACTAGACTCGCTCCTCACCAGCTGTCCCACTATGACCCGCAACGTCACTCGAAAAAGAAGGCGAGGGTGAGAACATGTAAACATGTCTCCCCCTCCCAGTGGATACCTCGCGGAGATAGACACAAGAGGAGATAATAGTAGTACAGTAGCTATGATAAACAAGTAAAGGAGAGAGATATACAGATATGAAACAACAGCTACTGTAAGTATGCATCAAAGGACGACAAGCTCAAGAATACCCAATCTAAAACCAATGCTCTCTTGGTCGGCGCCGCGGACCTCAAGCCAATGCCCCCACTACTCTACCATGCATATACCCCAGCTCAAAGCTCCAAGGGCTCACGGGTCGAGCTCCTATCAGACCACTTTTCCAGAAAAGAACACCCTCACTTGCGGTGGATCAGACCGCTGGTGTTCGTGAAATGCGACGAGTATCGGGCGATCAATGCAGTATGCTCAAAGGTCATCCATCGGCAACCAGCCGACAATCCTGGCCCCCAGGGCCCATCGACCACGTGGGTCATCAAGTAACCAGAAGAACCAACCAGGTACCAAGTACAGAGTGTAACTGACCAAATAGGTCACAAGTACAGAAAGTGACTGACCAACCAGGTCCCGAGTATGTAAAGTAACTGACCAACCAGGTCCCCAAGTAGAGAAAGAAACTGACCAACTAGGTCAACTAGGATGGAACAACTCAACATCCTCTCAACTGTATGCAAGTACTACTCAAGGAAACACGAGGACTGACCAACCGAACAACAAGGTCACTGAGTATACTGAAGTAAACTGACCGAACAGGTCACAGATGTCATAGGCTGACAAGAAGTAATCTACTCTACTCCTACACATGATACTAAACATGGAAACACTGAGTAGAGTAATACTGTAAGAAACAGGTGCAAGATATATCTAGGATAAACGATATAAACAGTAAGGGTGGAAGGAACGTCACCAAACGTGCACCACTGAACGGACGTCGAGTCGAAGTACCCACCTGTACGATTGTAGATGATCTGATCTGTCGACTGTGGAAACGAAGCAACTGGACCTACGAAATGGTCCACCGGGTTAGCATCTAACCCACCAACACAAGTACCACTACTCACAAAGCCCCACTAACGAACCCACGGGAATCGATTTCCCAAAAACCGATTGCCGAAGTACCCGGAAGTCCCGAAAATTGTACCGGAACTCCACCGTCGCTCACCCGTCGTTTCCGAACCCTCGAAACGACGCGGGTGACCAGCCAACAAGGCTCAGCGACATCGTAAATAACCACTAAGAGTCGTCAGAAGAAATCCGAACCAAAGTCGCGTTCCGTCGTCGAATTTCGCCGACGAACGCTCCGGAATTATACTTACTGTTTTCCGAAAAGCTCGGGACCTTGGACATTTTAATCTGTCACGCCCCGGGGTTAATAATAAAGTGAAAAATACAGCGAAATTTTTTTTTTTTTTTTTGAAAACCTGACCCCAAGGTATGCCAGATCCGCCACAAATACAGGGAGTCCACTGTTCACACGGACAGAGTCTCCCCTGTATTTGCACGGCGTCGCACATGTACAGAGTGTAGTAGACTACCAGGAAACAACCACAATCAAATGAACAGAATACAGATATTACTATTCATACAACCATTCACCACAGGTTCACAACTAGAGATGTAGAAGCTTATCAAAAGTAGTAAGAAAACCATTTGAAAACTGTTTCCCACACGGAAATCTTTTCTTTTAAAAACACTCTACCACGAGGGGTAGAACACCGTTTTATCACATAAAACCCAAAGCTTTTTATTATAAAACATCTCATATTCAAAAGCAAATATTGAACTGAACCATAAATAAGTCTAAGTCATAAAACAGGAAAGGTAAAGGGATAACCGACAAAGGGACGGAGCTATGTCGCGAACTAGACTCGCTCCTCACCAGCTGTCCCACTATGACCTGCAACGTCACCTGAAAAAGAAGGCGAGGGGTGAGAACATGTAAACATGTCTCCCCCTCCCAGTGGATACCTCGCGGAGATAGACACAAGAGGAGATAATAGTAGTACAGTAGCTATGATAAACAAGTAAAGGAGAGAGATATACAGATATGAAACAACAGCTACTGTAAGTATGCATCAAAGGACGACAAGCTCAAGAATACCCAATCTGAACCAATGCTCTCTTGGTCTGTACCACAGACCTCATGCAGAAGTCCTCTTGGTCAGTAGTACCGCAGACCTCAAGCCAATGCCCCCACTACTCTACCATGCATATACCCCAGCTCAAGGCTCCAAGGGCTCACGGGTCGAGCACCTATCAGACCACTTTTTCGGAAAAGAACACCCTCACTTGCGGTGGATCAGACCGCTGGTGTTCGTTAAATGCGACGAGTATCGGGCGATCAATGCAGTATGCTCAAAGATCATCCATCGGCAACCAGCCGACAATCCTGCCCCCCAGGGCCCATCGACCACGTGGGTCATCAAGTAACCAGAAGAACCAACCAGGTACCAAGTACAGAGTGTAACTGACCAAATAGGTCACAAGTACAGAAGGTGACTGACCAACCAGGTCCCGAGTATGTAAAGTAACTGACCAACCAGGTCCCCAAGTAGAGAAAGAAACTGACCAACCAGGTCCCCAAGTATGCAAAGTAACTGACCAACCAGGTCCCCAAGTATGCAAAGTAACTGACCAACCAGGTCCTGAGTAGAGAAAGAAACTGACCAACTAGGTCAACTAGGATGGAACAACTCAACATCCTCTCAACTGTATGCAAGTACTACTGAAGGAAACACGAGGACTGACCAACCGAACAACAAGGTCACTGAGTATACTGAAGTAAACTGACCGAACAGGTCACAGATGTCATAGGCTGACAAGAAGTAATCTACTCTACTCCTACACATGATACTAAACATGGAAACACTGAGTAGAGTAATACTGTAAGAAACAGGTGCAAGATATATCTAGGATAAACGATATAAACAGTAAGGGTGGAAGGAACGTCACCAAACGTGCACCACTGAACGGACGTCGAGTCGAAGTACCCACCTGTACGACTGTAGAAGATCTGATCTGTCGACTGTGGAAACGAAGCAACTGGACCTACGAAAAGGTCTACCGGGTTAGCATCTAACCCACCAACACAAGTACCACTACTCACAAAGCCCCACTAATGAACCTACGGGAATCGGTTTCCCAAAACCGATTGCCGAAGCACCCGGAAGTCCCGAAAACTGTACCGGAACCCCACCGTCGCTCACCCGTCGTTTCCGAACCATCGAAACGACGCGGGTGACCAGCCAACAAGGCTCGGCGACATCATAAATAACCACTAAGAGTCGTCGGAAGAAATCCAAACCGTAAATGCGTTTCCGTCGGCGGATTTTGCCGAAAAACGCTCCGAAAATCGCTTTTCGATTTCCGCAAAGGCTTGGGACCTTGGACGATCAGTCTAGGGGTTACCCACAGCACGTACACACTGCCCACAACAGCCATGTAATTTACAATTGCATAAAAGCCCCTATTCCAACATAAAATCGCATTATTTCATGCGATTTTACAGCTTCTATGGACCGTGCACGCAAACCAGTGCTCAATAAATCGTACGATTATACTCGCTGAAAGGTATCGACGTGCCGAAGACCGTGCTCACCTTTCGGAGCACTGTCGGGCTTCGTAGCACGCGCACGCGCGACATTAATTTTGTAAAATATTGCGCACAGCGCGTAAAGTACGATCGTCCCGCTAAACGAGGCATCGAAACTCAGAACAGAGGTGAGCATCGCGTTCAGTACGAAATTCTGATGCTCGTGCTCACCTCACATGGTCAAAAAGACCCACTGTAGCCTCGGGAATTGTGCACAAACATCGTTTAGAAAAGCTAGGGCTTACCTGACCAGGGGAGCTAGGTCAAGTCGCCGGCGGCACGGCGGCGGTAGGTCCGGCCGGTGGTGGGTGCGGCACGTCGGGGAGGTCCAAGGCACCCACTGGACGGCGGCGAAGGGTGGCCGGAGGCGCGGCGGCGGAGATCAAAACCCTCCCTTGTTCTCGGGTTAGGGCCCTCCCGGAGGCACGGCGGCGGTCGGAGGCGGTCGGGGCGGCTACCGATCGGCGCCGGAGTTCGAGGGAGTGTAGTGCTCCTCCGATGGACGGCGGCGACGCCCGGAAGCCGAGGGCCACCACCCTCGGCCCGCACCAAAACCGAGCGGCGGCGGGGCTTCAGCGGCCGGCGGCGTACGGGGACGTCGGGAAACGCGCGCACGGGGTTGCCTGAGGTCGGGGAAGGGCGATGCAACCCTCCAAACCCGACGGCGGCGCGCTGGTGTCTCTCTCACCCGATCTCGCCCTGGGTGGAGCAGATCTGGCCGCAGCTTGCTGTCGCAACTCCGGCGACGCGCGGGGATGGCCGGAGCAGCGCGCCGGAGAGAGATCTAGCCGAGGGAAGTTGATCCAAGGGTTAGCAAGACTCCCCTTGCTGTCTCTGTATTCCACGGCCAGCAGATAGGATGGTTAGATGGAGAGGGAGGAGTCCAAGAGCTCGGGAAGCTATTCCGGCGGCCGGAGCTCCTCGCCGGCGGCCGGGGCGCAAGCACGAAGTGGGCAGAGGGTGCTGGGGGCGTTTTGGAACTTCTGGGGAAGTGGAGGAGGCTAGGGTTAGGGTTTGATGGATGCAACCCTAAAATCACCATTTTATACACATTGGCACTTTTGCACTTTAGTCCGCCACAGCCCTCAATTCCTGATCAAGTCCCTACTAGCATGTGACATATGCGTGCACGACCCCCGCCATTCGAAATCTCGCGATTCGACGCATAAAATATTAGGTTTCATCGCGATTTGCCGTTTTGCGCTTTCGACCCCTTTGTGTTCTTTTTGCAATTCCCGAAAATCCGTCCGTCGGATTTTCGACCGGATCACGCCAGCGCGTTCAGCACGACGGAGACATTGAATCTTGCATTTTATTTTGTTCTATTTGGTCTCCGATTCACGAAGAATTACCCCCTCTTTATTCCTCCATAATCTCCAATTATTAATTAACCATTTATGTCAAATCGTTCAAAACCCTTTTTCTCGATATCCGTCCATCAGAATCCAATTCTGTCAGCGTCATTGGTTCCAGCACAGTCGAGCCGTTCGAAACGAGCTATTGGAGTCCTATCTTCGGAGTCCGATACGTACCTAAACCCAACTTCTATTTCCGGCTCATCCGGAAAACTAAAGTTACTATTCACTTAAGTCATCGGTCCGGGTCCCGTATCTTCTCCGTTTTAGCTCATTTTCGCCTGAAATTTGACGAGTGCTCTTGTAATTAAATTACACACATAAACATCGTCAACAGAGAGTCAAATGGCACAGTCAAAATTCTCAGTCTTTACATTATCCCCTCCTTATAAGAAGTTTCGTCCCCGAAACTTGACCACGTACCCACCAAAATTGCAATCAAATATTGCTCCACCAAGCTGTATCACTTGAGTACCGGTCAATTACATTTCCGTAAATCACGACAGCTCAGCTATCGTTTCACCTGGACGGGACGAGGGGAAGAATGTACTAACCCAAATCTACTGACCAAGACTTACTGGGGTCAATACCCTCCTATAACTTGCGGACAAAGACAGTCTCGCGACCAGGATTATCTAATCCCAACTTGCTAATTCTGAGATAATAATTTATCCCTCAGAATTACTAGGTCCACTCAACCTTGGTCCACATAGCCGAAGCCGACTCGGCTACGTCGAAAGTTCACGCGACAACCCCACAAGTCTAGAGTATGTTTTCGTAGACCGAAACATCATACTTCGACTCGTCCACAACCTCGATTAGCTCACGACAGGCTAAACATATCGTTGTCCAAAACCTGAGTCAAAACACTCACCTTGGAGATCACAGTCTCACACCAGTCATCCGAGAACTACTAAAGTCAAACCCCCTTCAGTAATAAGCCACCTGTGGCATTTGACAGTCCTAGGTCCAAGACCTCACTTTCCACCTGACCAAAAGGTCCAAAGCTTGAGGCTTGACAATACCCATTGAGCTAAACGATTTGTTCGCTCGATATCGAAGTCCAACCAACTCATGGTCCATGCAAGTCCATCACTTGATGCACAGGATTACCAATCGCACTATGCGATACTAACCATCGGTGATGCTCAACATCCGTATCCACGAGACCCTGTCGCTGTCGTCCATACCAGAACCCTAGCGATCGATGTTCCCAGCGTCACCCAAATATCTGTCTCATTGAGACCCAGGCGCACCTGTCACCACTTTGACTGGACAAGCATACCATTCCAAGATTTGCACATTAAGCCAAGTCGCAACCCTTATGTGCTATCACATACAGTGACAAATGAAGCCAACCACCAGGCTCAAGTCACTCAACAACTGCGATTCTGAACTTCTCGGCAAACAGACAGAGGTTACTAACCAAACAAACCCTTTTTTTTAGTTGCAGAAGGCACAACTAAAGAACTAAGAACACCCAGACTCGAACTAGAGTCAACACCACCAGCAGTGACGATAAGTCAGCTGCGCAAAACCCGCCAGGGAATAACCTAGGCTCGCTACGTGATCATAAATGATCAACACTCAAGACTTCTCACAAGACTATCTATAGCGATTATCTCGCAAGAGAGAAGACGCTGACCCAATCCATATGTCCCAAACAGGGAAAGGCATTTCGTCCCACTTTCGACAGTATATTGTCTGCAGCCAATGTACTTATCAAAAGAAAAGCGAAATATCGGAGATCCACTACCATCAACATGTTGGAAGCGCGACACTTCGAAGTATCAAACCAATTGACACCTCTTGTCTGAACCAATTCCGTCGAAACATCGGCTTTGCAAGCCGACATTCGAAAACAGATCGACTCAGTACCAACTCACTGGGAGTCCCATAGCTTTCAACCTCTGAAAGCTACTAGTGACACTAAGTCGCGAACCCGCATCTGAGGCTTTAGGAAATGGTTTCTCAAACCGATTTCCGCACCACAATCGAGCTTTACTCGAAGCTCCGAGAACTCCGTCATTACTTTGGAGTAGCTCGAGTCAATTCAACTCCTATCACCAACCACAGAGTAACCAGGACACACCAATTAAGGCACTAAGATAATCGCATACGATGTATGCAACAACAGAGACTTGACACTAAACTGTGTCAATTCGGTTCTAGTTCACGTCAATTTGACGTAAGAACTAGCTAAAGGTCAAAAGACCCGAACTGCTGATTCCATCAGCAAACAAGGAGTAGGCGTCACAACCCTACCCAGAGAACCGCGAAAGCAACACCAATGTTGCAGTCGTCTAGACCCTGGACTACACCCAAGTAGCCCCACAGAAGTCGCGACCATAAAGGTCTAAGTGCCGTCTCCGTAGAGACACTCGCAACAGCTCCCGTGTCCAAAGTAAGAAAAGTGGCCCGGGCGTCGGCAGTCAAGATACTCACCTAGGCCCGAAAATCACTGGCCATTCAAGGCCCCAGCTGACATCAGGGGAACCTCACCCCACCACTCGATGTCCAAGTACACTGCCACTACTTCCTGACTGAGACATCAGCTTGTGCGAAAACTGTAGCGCATACGGAAAGAACCGTGCACTCCGAGTTTACCAAACTCAACAGGCACACTGGGACACCAGCCCCAAACCCCGCACTCTCACGTGCCTATAAACCGTAGGTCTTCCTAGGGTCAACCTAACCAATGGTTCAGTTCTTTTTATTTTCAAAAACAACCTGTGAATGGTGTTGTGGTTGTAATGACGACTTGTAAAGTCAATGTTCGATGAGAATGGTTGTGAACTCTTGGTTCCGTGAAGAGGTATCAAGTGGTTTGATACTTCGATGTGTCACACTTCCAACCTGTTGTTGGTAGTGGATCTTCGGATATTTCGCCTTTCTTTTGATAAGTATATTGGCTGCAGACAATATACTGTCGAAAGTCGGACGAAATGCCTTTCCCTGTTTGGGACATATGGATTGGGTCAGTGTCTTCTCTCTTGCGAGATAATCGCTATAGATAGTCTTGTGAGAAGTCTTGAGTGTTGATCATTTATGATCACGTAGCGAGCCTGGGTTATTCCCTGGCGGGTTTTGCGCAGCTGACTTATCGTCACTGCTGGTGGTGTTGACTCTAGTTCGAGTCTGGGTGTTCTTGGTTCTTTAGTTGTGCCTTCTGCAACTAAAAAAAGGGTTTGTTTGGTTAGTAACCTCTGTCTGTTTGCCGAGAAGTTCGGAATCGCAGTTGTTGAGTGACTTGAGCCTGGTGGTTGGCTTCATTTGTCACTGTATGTGATAGCACATAAGGGTTGCGACTTGGCTTAATGTGCAAATCTTGGAATGGTATGCTTGTCCAGTCAAAGTGGTGACAGGTGCGCCTGGGTCTCAATGAGACAGATATTTGGGTGATGCTGGGAACATCGATCGCTAGGGTTCTGGTATGGACGACAGCGACAGGGTCTCGTGGATACGGATGTTGAGCATCACCGATGGTTAGTATCGCATAGTGCGATTGGTAATCCTGTGCATCAAATGATGGACTTGCATGGACCATGAGTTGGTTGGACTTCGATATCGAGCGAACAAATCGTTTAGCTCAATGGGTATTGTCAAGCCTCAAGCTTTGGACCTTTTGGTCAGGTGGAAAGTGAGGTCTTGGACCTAGGATTGTCAAATGCCATAGGTGGCTTATTACTGAAGGGGGTTTGACTTTAGTAGTTCTCGGATGACTGGTGTGAGACTGTGATCTCCAAGGTGAGTGTTTTGACTCAGGTTTTGGACAACGATATGTTTAGCCTGTCGTGAGCTAATCGAGGTTGTGGACGAGTCGAAGTATGATGTTTCGGTCTACGAAAACATACTCTAGACTTGTGGGGTTGTCGCGTGAACTTTCGACGTAGCCGAGTCGGCTTCGGCTATGTGGACCAAGGTTGAGTGGACCTAGTAATTCTGAGGGATAAATTATTATCTCAGAATTGGCAAGTTGGGATTAGATAATCCTGGTCGCGAGACTGTCTTTGTCCGCAAGTTATAGGAGGGTATTGACCCCAGTAAGTCTTGGTCAGTAGATTTGGGTTAGTACATTCTTCCCCTCGTCCCGTCCAGGTGAAACGATAGTTGAGCTGTCGTGATTTACGGAAATGTAATTGACCGGTACTCAAGTGATACAGCTTGGTAGAGCAATATTTGATTGCAATTTCGGTGGGTACGTGGTCAAGTTTCGGGGACGAAACTTCTTATAAGGAGGGGATAATGTAAAGACTGAGAATTTTGACTATGCCATTTGACTCTCTGTTGATGATGTTTATGTGTGTAATTTAATTACAAGAGCACTCGTCAAATTTCAGGCGAAAATGAGCTAAAACGGAGAAGATACGGGACCCGGACCGATGACTTAAGTGAAAAGTAACTCTAGTTTTCCGGATGAGTCGGGAATAGAGGATGGGTTCAGGTGCGTACAGAACTCCGAATATAGGACTTCAATAGCTCGTTTCGAACGGCTCGACTATTCTGGAGCCAATGCCACTGACGGAATTGGATTCCGATGCACGGTTGTCGAGGAAAAGGGGTTTGAAGGATTTGACCTAAATAATTAAAGAAAAGGGGTTTATGGAGAAAGAAGAGGAGAATTGATATTTCGCGAATCCGAAACCAAATCGAACAAAATAAAATGCAAGATTCAATGTCTCCGACGTGCTGAACGCGCTGGCGTGATCCGATCGGAAATCCGGCGGACGGATCTACGGGAAATGCAAGATGATCGCAGAGGGGTGAAAATGGCAAAACGGTGAATCGCGAAAAGTTCTTATATTTTATGCGTCGAAACGCGAGATTTCGAATGTGGAGGGGCTTATGCACGTAAGTCACCTCCTGGCAGGGACTAGAGATGAAATAGAGCTAAGTGGAGGGCTAAAATGCAAAAGCGCATTTGTGTATAAGTTAAGGTATTAGGGTTTCCTTCATGAAACCCTAACCCTAACCCTTCCACCTTCTCATAGCCACCCTAACCGCCACAGCCTCCTCCTCTGCCACTTTGTGCGCGCGCCCCGCCACCGCAGGCACGGAACCGCCGCAACTCCGTCTCCTTCCTCCCCTCGGCCGCAACACCTACCATCTTGGCCGAGAGAGAGGTGAAGGCCGGGAACCTCTGGATCTCCTTCCCCGGCAAGGAGTAGTCGCCGGCGCATCTCCCCGGCCGGCCCCGTCGCCCCGAACGCCGCCGGAGCCGGCCTCGCTCCTGCGGCCGCCGGCTGCGCGGACCGAGGCCGGGTCTGGCGCGCGACCGGCCACCTCCCTCGGCCGCGCCGCCCTCCGATCGGCCCCCGGCAACCTCCGGAGCCGGAGGCTCGCCATCCCGGTCACCCCGAAGCCTCCGGCCGCCGGCTGCGCACCCGCGGCCGCCCGGACTCGGTGCGGGCGGAGCTTGAGCCAACTCCTCCACCGCGCCGCCGTCGCCTTCGACGTGAGCACCACCTTCACCGCGACCTCTTCCGCCGGATCGGCCCCGACCCGGCCTCTCCCATCCGCCGGATCGCCGCCAGGAAGCCCCTAACCCGAGGGCTAGTTGAAGGCTTGGATCGCCGCCGTCGCGCCACCGGTCGCCTCCCGCCGCCGGCCAAACCCTTCCCCGGACCTCTCCGACACGGCGCTCCCGTCCCCGACCGGACCGCCCGCCACCAAGCCGCCGGCGGCCAACCCTAGTTCTCCCTGGTCTGGTAAGCTTTATTTTCATTGCCAGCACCTAGTCTAGGGTTTTGGGCACGTTTACCGAGGCTAAGTTAGGTCTTTTTGACCAAGTGAGGTGAGCACGGTCATCGCCTTTTCGTGCTGAACGCGATGCTCACCTCCGCTTAGGCATTTGATGCCTCGATTAGCGGGAAAAGTGTACCTTTCGTGCTGTGCGCAGTGTTTACAGAACTTCGCGTCGCTCGTGCGAGTTCTACAGTGACCGAATGTGCTCCGAAAGGTGAGCACGATCTCCGGTACATCGAAACCTTCCAGTGACTGCGATGGCTCAATTTATTGAGCATCGGTTTGTGTGCACGGCCCATAATAACCCTAATTTTACATGAAATAATTCGATTTCATGATTGTACAGGGGTTTTTATGCAATTATAAATTATGTAACTGCTGTGGGCAGTGTGTACGTGCTGTGGGTACCTCCTGGACTGATCGTCCAAGGTCCCAAGCCTTTGCGGAAATCAAAAAGCGATTTCCGGAGCGTTTTTCGGCAAAATCCGCCGACGGGAACGCATTTACGGTTCGGATTTCATCCGACGACTCTTGGTACTTATTTACGATGTCGCTGAGCCTTGTTGGCTGGTCACCGCGTCGTTTCGAGGGTTCGGAAACGACGGGTGAGCGACGGTGGAGTTCCGGTACAGTTTTCGGGACTTCCGGATACTTCGGCAATCGGTTTTGGGAAACCGATTCCCGTGGGAATGATTAGCGGGACCTTATGATTTATGATACATAGAATGAGGGTTTGGATTCTAACCCGAGGGACCTTTCGTAGGTTCGGGTGCTTTGCAGTTAGCAGATCGGCTTCCACGTACATATACAGGTGGGTACTTCGACTCGATGTCCGTTCAGTGGTGCACGCTGGTGACGTTCCTTCCACCTTACTATTCATATCTTTTATCGTAGATATATCTTGCACCTTTGTGTTACAGTTTTACTCTACTCAGTGTTTCCATGCTTAGTACCATGTGTAGGAGTAGAGTAGATTACTTCTTATCAGCCTATGACATCCGTGACCTGTTCGGTCAGTCTACTTCAGTATACTCAGTGACCTTATTGTTCGGTTGGTCAGTTCTCGTGTTTCCTTCAGTAGTACTTGCATACAGTTGAGAGGATGTTGAGTTGTTCCATCCTAGTTGACCTGAGTGGTCGGTTCTTGTGCTTCCTTACAGTGTGATGACCTATTGGTCGGTTAGCCCTGAGGGGCAGTGATTGTCGGCAAGTTGCCAACGGTTATCTTTTGAGCATATCATCATTGATCGCCACTATTCGTACGCATTTCACGAACACCAGCGGTTTGGCCACCGCAAGAGGGTGTTCTTTTCCGGAAAAGTGGTTGGGAGTGCCAACCCGTGAGACCCGGGTGCTATATGCGAGGGTTATATGCTTTGAGATCCGGGTGCTTTATGCGAGGATCATGTACGTTCAGACCCGGGTGCTTTATGCGAGGGTCATATACCTTTCGGACTCGGGGGCTTTATGCGAGAGTCTCGTATAGGTTGAGCAGTTGTGGCACAGGCTTGAGGTCTGCGGACCAACAGAGCAGCAGATTCCAGATTGGGTAATTTTGTACTTTCGTACCGTTGACGCATACTTACAGTAGCTGTTGTTTCATATCTGTATATCTCTCCATTTACTTGTTTATCATAGCTACTGTACTACTATCTTCTCCACTTGTGTCTATCTCCGCGAGGTATCCACTGGGAGGGGGAGACATGTTTACATGTTCTCACCCCTCGCCTTCTTTTTCAGGTGACGTTGCAAGTCTTAGTGGGACAGCTGGTGAGGAGCGAGTCTAGTACGCGACATAGCTCCGTCCCTTCGTTGGTTATTCCTTTACCTTTACCTTGCATGACTTAGACATTTTCATGGTTCAGTTCTGGTAATGCTTTTGGAAATGAGATGTTTTAGTTGGTTTTGAAATGTAATAA
The DNA here is from genome assembly GCA_025177825.1 of Aechmea fasciata. NCBI lineage: Eukaryota > Viridiplantae > Streptophyta > Magnoliopsida > Poales > Bromeliaceae > Aechmea > Aechmea fasciata. The sequence continues at coordinate 9,179,036 of CM045940.1, read as the reverse complement.
AAGGCTTTGGGTTTTATGTGATAAAACGGTTTTCTACCCCTCGTGGTAGCATGTTTTTTTAAAAGAAAGGCTTTCATGTGGTTTTATCAACTTATTTATATCTCGAAAGTGAACATGTGGTGAATGGTGTATGAATTAACATGAATGTTAATTGTTATAAGTTCATTGTATTGTGGTTGTTTCCTGGTAGTCTACTACACTCTGTACATGTGCGACGCCGTGCAAATACAGGGGAGACTCTGTCCGTGTGAACAGTGGATTTCCTGTATTTGTGGCGGATCTGGCATACCTTGGGGTCAGGTTTTCAAAAAAAAAATTCCGCTGTATTTTCACTTACTTATTAACCCCGGGGCGTGACAGAATGTAACGACCCAGCCCACTAGCAACAATAACTCGTTGGGCCCAACCACCGGCCCAAAATGCTTAAGCCCAGTTATCATTACTAGTGTCTAAGTCTCTTATAAACCCAATGACAACCTCATTCCCATCCGATGTGGGACTATTTGGGTGTCACAGACTCCCCCCGTTAAGGCCCTGACGTCCTCGTCAGTCCAATCACACACACAGCCCAAGATCACCAGGCTATGTGAGACTCGTCTCGCTAGCCCGTCATCCAGACCCTGGCTCAGCCGAGACTCGCCGCACATGTCCAGCTGGTGAACCGACTCTGATACCAAATGTAACAACCCAGCCCACTAGCAACAATAACTCGTTGGGCCTAACCACCGGCCCAAAATGCTTAAGCCCAGTTATTATTACTAGTGTCTAAGTCTCTTATAAACCCAATGACAACCTCATTCCCATCCGATGTGGGACTATTGGGGTGTCACAGATGCAGCGGGTAGATATTATCAAAATAATTATTTTATTTATTATCATTGATCATCGATGATAGCCTGAAAAAATAAACTTGAAATATACAATTCATCAAATATGTAAAAAATATTATTCTAACTATAAAATAAATAATATTAATTTACATAATCGAAAAAAATCAAATTGGTAAAAGAGCAACAATAACACAGCTACTATAACTACTACAATAACATTTCCAACAAACCATTACCTGACTCATTGCTTTCTCGGTGAGATGGTTCATACTTTTTTTTTCTGTATCCTAAAAGAAAGCAAGTAATTTATTAACTGTAATAGACACAATGAAAGAATTTTATTATATCAAAAAGGTAAAGTTACAGTATGAAATTTGACAACATTCGATCTAATTTTCAAACAAATTAATTGAGCTACTAATACACCTTAGGATAGGTGGATAAAATACTTTGTTTGAAATCACAGATTCAAGGGTTTGAGCTTCTGTGGCTTAGGAAACCTACATACGTCAATATGAATTATATGAAATGCTCTATTCATGGAGCACATTATAAAATAAATAAAATAAAAAGTAGAGGCTTAAGTAGGTTGCGTCAAATCAGTCTTAGAAATTGCTTTTAATATTTTTTTCTTAAAGAAAAATTAGATGTATACTCAAAACCTACAAAGAGAATGGAAGAAAAGAGCACGATCCAATTTGGGCTAGCTTGATATTTTTTCATATTTATATATTTTGAATCTTACAATATATTTTATATCAAATTAAAAATATATATAAAATTAGTTATTCTAATTATTCGTTTTTTTGCTCAAAGCAGTCCGTAAATAACTATTGTCAGTTACAAATAATGGGCCAAAAAAAATGATCCAATTCTTATCATATTTTGAGCACGAAAATTCTAATTGGTAAAAGCCATCAAATTCTAAAAAGCTCAAAATAAATAAGTAAATAAATAAAATCAAAGGCCATTTTAGTCGATTGTAAATTCAAGTTGGAAAGCTTTTAACCTGCACATATAAAAAAAATACTGACCAGATATTGGCATCACCACCACGAGTACCGCCACCACTGAGACGCGGTTGCTATCGCCATAGTCATTGTCGGCGGTAGCACCGCCTCGGCCTCGATGCCGCCCGCCCCCCGGCCCCGCATCTCTCATCGCCCTCAGGTCCTCTAATATAAAATTAACTCTTTAAAAATATTTTATTAGAAAATTGCTAATCCTGGTTGTGTTGATATGCTCTAACCTGCTAAAGTAATAAGTTTGTAAAATTAATAGATTTGGTGTAAGAAGAAGATGGAGGGGTGAAAGTTTATGCTTAAGAGAGGAGGAAGGCAAGATACACGTTGCAAGGAGAAGATGGAGGGGTGGGAGTTAAGCCAAGGGAAAGAAATCATATATTAATTAATTAATAGAAGTTTGCGAAATTAATAGATTTATTGGAAGAAGAAGATGGGGGGGTAAAAGTTTATGCTTAAGAAAGGAGTAAGTTTATGTTTAAGAGAGGGATGAAATTAATAGATTTATTGCAATGAAACATGAGATGAGTTTAAAAAAAAAAAACTTGTAAAGTAATGTGGTTGTGCCACATCAGCAAGATTATTGGGAAATCATATATGTTAATAGTCTATATTAAGCGACACAACCTATACTAACGTGCACCACGACCCGACCGGAACATCAATTCCACAACCAAGTTCACAGAAGTAAGCCCAATAACGAACGGACTCAACGGGGAATCACAACAACACTTGTACTATCCGAGAGATGCACCACTTTAGGTGTCGGGACAACCGCAAGGCAAGTGCTCGACGAACTGAGACGACAACCACGTATAAAACCCACGACGGGCCTAGTAGCATACATTTCTGTTTTCTTAGTTTGATATATCTAGTTTTCCGTTATATGAAAAACTACATATAATTACAAATTCACAGCAAAACCAAATGAGATCAGGAAAAAAAAAACAAAAAACAAAAGGGGTTTTGTCGATTCAAGGACGAAACTAAGGATCTGAGAGTACAGTATTAGTAGTTAGATGTAGGAGCGAAGTAAAGGTAGCAGCTTTACTAGTTAGAAGGAGAATAAGTGGCGGCGGCGGGTGGAGAGGAGGAGGTGCGGCGGGGAGGGTCCGACGAAGCGCCTTCGAAGAGGCTCGAGGCGAGCTTGACGGAGCGGCTGGTGAGAGTTGGGCGGGCGAAACGCGGCGGCGGGCGACGGTGCTAGGGCATCCTCGAGCTCGGAGAGGCGATGCTGCGGGGAGCGCCTTCGAAGGCGACGAGGGCGTCCTTGGAGGCAGAGATTAAAGAGAGGAGATCGGGCGGAAGGGTGTCCGTGCAAATCTACAGATTTGGGGGAAGTAGTAGGCGGATCGTGGCGGTCGGATTAACGGATCGAGCGTTAAACGTGGACCCACTATCCGCTGGTTCGAGGATAGTGCCGATAAGGCAACCCGATAAGGCCTCCCGCCGCCGCCGATGGCGCCCTCGACACCCCGACCCGGCGCTCCGTCCGGCCGGACCGCCACGGCGCCCGCCGGCGGCCAACCCTAGCTCTCGGTTTAGGTAAGGGCTTGATTTTCTAAAAAGCACCTAGTTCTAGGGTTTGTGCACAATTCCCGAGGCCACAGTGGATCTTTTTGACCATGTGAGGTGAGCACGATCATTGGAATTTCGTGCTGAACGCGATGCTCACCTCCGTTCTGAGTCTCGATGCCTCGTTTAGCGGGACGAACGTACTTTACGCGCTATGCGCGCTGTTTACTGAAATTGGTGTCGCTTGTGCGCGCACTACGATGCCCGACAGTGTTCCGAAAGGCGAGCACGGTCTTCAGCATGTTGAAGACTTACAGCGAGTACGATTTCGGAATCTGCGATGAACCGATTTGCGTGCACGGTCCATAAAAACCCTATAATCACATGAAATAATGCGATTTTGGAACCTTCAGGGGTTTTTATGCAATTGTAGCCTCCTGGGCTATCTTGGGCAGTGTGTACGTGTTGCGGGTAACCTCTGGACTAACTGTCCAAGGTCCCGAGCTTTTCGGAAAACAATAGGTATGATTCCGGAGCGTTCGTCGGCGAAATTCGACGACGGAACGCGACTTTGGTTCGGATTTCTTCCGACGCTTCTCTGAGGTTATTTCCTTTGTCGACAAGCCTTGTTGGCTGATCACCCGCGTCATTTCGAGGGTTTAGAAATGACGGGTGAGCGACGGTGGGTCCCGGTGTCGAAATTGACACTTCCGGGAACCCGTATTCGTACAATTATCCGACGATAATTGTATTGTAGTGTTATCTTATGTTTGCTGCCAAAACATCCAAATAAGAGTGTTTTATGGCAGCGGGTGACTCGTGACACGAGTCGGTGCATTTCGGGACAGTTCGTGAGTCCCGGCGGAGTCCCGGTGCGGTTTACGGGACTTCCGGCGAGTTGCGGTGATCGATTTCAAGAAATCGACTTCCGCGTGTTGTTTGTAGAGTTGTGCTAGTATTGTTTTGTGTTAGTGGGTTAGACACTAACCTGGTGGATCTCCTTAGGTCCGGTCGATACTTCTTCCTCAGACGAGAGTCAGACGCCGTGTTTGTACAGGTGGGTACTTCGATCCGACGTCCGTACAGTGGTACACGCTGGTGACGTTCCTTCCACCTTACTATTCATATCTTTTATCGTTGATATATCTTGCACCTTTGTGTTACAGTTTTACTCTACTTAGTGTTTCCATGCTTAGTACCATGTGTAGGAGTAGAGTAGTTTGCTTTTTGTCAGCCTATGACATCAGTGACCTGTTCGGTCAGTTTACTTCAGTATACTCAGTGACCTTATTGTTCGGTTGGTCAGTTCTCGTGTTTCCTTCAGTAGTACTTGCATACAGTTGAGAGGATGTTGAGTTGTTCCATCCTAGTTGACACAGTGGTCGATTCTTGTGTTTCCTTGAGTAGTACTCGCATACAGTTGAGAGGATGTTGAGTTGTTCCATCCTAGTTGACCTGATTGGTCGGTTCTGGTACTTCCTTACAGTTTTTCAGTGACCTGTTCGGTCGACTTGTTTCAGTACTTCTGTGACCTACGTGGTCGGCGTGTTTACCTGATGACCCAAAGGGGTCGATGTCCCTTCAGGGACGGGATTGTCAGCTAAATGTTGACGTTTGACCTTTGAGCATAACAGCATCGATCGCCCTGGACTCGAGCGCAGTTCACGAACACCAGCGGTCTGGCCACCGCAAGAGGGTGTTCTTTTCCGAAAAAGTGGTTTTGGACTGGTCATATTGGACTTGCCAACCCGTGAGCCCATGTGGGATTGGGTAGAATGCGGGCTTTGAGACAGAGGGCATTGCCTGAGGTCTGCGGACCAATATTGGCGGCGTTGGATTGGGTATTTTACTTTCTCAGCTTTTTGATGCATACATACAGTAGCTGTTGTTTCATATCTATATATCTCTCTCCATTTACTTGTTTATCATAGCTACTGTACTACTATTATCTCCTCTTGTGTCTATCTCCGCGAGGTATCCACTGGGAGGGGGAGACATGTTTACATGTTCTCACCTCGCCTTCTTTCGGAGTGACATTGCAGGTCATAGTGGGACAGCTGGTGAGGAGCGAGTCTAGTACGCGACATAGCTCCGTCCCTTCGTTGGTTACTTCTTTATCCTTACCTTGCATGGTTTAGACTTATTTATGGTTCAGTTATGTGAATGCTTTTGGAAATGAGATGTTTTAGTTGGTTTTGAAATGTAATAAAAGGCTTTGGGTTTTATGTGATAAAACGATTTTCTACCCCTCGTGGTAGAGTGTTTTAAAAGGAAAGGTTTCCGTGTGGGAAACAGTTTTCAAAAGGTTTTCTTACTATGTTTATAAGCTTCTACATCTCTAGTTGTGAACCTGTGGTGAATGGTGTATGAATCAATATAACTGTTGAATGTTGTATATTCATTATTGTGGTTGTTTCCTGGTAGTCTATTATACTCTGTACATGTGCGACGTCGTGCAAATACAGGGGAGACTCTGTCCGTGTGAGCAGTTGACTTCCTGTATTTGTGGCGGATCTGGCATACCTTGGGGGCAGGTTTTCAAAAAAAAAAAATTCGCTGTATTTATGTACCAAAGGGACCCCGGGGCGTGACAGATTAAAATGGTATCAGAGCAAGTTACAACCACAACACCATTCACAGGTTGTTTTTGAAAGTAAAAAGAACTGAACCATTGGTTAGGTTGACCCTAGGATGACCTACGGTTTATAGGCACGTGAGAGTGCGGGGTTTGGACTTATGTCCTGGGTTGCATTCGAGTTGGGTAAGCTCGGAGTGCACGGTTGTTTCCGTATGTGTTACGGTTTTCGCACAAGCTGGTGTCTAAGTCGGGAGTAGTAGCGGTGCTTCTTTCTGGACATTGAGTGGCGGGGTGATGTTCCCCAAGTGTGGCCATTCCTGTCAGGTAGGCCTTGAGGGCCAGTGATTTTCCGGCCTAGGCGAGTGTCTTGACCGCCAGCGCCCTGGCCACTCTTCCTACTTTAGACACGGGAGCTACTGCGAGTGTCTCTACGGAGACGGTGTTTAGACCTATTACGGTCGCGACTTCTGTGGGGCTACTAGGGTGTAGCCCAGGGTGTGTTTAATAGCTGTTCAGTCGATAGCAACGTTGGTGTTGCTTTCGCAGATCTTGGGTAAGGTTGTGTTGCCTATCCCTCTTTCGTTTTTGGCTGATGGAATCAGCGGGTTTAGGTCTTTTGACCTCTATCTAGTTCATACGTCAAACTGACGTGTACTAGAATCGGTTGGACACAGTTCGGTGTCAAGTCCCTGTTGATGCATACATGGTATGCGGTTATCCTTAACACCTAAATTGGTGTGTCATAGGATAGTGGATGGTTTGGTAGGACCCGTCTTGACTCGAGTTACTCTAAGGTATCGTCTGAGTTCTCGGAGCTTCGAGTAAAGCTCGATTGTGGTGCGGAAGTCGGTTTGAGAAACCATTTCCTAAAGCCTTAGTTGCGTGTACACGACTTAGTTTCTCTAGTAGCTTTCAGAGGTTGAAAGCTATGAGACTCCCTGTGAGTCGGTCGTTTTGTTTTCGATTGTCGACTTGTAAGGTCGATGTTTCGATGAGAATGGTTCTGAACTCTTGGTTCAGTGAAGAGGTGTCAATTGGTTTGATACTTCGACGTGTCGCGCTTCCAACCTGTTGTTGGTAGTGGATCTCGGATATTTCGCTTTTCTTTTGTTAAGTATATTGGCTGCAGACAATATACTGTCGAAAGTGGGACGAAATACCCTTCCCTGTTTGGGATTTATGGATTGGGTCAGTGTCCTCTCTCTTGCGAGACAATCGCTATAGATAGTCTTGTGAGAAAGCTTGAGTGTTGGTCATCGTTGGTCACGTAGTGAGCCTTGGGTTATTCCCAGGCGGGTTTTGTGCAGCTGACTTATCGTCACTGCAAATGGTTTTGACTCTAGTTCGAGTCTAGGTGTTTGTAGCTCTTTAGCCGTACTTCCCACAGCTAAAAGGTTGTTTGGGTTAGTAATCTCGGTCTGCTTGCCGAGGGATTCGGAATCTGTCGTCGAGTGACTCCAGCCTGGTTGTTGGCTTGGATCGCCTTGGTTGGTGATAACGGAAGGTTTGCGACCCGACTTTCAGCAAAAATCAAATTGGTAAAAGAGCAACAATAACACAGCTACTATAACTACTACAATAACATTTCCAACAAACCATTACCTGACTCATTGCTTTCTCGGTGAGATGGTTCATACTTTTTTTTTCTGTATCCTAAAAAAAAGCAAGTAATTTATTAACTGTAATAGACACAATGAAAGAATTTTATTATATCAAAAAGGTAAAGTTACAGTATGAAATTTGACAACATTCGATCTAATTTTCAAACAAATTAATTGAGCTACTAATACACCTTAGGATAGGTGGATAAAATACTTTGTTTGAAATCACAGATTCAAGGGTTTGAGCTTCTGTGGCTTAGGAAACCTACATACGTCAATATGAATTATATGAAATGCTCTATTCATGGAGCACATTATAAAATAAATAAAATAAAAAGTAGAGGCTTAAGTAGGTTGCGTCAAATCAGTCTTAGAAATTGCTTTTAATATTTTTTTTCTTAAAGAAAAATTAGATGTATACTCAAAACCAACAAAGAGAATGGAAGAAAAGAGCACGATCCAATTTGGGCTAGCTTGATATTTTTTCATATTTATATATTTTGAATCTTACAATATATTTTATATCAAATTAAAAATATATATAAAATTAGTTATTCTAATTATTCGTTTTTTAGCTCTAATCGATCGTAAATAACTATTGTCGAGTTACAAATAATGGGCCAAAAAAATGATCCAATTTTTATCAGATTTTGAGCAAGAAAATTCTAATTGGTAAAAGCCATCAAATTCTGAAAAGGTCAAAATAAATAAGTAAATAAATAAAATCAAAGGCCATGTTAGTAGAATGTAGATTAAAGTTGGAAAGCTTTTAACTGCACATATAAAAAAAATGCGACGGATATTGGCATCACCACCACGAGTACCGCCACCACGAGACGCGGTTGCTATCGCCATAGTCATTGTCGGCGTAGCACCGCCTCGGCCTCGATGCCGCCCGCACGGCCCGCATCTCTCATCGCCCTCAGGTCCCCCTAATATAAAATTAACTCTTTAAAAATATTTTATTAGAAAATTGCTAACCCTGGTTGTGTTGATATGCTCTAACTTGATAAAGTAATAAGTTTGTAAAATTAATAGATTTGGTGTAAGAAGAAGATGGAGGGATGAAAGTTTATGCTTAAGAGAGGAGGAAGGCAAGATACACGTTGCAAGGAGAAGATGGAGGGGTGGGAGTTAAGCCTAGGGAAAGAAATCATATATTAATTAATTAATAGAAGTTTGCGAAATTAATAGATTTATTGTAAGAAGAAGATGGAGGGGTGAAAGTTTATGCTTAAGAGAGGAGGAAGTTTATGTTTAAGAGATGGATGAAATTAATAGATTTATTGCAATGAAACATGAGATGAGTTTAAAAAAAAAACTTGTAAAGTAATGTGGTTGTGCCACATCAGCAAGATTATTGAGAAATCATATATGTTAATAGTCTATATTAAGCGACACAACCTATACTAACGTGTCACGCCCCGAGCCCGATCCATTTGGTCGGTTCGAGCGCGTCAAACAGACGCCGAACGGACAGAGCTTCCCCTGTCCGCCCAAGGCTCAACGAGTACAGGTAGAGTATAAAATCATACACATGCGGAAGCATACATAAAGGCTTGCACGAAGACAAGCTGTAGAGACCTGGAAAATTGCACCTGAGGCTTGACGACAGCTCTGGAGAGTGTCGGGACAAGTCCGGGTCGCGTTGGCGCGAAATAGACGCCAAACGGGCCCCGTGGGAACGCGAGAGCAGCGTGTGCCATGAAAATCTGCAAAATAGCAGATTTTACGTAGGTTATCGGTACAAGTTGGTGTACTAGGTACGGCGACGGTTGCTATACGGTATAGCCACCGAGGGGGTATCTGGTATAGCCCTGCGCAGAGGCTCTCGTGTTGCCTTTTGTACCGGTACAAGGGGGCTTGTACCGGTACAGCATGGCAGGGATGGTGCAGTTTGACTTTTTCCCTCTCTTGTCACTTCACACCTTCTCCCCCCTTATCCAGCAGCAGAGAGGAAAGAGGAGAACCCTTCTCTTCTCATTCTCCTTCTTCTCCCCTTGCTGCTGCTGCTGCTGCCCTTTTGCAACCGAAGGGTGGAGGAGCTCGAGGAGAAGCCGAGCAACGTCGACGACGCGCCGCGGAGCGGATCGAGCGAGTTTTCGACGACGAGACGCTGCGAGGGAGCCCAGCGTGCGTGCGGGATCACCGACTTCGACACAGCGACGGTTCTAGAGAGCTTGCTGAGGTGAGTAGCCCATCAAGTTTCCCCTCGAAGCTTCTAAATTCCATAATTTTCGAGCTGCTGCTGGCTGCAGCGTCGACCTGCGGGGTTTTGACTATATCTTTGTGTAGGAGAGTCGAAACGCGACGAAGCTTGGCGCATTGGATCCGCGACTTCCACACGATTCCAACGAGACCTTACTTACTGGATTTGGATTAGGTTTGCCCAGTCGGAACCCATCTTTACGGAGCTATTATTTTGCAAGCAGATTCTGAAGTGCCGAACTGCAGGTTCCAGCGTCGACGTTTCGTGTTTCGGCTCGTACTCTGCGTAGAAGTGGCGGAATCCAGCGAAATTTAGGGCATTGGATTCAAGACTTTGAGACGAAGCTTCTGAGCCCTAATTTGCCGAAATTGGAGAAGGTTAGCTTAGTTGGATTTAAATTTCTCTCAGCCGCTGTTTTCCGGCAGATTTTGTGAAACGGTGTAACGTTGGGTTACTTCTTCGCAGCGGGGGATCTTGGACCTTGGCGGACCAGCGAGGGAGCTCCTTGACGCGGGCCACTTCCTTCGCTGCCAGGAGATCGCTTAAGAGGTGGGTTTTCATCGGACCACACCTAATTCAAATAGTCAACATGTATAAGTTCCAGTTTTCAACTAGTTTGTGATCGCTCGAATTCATGAGTATTAGTACGTTGAATCTGAATTTTGGGAGCATGTTTAGTACGCTTTTAAATTATACATGTTGGACTTGGACTTGACTTAGGAGAAAACCACGTATTGGATCGTCATTAGCCTACACTATCGGATTTAGCTCTAGGAGCCGTTTTGAGCCGTATCATCGCCGTGGGAGTGCGATGGATACCCAGGGTAGTGTAGTTTGCTTTTACGCTCGTGCTGGGGCTGCCGAGCTCACTGGGTACACCGTCGGGGGTTTGACGGTGGACCCAGTGTACTGTGAGGTTACAGTTTGTGCCAAGGGGCACGTGGTGTATTAGTGCTTAGACCCTGTGTACTTGACTATGCCTGTGAGAGCCAGATTGAGCTCGACAGAGATACGCTTGCATACTCGGTTGGTTCGCGTCCACGAGTGCCGCTCCGGAGTCTGGCTTAGTGCTTTTGCGTTGGTGTCGCTGCGTCCTCGTTGTGGACTTGCTCTCCGCTAGCTACCCCTGGGGTAGTTGTAGTGTTGCTTCGACAGGCGGGACGGGTGTATCACAGTCCCTCGTAAGATTGGGTCAGCTTTTACTTGTTCTACTGAGGGTGGTTTAGAGCAGGATAGTATAGGGATTTCTAGCTGTCGAGGGTTTCCAGCTTCTTTTACTTTCTTGCTTACCCTGTAGACTTAGTGGGTGGACCGATGTGTTTAGGGCGGTACCCACTGAGGACTACTTGTTTTTATAGTAGTTCTCACGCCCTCTTTCTTCCACTGTTGTTGCAGGGCCTTCTGTTGCGGCTGCTGCTCCTTCTGAGGCGGACCGCGGGAAGGGCGTGGCGAGCTAGGGCCTACCCTTCGAGTTCTGTACTAGAGGACTTCCACTGCAGGTAGTGACAGTTTTTGGATTTGGACACTTTTGTACATACAGTTGAACTCGCTGGAGCGAGTAGTGTATTTTTGTATCTGTGTATGTATGTATATAAAGTTGTTTTCCTACCTGTTTGTTTATAGTTTGTTTCAGCTCTATGCTACTGTTTGTAGCATTGTATGTTTATACAGGTACAGCTACGCTTCGTATACAGGAGAAATTCTTTTGTATACGGCGGATTTGTCGGCGTGCCCGGTGAATGTGCAACCCGGGGCGTGACAGATTAAGTTGGTATCAGAGCTTAGTATTAGGTCGTTGGGACCTAGGAAACCTAAGCTGGTAACCCTAAGAAGGCTTGACGTGAGAGGCGTGATTTAACGCGAAAGTCATTGATTAATTGTTTAACTCATCCTTGAGTGGACTGAGTGACTGAAGGAGTGTCTGTTTCGGTCCAGAAAAATTATGTTGGCTGCAGACGACATAATTTTGAGGAGAAACAGGGACCGCCTTCGAGACTTTCGATGATTGGGTCGAGTGTTTATGTATCTGACCTCGTTTTTATGTGTGCAGCTATGCCGCCTCGCAGAGGACGACCGCCGCTACGGGGTCGCGCCCCACTACCACTACCGCCACCCCAGATATCAGAGCAGATGGATCAGGGCACCCGACCCGAAACAGGTGTACCTCCTGTAGTGGAGCCGAGCACTCGACCTGAGACGAGTGCCCAGTCAGAGTTGAGCGCCCAGATAGCCGCACTGACAGAGGCGACGAGGCAGCAGGGTTTATTCTTACAGCAGATGTGCGAGAGGCTAGTGGCATCATCGAGTACAGTGCGAGAGGCTAGTGGCATCATCGAGTACATCGTCGGGGGCACCAGCTCAGCCTACTCGCCGCACTACTCACCTCTTTGCACCGATTCTTGTCATACCCCCACTAGCAGAGATACCTCCAGCACCAGTTGCGCCGGCTAGAGGACTAGATCAGCCGACTGCGGCAGAGCAGGAGCGGATGACCGAGCTGTTGTTTCGCTTTCGCCGCCTCGACCCACCGATGTTTGACGGGGTTTGCGCCGAGCCCTGGGTTTTGGAGAGCTGGTTTAGCGCCTTGGGGAGGATTTTTGAGGACATGTTCGTCCTGGAGGATCAGTATCAGGTTCATCTAGGGGTCCACTGTTTAGTTGGGGACGCCCGGGATTGGTGGAGGAGGATGAGGCGTGATCAGGGTGTAGTGGCCTCTCAGACGAGCTGGGATGAGTTTTGCGGGATGCTGTGCCGTGCATATTTTCCTGACAGTGTTAAGCAAGGGATAGAGGAAGACTTAAAGAAGATTCAGCAGGGGGACCGCACGGTTCAGGAGTACGTTCGGGAGTTTTCGCGGCTCCTGAACTGTGTGCCGTACGCAGCGAGAGATGAGGCACACCGGGTGTATCTATTCGAGCAGGGCTTGAGGCCGGATCTCTACCGGTTTGTTAGGGCGCGGAGGTCGAGGACCCTGGATGCGTCTATTGAGCAGGCATTGTTCGAGGAGAGGAGTGAGACGACACTTCGAGAGCGGACTCAGGGGCCGGGGCCAAGTCAGGACAGGAAGCGCCCCGCTTCTGATGACGGTGGGCAGTCGAGCAGCAGACGTCCGCCGAGGCCTCCACGATCTCGCTTTCAGGGTCGTGGGTCCTCGGGGCGTCAGCGTGCGAGGGATACCCGTCAGCGGGGGCAGCCTCAGAGGACACAGCAGTGCGTGATCTGTGGAGGACCGCACGCGGCTCGATAGTGTGAGCAACGAGAGGGCCGGTGCTTTGGGTGCGGACAGCCAGGACATTTCAGGGCCGCTTGCCCGAGATCAGCATCGTCGGCACCATCGACGACATCGGCCCTAGGGTCCCGGCGATCGTACGGGACACCGCCGAGCTACGTCGTGAGGATAGGGCTGCGTACGCGACAGGCGGCGACGAGCGGCAGAGTATATGCAGCTCAGGTGGAGGACTCTTCAGCAGCCGACCGTGTGGTGGCAGGTATCATTTTACTTTCTGGTACTAGAGCACGTACACTATTTGATACCGGTTCATCGCATTCTTTTATCAGTCGCGCATTTGCTTTATTACATGGTCTAGAGTTAGGGTTGTTGCCTCAGACCCGGGAGATCCAGATCCCCGACCATGTACTACAGGTGGTAGAGTTTTGTAGGTCGTGTCCTGTGCAGCTAGACTCGTGGATTTTGCCCGCAGACTTGTTAGTATTAAGGCGGTGCACGACGACATAGTGCTTGGCATGGATTGGGCGACGCGATGCTACGCGACTATCGGAGAGAGGACGGTGACGCTCCGCGAGCCAGGCCAGGAGGAGTTCACCTTCAGAGGCTGCAGGAGCACGATGTTTGCCGCGTGGATTTCTTCAGCGAGAGCTCGACAACTGATGAGTAGAGGGTGCGTTGCATTTCTAGCGACGGTTGCGGAGGTACCTACGGCGGCACCGAGACTCGAGGACACCCCCGTAGTCCGCGAGTTTCCGGATGTATTTCCCCCTGAGACGACGACTATGCCGCCGGAGAGGGAGATCGAGTTCGTGATTGATGTAGTTCCAGGGACTGCACCAATCTCGAAGGTACCTTACAGGATGGCACCGGCAGAGCTGAGAGAGTTCAAGGCGCAGCTTCAGGATTTGATGGATAAAGGGTACGTGAGACCCAGTGTATCGCCTTGGGGAGCGCCGGTGTTATTTGTGAAGAAGAATGATGGTTCACTTAGGCTATGTGTTGACTACCGGGAGCTGAATAAAGTGACCATCAAGAACAAGTATCCTTTGCCGCGCATTGATGATCTGTTTGATCAGCTGCAAGGATCTTGTGTCTTCTCGAAGATTGATCTCCAGTCCCGGTTACCACCGGTGAGGGTGAGGGCGAGGATGTTTCAAGACGGCTTTTAGGACTCGGTACGGGCATTATGAGTTTACAGTGATGCCTTTTGGATTGACGAATGCCCCTGCCGCGTTCATGGATTTGATGAACCGGGTGTTTAAACCGTACTTGGACAGATTTGTGGTGGTCTTCATCGACGATATTCTGATATACTCCCGTAGCGATGCCGAGCACGAGGAGCACTTGAGGATTGTGCTACAACTCCTGCGAGAGAAGGAGTTGTATGCCAAGTTAAAGAAGTGCGAGTTCTAGTTGCGGGAGGTTACTTTCTTGGGCCACGTGATTTCTGCAGACGGAGTGGCAGTGGACCCGAAGAAGATTGAGGCTATTCGGGATTGGCCCAGGCCGACGACGGTGACTGAGGTGCGGAGCTTCCTTGGATTAGCAGGATACTACCGTCGGTTTGTGGAAGGCTTTGCGAAGCTTTCCACACCCCTCACGCGATTAACTCGTAAAGGAATTAAGTTCATTTGGAGTGAGGACTATCAGAGGAGCTTTGATGAGTTGAGACAGCGGTTGATGTCAGCTCCTATCCTTGCCCTTCCAGTTATGGGGGAAGGATATGTGATCTACAGTGACGCATCACACAGTGGACTAGGGTGTGTGTTGATGCAGCATGGTAGGGTAATTGCCTATGCCTCGCGGCAATTGAAGGATTTTGAGAAGAATTATCCTACGCATGACTTGGAGCTTGCCGCGGTAGTTTTTGCTTTGAAGTTGTGGCGGCATTACTTGTATGGCGAGCACTGCGAGATTTTTACTGATCACAAGAGTCTCAAGTATCTGTTCACCCAAAAGGAGTTGAACCTAAGGCAACGCCGGTGGTTGGAGTTACTGAAGGACTATGACATTAGCATTCAGTATCATCCCGGCAAGGCGAATGTGATGGCAGATGCGTTGGGCAGGAAGGCAGTGCAAGGCTCGTGCCTGATGATCACTCAGCAGAGGCCGTTACTTGAGGAGCTACAGCGGTTGAGTTTGGAGGTCGTGTCCACAGGTCTCTTGCAATACTAATGTCTATGGTTTTGCGGCCCACTCTGTTGGATAGGATCGAGAGAAAGCAGTGGAGACCCACACTTGTTGAGGATTAGAGAAGCGATTAGAGAGGGACGAGCGAGAGGGTTTCACAGTGGACAGTTCGGGAGTACTGAGGTACAGGGACCGACTGTGTGTGCCCATGGATTCTGAGATTCGAGCTGATGTTTTGAGAGAGGCTCATTGTTCACCTTATACAGTTCATCCTGGTGGAACCAAAATGTATAAGGACTTAAAAGCACAGTTCTGGTGGAATGGAATGAAGAGAGAGACATTGGCAGATATGTGGCTCAGTGTTTGACTTGCCAACAGGTGAAGGCAGAGCATCAGGTGCCTGCTGGCAAGCTTGAGCTGCCCGGTGCCGAGTGGGAATGGGAACTGATCACGATGGACTTTGTCGTGGGATTGCCTAGAGCACAGGGTGGTTTCGATGCCATATGGGTGATTGTGGACAGATTGACCAAGTACGCACTTCCTACCGATTCGAGACCACCTGGTCCCGAGAGAGAGACTCGCGCGACTATATCCGGATGAGATTGTTGGTGCATGGCGTGCGGTGTCGATGTATCGAGACGAGGGGACCCGAGGTTTGTATCACATTTTTTGAGGAGTTTACAGACAGCCTTGGGCACTCAGTTGCATTTCAGCACGGCGTTTCACCCACAGAAGGATGGTCAGTCAGAGAGGACCATTCAGACGCTTGAGGACATGCTGAGAGCATGCGTCTTGGATTTTGGAGGAGGATGGCATCAGCATTTGAGGCTTGTTGAGTTTGCGTACAACAACAGCTATCAAGCGAGCATCCAGATGGCTCCGTTTGAGGCGTTGTATGGACGCAGATGCCGATCCCCTTTGTTTTGGAGTGATGTGGGTGAAAGGAAGACTCTTGGGCCTGAGTTACTGCTAGAGGCTGAGGAAAAGGTGAGAGTGGTTCGACGGCACCTTTTGACAGCCCAGAGCCGCCAGAGGAGCTACGCAGATACCAGGAGGCGAGACTTGGAGTTTCAGATTGGTGATCATGTATTTCTTAAAGTCTCGCCATCCAAAGGGATACGCAGATTTGGAGTGCGTGGAAAGCTCAGTCCACGCTACATTGGCCTTTTTGAGATCTTGGAGCGAGTTGGGCCAGTTGCCTACAGGATTGCTCTACCCCCGCGACTAGTCGGCACCCACGATGTTTTTCACGTCTCGGCATTGAGGAAATATGTATTCGATCCTTCTCACGTGATTGACTTCACCCCGCTCGAGCTAGGCGAGGACCTACGATACGAGGAGCGACCGTTGCGGATTCTTGCTCGCAAGGCGAAAGAATTGCGCAATCGGGTCATACCGTATGTCAAAGTGCAGTGGAGTAACCACGAGGAGCGGGAGGCGACTTGGGAGCCCGAGACGGTGATGAGGGAGGCCTATCCCTACCTGTTCGACGAGCAGAGCTGAGGTATGCTTGAGTTTCGCGGATGAAACTTTTTGTAGTGGGGGAGGATGTAGAGACCTGGAAAATTGCACCTGAGGCTTGACGACAGCTCTGGAGAGTGTCGGGACAAGTCCGGGTCGCGTTGGCGCGAAATAGACGCCAAACGGGCCCCGTGGGAACGCGAGAGCAGCGTGTGCCATGAAAATCTGCAAAATAGCGATTTTACGTGGGTTGTAGGTACAAGTTGGTGTACATGCCGGTGCAACGGCGGTGCTATCGATATAGCCACCGAGGGGTATCTGGGTATAGCCTGCTGTGAGCTCTCGGGTTGCCTTTTGTACCGGTACAAGGGGGCTTGTACCGGTATAGCATGGCAGGGATGGTGCAGTTTGACTTTTTCCCTCTCTTGTCACTTCACACCTTCTCCCCCCTTATCCAGCAGCAGAGAGGAGAGAGGAGAACCCTTCTCTTCTCCTTCTCCTTCTTCTCCCCTTGCTGCTGCTGCTGCTGCCCTTTTGCAACCGAAGGGTGGAGGAGCTCGAGGAGAAGCCGAGCAACGTCGACGACGCGCCGCGGAGCGGATCGAGCGAGTTTTCGACGACGAGACGCTGCGAGGGAGCCCAGCGTGCGTGCGGGATCACCGACCTCGACTCAGCGGCGGTTCTAGAGAGCTTGCTGAGGTGAGTAGCCCATCAAGTTTCCCCTCGAAGCTTCTAAATTCCATAATTTTCGAGCTGCTGCTGGCTGCAGCGTCGACCCGCGGGGTTTTGACTATATCTTTGTGTAAGAGAGTCGAAACGCGACGAAACTTGGGGCATTGGATCCGCGACTTCCAGACGATTCCAACGAGACCTTACTTGCTGGATTTGGATAAGGTTTGCCCAGTCGGAACCCATTTTTACGGAGCTACTATTTTGCGAGCAGATTCTGAAGTGCCGAACTGCAGGTTCCAGCGTCGACGTTTCGTGTTTCGGCTCGTACTCTGCGTAGAAGTGGCGGAATCCAGCGAAACTTGGGGCGTTGGATTCAAGACTTTGAGACGAAGCTTCTGAGCCCTAATTTGCCGAAATTGGAGAAGGTTAGCTTAGTTGGATTTAAACTTCTCTCAGCCGCTGTTTTCCGGCAGATTTTGTGAAACGGTGTAACGTTGGGTTACTTCTTCGCAGCGGGGGATCTTGGACCTTGGCGGACCAGCGAGGGAGCTCCTTGACGCGGGCCACTTCCTTCGCTGCCAGGAGATCGCTTAAGAGGTGGGTTTTCATCGGACCACACCTAATTCAAATAGTCAACATGTATAAGTTCCAGTTTTCAACTAGTTTGTGATCGCTCGAATTCATGAGTATTAGTACGTTGAATCTGAATTTTGGGAGCATGTTTAGTACGCTTTTAAATTATACATGTTGGACTTGGACTTGACTTAGGAGAAAACCACGTATTGGATCGTCATTAGCCTACACTATCGGATTTAGCTCTAGGAGCCGTTTTGAGCCGTATCATCGCCGTGGGAGTGCGATGGATACCCAGGGTAGTGTAGTTTGCTTTTACGCTCGTGCTGGAGATGCCGAGCTCACTTTTCAGCAGAGTCTAGTCGTGCTGGTTGTCGGGCACCGTCGGGGGTTTGACGGTGGACCCAGTGTACTGTGAGGTTACAGTTTGTGCCAAGGGGCACGTGGTGTATTAGTGCTTAGACCCTGTGTACTTGACTATGCCTGTGAGAGCCAGATTGAGCTCGACAGAGATACGCTTGCATACTCGGTTGGTTCGCGTCCACGAGTGCCGCTCCGAGTCCGGCTTCGCTTTTGCGTTGGTGTCGGCTGCGTCCTCGTTGTGGACTTGCTCTCCGCTAGCTACCCCTGGGGTAGTTGTAGTGTTGCTTCGACAGGCGGGACGGGTGTATCACAGTCCCTCGTAAGATTGGGTCAGCTTTTACTTGTTTTACTGAGGGTGATTTAGAGCAGGATAGTATAGGGGTTTCTAGCTGTCGAGGGTTTCCAGCTTCTTTTACTTTCTTGCTTACCCCGTAGACTTAGTGGGTGGACCGATGTGTTTAGGGTGGTACCCACTGAGGACTACTTATTTTTATAGTAGTTCTCACGCCATCTTTCTTCCACCGTTGTTGTAGGGCCTTCTGTTGCGGCTGCTGCTCCTTCTGAGGCGGACCGCGGGAAGGGCGTGGCGAGCTAGGGCCTACCCTTCGAGTTCTGTACTAGAGGACTTCCACTGCAGGTAGTGACAGTTTTTGGATTTGGACACTTTTGTACATACAGTTGAACTCGCTGGAGCGAGTAGTGTATTTTTGTATCTGTGTATGTATGTATATAAAGTTGTTTTCCTACCTGTTTGTTTATAGTTTGTTTCAGCTCTATGCTACTGTTTGTAGCATTGTATGTTTATACAGGTACAGCTACGCTTCGTATACAGGAGAAATTCTTTTGTATACGGCGGATTTGTCGGCGTGCCCGGTGAATGTGCAACCCGGGGCGTGACACAAGCAACAGCCAACAGTGAAAGTACTACTAAATTAAACATACAAGTACTATGATTAATTCGAATCACATACATGCATAATTCTCTAATACTTAAATTCTTTTAAATGTCTTTACATCCCAAAACATCATTTCTTTCTTACATTTCATAGTCCTCAAAATGAAAGTTGATTACATTCAAAGTCCAATAACTAAGTTCATCAAATACAAAGATGAGGTAAAGGGAATGCAACTAAACAAAATAAGATAGCTCGGCGGTCTCTACCTATGGCGCGACACCCTTACCACGATCGTCGACCGGCTCACTCGATCCCGGCCCTGTGGAGATAGTGGGGGTGAGAACTACAACAAAGTTCCCAGTGGGTTCGGCAACCAACCACGCCGACTTTCCCACTAGGTCTAATTCAAGCGTAATAGAAAGAAAGGTAAGATAATAACCAACTAACAAATGCAACTAATACGCTTGAAAGTAAACGATAATATGCTCGAAATAAAACTCATGCAAGATCATAAGTCCAATACCCAATCTCTTGGCTAACCCGTGGGTTTGCCCTCAACAAGACTCAACCAAACACAAATCCCTATTGTCGGGGAGGAAATTCCACTACACCCGACGGGACCGTCCTCTGGGGAGGAAATTCCACTACACCCAGTGATGACAACTCCGGAGCACATCACCCGAGGGGGAGCTACCGCGCCTCGAGCAAGGACTAACATGGTGAGTACGATTAATCCTTAGCTTTAAGGATTTCAATTCACAATCCATTCCTTGACTTCAAGGAGACTTATGTTCATATGACCCCTAACTCTAAGGTTGTTGTCATAATGTCAATCTCAAGACTCTACTATTGTTATATACACTACAATTCTTGTTCTTGATGTCACACTTGTTGTCTAACTCTAGACTAGTCAATGTCATACAACAATCGAGTCCCAATGTCATACTTGTTCTCTATGTACACTAAGTTCTTATTCTTTAGCATGCATAATTAGGGTTCTTTGTTCTCTACCAATGCACTATCACACAAACACTTCTCATGCATTTAAACTCATAGGAAGCATTGTAAGTACATAATCAACCCTACTATGCAACATGCTCAACACATAGAGATGCTCAAAAATAAAAGTACTTAGACATAGAGAGAAGTCCGGTGTCCTTGGACTGCACCACCCACCTTTAAGTGATGTAGGGATGTTACTATTCACTTCTTGTGATTTTAGGACGCCTCTTTGCGACCTACATTCATAATTGAGCCTAATTAGGCCATATACTTGAAACTCTCATTTCGGCTTTTCGTTTAAATAAACGGAGGTGTCCCACGCGTCGGGAATACCCCCAATTAGGTTTCTACAAGGTCAATTTGACCCTAGAACCCCTAGGTTAAAAAGCCCCAATTTAGGGTTCTCTTTCAAGCCCTAAGTGAAACCCTAGGTTTCGATCTTTTTCGCAAGCAATAGAAAGCTTGCTACATCACTAGGAACCCATCTAAAACCATCTAGACCCATTTTAGGGCCCCTACTACAAACCCTAAGTGTTCACCATTAGAGCACCTTGAGCTTCCATGGATTTTCATGGAGCTCAAGCCTCTACTAGCTCTCTAATTCGAAGAGAAGCTCCAAAGCCTAGCATGATAGGAATAAAACCCTAACCCTAGCCTAGGTTTACCATGAAACCTCACCTTAGCCCAAAGCTATCCAATGTCCACCTTGTAGGAGAGCCCTAGGTCTTCTCCAAGCTCCCAAAACCCTCTACAAGGCTTCTCCTTCTTCTCCTAGCTCTAGGAACAAATCTCTAGAGAGAGAGAGAGAGAGAAAATGATAGAGAAGAGAGAGAGAGGTGAAGTGGCTGTGAGAGAGGTGTGTTGGGGAGCCTTTAGGGTTGTAACAATTACATTTAGGCCCACAAAACCCTCTATTTTCGAAGCAGTCCAAAACTGCTGTCGGGACCATTCTGTACCGGTACAGGGTCAGATACACGTTGCAAGGAGAAGATGGAGGGGTGGGAGTTAAGCCAAGAGAAAGAAATCATATATTAATTAATTAATAGAAGTTTGCGAAATTAATAGATTTATTGTAAGAAGAAGATTGAGGGGTGAAAGTTTATGCTTAAGAGAGGAGGAAGGCAAGATACACGTTGCAAGGAGAAGATGGAGGGGTGGGAGTTAAGCCAAGGGAAAGAAATCATATATTAATTAATTAATAGAAGTTTGCGAAATTAATAGATTTATTGTAAGAAGAAGATGGAGGGGTGAAAGTTTATGCTTAATAGAGGAGGAAGTTTATGTTTAAGAGAGGGATGAAATTAATAGATTTATTGCAATGAAACATGAGATGAGTTTAAAAAAAAAAACTTGTAAAGTAATGTGGTTGTGCCACATCAGCAAGATTATTGAGAAATCATATATGTTAATAGATAGATATATAATAGATACGATCATTTTAGAAACAATAATACACGCCACTAAGCGATTTATATTTTTAATATATTTAGACTCGTGTGATTGAAGCGTGATCAAAGAACGAATCAAAATCCAAAATTTTGTACGATACAAATGATCAGGTCCACAGATGACGTGGCGGAACCGGTCTACGTTCATGTAGTCCTAGGCCTACCCTTCAACGTGCAGGAACCGAACGTACACGAGCCTTTCGTACTCCCATTGGCCTCATTTAGCATCTCGGCCGACGTGGCGCGCGGTGATTAGATGCAGTGACGTTACATGTATGGACTCGAACCCTATTTCTTAGCACGACATTTTGGTCCGAACCACACACGCTTATGTAAGCGGTTTTTGGAGAAGTCACGGTTTTTTTTAAAAAAAATATTTTGTCATATTAGAGTGTAACAACTACTAATAATGGTTACTTTGTTATCTAAATTTCTATTTGAATATGTTTGTATGACACTGTGTTATTTGTTAGAATAAGCATCTTGATTTATACATTCATCAAAATATATAGAGCTTAATTGCGCAATACAATTTCGGGGATAACACCTTTTTAATATGTATTAGCCAGTTAATTATAGAATTTTAAGTTTTAACAAATCTCTTGGAAACTATTATCACATTTTATTCCAGTATTTTTGTCACACCCCGAGCCCACCTCTTTGGTCGGATTCGGGCACGCCGACAGACCGCCGAACGGACACGATTTCCTCTGTACCGCGAACAGTCTCCTCTGTACGTCCAAGGCGTCGCAATCAATACATTACAAGAGGTTTCAACCAGGAACAATATTCAACATACAGATTGCATAAGGAAGTATCAAAAACATAAACAACTAAGCTATTACAAGCATTCACATCACATGCTTTCTTTTAGAAATTACATTTTCTTTTCTTTTCTTCCAAATAGAATCAAGATTATTACAATATTGTTTTACATCTTTTCTACAACCCCTAGCTAAGCCGACTCGGGGTAATACTATCTCTGGTCTCGGTGGTAGGGCGCTAACTATGGAGCTACGCCCTCGCCTCGCGCCACTGCGCCGCTCACGTGTGAACCTGTACCCCAAAAAATAATACGGGGGTGAGAACTATTGTCCATAGTTCCCAGTGGGTACGGCCACCCAAAGGAAAAGCTCGACCCACCAGGTCCAAGGAGGCACTGCAACATGTTAATCCAACAGATATCCACATATAATATTTATGCAAATATTAAATACATCTTTATGCCTCAAGACATGCAATATGCAAATGTAAGTCATGCAATGAACTAAGTACATCATCCAATACTACTCTCTATCTCGCTATCCATAGCTTTTCCATAATTTATGCATTTTGTCATTTTACATCATTGGTTATTTGCTCCTAAGGTTTTTCTCTACCTTAGCCAAGCTAACCACCCGACTCGATCTTGAGTCAATCATCTGCGGAATACCGCACACAACCAGGCTCGAGGTGATGGACGTCTCACATACACCTCAGCCCTAAATCCACTCGACATGAATACTCAATCTATAGCTCATAATGTATATGTAACGAAGTGAATTCTCGAAATCCGAGAGTTGCACCACGTTTAGAATCGACTGATTGTCGATTGGATGGACTTCGAAAAGTTCGAAGTTGATCCGAAGGCAAAAAGTGCACCGGAGTTGCTCCCGGTGAAGTTCGGAAGCCTTTGGGCGTTTTTGTGCGCGTAGGCGCGAAACGGAACCCGAAAAGCTACGTCGGGTCGCGAGCTAAATCCGACATTAGCGTGGATGAAAAGATGATGAAAACGTGTTCGAAAACATGTTTGGAAAGTCTCGGTTTAATTTGAAAAGAATCAGAGGCCAAACGAGCGAAAACGGAGAAGAAACGACGAAAAGCTGAAAATTTGGCTAAGTCCTAGAGTAGGCTGATGGTCTCGGGAGGACCGGTCCACGAAAAGGAGACCGGTCTCGGAAGGTCGTCCCGCGAGAGCGAGCTCTGCGGGACCGGTCTCTGGGGGAGACCGGTCCCCCGCGCAGAGTGGAGCAAGGCTCTCTGGGACCGGTCCTGGGTTAGGGAGACCGGTCCCAGAGCCCGAAAAATGCCCAGTTTGGGCAGTTTGCAAAGTTAAGGGACCTACATGCAATTGTAGCATGAATTAGGCTATTTGGGCATGAGGGGACCCGATCCCTCTCATTCTCCCCTTGTGTTGCAAGCCTCACACCCTCTCTTTCTCTCTCTAGGATTTCCTCTCCTCTCTTGAAGAAGCAAAGGAGAAGAAGTAGAAGAAGAAGGAGAAGGCTAAGGAGAGGAGCTTCATCATCTTCTCCACCTCTTCTTCCTCTCCATTGGATCAAGCTCAAGGTAGGCCTCAAACCCCTCTAATGGTGATTTCTAGGGTTTTGGGTTTTGAGCTTTTGGGAGTATTTTGATGGGACCTAGGGGTGCTAAGAAGCACTAAATGCATGCTTCTAGGGTTTCTAGTGCATGATCTCCATGTGTGAAGCCCTAGAGCATCAAAAATGGGGTTTTACTAGATGTAGGGTTTTGATCTCTTTTGATCATTGGTAAACCTAATTAATAGGTGTTTGAACTCGTTGGCGGCGACCGTTTTGCGATCCGTCGAGTCTAAGTAAAGATATCGCCGAGTGAGGTACGTCGCTGCTTCGTTTCCGCTCGAGTGCTAAGCGGCGACAAGCGAACGTGAGAACAAGACTTTCCACCGTGTCGCTACGTCAAAAAGGTGGGTGGTGTCCAACCCGAAGTCGCCGGGCTACTTTTTATGTCCAAGTATAGAATAGTGAACGACCTTGCATATTGTGCATAAAGGGTGAATTGAGTGCTAGTTGGAATGTCTAATTAATATGTTGATTAACCTAGCTTATTTTATGCTATCAAACTTAGTAGGCATGAGAATTTGATGCAACGTGAGATGAGAGCTACTAGTATGTGATATAGCAGAGTGGTAGAAAACATGAACGAGTGGCACCTAGAAAACATGAACGAGTGGCATTAATTAGTGTGAACCCTATAGAGTCGAAAGCAAGTGAAATGACATCCCTATTAGCTAGGGTATCCTCCGTGGGCGAGGATTGGACCGTGCTCGCGTTGTCTGTTTTATCCTCGTGGTGGTCGCTCCACACGAGACGTGCCCTCCGGAGTACTAGGCACAGGCTATGGTAGTAGCGGCTTGACCGGCAGCGGCTAGCTATCCACAGACGGCCTCGGGCGAGTTGAGCAGTTTAGACTCCTCGTCGTCGAGGCAAGGGACGCGAGAGTGTGGCAAGCCCTTGGGCAAGCCAAGTGGATTGGGTATCCAAGGGAATTATGAACTCATTGAGCATAATAGAGTAATAGTTACCTTTTACTATGAGTTTCATGCATATATTTCAGATTTGAGGCATAGTAGATTTATGCATTTACTTTTACAGTATCTTTACCGCTTTCAGATATTTTCATGTCTATCTACTGTCTACTCTTTGCCTCCTTGGACCTAGTGGGGAGACCGGTGGAGTCGGAGGCCGAACCCACTGGGAACTATGGAAGATAGTTCTCACCCCACTCTATTTCAGGTCCTAGTGCGTCTACGCCGGGGGAGGATCGCGGCAAGGGCTTGGCGCCCTAGTGGTATTACTAGTTTACCTTTCCTAATGCACTAGAGTACCTCGCTTTTACCTTTTGAGAGTAGATATTTGTATAGGTGGTGAGGTTTTGTTGTATGTACGCCACTTGTGTATTATGAGGGTTCAATGTAATACAAACTTGTGAATGAATGTAATAGATAAGTTATCTCTCTTTTCACTTGTTGACTACTCGTGACGCTTGCTCGTGCGATTGGCACTGGTTGTGCCCTCTTTGTTATCGATTGTGTATGTTGTTTCAAGTTTGTTCTGGGCACTTGTTGTACACAATCTTGTTGCTAGCCTTAGGCGGACAGGGAAGGTGCTGTCCGTCTGGCGTCTGTTCGACGCGCCCGAGCCGGACCAAATTGGTAGCGGGTCTCGGGGCGTGACAGATATTTATGGTATCAGAGCTAGTGAGAGCAAGCAAAAAGAGAGAGTCTAGGACTGACCTAGGAGACCTTAGGACGGTAAACCTTAAGGTATAGGTGCGTGAGTGCGACGTGAACCTATGACGGTGGCGTAAGTTATGGATTAGGTCGAAGTTGAATCTCTAGTAGTTACTAGAGATGGACTCAAGTGATACTAGTTTGCGACTCAGGAAGTAGTGTTGGCGGCCGACAACACCACACCAAGGGTCAAGGGCTAGTACGCTTAGAAGCTTTCGCCCGATTTAAGTTGTTAAGTCGTTGAGTCTCGTAATTGCGACGACGTTATGAAAGGTTAAGTTATTAACCGAATGTTTGCGTTTCAGGATCTATGGCACCTAGAGGACGCCCCCGAAATAACTCTGCCCCGGCGCCGCCTCCTGAGGTGCCGGAGTTGGTCGCGCCTCCGGAGGCGCCGGAGCGAGCGCGCGCGCGCCGGCCGGGCCTAGCGAGGTGCGCAGCTTGCGGGCCCGGATGACCGCATTGACGAGTCGCTTCGATCGGCTCCGGGAGGCCGATGGAGCGGCAAGTGGGCTGCGGCGGCGGCCGCGGCGGCAAATCGAATCTGCGATCCACCCGCGCCTTCGCACGCGCCCTAATGCCGCCGAGGGCGAGGGTACGGCGGCGGTTCCGGTGGTGGCGCAACCCCCGGTGGTTATTCCTCCCGCGCCGTCAAGTGCATCTACACCTGATGCGGCGGTTGGAGAAGCGGAACGAGAGCGAGGATACACCGCTCTCACGAGGTTCATGAAGCTTCGCCCTCCTACCTTCGACGGTGAAGTGGTTGACCCGTATGTGGTGGAGACGTGGCTACTCACCATGGAGTCCTTGTTCGAGAACATGTATGCGGAAGAGCGGGACAAGGTGCACTTGGCCACTTCCTGTTTCGCCAAGCAGGACCGAGTGTGGTGGAGACAGACGAGGCTGAATCGATCCCCAGATCTTCCACCGATCAGTTGGGAGGAGTTACGAGGGTTGATGGTTACGGAGTACTTCCCGGATAGCGAGAAAAGAAGAATGCGGGAAGACTTCGGAGATTGAAGCAGTGGAAATCGCACCGTTCGGGAATACGAGCGGAGTTCACACATCTCCCGAGTTGTGTCCCGCAGCGGGACGGAGCAAGAGCGGGCGGAGTGCTTTGTGCGGGGACTTCGGCCTGGGGTGTTCCGTTCTGTGCATTCCTTCAAGTTCCAAACTTTTGCTGAAGTGCTGGACCGCGCCCTGTGGATTGAGCACGGGAACGCTTGCGAGCGAGAGGATCGCGAGACGTTCGAGAAAGACAAGGGAAGGAAGCGACCAAGCGGTGGTTCGGCGGGGCAATCTAGTTCTAAGCGGCCCCCGAAGTATGCCAAGGCGAAGTCGTGGACGCGTGGACCGCAGCGATGCCTATTCTGCGGCGGTGACCACCGGCCTATGGTTTGCGAGCAGCGCCACGGGAAGTGCTTCAGATGTGGGCAGGCGGGGCATGTTATACGTGATTGCCCCCAGAGAGGAGCCTCCCCTGTCCCGTCTGTTGCATCAGCTCCAGCCATTCCAGCTCGATATGGAGCTCCCCCTGCCGCGACATCAGCCGGGCGGGCAATGGTGCCGCGTCCACCTGAAGTAGCACGGTCAGCTCCGAGCGGACGGGTATTCGCCGCTCAAGTCGAAGAACCTCCGGAAGCCGAGGAGCGCAATGTGGTAGCAGGTATAATTTTAATAAATGGCATTCGCGCTAGAGCTATGTTCGACACCGGCGCTACTCACGCGTTTCTTAGTCGCATTTTTGCCGACATGCATGGGATAGAGTATCAATTTAGCGATAGTACCTGGAAGGTGTCGGGTCCAGGACGCGATTTTATTATTCGCAAGGAGTGTTTGTCCAGTCCAGTGCAGATTGAAAACTGGGTAATGCCGATCCGCATGTTAGTGATTAAGAGGTTGAAGGTGTATGATGTAATCTTGGGCATGGACTGGCGTTCGAAGTATTATGTGTCCATCGATTGCAAGAGCAAGGTGGTTACATTTCGGGAGCCGGGTCAAGAGGAGTTCAAGTATAAGGCTTGTCATAGCTCGTGCTTCGCCGCCACAGTGTCGGCGACGAGAGCTAGGAAGTTGGTCCGCAACGGTTGCGCGGCTTATTTGGCGACCGTTGTAGAAGTGGACCGAGTGGCCCCGACACTCGAAGAACTGTCCGTAGTGAAGGAATTCCCAGATGTTTTCCCTGCAGAGTTGCCGGGTATGCCTCTGGACAGGGAGATCGAGTTCGTGATAGACTTGATTCCCGGGACCGCGCCGATCTCTAAGGCCCCGTACCGTATGGCACCGGCCGAATTGAGGGAGTTAAGAGATCAATTACAGGACCTGCTTGATAAGGGGTTCGTTAAGCCGAGTGTATCCCCGTGGGAGCCCCGGTCCTGTTTGTGCGCAAGAAGGATGGATCCTTTCGACTCGCGTCGACTATCGCGAGTTGAACAAGGTTACTATCAAGAATAGATACCCGTTGCCCCGAATTGACGACTTGTTTGATCGCCACAGGGTCACGTGTGTACTCTAAGATAGACCTTCACCGGCTACCACCGATTAAAGATTAAGCGGAAGACGTACGTAAGACCGCATTTCGTACGCGATACGGTCATTATGAATTCACGGTCATGCCGTTTGGGCTTACCAATGCCCCGCAAAGATTCATGGACCTAATGAACCGTGTCTTCAGTGCGTATTTGGACCGATTTGTCGTGGTCTTCATAGACGACATCTTGGTCTATTGGCGCAATGATGAGGAGCACGCGGAGCATTTGCGTACTGTGCTTCAAATCCTACGGGAGGAGAATCTATACGCGAAGTTAAAGAAGTGTGACTTCGCCCGTGAGGTCGCTTTTCTAGGCCACGTGATTTCCGAGGGTGGTGTTTCGTTGAGCCGAGGAAAGTGGAAGCGATAAAGGATTGGCCGCGCCCGACCAATGTAACGGAAGTCCGTAGCTTCGTCGGTCTAGCGGGCTATTATCGGCGGTTTGTGGAAGGATTCTCGAAGATTGTAATTCCACTTACTCGCCTGACGCAAAAGTGCACCAGGTTTGTTTGGAGTGACGACTGTGAGCGAAGCTTTCAGGAGCTAAAGGAGAGATTGACGTCGACTCCAATACTCGCCCTACCGGTGCAAGGCGAAGGTGATGTAGTTTATAGCGATGCATCCTATCCGGGGTTTGGGGTGTGTCTTGATGCAAGGTGGGAAGGTGATTGCTTATGCGTCTCGCCGCTTGAAGAGTCACGAGGAAAATTACCCCATTCATGACTTAGAGCTAGCGGCGGTGATCTTTGCAATCGAAACCGTGGAGGCACTATTTGTATGGTGCGCGTGAGATCTACACCGACCACAAAAGCTTGAAGTATTTGTTTACCTGTATGAGCCGAACATGCGTCAGCGGCGGTGGTTAGAATTGTTGAAAGATTATGATGTTGACATTCTATACCACCCGGGGAAGGCAAATGTAGTCGCCGACGCACTGAGTAGGAAGTCGGCGGAGAATCTGGCACTATGGGTTACCAATCAAGAGCCCTTGTGGAAGGAAATGGGGCGAATGGACTTGGAGGTTGTAGCCCCGGAGATTCCGACAAGGTTGATGACACTTGTTGTACAACCGACCTTGCCGGAAAGGATCAAGGAGTTGCAATCCGCGGACCCGAATCTCCAAAAGATACGGCGTGACATTGAGGAGGGTCGCGGCGGAGATTTTGGTGTCGATACTAGTGGTGCACTTCGGTTTCGAAACCGATGGTGTGTACCCGAGAACGAGGAGCTTCGCAAATTGATCTTGCAGGAAGCACATTGGTCACCCTATAAGGATCTCCCCGGTGGCACCAAGACTTACCAAGAATTGAAGACACTTTATTGGTGGCCGGAATGAAGGCGGATGTGGGGCGCTTCGTGGCGAGGTGTTTGACTCCGCCAACAGGTGAAAGCCGAGCATCGATTTCCACGGAAAACTCCAAAGCCTACCTATTCCCGAATGGAAGTGGGAGGATATCTCGATGGATTTCATTGTCGGCTTACCTCGTTCGACGGCGCCACGACGCAACCGGGTAATTGTGGATCGCCCGACTAAATCGGCGCATTTCTTGCCGATCCACATTACTTGGGAGGCGACAAGGGCGCAGTATACCTTGACGAAGTGGTGAGATTACACGGGTGCCGAAATCTATTGTATCAGACCGAGACCCCCGATTTACCTCGCACTTCTGGAAGAACCTGCAAGAGGCGTTGGGCACACGACTCGACTTCAGCACCGCATTCCATCCTCAGTCAGACGGTCAGACAGAGAGAACCATACAGACAGTGGAGGATATGCTGCGGGCGTGTGTCATCGATTATAAGGGCAATTGGTGCAAATATTTGCCGATGGCCGAATTCGCCTATAATAATAGTTATCACGCCAGTGTGAAGATGGCACCCTTTGAGGCTCTATATGGGCGAAAATGCCGATCTCCCATTTATTGGAGTGAAGTGGGTGAACGCACGGAGTTCGGCCCGGATATCTTGCGAGAAGCAGAAGAAAAAGTGCATCTTGCCCGTAAAAGGTTGCTCACGGCGCAATCGCGGCAGAAAAGTTACTCCAATAGGCGCCGTCGAGATCTGGAGTTCACCGTGGGCGATCGTGTCTTCTTGAAGGTATCGCCCATGAAAGGTGTGCAGAGGTTCGGGGTGCGGGGAAAGCTAAGTCCCCGATTTATTGGCCCGTATGAGGTACTTGAGAGGATTGGAACGGTAGCTTACCGACTTGCGCTACCTCCGAATCTAGCGGACGTGCATAACGTATTCCACGTTTCTAACCTCCGCAAATATGTTCACGACCCCGAGCATACCATGTTGTATGAACCCCCGGAACTCCATAAGGATTTAAGCTATGAAGAGTTTCCGACTATGATCTCGGCCCGGGAACTGCGCAAATTGAGAAACCGCGAGATTTCCTACGTCAAGATCCGATGGAGCAATCATAGCGATCGCGAAGCTACGTGGGAGCTCGAGGACGAGATGAGAAAGAACCATCCTCACCTATTCGAAAGTTGAATAAGGTATGGGCTTTGAGTATGTAAGCACTTAGCTAAGTTGAGTTCGTTTCGCGGACGAAACTCTTTTAAGGTGGAGAGAATGTAACGAAGTGAATTCTCGAAATCCGAGAGTTGCACCACGTTTAGAATCGACTGATTGTCGATTGGATGGACTTCGAAAAGTTCGAAGTTGATCCGAAGGCAAAAAGTGCACCGGAGTTGCTCCCGGTGAAGTTCGGAAGCCTTTGGGCGTTTTTGTGCGCGTAGGCGCGAAACGGAACCCGAAAAGCTACGTCGGGTCGCGAGCTAAATCCGACATTAGCGTGGATGAAAAGATGATGAAAACGTGTTCGAAAACATGTTTGGAAAGTCTCGGTTTAATTTGAAAAGAATCAGAGGCCAAACGAGCGAAAACGGAGAAGAAACGACGAAAAGCTGAAAATTTGGCTAAGTCCTAGAGTAGGCTGATGGTCCCTGGGAGGACCGGTCCCTGAAAAGGGAGACCGGTCTCGGAAGGCTGTCCCGCGAGAGCAGGCTCTCTGGGACCGGTCTCTTAAGGGGGAGACCGGTCCCCAGCTGCGCAGAGTGGAGCAAGGCTCTCTGGGACCGGTCCTGGGTTAGGGAGACCGGTCCCTGAGCCCGAAAAATGCCCAGTTTGGGCAGTTTGCAAAGTTAAGGGACCTACATGCAATTGTAGCATGAATTAGGCTATTTGGGCATGAGGGGACCCGATCCCTCTCATTCTCCCCTTGTGTTGCAAGCCTCACACCCTCTCTTTCTCTCTCTAGGATTTCCTCTCCTCTCTTGAAGAAGCAAAGGAGAAGAAGTAGAAGAAGAAGGAGAAGGCTAAGGAGAGGAGCTTCATCATCTTCTCCACCTCTTCTTCCTCTCCATTGGATCAAGCTCAAGGTAGGCCTCAAACCCCTCTACTGGTGATTTCTAGGGTTTTGGGTTTTGAGCTTTTGGGAGTATTTTGATGGGACCTAGGGGTGCTAAGAAGCACTAAATGCATGCTTCTAGGGTTTCTAGTGCATGATCTCCATGTGTGAAGCCCTAGAGCATCAAAAATGGGGTTTTACTAGATGTAGGGTTTTGATCTCTTTTGATCATTGGTAAACCTAATTAATAGGTGTTTGAACTCGTTGGCGGCGACCGTTTTGCGATCCGTCGAGTCTAAGTAAAGATATCGCCGAGTGAGGTACGTCGCTGCTTCGTTTCCGCTCGAGTGCTAAGCGGCGACAAGCGAACGTGAGAACAAGACTTTCCACCGTGTCGCTACGTCAAAAAGTGGGTGGGGTCCAACCCGAAGTCGCCGGGCTAATTTTTATGTCCAAGTATAGAATAGTGAACGACCTTGCATATTGTGCATAAAGGGTGAATTGAGTGCTAGTTGGAATGTCTAATTAATATGTTGATTAACCTAGCTTATTTTATGCTATCAAACTTAGTAGGCATGAGAATTTGATGCAACGTGAGATGAGAGCTACTAGTATGTGATATAGCAGAGTGGTAGAAAACATGAACGAGTGGCACCTAGAAAACATGAACGAGTGGCATTAATTAGTGTGAACCCTATAGAGTCGAAAGCAAGTGAAATGACATCCCTATTAGCTAGGGTATCCTCCGTGGGCGAGGATTGGACCGTGCTCGCGTTGTCTGTTTTATGCTCGTGGTGGTCGCTCCACACGAGACGTGCACTCCGGAGTACTAGGCACAGGCTATGGTAGTAGCGGCTTGACCGGC
Organism: Aechmea fasciata; assembly: GCA_025177825.1. Classification (NCBI taxonomy): domain Eukaryota; kingdom Viridiplantae; phylum Streptophyta; class Magnoliopsida; order Poales; family Bromeliaceae; genus Aechmea; species Aechmea fasciata. The sequence goes on along the minus strand of CM045940.1, from coordinate 9,146,724 downwards.
AGCGGCTAGCTATCCACAGACGGCCTCGGGCGAGTTGAGCAGTTTAGACTCCTCGTCGTCGAGGCAAGGGACGCGAGAGTGTGGCAAGCCCTTGGGCAAGCCAAGTGGATTGGGTATCCAAGGGAATTATGAACTCATTGAGCATAATAGAGTAATAGTTACCTTTTACTATGAGTTTCATGCATATAATTCAGATTTGAGGCATAGTAGATTTATGCATTTACTTTTACAGTATCTTTACCGCTTTCAGATATTTTCATGTCTATCTACTGTCTACTCTTTGCCTCCTTGGACCTAGTGGGGAGACCGGTGGAGTCGGAGGCCGAACCCACTGGGAACTATGGAAGATAGTTCTCACCCCACTCTATTTCAGGTCCTAGTGCGTCTACGCCGGGTGAGGATCGCGGCAAGGGCTTGGCGCCCTAGTGGTATTACTAGTTTACCTTTCCTAATGCACTAGAGTACCTCGCTTTTACCTTTTGAGAGTAGATATTTGTATAGGTGGTGAGGTTTTGTTGTATGTACGCCACTTGTGTATTATGAGGGTTCAATGTAATACAAACTTGTGAATGAATGTAATAGATAAGTTATCTCTCTTTTTCACTTGTTGACTACTCGTGACGCTTGCTCTCGTGCGATTGGCACTGGTTGTGCCCTCTTTGTTATCGATTGTGTATGTTGTTTCAAGTTTGTTCTGGGCACTTGTTGTACACAATCTTGTTGCTAGCCTTAGGCGGACAGGGAAGGTGCTGTCCGTCTGGCGTCTGTTCGACGCGCCCGAGCCGGACCAAATTGGTAGCGGGTCTCGGGGCGTGACAGTATACTTGATGTACATTCACTTGGCTTTTATCCAATCTTACCGGTTAACCTTGTTAACCCCAATAACTCACAACCTGAAATCCCTTTTGTTCGGGGAGGCTCTAAGCATTGTAAGACCGGAGGGACCGTTTTCGGGGCCACTATCTCCGTGGTGACCGACTCCGGAGCGCACCGCTTGAGGGGGAGCTACCACCCTCAAGCCAAGACTTATCGTGAGTATCGATCCAATTCCCAATTTGGGAACGTATAACCATGGGTCACAATGCTACAAATGTCACAATGTCATAACAGGTTTCTACCTTGTCACATATGCCACTCTCTAGGCCACACTTGCCATAAGTCATGATGTTCCTAAGTTCACATCGTTATGTCAAATGCCACAATGTCTCTATGTTCTCATTATTATGTCGAATGCCACAATGTCTCTATATTCACATTATTATGTCAAATGCCACAATGTCTCTATGTTCACAATATTATGTCAAATACCACAATGTCTCTATGTTCACATTACTATATCAAATACCACAATATTTCTAGGTTCACATTATGATGTCAAATGCCACAATGTCTCTATGTTATGTCAAATACCACAATGTCTCTATTGCCCATGCATATACTTTTTAGCATATTTTACAACCTGTCAACATGCATAATTTCATCTAGCATATTCCACAATGTTAACATGCATGTCTCATTTATTATATTCCACAATATGTCTATAAACATATACCAACTAGCATATTTCCATAATGTTAACATTCATATGCCATCCAACATGTTCCATGATTCCATCCAACAAGTTTCATGATTTATCAACATGCATATTACCACTAACATATACTAACAATATGTTAACATGCAACTATCCTTTAGTTCTCCAATGGTAGTCAAATACATGTAGTATATATCTTATACTTTCAACTAGCATCAATCACATGCATTTATGTCCACAATTAACTACCACTATATGCATCAATTACGAATATTACTTTGCTTCGACATAGAAGCGAGCTAGACATTTCGGTGAGCACAACCCACCTCAAATCGCTTTTCGCTTGCTTGTAGTCACTTGCAATCGGCCTCCCGCGGCACCCGTTGCCTGGTTCGGCCCGAACTCGCGCGCGACCACCCAAACGGCCACCAATCCACAATCCGGAAATTATAGGTCTTCGTCTTGATGCCACGGTGCTCCGGATCCATTTTCATGATTCTTGGACGTCGCCTCGGCCCTCTAGGCATAAACGAAGCCTAAACGTCCGTTTCTTTAATAACTTCGCGTAGACTCGACGATTCGTCGAACCGACTTCGCCAATGCGTCGAAGTACCTAGCAATTAGGTTTACATGGGTTCTAATTAGATCAAACCCTCTTATATAGCAAAACCCCCTTTTTGAACCCTAACATGCTACTATTGCAATAAATCCTCATATAACCTCTTAATTCATGCAATAGTCATTCATTTAGCATCTAAGGATTCTACTAATCCTATTCTTAGAGCATATAAATAAAGCTCTAAAAATCTACCATGAGAGGGACTCAATCTTACCTCAACAAGCTTCTCCAATGCCCAAGAAGAAGATGAAGATGATGATGATCCACTTCTTGGTATTCTTCTCCACCAGCCCCCCAATTTTTGGGAGAGATCTAGAGAGAGAAAGGAAGGTTTTCTCTCTCCCTCACCATGTGTGTATGTGGGTGGTGTGTGTGTGTGTGCGTTGGCTGATAGAGGGGGAGAAGAAAGGGATTAATCCCTTTTTACAAATTAGCCTCTCAACACTATACACTATTGCAACTTGCAGTTCAACAGTCTGAAACAGTCGGAGCCCTTCTGGATGTCCGTTGGCACTCAAATTTGACAGTCAGGCTCGTTTTGACCTACTAAGTGAGAAAATATCTTAACTTTTCAGTTTGGACCCCGTTTGGTCACTGAAAGTTTTACCGAACTGTAATCTCTAGCAGATAGCAGTCGGATTTTATTTTTCACCTTCTGGGTGTCAGAATGGTATGAAACTTTAAATCTAGCATCATAAAAATAATTTTGACATACCCTCCAGTTTTCATAATTTTCTAACGCTGTGCATTTTCTGCTAATTTATCTGCCCGGTTTCTCGCAGAAAATTCTAAATCTTCTGTTTCCATTCCGATTTCAGCACAGGTCATTTCAGACTTGTATTTTACTTTTCTAAATCCAATAAAATAGTATGTCACACTATTTTTTATTTATATTCACTTTTAAATTAAAATCCGATATATTACAATTTTATTTTTAAAACATAAATTCAACTAGTGCAGGACCCGCGCGATGCGGCGGATAAAAAATTTTTAGTGAAAATTTGCAGATTAAATGAATAGACAAAAACGTGATGAAGAAACAAAAGAATATAACCACATGTAATTGGACTTACTAAGATGAAAAATACGAAAAGCTTTAATAATGGAATTACAATCCAATAGAGAACAACAAAAGAAAATGAAAAAAAAACTCTATGAGAAAAAAATTATTATATAAATATACTCAAAAATATTTAGTATGTTATGAAAAAAAATAACAAATAATAAAGAGCAAACTTAGGAGGCTAAATTCATATTTAATATAAAGATATTATTTTTCCTATTCTCTTTCTGGACCCAAATTAGATTCTTATTAAAAGAGAAAGATCATTACATTTACCTATAGACATTAAAGTTGTCATTATAAAATTACTACAAAATACAAAGAAAACTTAAGGAAAAGTCTAAAGAAAATTTTACAATAACAATAGTTAGTTTCAAGTTTCAACTACCGCTAAATTGTAAAGACCCTACTTTCATACATCTATGAGCCATTAACTATACAACTTAATCATTATTCTATACTACGGTTTTCTATACTCTACCCATTTTGGTATTAATTATGAAAAATACTTATTTAACTTTATAAATTTTCTAAATTTATGTCAGAAATTACAGAGTCATCAAATTTCAATGACAATTCTTCTGGCATTGTATTCATTATCCATTCCACAGATGCAAACTAATAATGACTAACACACACTGCATAGCTCATGTAAATTTGCCAATTACTAATCCCTTGCTTCAAATTCAACAAAATATGCAAACTCTTTTATTATTTTCTCGACAAACTTGAGCAATACAGTAATTGTCCTGCCTAGGTAGATTCGAGAGAAAGTTCAAAGAAAAGAAAAGGAGAAAACAATTTTAGTTTTGTATAAATACATTTACAAAACAATAAATTCAAAATCTAATTAGATTTCAATTCGCCAAAAGAGATTAACTATATTCATTATACAAAATAATATCTAATATCATCAAATTGTGTTAATCAAAGAGTGTTCAAAGTGAACGAAGCCCTCATATTATCCGTCGTCATCACAAAGCCACTGGAAATATTTGGTTCCACAACTTAGACAAAATTAAAACCCAAACCACCTCCAATGCTTCACTCAACAACAAAGAACTGATCAATCAACACGGAAAAAGTATGTAAGCAAAACAACAGCACCATTGAAAACCAGACTAAACCAACTACTAACAGTAGATGAGCATAAAAAGGAAACAACAAAAAATCATTGAAATCAGTTGGCAAATAGAAGCCTAAAAAAAAGCACACAAACCAATAAAAGAGGATCTTTTTATAAAAAAAATTACTATACAACTAACAATTTGACCACAATCCACCTTAAAATAATCCAATGGTTGCATGAAAAGAGGAAAAACCAGTCGAAAAATAATATAGAAAAAAGGCTAAATTACAGAAAACCCCCCTATAATAACCCGTTTTTTCACTTTCCCCCCTGACATTTAAAAACCTACACTTTGCCCCCTCCTAATTATGGAATTGTGCACAGGGCCCCCTACCGTCATGGTTCCGTGAGTGTTCCGTTCGCTTTTTCCAAATTTATTAGTGGAATACCCAAACTACCCTTAAAAATGGCGGGATACCATAAAATACTCATTCTTTTCCCTCCAGAACCTTCTCTTCACTTATTCTCCACTCTTTCACCCTTTCAAACACTAACCCATCTAGACCATCTTCTCCCCTCCTCCTAGCAGCATCACGTTGAAGTCTCTGGAGCTGGAATCTTACCCTTTAGCCTTCAAAATTATCAAAAAGGTATGATTTTCCTTCCTTAACCATATTATATATATATATATATATAGAGTTGAACTGGGCTACTATTAGTAGTAAAATCTCATTGTTGCTACCGCTTTTTTAGCCTTTGGATCAACTCTTTTCATCATTTATAACCATTGGATTAAATACTATAACCTTAATGGGGACCACTCAACCCTAGAGGGACCACTCAACTCTAGCCAACTAATATCATCCTAACCCTACAATTTTTCATCAAAGGGTTAAAAATTTGGTAGCAAAAAGAGCGTTTTACTATTAATAGTATTCCAGCCTAATTCTATATATATATATATATTGTAGCATATCGAAAATTCGGTAATAGAATCGGACTTTAGCAAAATTGACTAAAGTGCGAGAATAGAAAGGTTGGACATGTTCCAATTGCCATTCCCACTACAACAAAAACGGTCTATAGCGACACTTTTAAGTGTCCCTAAAACCTTAAAAAAGTGCTGCTGGCAAAAATACCGACACTTAAAATAGTGTCGCTATATGTGCAGTCCCTAGGGTCTATAGTGACACTTAAAAAAGCGTCGGTATATCCCAAATAAGTGCTGCAATTTAGTGACACTTTTTTTGCTTTTAGTGACACACTTAAGTGTCCCTAATTTTTTAAAAACAAGAATATTTTTTTTATATAGTGACACTTTATAAGTGTCCCATTGTCATTCAAAGTATAATATTTTATTTAAACATCTAGTCTAGTATTAAACTTTAGTTAAGCTAATCTCATGTACATTAAATCGATGATATTAAAAAAAAAAGCAATCAACAAAGTTTTTTAAATTCTTGTTAAAAAGATAAAAGTAAAATCCAATATTCATACATCACAACAATAATATCCACTCATATGTTGCAGTAATTATAACAAATCAAACTCTCTAACTGAAAGAATACAAAAAATCAAAAAATGTACGATAACAAAATCAAAAAGTGCATAAACGAAGTCTGATCAGCTCCACGGATATATACTTGAACCTGCACATTGAATAACATTTGAATTAGTTTAAATTTGTGCAATATCCTTGATTTGTCAAAGCATTAAAAATATGATGCCTTACTTCACAAGAATAAGGTTTAACTTAAACCACTAATATTTTCAAAAAAAAGTGAAATGAACCTAATTTGCTGATTATTGTCCAAAGTGTTCAACGATAGTTCATATTAGATTGCATTTGTAAATGGCTCCATAGTGTCTGGTGTATTATTCAAGGAAATTATAACATACTCAAAGTAGTCAATACATATGCTCAGCTTTTACTGAATCTTAGCATTCTAACCTAGCCAACGAGGCATGTTTCCATCTTATTGCACCTCAATATACTAGTTTTAAGACAAGAAAAACATTGCAGAAAATTATGACAACAGAATTGTTTCTTTCGACACAACAAATACTTCAATAAGCTGACAAAAGTTTGCATATTAAATGGCTCGCATAAACAACCGTGAATTCACAGAAGAAGTTTTTTTTTGAGAGATAGGTTGCAGCTAGAAATGTGAATCAACTAGGATTCGAACTTAAATCACGGGTACCAATCACCAAGTCCTTTGCCACTTACTTCAGGGACGGTCGATAGAAGAAGTTAAAATATATAATATAAAAGTAACACTTGAACACCCGTGTGATTCAATCAACCATCTACCTCTTTTTTTTTTAGCTTTTTTTTTTTTTTCGGTCAATTGTTGCTGATATATGCATTGGTCATGAAAATAAAATTAATGCTGCATTAAAGCTACATTGGTTTACTGAGCTCTAAGCAACAATTAAGAAATCTAGTAGTAATATATGAGTTTGGAGGCTCAACCTGCATTAATTTCTTAGGAAACGTACACATTCCACAACACATAAGTTTTTTTTTTTTTTTTTAAGATTAGCAACTTGAGAAGTAAAGTGAACCCTCACATGAAGTATTTAGCCATAGATCCAGAAATTTATGTGTATAAACTAAAGGGAATAATTAATTGTAGAGAATCGATACGAAAAGTTGCTTCCTTAGATGAGGACAATATTGGGATTATTCTTTGTTGCTTGAGTGCAACAAAATTAATTAATTAATGAGGTCCAAGGACCATTTAAATTTGGTGAGTTTAGGGTACTCACCAGGGTTCCATATTGATCAAAAGCCAGCTTTCTAATATGCCCCTTCATGCCTTTAATGATCTTCTTCCTCTCCTGGAATTTGTATAGAATAAACAAAATGTAAGTGACAAAGAAACTGCTATGAACAACATTTATTTTTACCAGACCAAAGAAACAGCTATGAACAACATTTATTTTTACCAAACCGTACACAACATAGTGTAACATTGAATTAAAAAAAAGAGTTTTTTAATTCTATTTTACTGAGATGGGAAGGTTTTCAATTCGAGTCCGTATAGCCCTAATACATTCTATTTGTCCTTACAGATATTCCTTGTAACAGAGAGTCATCAACTTGAAATCAAAATGGGCATCAAACAACAGCGACAAAAAGCTGTTATAATTGAAAAGGACGAAATTCAAAATAGCCTAGGATTCTTCTTTTCCATGTCGAATCTATACAGTAAATGTTGTTGCAATATGATTTGCGATCTAAGCTGCACATCAAGATTTTAATTAGAAGCCCTTTTAAGTTAAAAAGAGAGAGCCAATACACAAATAATTAGAAGATGTTTCAAAGCTTAATTAGGGTCTTACTCCAGTTAAACTGATACGTTAAACACACCAACATCCAAGCATTAGCTCATCAAAGACACAAGCAGCGAGAAATGAATCAATCATAAAGAAGAAGAAGACCATTAATTATTGATCAATGAATAAGTTTTGAACATATAATAAGGCTAAGATGATTAAATTTACCTAATGAACAATAAGCTCATGGATGAACATCATAGATGAGAAGCGGATGCATCTGAAGCCTAAGAGAGTAAATATACTACAATTAGTGTCAAAGAAAATTAATTTAAATAGTCAATTTAGCACATAACTTTAAGAAAAGAAATTGATTGGAACTAACAATTTTTTTACGACGTGTAGATTTTTTGCACTTTGAGCTGCCATCGTGATGAACTGAATCTGAAGCATTTCTCGCAGAACATTCTTCAACTTCACTCACTCTTCCAATGGAGGGTTCAACAAGTTGGTCACACTGTTAAAAAGAAAAGCAAGTTGCTCGCAACAGTCAAAAGTGTATAAGTAGGCAAATATTCTTTTGTCATTCAAAGTTACCTCTATTGCTCGGCCAGTTGCTAAGCATTGTACCGCACGTTTTAATTCTATGATAGTATTGTTTTGCTCTTGTATTTGATTATCTAATCGCTCCACATGTTCCTTCATTTGTCGCATTTCTCTTTCAACTGCTATCTCATCAAATGTTGTCATTTTTAAACGCTCAAAGCGTGTCTTAAAGATTTCACTCGTAGAAGGACCTAATCCTATACCGCGCACATATCCGCGTTTTTCCTTTCCTATGATTTGGGAATATGGATCACCCTCCCATGCGATCTTTCCACGTGATGACGATCCCTCAGAGTTCTCAAGTATCTTCTTCTGCAAATCAATCTATAACTAGAAGTTATAATAACACTCAATAAATACTTAAAAATTTGTATTGAAAGATATTAATAAATTAAAGTCATACGGCTATTTTGTCATTCATGAATGTTCCATCCTTGTGCTTGTGAGTACTCAAATAAATTTCAGCACGTTGAGGTTGTTTCATTTGGGAATGATTTTTTCTCTACAAAAATAAGATAAAGTTGCAAAAATTAAATACTTTTTAAAGAAAAAGAGTTTGAAAAATTTACATTGCTAATTATCTAAATACAATAGTAATTACCATTTCCTCCGCTACACGTGCAAAACTTTTCGTTCCAGCAGTATGAGTGGTTTCCAACATTGCACGGTTTCTTGTATTTCGTATGCTACGAGCCTAAGCATATATAATAAATTTGCAATTAGTAAGTAAACATAAAAGTCAAAAATGCTAATATCTAAAGACAAAGTTGTAGAGCAAATTGACATACCAATTTTTATATTAATACATATAATCAAGTAAACTAATAGGGATGCTTATACCTTTCCTTCATTTGATTTCCAAAAATCTACAAGATAAACCCATTGATCTTTAATGACATCCTTTGGAACAAGATTATATAACTCCTTGAGGCTAGCTTTTTCATCAAAGTACGCACTTTTAGATCACATTTGTAGTCTTTCCACTTTCTCCCATTGACTTTAAAATCCATTTTTCACATCTTGTTGGATAGAAGAACTTTCCCTATAATAAAAAAGATAAGTAACTCAAGCAAAGTACAACAATTAATGTAATATTTTAATGTCCAAGTTTGTGTATAAACCTTCACTTGTGCGATTATATCTTTCTCGGCATCCTTCTTAACATATCTCCAATCTTTGTGGCTTAGGGTACATATTCCTCCATTTCTAGCTATGGTGCCTAAAAATTGACCCAACAACCCACCTTCATTTCCAACGGGTTGTCCTTGAGTATTGCAATTTACTACAACTCGATGCCCTCGTGGTAGATTCCACAAATCAGCTAGTCTAGTCTTCCCACGCCTTCTTTGTCCATTCTCATCTAAAATTTCAAAAAAATCTTATAAATAAAAAAAGTTTGTAAATAGTAACCTTATATGATAAAGTTTATATACAATAAAATTTCTCTCTATAAAGTACTAATTATGCTGAATATTTCATATAAAAATGCACTAAACAAAATAAGCAACAAAGAACACAGTTAAAATAGATATATAATGCATCAATGTTGGGAGTTTAATAAACATTCATTTCATACCTTCGATATTCACTTCATCTCCTACTTCTTGATTTATAATTATAGAAGTTTCTGCATGTTCATCAAGTTGTGCTTGCTGATTGGAATTAGATTGAGGCTCCTTCCAATATTCATCTTCACTTTGAGTTATTCGGATGCGTTTGCGCTTTGTCATCTATTTCAACAAAATCAAACAAAAAGAGCCTCTTAGAACAATTTAAAATGAGAGCTTCAATGAAACATCACAATGGGAAGCTGCACTGGTAAAAAACATATATTATACAAATGGTTTTTCCTACATGTTTTCCTGTCAGCCAAACAAACATTGGTGAAACTACATGTTTTCCTACATATTTTTTTTCCAGTGTTACATTGAACTAAACATCTTGTTAAGTAAAATTACCTTGGTGGCCTTTTTGTTTTCCCCTGCATTTTGGCTTCTAGTTAATGAATGGTCTCTGTGCCTAAGAAATTCCATGGTTCTGCATTTGCTGAGTTTGATCTAACCTTCTAACATTTTGTATATTTGGCTTTGCTTGTTTTATTAATCTGGCCAAATTGTCGCTTAACTCGAACTGAGCAAACAGTGCAATATGCATGTACTTGATCTTGAGAGACTCTGTGGAAGTCTATTATGTCACACTTCTATCATATTAGTAATAATCAGCTAATCATATTTCTTTTATTTAGAGAGTTTAAATGAAACTATTGTTCAGTGATTATGATGGGATGGGCGAATTTAAGGGGGATAATTTGATTGGTTGAGGATGCTACATTTTCACTTCTTGTAACAGCTAACCATTTGTATAATATATGTTTTGTAACAAAGGAAGATCTGAAGCAAGACCAACATAATCTAAAAGGTACGAGCTTTTATTTTTTAGGAAGAAATCTACTTGAAATCAATCTTTTCTGCTCCCGTTCCGGCCACTCAATGATCAGATTACAAATTGCCTAAGTACATACATACCCTAATTCTCTAGTATGATATTAACTAGACCTAGCATCTAATTGCCTAAGTTATCCCTTAGTTAACATATTACAATGAATGTTACCATGATCAGATCTACAATTTAGTACATGCTTGTATACTTCATGTGTATTTAATGATGTCACAAGATAACAGTGCCCATAGTCGCAAGGGCATGATGACACAACAGAGTAATGTCTCTTACAAACAATTTTCGAATTTGAACTTCAAATTGCCCGTGAAAGAGCAACTTACAGAGTCATCTATAGGTTCTGATGCCTAATAATATTGGTCTATTAGGAAGTAGCCTACGTATTTATGACCTAAATTTGAACCAAGGGGCTGCGTTTTCTTTGTTTATGTATTATTTGTCAATATCTTGATGCAAATTTTATCAAAGTATAATCAGCAGTGAATTATATATATAATCACGTATTATAACCAATAAAAGTGGAGTTACAGCTAATAATTGAACCCATCTCAAATGGTGAACTCTCTACTACTCCCCTTCCTTTTCCTAGCCATGTCAAACACTCCAAATCTATGCTAACTCCTTTTAGCTGTCTCTCATTGATTGTTTGCTTCTCCACATCAAAAAAATGGACTCTCATCTCAACCATGCACTTGGCACCATCTCACAATTCATTCAACACAAACACTACAGTAGCTTTGTATTGTACCTACCTAGATCATATGCTAACTCCTTTTCATCAGCACCACAAACGAAATGAAGCCACAACAAACAGAATGTAGAGCCCAGCTAGGCATTTGAAGGTTGTAGATCCAGAAAAAAGAACCTACCTGAGCAGACTTGTATGCCAAAAGAGTGCTCTCAGCTGCTTCTTTCCTCTCGGCACCAGTCTTGAACTCCGCAAGGTACCTATGAAGTTACAACAAAGATTATAATCCTATAATTTATAAGGGCAGTGCTACATGAACTTAGAATATACCCTACAATATTATTGACAAGCTTCAAACATGAGAGTTGGCAGAAGACTAACACTAGAAACCTAAGCCATTCGTTAGCAACAGGATATACAAGACTGACTCATTAACTTTCTAGAGTACATTACAAGGCACATAAACCATTTACTCATAAATCATTTGATTACCTTATTTTTTTAGTACTGTTTTGTAAGTGGTTGAGAATCAAGTGGCTAGAAGTCAGAATGTATAACCTGCAGGATGATAAAAATACACAAATTCATAAACTAAATCATGTTATAGTCTAGTGCAGTTCAAGGTGTGTAGCTCAATTGAAAAGGATACTAAGGTTGTGGTAGTAGGTTACCTCAATTGAAAAGAAATGGTCGCTTATTTTGTAGAGCCCTTGAATTGCATCAAGACTTATGTTTGGGTACCTGTTAATATCAAAATTATACATGTCAAGACTAGGAAAATTTAATCACGTATAGAATGAAAATCAAAAGAAAGAAAAATAAATGATTTATAGATGATGACCAAATGTCAAGATCAACTATTGCCTTTTAGAATCGCTATATTCGAGTTATTTTTGCTAATCTGAATTGGAGATTCATAAAAAGGAAAAAACAAATCTTCTTGTAATTAGTTCATCTAAATAATTATACTATGAATCATTACCATGACCAATATTGGCATCAACAGTTGTTCCCTCAATGTCCGTTCGAACCCAAAAGTGACTATCTTGTGGATTATCAAACAAGTCTTCGATAAGTGAAACATGATAAGGCTCATATTGCACATATTCCAAATTATTGTTTCCCATTTCGTAGACATCTCTAGGCTTGAACTTTATTACAGTGGACCATCCGGAATTTAGTTCATCTTCCACATAAAATACTTGTTCAGCTTGGGTCGCAAAGATGAATGGTTCGTCCTCCAATTTTTCACCCGTGTGTATCAAGTGTGAGAAATTTACAAGTGTGAAACCATACTCATCTCTCTTCAATCCCTTTCCATGAGTAACATCAACCCACTTACACTTAAACAATACGACTGAAAATTTTCCCCAATAATCGAGTTCAATAATCTCCAAAACTTTACCATAATAAGTGATTTCTCCAAAAATTGGATTGTTATCACTGACCGATGCATAGCTTGATGTTTTTGCAGTTACAACAACTCCACTATTTTGGGTTTCCTTGTCATAACGTGTTGGTCGGAATCTATAACCATGAATATTAAACCCTCGAAACTTTCTTGCTACTTGATTAGGTCCACGAGCTAGCCATCTAATCTCTTCTTTGAGATGTTGAGTGCCCCCATTTCTCTCTAAGTTCAAAATCTACAATCAAAAATAAAATAGTGAATAGCAATTTTTTTGTTTTGTTAAGAATTAGACAAATTAGCTATCGAAATTTTAAAGGTTTGATACTTGTTTCCAAATATGCAAGTTTAGATTGGTTATGCATTTCTATAAAGATAAAATTTTTACATGTTCAGTAAACCATTCATGAAAGCTTTTATTCTGGGCACGCTCTACGTCTCTCAATGAGAGACGACGTGGTCGACTTTTTCTTCGAATCTCCACTGCATGTTCTCTGCAAGTTGGATAATCATGTTAATTAAAAACAATGATATATTATTTTAAAACGAAAAATAATGATATATTATTTATTCAAAGTTTTTGACTTACTTAAGAAATGGGACAACATCTGGGCAATTGAAAAGAACGTAGCGATGTGCCTGTACTTTTTCCGAATCATTAAGTATGTAATTAGTAGGCTTTCCTATAGGTCGCCCAACACGAGGAAATAAAATTGATTCTGCCGTCAAATTCGAATGTTCTTCTACATTCACCCTTTCATCATTTCTCGAAGGCCGGTTGAATTTTGTCTCGAAACCTTCTAAGTATCGAGAACAAAAAGTCATGCATTCATCCGCTAAGTACGCTTCTGCTATAGAGCCCTCTGGACGAGCCTTATTACGTACGTAAGACTTTAACGTGCCAAGGTACCTAATCAACAAAATGGTAAAAGATAAATTAATTTAATAAATAAATACTAGCATAAAAAGTCTAAATGACAACAATGCTTGGACATACCGTTCAATAGAATACATCCATCGATACTGAACCTGACCGGCAATTTTTGCCTCGGTAGCTAAACGGGTGACCAAATGCACCATAATAGTGAAAAATCCTGGAGGAAAAATCATTTCCAGGTGGCACATTGTTAATCTAATTCGACTCTCAAGTTGATCTAATTCATGTACATGAAGAACCTTTGAACATAGCTCTCTAAAATAACTGCTTAGATCAAATAATGGCAGTGTTACATTCATTGGAAGAAGTCCTCGTAATGCAACTGGCAGAAGTTGTTGCATCAATATATGACAATCATGACTTTTGAGCCCAAAAATTTTACAATGTGCAGAATTTACACATCTTGAGATATTTCCTATATACCCGTCGGGAGCTTTGATATTGCAGAGCAAATTGCAAAATACTTGCTTCTCATTTCTAGACATTGTGTAACAAGCAGATGGCAAATATAACTTGTTTGGACCTATCTGTTGAGGATGGAGGTCTTCTCTAATATTCAATTGTTGCAAATCAAGACGAGCATTCAAATTGTCCTTAGACTTGCCTTCTATATTTAACAATGTACCATAGACATTTTCAGACACGTTCTTCTCTATGTGCATAACATCAAGGTTATGCCTTAATAAATTAGATTTCCAATAAGGCAACGTAAAAAATATACTCTTCTTCTTCCATGTCCGTGAATTATCAAAATCAAGAATCTTCTCTAGTTGGCGCAATATCATATTCCCGAGGTATCGCGGGTGCGTGACCATGTTCTTCAGTGCCATCAAAAGAGTCTCTATTATAACGAAACTTGTGGTTTGGTTCTAGAAAACGTCGATGACCCATGAAGCAATATTTGCGACCATGTACTAACCGTTTGGAGGAAGTGTCTATATTACAACAAGGGCAGGCAAACCCTCCATGTACGTTCCACCCTGACAAATTACCGTATGCAGGAAAATCATTAATTGTCCACAAAAGTGCCGCCTTGAGTCGAAAAGTTTCACCACAAGAGGAGTCATAAGTGTCTGTTCCAACCTCCCATAACTCCATCAATTCTTCGATAAGAGGTTGCAAGTAGACATCAATATGATTTCCAGGCCCACTTGGCCCAGGAATGAGTAAAGAGAGAATAAAGGATGTTGCCTTCATGCACATCCAAGGAGGCAAGTTATATGGTATTAGAACAACTGGCCAACAACTATAACTTAAACTTAACTTTCCAAACGGATTAAAACCATCGGTAGCTAATCCAAGCCTAACATTACGTGAGTCGGAGGAAAACTCGGGGTGATTGAAATCAAAACTTTTCCAAGCCTCAGAGTCTGCAGGATGTCTCAACGCGCCATCCTTCATGCGATCTGTTTCGTGCCATCTCATCAAAGTTGATGTATGTTTCGACATATATAACCTTTTAAGTCTAGGTTTCAAAGGAAAGTAACGCAAGACTTTAGCGGGAGTACCCTTCTTTTTTTTCTTCCCAGCCGAAGTAGTTCGATCGCTATACTTCTTCCACCTTGAAGCTCCACAAATGGAGCAAGTGTCATCATCAGTCTTATCTTTCCAATATAGTTGGCAATTATTCGGGCAAGCATGAATATTTTCATATCCGAGGCCTAGTTTCTTTATAATCTTCTTTGCTTCATTAAATGATTTGGGTAAACTTTTACCATTAGGTATTGCAAGTTGTAAAATCTCAAGCAAGTCGGTAAAGGATTTGTTGCTCCATTTGTTTGTAGATTTCGTATAAAATAGAAGGACAAGAAATGAAAGTCTTGTCAATTCACACCCTGGCCACAACTCTTGATCTGCATCTTTGAGCAAGTTATAAAAATTCTCAGCTTCCACATTTAAATTGTGTGTTGGTGTATCTATGGAATCCGATGGACAAGGCATCGAATCGTCTTCTCCACATCCAAACGCATCAGTTAGTAGTTGATGCGTATCCACATGCTTGCTATAATCATCATCTACGCTCTGTCTAGAAGAGGGTGCGTTTTGCACTATTTGCTCACCATGGAATGTCCATTGTCGATAACCACGAAGCATTCCATTGCATACTAAATGCTCGTAAACATCTTCTCGACTCAGCTTACTTCTATTGACACACTTCACACAAGGGCACCAAATTTTGCTCTCAGAACAAATTGGGTTCCTGAATGCAAAATCAAGAAAACCACCAACACCCTCCAAGTATTGTCTACTT
Organism: Aechmea fasciata; assembly: GCA_025177825.1. Taxonomy (NCBI): domain Eukaryota; kingdom Viridiplantae; phylum Streptophyta; class Magnoliopsida; order Poales; family Bromeliaceae; genus Aechmea; species Aechmea fasciata. The sequence continues at coordinate 9,130,810 of CM045940.1, read as the reverse complement.
CCCCTTGGCCAATCCAACAATCCTTTAATAATATTCAAATCCATGAATAACTGCGCAATATCTTAAGAAAAACAAAACAAAGAAAAATCAATTTAACAAAACTTCATTCATATTTCATATATTAGAATATAATATTTAACAATTAATATTATAACATATAGCATTTTACTTTGTTCAAATTGATACAATATTTTGTTGCTCTATGGACTAAAAGTTATTGAACCTATAGCATCTTGAATTATCTCCTAAAAAGGATGAGAAATAGGAACCTTGGTACAATTAAACAAGTGAATAGAGCAAACGGCGAATAAAAGATGGGTCATCAAACAAATTCCGCGTACAAGCACTAAAACTAATAAACAACAATGGAAGTTGAAGAAGAAAACCATTTACAAATAAGTTTCAATCTATCAAGGTAGAGAATAGGTGCCATGGCTTGATGGAGAGCCTTAATGATAATAGAGAAAGATTTAAAGTCTGCGAAAAAGAAACAAAAATAAAAGCCTTCTCCAAAGAAGGCTTAGGTCAACAGCCAAAGACTGTAAGGGGCTGTTTGGTTGCACGCATTTGCAACTGCAGTACGGTAAAACCAAACAGACTAGGTGTAGTTACATCTACAGCATTTGCAACTGCATGTATTTCTAACTACACTGTTTTTGCAACTACATTCACCCAAACGGCCCCTAAGTGAGACTTCATCTTTTACGAGAATTTTTTTGATTTATGCTACATGAATTAATATATTTCTTTAAGTTTTATAATGTTCATTTATCTACTGCATTATTTTTCCTCGTCCCTAATTGTAAAGTATCATTGAAAGCTACAAAGAGAGAAATCATATACATCTTTGTTTTATTAAGCATTTTCCTTTATTCAAAACTTTTTTTTTTTTTTTTTAAGAAAAAGAGGGAATCTTGATGCAGATCCTAGAACCAATAAGATTCAACATCTCAGGGAGAGCCTCTCCATAGGATAAACATCAATTTCTGCATCACATGGGCCACCCAGAAGAATCCTACATTAGCTCAAACCCATATGAAGAATCTAATGTGTCACACACCTACAGTAATTAACTTAAAAATGCTTGATTAGACTTAATGAGAGCAAATAAAGTATTAGTTCCTTCGCATAAGACATGGCAAGATAAGGTAGTAATAAGCTTATAAAAAAGCCAAAAGGCAAAAAAAATTAAAAGAGAGAGAGCTCAAGAAACAAGAACTAGAAATAAATAAGAAAGATAACATGGGGTATTAGCTAATTTAAAGGGTTTAGGAAGTGTAATATCACCCCCATTTTCCATGTGTGGGTATAATAAGCTATTTTTTGTTTCTTCTAGTTTGGAAAGATAAGGATGAACCAAGCTTTAACAAAGATTCAAGCACTTGAAGATCATAGTAAAACACAAGCACATCAATCCAAACAAACAAAAAAGAAAGCCTTATAGCAATTTTTTTTTTCCCATTTTTATTTTATTTAAAAGCTGCAATAGTTGGATTGCGTAAAACATCAAGGGTTAATCTAAATTATCTTACAAGGTACAATAACTCTGATACTTTTTTAAGTCCAATATCAAGCAAAGTTTGCTGGAAAATATTATATAAATAAACAAATAACTCCAATAATAACTTGGTTTTACCTTTTTAAAGGGTGTTATGGGATTCAGGTTTGCCTACGGGCTTCTGCTTCTTCCTCTTCTTCATCAAAAGCACACATAGAAATAAAAAGAAGACGATGATCATTAGCAAATGAAGATCAAAAATTCAGAACGTAGCAGCAAAAAGCTAGAATTGAGGCCACGCTTTACTCGTAAACAAATGAAAGAAATGCGGTAATGAAATTTAAATATCACGTTATCACATGTTATCCTTTACATATTTGAATGTGATTGGAACAGAATCAGAGAGCGTTTCAGGATGCTCCTTGTCACTTAAAATCAAGAGGATGTGAATCTAATTCACATCGAAAAATAAAGAACGTAACAAATAAATGATAAAAACCTTCAAAACTGTCCCAGAAACTACAGTATATCTTCTTCTGTTTGTTTGACTATTTGATCGGTGACATCCCTGCTGAAACCAATATGCATTTGGTGTTTATAATGTTCATTTATCTACACTCTCTTTAACAGAAGTAAAACTCTCTTTGTAGCTTATAATGTTCATTTATCTACACTTACCCTTGTCATTGTTATTAGAGTTCTATTGGACTTCATACTTAAATATAACATTTGGTGTTTTATTTTATCTTGGATGTGGCATTTTACTTCTGTTAAAAAGTTTTCTGTAGGTTGGGGATTTAGAAAGCCAGATTGACAACTTTGAAGCTGAGGTTGAAGGGCTTTCTTTTAAAAAGGGAAAGACAAGGCCTCCTCGATTGGTGAGATCAGCGGGAATTGTCTTCTAACAACTGACTTTGCCATGCAACTTTTATTGCTATTTCTTTTTATCTTTTGTTTATTTATGTATAATTTAGTAGAATAATCTTTTCCTTACAGGTACATTTGGAGACTTCTATTACAAGGCATAAGACGCATATCAAGAAACTGGAGCTGATTTTGAGGCTGTTAGAAAATGATGAATTAAGTCCTGAGCAAGTCAATGATATAAAAGATTTTCTAGAAGATTATGTTGAACGTAATCAGGTACCTTGACTTCTTAAATATTTTCTACAATGTGTAATACAATTTTTTCTAAATTTTCTTCTGTTCTCATATGTACCTGGTTTCACTTGGTCCTTCCGTTCTTATTAAAGTTATGCTGATTTATTGTTCATTCTACTCATTCTTTAATTAAATTCTAGGTGAAATGCACAGAACTAATCTGAATTTGGGCCATTTAGAAACAACTACCTAACCTTTCATTTCAATTAATTAATTATACACATTAGCTTTTTTTCGTAAGTAGTAATATCTTGAATCAGTCACCAAAGAAGTTCATTTTTTATGTTAAGCCTCTTCATTTCTAAGTTTCTGCTATTTATCTAGATTTTTAGCAATTTGGTGGCTTGCATGGCTACTACCCTTTCTTAAAGAAACACCACTACTTCAATATGGTAAAGAGCATTTCTCATTTGGTCAATTTTCTTATAATTCAAAAGACGAAAACTTCAATCCTCTTTTCCAAAGGAAAGTCTTAGCAGAAAGAAACCCTTTCACAAGCTAACTCTCTTCTCCACCCTTCCTCGCTGATCCGACAACCATGTCCTCTCATTTCCTCCTGATTTTTCCGATACCCTAAACAGTATAAACAGAAACCGAGTTCCTGAATAATCCCGACTCTAATAAACACAGCAGAGTTGTGAATTCTCTTCCAAAGTACGCTTAAACTTTAATGGTAACCACAAGGGATTAACTACAAACAATTCCTTAAAGAACCATTTCTATGTAAAGTAATTCACGTAACTTAAATCAAACGGAAAAAAATCACCAACAATGTAACATTCCAAACCCTAATAAACAAATAACAAAAAAGAAAAAAGAAGAAAAGAAACAGAGTATTTATCGAAACGAACTCATATACGCATTCCCAATTCCCAATTCCCCCTCGCACCAAATTCATGAAACTAACGCATCAAATTGATTATAAAATCCTGCGCGAATTGACTCTAATGCTACAATCGACAATTTGAGATCACCTCAACTCAAATCACGCAATGGGAATAAGATTCGACGAACCTCGATTGAGAGAGAGCGAAAGAGGACGACTCCACCGCGTAGATAGGGATTCCCCGAGGGATCCGCGAAGGAGACGACGACGACGACACAGAATCGAAGCCAGATGGATTCGATTCTGCGTACAGATCCCTTGTATCTTCGGGTGCCAACTCCCGACGTTTGGTGCTAACTCCCCCGGCGACCGTGGCGTCTCGTACCTTGTATCTTCGGGTGCTACGGCGGATGAGGAGGAGCGCGAGGGCCAATTTCTAGGGTTTCGATGGGTTTGGTGAGGGGAGAAGAGGGGAGAATAGATGGTGAGGGGAGAAAGAGGGATACGAGGGGAGAATAGATGGTGAGGTGAGAAAGAGGGTAACGGGTTCTGTAATAGGTTTCGTTGGGTTTGGCCGATCCTTTTTCTTTTTCTTTTTTTTTCTTTCTTTTTATTTTTTTTGTAATTGAGGTGTTTATTTGGGCATTGCAATTTTTTTAAAAATTTTAAACATTTTTAAATATATTTGGAACACTTGCACTAAAGTGTCACAAGAAAGTGTCGCTAAAACCTAGATTTGTTGTAGTGTCCAAATCTCTTGGAAAGGTTAGAAGATAATCTAAAAGAGTTAAAAAGGTTTCGGCGTTGTTCGGCGCGAAGTAGAGTCGAAACGACGCGAAAAACACAAGTCTAGACAGCTTATACCGGTACAAGCGTGATGGTTGTACCAGTATAGCCATCAGAAACCGAGAGGAGTGAGCCCTCGGGTTTGAAGGGTTTTTGGTGCTTATACCGGTACAAGCCAATTTGTCGTACAAAAGCTCTGAAACCGAGAGGCAGCTCTCGGGTTTGCCTCTGGAGCAGTTTATACCGGTACAAGATGGCCTTGTACCGGTACAAATGGGGTCTGACAGCAGTTTGTGAACTGCGCGAAATAGAAGATGTTGAGGGGCTTTTTGGCTATTGTTACAACACCATAAGCTCCCCCAACACCCTCTTTTCACAGCACACACACTTACACTCTTTTCTCTCACTTTCTCTCTCTAGAAGAGCTCTAGGGCAAGGAAGAAGAAGGAGAAGGAGTTGGAGAAGGTGGCTTTGGAGCTTGTTGGAGGCTTCTTGGAGGATCTTGGAGCTCTCCTACAACAAGGGCTTGGGTTGAGCTTGCTACAAGAGGTAGGTTCTTGCAAGTTTAACCCTAGGGTTTTGATTTTAGCTTGAGATTTGGAGTTTCTAGCTTCTTGCTAGTGTTAGAGGACTTGTATGGCTATGAACACCATGAAACTCCATTTGAGCTCATGTGCTCTAATGGTGTCTTCTTAGGGTTTGTTGTAAACCCCAAATAGATGGTTCTAATGGGTCAAGGATGATTCTAGAGAGCTTCTAGGTTGATCTAAAGCTATCTTTTGCTTGTGGATGAGATCAAAACCCTAGGTTTGGTATAGGGCATTGTTGGAGCACCCAAAATTGGGGCTTTTGAACATAGAGGTTCTAGGGTCAAATTGACCTTGTAGAAACCTAATTGGGGGTATTCCCGACGCGTGGGACAACTCCGTTTAATTAAACGAAAATTCGATATAGGGGTTGCTATGTAAAATGACCTGATTAGGCTCACTTTTAACGTAACAGGTTTCAACCTAGGCTTCGGTTGATCGTGAAACTTCTTGGGCATCCTCACAAAATTATTTTAAGGAGGGGGGTGCATGCCGGAATCATCGAATTCCCTTCTATGTCTATTTTTCTTTGTTGAGCATATTATATGTATAGAAATTCATGCATGGTAGGGTAGAGGTTATTTATGCTATGGTTGAACTTTAATTATTGTTCTAGTATGAAAATGAACTTAGAGATTGTAATGGAACCATAGAGGCATATGGATAGCTCCCTACTTGTGTGAATATGGCAAAGAACTTGACAATAGAAAACAAAGGTGAACTTGACATAGGGATGAGATTGGCATTGATATAATCTTAGTTAAACATGGTTTAACTTAGTGGCATTATGGCAAGAATGATATACATGATTAGGTAGAAAACCTATCATTGACAATGGCATGGTAACTAGTGGCTATGAATCCTCAATGTGAGGATTAGATCGATACTCTTGACAAGTCTTTGGCTTGAGGGAGGTCGCTCCTACTCAAGCGGTGAGTTCCGGAACAGTCACCTAGGGGATCGTGGCCCCGTCGGACGGTCCCTCGGGTCTTGCAGGCTTAGAGCCTCCCCGTTCAGTGAGGGATTTTGGGTCTTGAGTTTTGTTGGGGTTAATTATGTTAACCGGTAAGATTGGGTAAAGAGCCAAAGTAAAGTAAAGAATGGTAATGAGCATGCATGCAAACATATTTAAATTCGAATATCTATCTATCTGACTCTTTCTTGCAGGCATTTGTATTAGTATTTATAGTTCGGTTACTACTTCATTTCCTTTGAATACTTATGGCTAAAATAGACCTAGTGGGTAAGTCGGCGAGGTCGGTTGCCGAGCCCACTGGGAACTTCGTTGTAGTTCTCACACCACTAACCCCACAGGTCCTAGCACGAGTGCGGCGGCGGAGGGCCGGGGGTTAGCGCCATAGCTAGTGGCCACCGGAGTTTTGCATTAGCCATTTCCTTTTTGGGTATACTTGTATCAACTTTTATTTTGTTGATCCGTAGAGGTTTAAAGTTGTAAACATTCAAGTAATATTTGGGAGATGACAAGTGTAAAAGAAATGATGTATTGAATGCAAAAAAGATTGTAATAGACTAGTTTACTTGTATTTGGTTCAAATTGTAATAAAGTTCATGTATGGTTTATATTCTAGCTTAGAGCTTACTTTTCCGCTGTGTTGTTGCTTGCCTTCGTGTAAGCCTTGTATAATTACAATTCTCCTTGATTTGCCAAATTATACTTGTTGTTGGAGCCTTGGGCGGGCAGGGGTGGCCCTGTCCGTTCGGCGTCTGTTGATGTGGCCCGAACCCGACCAAATAGGCGGGTAGCGGGGCGTGACAATGATCGTTTTGATTTCTCCATATCTATCATTTCCCGGGCAATCACGAGCTTTTGCTTCCCGACCTCTACCATCTCAGCCAATGCGTCAGCGCCGATGTCTGTCTTCTTCTTTCTTTCTTGAGGAGGATGAACATGACTTGCGTGTCTGTGCAGAGGTTGGTGGGTCCTTGGGTCGTTTACCTCCTGAGCTATGTCCTGATCCACTGACATAACCTCCGACAGTAGGTTGGCCGAGAGGTGGGGAAGGGGAATGCGGAGATCTACCCTGTTCGCCGGAGTCATTACCCATTGTGCCTGCATCACCTAGTTCAAACAATACAGGTCAAAATAGTGAGGGCCCGCATAGTAACGCCTATGATTGTATCATTCTCACCAGGTGAAGATGACGATGAACTAATAATCGTGGCTGGTTGCACTGTTTCTGACGACATCCCGTACTGCCCCGTTGCCACTGTTGATCCACACAAGAAGGCGATGTTCTCATAAGCAGGAAATGGTTTATCCCTGCACTTCGCGTATGCGCGATTCGACTGCAACAAATGTACTTTACATTAGAACCTATTAATTCATATGATTTAACCAATTTTCGTTTTTATGAACATGTTTACAATAGCTTACCGCAATCACTGCATCCCAATCTGAAGGGTCACCAGCCGTCGGTATATTATTCACACTGTCCCAACCCTAACCGCTCAGGTTTGCCAGTTTGTTGTATAACATGTAGAGCCTCTTCAAGACCTTGAGGCGGTTACTGATATGTTGTTTTGTCAAGTTGAGACCAGTTTGTGTGTTGAAACCCGCAACGATTCGAATCCACGCAACACGGGTAAAACTACCCCCAACGTAGTTTCCAAGTGCGTGCTCTTCTATTAAATTACTCAACAAAATGCTATCTAAGCGATCCGTCCAATTGGCGGTGCGGCTCCTAATTTGTTTGGGCCGCCTACTTGAACCCGCTACATCAGGACTTGGGGTTATATTATCCATACCCCTCGATTTGTTGTTATTGAAATTACTTGGCCAAATATGGTTTGGTCGCATCTGTATATGGACGACATTCTAGTTTATTCCCTCCATAGTTGACGGTGTAGAGACTCGGAAATTGCACCGAGGCTTGTCGACGGCTACGCGAGTGTCGGGACAAGCCGAGTCGCGTTGGCGCCAAATGGCCGCCCAACGGACCTTGTGGGAACACGAGAGAGTCGTTAGAATCACTGAAGATCCGCGAAATAGCGGATTTTCGGTGATCCATGCACCGGTACAAGTCCGAGGCATGCGGTATGAGAGTGATGGCTATACCGGTATAGCCACCAGGGGTATACCGGTATGACCCTGCGCAGAACTGCTCTCGGGTTGGCTCATCTGTACCGGTACAGAGGTCCTTGTACCGGTGGTAGATCCGGGACTTCGAGGCGATTCCAGAGAGACCTTACTTGCTGGATTTGGACAAGGTTTGCCCTGTCGAACCTTGGTTTTACTAAGCCGTTGTTTGCCGAAACGAATCTGAGGTGCTGTTCCTGCAGTTTCCAGCGTCGACCGTCGGTGTTTTGCCTTGATCTCAGCGTAGGAGAGGCAGAATCCAGCGAAACTTGGACCGTTGGATCCATGACTTCGAGGCGAAGCTTCAGAGCCCTGGATCGTTGAATTCGGAGAAGGTTAGCTTAGTTAGAATTAAGCTTTACTCAGCCGCTGTTTTTCGGACAGAATTCGTGAAATCGTGTATTGATGGGTTTGCCTCTTCGCAGCGGGAGACTCCGGACTTCGGCGTACCAGCGAGGGATCAAGTTGGATCCGGGCCACCTTCTTCACTGCCAGGATTTGAACTTTAAGGTGGGATTTCATCGTTTCGCTCCTAAGTTCATAATAGCCGACATGTATGCTTTATTCGTTGGAAAATAACTAGTGGTAGCTCAATTCATGATTATTGTAGAGTAAAATCTGAAATTTGAGCATGTTTAGTACGCTTTTATATTATACATGTTGGACTTGGACTTGACTTAGGAGAAAACCACGTTTTGGATCGTCACTAGCTTACACTATCGGATTTAGCTCTAGGAGCCGTTTTGTGCCGTATCATCGCCGTGGGAGTGCGATGGATACCCAGGGTAGTGTAGTTTGCTTTTACGCTCGCGCTGGGGATGCCGAGCTTACTTCTCAGCAGAGTCTAGTTGTGCTGGTTGTTGGGAACCGTCGGGTGTTTGACGGTGGGCCCAGTGTACTGTGTGGTTACAGTTTGTGTGCCAAGGGGCACGTCGTGTATTAGTGCTTAGACCCTGTTTACTTGACTATGCCTGTGAGAGCCAGATTGAGCTCGACAGAGATACGCTTGCATACTCGGTTGGTTCGCGCCCACGAGTGCCGCTCCGGAGTCTGGCTTAGTGCTTTTGCGTTGGTGTCGCTGCGTCCTCGTTGTGGACTTGCTCTCCGCTAGCTACCCCTGGGGTAGTTGTAGTGTTGCTTCGACAGGCGGGACGGGTGTATCACAGTCCCTCGTAAGATTGGGTCAGCTTTTACTTGTTCTACAGAGAGGGGTTTAGAGCAGGATAGTATAGTGGTTTCTAGCTGTCGAGTGGTTTCTGCTTCTTTTACTTTCTTGCTTATCCTGTAGACTTAGTGGGTGGACCGATGAGGTTTAGAGCGGCACCACGAGGACTACTTGTTTTATAGTAGTTCTCACGCCTCTTTCTTCCACCGCGTTGTTGCGGCCTTCGTGCGGCCGTCGCCGCCCGTTGACGAGACAAGGGCGTTGCGAGCTAGAGCCCTTCCCCGTCGAGAACTGAGCTAGAGGATCCTCCTGCAGGTAGTGACACTTTTGGAGTAGTTTTGTTGTACATACAGTTGTGAACTCGCTGGAGCGAGTAGTGTTGTATCGAAGACTTGTATGTATTTATAGTTTACTTTCCTACCTGCTTGTTTACTATTATCAGCTCTATGCTACTGTTTGTAGCATTGTATGTTTATACAGGTACAGCTACGCTTCGTATACAGAAGAAATTCTTTTGTATACGGCGGATTTGTCGGCGTGCCCGATGAATGTGCAACCCGGGGTGTGACAGACAGTGTACCAGTATAGCATAATAGGTAACTATCTTAGCAGATGATCAATCAAAATCCAAATAAGCAGGTATAAATAGCATAATTAGATGTGTATAAGTAAGCCATCCCTGAAACACATGCGCGGTTGATCTCTCTGCTGGATAAACCATGGCAGCATCGTTTTGACGCGTTGTGGCTCAGGAGGTTCCGCATTACCATGGGGCTGCACAGAATATGAATTCCATGCCTACCATCTAATGGTAACGGAATCCGGCATCATAGCCAATTTGATCAACCTTACGTGCACACCGATATTTAAACACATTTTGTCCGCATGTTATGTTCTCAATAGTAAAATGCTCACACATAACTAGGGTACCAAGCCGAACAGATATTAAACATAACTTCGTATTATTTTTACTTTCGCTACGACGAGTGTGGGAGCAAGAGGGGAACGACAATGCCACTAGAACGCGTCGGGTGGGGCGGCGCACAAGAGGATTGCTTTTATATGCTGTATATTGTAAGAAGCAATTCAAAAATAATATAGTGTGCACGAAGGCACCACTCTCTGAAATGTACGCTTCGACACCGGCCGTTGCCTAATAAGGGTTAGTTTAACCAAAACAATTTGCCAATTATTTATAATAAATATATTACCGCACAACCGGCGCGATCAGCGTGTGGGTCGCACTCACGTTTTCGCAACAAAAGAAGACGGCATGCTGGTGCACGGCTGCAAGAAAACCGTACGAAAACCCACGAGATCCGATGGCCGTCGGCGCAGCCAGGAAGAAGATTGAACGACGCACACACGACGGTCGCAGCTCACACACAGGGTTGCACCAAGGGTTTTGGAAACCCTCACAAATGGGAAAAAGGGTGAGATCCGATGGCCGGACACGTGGCGACGATGCTGAATGGGAAGGAGAGCGGGAATTAGAGCATTGAGGTGGTGGGAACTCTTACCGTCGTTTACGTCAGGTAGCGAGTGGGGAAACGGCGAGATCCGCACTCGGGTAGCAACAGGGGTATCGCAAGGCAGTCGACGGGACGCCGGTGCACCGCTCCCTGAAAAAAGCCCACGGAAACCCACTGATCGCAAGAGATCCCACTGCAGGACGGTGCACGGCAGCTCACACAAAGGGTCGCACGACGGGTTTCGCAAACCCTCAAAAATGGGGAAAAAGGTGAGATCCGATGGCCGGAGGGAAGGAGAGGTTGTACTAGAGCATTGAGGTGGTGGGAACTCTTTACCGTCCTTGACGTCAGGTGGCGAGTGGGGAAACGGCGAGATCCGACCTCGGGTCGCAACAGGGGTATTGGTAGGAAATCGACGGGACGGCGGTGCATCGCTGCAAGAACAGCCCACGGAAACCCACTTTTCGCACGAGATCCGACGGTAGGCCGGTGCACGGCAGCTCACACACAGGGTCGCACTTTTGAGGGTTTCGCAAACCCTCAAAAATGGGGAAAAGGGGGAGATCCGATGGCCGGAGGCGCGGCCAGGATGGCGACCGAAGGGAAGGAGAGGTGGGGCGCGCTTTAGGAAGCGGTGGGAGAGAAGGGTGTAGAAGAAAAAATGGTGAGAACGAGCTGGGGTGAAGAGTGAAGAGGGTGAAGAGTGACGAGTGAAGAGAGAAGGGTGAAGAGTGAAGAGGAAGATAAAGAGAGGGGTATTTTGGTCCTTTGCGATGTCACGGGCGAACATGGGTCACATGGGGTGGGAACAACAGTTCCCACCCCATTTTTGTTATCCCCGAGGTGGTGGGAACAGCCACCACCTCAAATTTTGTTTGGGGATAAGCTGTGAGATTATCTATTATTTATAATAGATAATAGACTAGAATAGAAAATAGAATAGATAGATAGAAGATAGATTGATGCATCAGATTATCTCTCCTCCTAAAACCGAACAAAAATTATATGGTTATATATCGGGCTTTTTTTTTTGCAAATAACCCCCTAACAAAAATTTATTTTATAATTAATCCTGTGTAAAATTTATTTGCAAAAATAGCCCTAACCCCGCCACGCAAGCACCACGTCAGCGCTACGCGGGCGCGGGCGCGGGCGGGGCCAGGTGTTTAAGTTGAACACGGTGAAACATTCACCGTGTTTAGACACGGTGGTTCACCGTGTCCAATACACGTAAGACCCACAAATATTCCGGACCCCGGACTTAGCCAAAATATGGCTAAGTCCGGGGTATTTGTATTGGACACGGTGAATACAAATACCCCGGCCTTAGTTATATTGGACACGATGAATGATTTACCGTGTTCAATACAAATACTCCGGACTTAGTTGTATTGGACACGGTGAATGATTCATCGTGTCCAATACAAACATCCCGGATGTATTAGTATTGGACACGGTGAATGGTTCACCGTGTCCAATACAAATACCCTGACCCGGTCCCACTCGCGTGACGTTGACGTGACGCTTACGTGGCTGGGGTAGGGCCATTTTTGCAAATAAATTTTACATAGGGCCAATTGTAAAATAAATTTTGTTAGGGGACTATTTGCAAAAAAAACCCTTATATATCATTTCCAAACTCTCATCCTAAAACCGAATAAAAATTATATAGGAACGATGTCGATGTGCGCCACGTGACTGGAGTAGTTTAGAAACACTACCTATATAATTTTTGTTCTCCCAAACCTTCGTATCGTCCAGACAAATTTTTTTATAGGAATGGCTCCAAATTACTTAGTTTGAGACCGCTCCTATCGACCATTGCTCTCCTAATATTGAAAGAGTAGTGAAACTTCAATTAAGTTTTAATTTTTTTAAATTATAATTTTTGTAATAATTATATATTTTTATAATTTAAAATTTATAATATAAAATTTTAAATTTTAAATAAATTAGAAATACTAAAATTTATCTACGTAAAAAAAAATCATCAAAATGAGGAATGACCTCAACCGATGTTGGGAGAGCGATGGCGGATGCGCCGCGTGGTGTACGCCATCTTTGCACCCATAGTTAGTTAATTCGCGAATTATTCGCGAATTTTTGGAAAAAACGAATTAAACGGCCGAATTCGTATTTTTGCGAAAAATTCGGAAAAAAAACGGATTTTTATTAAAAAAACGTATACGCGTATAATACGTTGGGCGAATTATTCGGCCCAAAATCGGAAGCACATGGCCCGCCGCGCGCTTTGCCCGCGCACTTTCGCACACCACCTCCTGCCGCGCGCTCATGAGCTCTGTTGTCTGCACACTTTGCCGGTAGGTCAAAAGGCCGAAAAAAGAGGCTAAGACCAAAAAAAAAACCTCATTCCCAATTTGTATTTAATTAATTTAATTTTATAGTTATTTATTCATATATTTTTAAAAAATATGAATATTTATTCTAATAGCATAAATTTTGAGAAAAAAAATTAATTTAATAATAGAATATTTTATCCCGAATTTTTAATTAGTAATCGTATAATATCCGTATAAATCACGTATCCGAATAATTGATAAATCTATTTTTTAGTCGTATTTTTGAACGAATTTAAAAATTAGAAGACGAATTTTATCCGAATTATATACGTACCGAATTTTTACCGAATCCGAATTAACTAACTATGACTGCATCCATCGCGGAGCTGCCCCAAACTAGGTAAAATTGGGGCCATTCCCCGTAGAACTCTTCTCCATATCTCCGCCGCCGTCCACTCCACAACTTGTTCGGGCCTATGATGGCTGATGCAGACCTCGACGAAGCCAAGCTCCAACTCTTCCTCCAATGGCTAGAGGTTACCCATTCCTCCCCCTCTTCTTCTTCTTCTCTCTCTATCTTTACCCTAACACCGTCCATGTCGTATGCAACCTCAGGCCAACGGCGGCGAGCTTCGCGGCTCCACCATCCGCCACTGCGGCCCCAGCAGAGGCTTCGGCGTCTTCTCCACCTCCCTCCCCGCCCACAACAACGGCGATGGTAGGTTTTAGGTCTCTCTCTCTCTCTCTCTCTCTCTCTCTCTCTCTCTCTCTCTCTCTCTCTCTCTCTCTCTCTCTCTCTCATGCCAACACTGTGATGTAAACCCTAAACCCACTCTCTGGGTTCTCCTCGCAGGTGTCGTAATGGTGGTGCCGCTCGATCTGGCCATCACCCCCATGAGGGTCCTTCAAGACCCCTTTCTGGGGGCCCGGTGCCGTGCCTTGTTTGAGGAGGGGAACATCGACGATCGCTTCCTCATCATGCTCTTCTTGATGGTGGAGCGCCTCCGCCCGAACTCACTGTGGAAGCCGTAAGAGCATTTCCGTAAGATTGTATTGGGTTTGATGTGTTTTGAGATTGGATTATTACTCATTGAACTATTACCTTTTCTGGGTAGTTGAAGAATTTGTCCCTCTAGTGCATATTAGTGGGCATATCACATTTCAAGCTATAGTTGTCCAACCTTAAGGCTCTGTTTGGATGGTATATACATTCGATTTGCTCAAGAAGCATGCAATATTTGGTAGATGCAGAGTGTGATCAAATGTCTAGAATGGATACCATACTCGGCTTCAAGTCATTTTTTCCAGATAAGGTAGATCACACATAGGTGAAATGGACTATCTTACCAAATTGTGGATGCCAAGAACTTGCATGGAAAAAACAGCAAACTCCCATCTGCCGACCACAAAATAAAATCTTTATACAAAATAAGTTATTGTTGAATATCTTATTCCGACGTCTAAGCAGAGCTTTAATGTAATTTAGGAGTTCCAATACTTCCATTGCTCATCCTCACACAATTGTTGGCATTCCACAGTTCATTATCTGCAATATCAAAATTATTTAGACCTATTATTGGGACATGCTTGTTATCAACTTAACTAGTCGATGGTATTATTATTAGGTCAGTCGTCTTTTTACCGGAAGGCACCAGTTGCTCATGTTTTACTTTACCAGCTTGTGTACCACTACCACCTCTTGTGTAGTTTCGTCTGCTTGCTACGAGCGACATAAAAACTTGATTTTCAAAACAATTGTATTATCAATTACTGAATGGTAAATATATCTAATGAAGATAGATGAAAAATATGTCATTGGTTAAGAAACTACTGTTGACTGCGTAGATTCCTACTGTATTAACTTCTATGGTATCCCGCTTACAGTGAAACAATTTCTCCTCCAACAAGATGATATGTCATTGAGTTGAATCTGCGGTCTCAAGATTTGTAAATCTCAAAGAAATATAAAATCAGATGTGAGAGTGATGTGACACAACAGATATTGTTTCTTCGGTTTTCTTGATGTATCTTCATTTGTTTCTATATTGAGTCAGCATTGAGCTTGCTTTTCCTAAGGAATTTGTTTGCACTGTTTACGATATCAACGATTAGGGGCTTCAATTCAATGTTTGTATTGGTTTCTTGATTGTTGCTTCAAATCAAGTTGTCCCCTTGGAATTGGCAGCACAATCTTTACATGAATTGACTTTGTCCTAAATACGAAATAAGGCTGCATATATTCTGAACTTCCTTAATTCCTTACCCACATAAGGAACTGCTAGTTCCTAATTGATATCAAGATGTGAGTCTTCAATTTTTCATCAAGAACAGGTACAGGAATTGGATTGAACTTCTTGGAGGGTTAGAGTACATTTCTTTTTGTTTTGTTTTCTATACCCTTTGGATAAGGCTATTAGAACTTGTCTGTTGGCTATCAACTTATGCTCTTATCTATTTTGATTCTCAACAAACTCGTCTAAAAATAAGATATGAACAATGTCAACAGTCAACATTTTGACTATATGGTCCACTTCCAACTGGGCTTTCTCACCCTTTTCTAGAGGGAAGTTCCACTGGAAACTAGAGGCTGATCTACGGTGATTCTACGGGTGTCATTATGTAAAGTAATGAGAATTTGATCAGTTTAGAGGGCCTATAACTCTGGATTTAGGTAATGTATGATTAAACTAATTGATTTGACTTCGTTTCAACGTGGGTGACCAAATGGGCTAACAAATGCCCTTTGATGCACACGAGTTCGAAAAAGAAGTGATTTAATTTCAATTCTTATGCCTTGAGTCGACATGCTAATTGATGCACAATTCAGAAGACCAAAATAGCTATTCATGGTGAATCACACTCGAACTTGAATCTTGATTATAGTTACCCACTTATGGTGAGTCAAACTTTGTCTTGATCATAGATACCGTTTAAACTCAATGTATCCTCGACATGAGCAATCAATTATTAAACTGTTGCTAAGTGTCTTTCTAGTTCTTGTTATGGATCATATATTTATTGTTTAATTAGGTACTGGATATCCTACCAAGAAGCTTTGGAAATCCCCTTTGGTTCACAGAGAATGAACTTAATGAATTAAAAGGGACTACATTGTACCGTGCCACTATGTTACAGGTGAGCCTCTTTTGATGCCATTTGGTGTGGCAGCTCTTCTGAACTTGTTTTATTTGAAAACCATCTATACTATGGTTGTAGCTTTTCATCTGAAGTATACATTTTTCATACAGAGAAAATCATTGCAAGCATTATACCAAGATAAGGTGAAGGGCCTGGTTGAGGAGCTTTCACATTCTGATGAGTTGCAAAGGTAGGGTTAGCTAGTTAGGTGATTTAATCGTTTAGAATAATTTTTTCAGTACATTGGTCCTTTCCATGTACTACTGCTTGCATTCAGTACCTTTATCTTCTCTCTCATTTTTCTTACATGGTTTTATCAAATAATAACTTATCAGATAATTGCTAATATTACAAGGATGCCCAATCATGGCTTGAGATACCATCCAGCCTGGTTAAATTAACATCTTTTGATTGCTTCACACATATTTGACAACAACCCTCCTGCAAACTCAGAATCAATCGCCCCAATGTGTTGTATTATCCCCAACTGATGACAACCAATAGACCGATGCAGGTCGTAGAAATTATAAAAATTCCGGGATGTAGAGAATTCAGCTCACTATTCTTTCAACAGCCAGCATGACCTACTTATCTTTAGCAGATAAATTACTCTCAATGTCAGCATGCATGGTTAATTATGCAGATTGAAGTTTTTAGTCATTCAAAATTTACAATTCATTGTAATGATACGCTTTTTAAATAATGTTCTCATTCAAAATAGGTTGTCTATAATTAAGTTCCTTAAGGTTGTCAATAAGACCTAGGTGATCTTTGCAAAGCAAAACTTTCTAAAGTAACAAACTCTGGACAACTATGTGATCCTTGCTGTTAGAGAAACTAGTTCTAAGGTGCTATCTGCTGTTTTGCTAATAAATCTTTACTGCCAAAAATTGCGAAAGAAAGATTTATTTTGAACTTCTAAAGGAACTTTGATTGACCTCTATATCAAAATTTCTTATTTATCTCAGATTAACTCTTTTTTGGCTTTGTAGTCCAATATGCCTCTCTTAACTGAATTTAGTTAGAAGCTTCCAAATTATAGATATCTACTTGACAATGGGTCATAAGATTTGTTGATGTCTTTTGAAGCCTTCGCGTCCTTGGATGTGCTGCTACCTAACCTGTGTTTGGTAGGAAAGTTTTGGATGACCAGTGATGACGATGAATCCCGCCATGGAGAACATCCAGTAATTATTTTTCTTTGGACCCCATTAATCTTTTCTTCTCATGGACCTCGATTAATGAGCTCTGAGCCAATACCCTAAAGGAGCATTTTCTATGGCCTTGGGAATCTTTGACAGGAACCCTAGGGTTTTAAGAAAAAAAACAGAAAGGCAATTTCTTGATATGAAGCCTCAATGTCCGTAAAGTATGGTGGGTTGGAGTTAGAATTTGAATGTTTGCATACAGCTTATTACTCATTGGTTTCAACTTTCAACTACAACATCAAGTAGATGGATACAAACCAGTTTAGTAAGGATTAGTCTATAAACTTGGTTTTGAATATATAACCAAGCAAATACTCCAGAAATGTATATATGTCAAAGCAGAATGAGTATATGCACATGCACCATTGAAAATTTCGTTTATTTACATAATCGCATTGGTGCGCTACCATAGGCATATTTGTGAAACCCTTTTGCCTCGATAACCCTTTTTTTGGCACAAATACAATTGGTTGGGAATGCACATTAATAAGCAAGGTTTTCAATGGCATGCACACAAATACCATACCAACTTTTTAGGGTTGTTTTTTTTCGATATTTACATGGGGATGCATGACAAAAACTATTGATAATGAAATTAGATAGCATCCCTAGTCATGTATCATATTATAAATGATTTTGTGTAATTTTCAACTTTCAAATATGTAGAGCACATATAAACTAGATAAGCATTCCCTGAAACAAACAATTAAGAAATTCTTTTTTACTGAAGCTTGGGTTCCGAACATGGTTACAGGATATCTCTTGTGCTGTAGAGCAACTAATTTAAGTTTCATAAGTTTGAGGGTTTAGGCTTCTCAATGATGATTTGCTAGGCCAATTAGACTACGAAGGTCAGTGACTTTTGAGTAAATAGGGATTGTACTATAAACTTCTTGAAATTTCGTCTTAAATGAGGACTATTTGGTCTCATAATGCATTATACCATTGCTGTTCCACTTTAAATTTACTGCATGTGTACATCTCTTGGTTATCAAATATGATATTTACATGGCAAGATCTGAAGTAGAAAGTTTAACTTATGAACCTATAGCTCTATTTCATTGCAGAATATAGATTCTTTGAATTCTTTCTCATCAGATTTATCAATTTATTTCCTTTAAAGTCGTTTTTAATTTTTAAATACTAATATTGGCAAATATTTTTGATACTTTGACAGTACAAGAGAAGTACAATATGAAGACTTCCTATGGTATGTATAATCTATACCAGATTTCTAGTGATAAATCTCTAGTGATAAATCTTCATTTTCTTTCAAATAAGATATCTATTGCACATTCTTAGGTACATGCTATCATATTCTCCTTACACATAGGAGGTGGAAAACGAATAATCATTACACTATGTTATCGTTACAGCTACTTTATTATTCTCTACTAGACTACGACATTTTCATTTCTTAGAAAGATTTTTGCAAGTGATAACAAAAAATTTAGACCGATATGTCAGGATAGGATAGAGCACTCCCCAATCTGTCAGTATTCTACTTTATACAATGTTTTGAACTTGATTATCAACTGCAAATGTTATCAATCTAATTCTTGGTAATTCATTGTTTATGAACTGCTACTCAAAGAAACTTATGGCTTCCAAATTGCTCAAAGAGGGGAAAACTGTTTTTTTGTGTTTAATCTCCATTCTGTAAAGCTGCTTTTCTCATTTACTAGGCCTTGATCCATTTTAGTTTCCATGCGCACATTGGCTGTTATAAGTTGGCTGACATAGCTAAAAATTTCATGTTCTATAGCCATACTTTGAAAAGGTGTGCTTAGGCACCGAGGACGTGTGCCTTAGCAATAGTGAGATGCAGCAATGTTGCTGATCGAAGGCGTGAGGCACGCGTGTCACAATATTTAAGTTTAGAAGGATTTAGGGTTGAAGTTTTCGGGTTGTCAGGTTCTGACTTTTGAGTTTGATTATTATACTTTAAATTGTTAACATATTTAAAGAAATCCTAGAAGTAACCCAAAAAAACCCTAAAAAAAGAAATCAGTTGCTCCTCTCCCTCTCATTCTCTTCCACATCCTATCTCTGTTGAATATTCCAAACAACAGCGTTAGCAGCACGAAGCGGCGGCAAGCTGCAGCGATGGAATCAAGCGTTAGCAGGGCGACGAACAACATTTTTATATTCCAACATGTAAAAAAGGGATACAAATTGATGTTTAGTTCAACCTAATAAAAAAAGTGATAAAAATTGAGGTTTGTTTCAAACTATTCTTTGATCGTTATGTTTCTTATCAAAATTGGATGAAGGAAAATAGTTGTCTTCTATATTTTGAAATGATTGTGAAATTAGTAAGTCCACTTAGGAGAGGGGCTATTCAACTATGTGATAAAGTTTAGGGGATATAATTGCCAAAATTGATATTCTATTATTTATATAAAGTTAAAAGAGCCCATTTGAAATTAGTGAATAGTTGTGGGGGTTTACCCTTTGTTAATTGGTTAGATGTATTGCTATAAGGCAGAAAGAGAAAATAATAATTGCATGAATCTGGTGTATAAATTTATCTTATATACTACATGCAGTATTTGATGATTAACATTCAAAAGGAAAAATATGATAGAACTAATGTGCAGTGATTAAAAAAGCGCGCCTTAGGCTCGCGCCGAGGCGCCTAGGCACTAGGCTCAATGGCTAGCGCCTAGGCAGCCCCTAGGCGGCGGCATTGCCTAGGCGTGCGCACAGGCTGCCTAGGCACGCGCCTAGGGCAAGGCGCAAGGCACAAGAAAGGTCCGCCTAATATATATTTAATCCTATCGGGTTTGGATCTAAAAATATATGCTTTAATGGATTTGGATCCTATATTTATTGGTTTAATGGGTTTAAAACATGTAAAATAAATCGAGGACCAATCTAATCTGAAGTTCTAAACCCTAAACATCTATCCACTCCATCTCTCTTTCGCCGAGTCCGCTCCCTCTCCTCTTGCTGAGTCCGCTCTCTCTCCCTCTCTCCGCTCGGACCGATCCTCTCTCCCACTCGTCCATCACCTCCGGTTGCCTCCGGCTATCGCTCTCTACTTTTTCAACTCAACTCACCTCTCCCTCTATATTAAGACGTGCTTTTTTAATCACTGCTTTCACATAATCATGATATTTTTTAATGATATTTGGCTTGAAACTTTAAACTTTTATGCATATTACTTTTTATGATCTTATGCTTATAATTATATGTTGTTCACATCAAAATTTTCTATATGTTTGTGAATTAATAGTTACTTTTATGCTGGCCTTTATTTAGAGATAAAAAATATAATTTGTTCTTTATTTTTATCTATGTTATTTTCTTTTCCAAAATTATTATATATGTTGCTTGGCTTATTTTCTTTTCTTAATTTTTTTCTTTTGGAAACGTGATTATTTGGGTAATTATAGAATATTTCTTGTGATAATATAATTTTATAAAGTATATTCGGTTCTACTTAATAATTATTAGAAAGTATAGTAAGACACTTCTTGGTTATTTACTTATTTCAAAATTCTATGAAAGTGTGCGCTTGACCTTTCTCAGGCGCGCGCCTACGCCTTGCGCCTAGGCACCAACAGCCCTTTGCGCCTAGGTGCGCCTTGGGCTTTTTTAAACACTGCTAATGTGATATGCAATATATAAAAGAATAACTTATAGAAATTATTTGTTATAATTATTTGTTATGCATAAGTAGCTTTACAAATCTAACTTTGGAGCTCGTCTATGGGGCATCAAGCACACCAATTAGGAGGATTTATTCATACCATTTGAGCGGGAAAAAGAGAGGAAAAAAAAAGAATGAACTGGATGTGTAAATGTCTTATAAATTGTACGTAATATTTAATAATTAGTATTTCAAAAATAAAATATGATATGATATGTGATATACAATATTTAAATAACTTAATTTTACTACAATTTTTTATATATATATTTTGGAGTTGGTTATGGTGCACCGGGCGCATCGAAAATTGATCGCACATGTGTCCTCTTCTCATGCGTTCACATCTTATTGAAATAGTAGGGTAAGGAGGAGGTGAGAGAGGTGCACATGTCGAGCAGCACACCTCTCTCATGAACTTTAATGTAGATATATATGTAGATGCTCATATTACCAAGTACATGAAAACTTTTGCTACAAAAAACATCACCCTAATATGCTGTGTTGCATCTCCACCATTTGGATGTGACAGAGGGCATAAGTGGAATGCCCATTTTCAGCACCTGATTGCTAAGGATTCTTGTACCATACTGGAGCTGCTTGGGAAAGTACTTAAAAAGAGAGGATGGAAAGTATTTTGAAATTATTGAAGCAAGACATGCTAGCCTTGCATACCAAAGGGGACTACATATCAAACCCCAAATAATTGGAAAGAAAGGCTTTGTTGTTGTTGTTTGTTCATAGTTTTGTTGTCTTCTACATTCATATTGTTGTTTTGCATAGAATCTTTTAATCATCCTAAATTTGGATTTTAACTTGTTTATTATTTATTACTTACGATCAGTTTCCTCCTGACAGGGCGAACTCTATATTTTGGACTCGAGCTTTGAACATACCATTTCCTCATTCTTATGTATTTCCTGGGTCAATAGAAGAGTAAGACAAGGAAAGTTCTTTCTTGGGCGGTGACTATGGTGCCTCTGTAACCCAAGTTCCTGGTGAAACGTCCAATTGGAAACAATCTAGAAATAGTGAGGTTGTAATTGCCTGAGCACTTTCTTCTTTTTTCCTTTGTTTTTTTTTTTTTTGGGAAATCATTCTTCATCATTCTTATTTTGGGATAAACATTAATTGTGATGCTGTGGGAACTAGTTGAACCTGGCTGTGACACATTTGAGATCCAAGTCTATATTGGATAGTTTACCGGGTAATAGTACCTGGAACTAAGTATCCTACTCCCACTCTAGTGTCTTGTAAATTTTCCCCTGTATATTCACTACAATTTTATATCATTCAGCTGCTAGTTTGGAATTCAATCTAATAGTTAATTGTTTAATTTTTAGGATCAGATTGAAATAGTATCAGTTGTGTTAGACTTGAATTTATTTGGTGAATTAGTAGGATCTGTTGCCACCCCTAACTTGGAATATCTCGATGCTTGTGATGTTTTGTGCTTTCTTATGAATAAAGCTGATTATTGTTGAATATGTGTTTAGGATGCTGGCATTCTGTTGGAGAACAACAGTGGTGATGAAACTTCCAAATCAGTTAATAGAGATCCTCTTTGGGTTGAGGGTCTTGTCCCAGGAATTGATTTTTGTAACCATGGTATGTTTTCTATTTCATTTATTTACATTTTGCAATTCTATTTTGTTCAGACACCATTTCTAAAAAAAAGGTTTCAAAATGTGAATATGTACTGCATAAATATGAAAATAATCTTATATGAACGCTAAATGAACACTTAGCTCTTGATCAACTTAGGATGTGGAATGTGGTAAAGACAACTTTCCTTGAAACCTCCTGACCTTCAGGATTGCAAGTGGAATGATGTTGGATCTTTGTTGATCTTGCAAAAGAGCACTTTACATCAAATTGCTATTTCTTTTGTCATGCTGGAATATGGAGATTTGGCATTTGTACGAATTTACCATATTTTTGGATAATCAACACTTAGAGCAAGATTTCATTCACATATTGCAGTTGTTTGATGGACTAGTTTATTGTATAATGGATCTATAATGGATCTTGTCACGCTTCGGATTACAGTGGAAGTTCGGGTTACGTCAACAGATCCGCTGCATGTACAAGGATATACCGTACACATAAAGCGTCAACAAAACTTGTCCAAAGAGGTTTACTAAAATCCAACAACAACAGGTATTAGAATAGAATAAAAACTATGTACTATAGCAACATTATAAATATACGATCATCACTGCACTGATTCTCAAAATGATACAACATCTCTGGCCACTCCAAGCCTCAAAACACCGTATAGGTCGCTATATACACTGATTGGTGGTCTAGCTACACAAATAAGAAGGGTAGGAGATACAAGCTATCCGCGATCCCCTTACCTTGATTAGTCGCTGGTGTTGAATGCTCTGAAATAAAAATAATAATATAGAGGTATGAGAATTATAACCGGTATTTTTTAGTCGGTAAAGTCGACAACGCCGATGGTCTACACCACTAGGTCCGTAAGAGGCAGAATTAGTAAATAATTTAGCAATATGAATGAACAGCGAAAATATGCATAACGGCGGAAAATAACTATTTCTTTCATGCTTCTACAATGTGATGAAAGCGTAAATTCTATATCTCATGCATCAACTAGATACCAAGGTTTAAAGTGCCGTGGCACGGGGGCGTGCCGTTACGTCCCTGCACGGTACGACACAGGCACGCTTGCGTGCTGATTGATACGCCTCCTACTAGCACGTTTTGACCCAGACTTATTTCAGTTTTTTTGGTTCCAATAAACTCTTATAATGCAAGGTTTATAGTGCTGCCCTGTGCCGTACGGCACGGAGCGGCACTTACCGCGCCACCAAGTAGGTGACACGTAGACCTGGCAAATGGGCGGGTTGGGTAACCCACGGGCAGGTTATTGTACCCGCGGGTTACTTGGGCATGGGTAAAATTTACCCGTGAGTTATCCAAAATGCCTACTGCTTAATGGGTACCCATCCGTTTTACCCGTAATTTTTTGGGTTGAAAAAGTTGGTACCCATACCCGCAAACTTATGGGTAACCCGCGGGTTTGGGTCAAGATTGCCAGGTCTAGTGATACGGTACAGGGGGGTTTCGGACCCCCCATACCGCGACACTGTAACGACCCATCCGATGTGGGACTATTGGGGTATTACAGACTCCTTCCGTTAGGCCCTGACGTCCTCGTCAGTCCAATCACATAGGCCACGATCACCAGGCGATGTGAGACTCGTCTCGCTAGCCCGTTCCGTCATCTAGACCTTGGCTCAGCCGAGACTCGCCACACATGTCCAGCTGGTGAACCGGCTCTTGATACCAAATGTAACGACCCAGCCTACTAGTAACAATAACTCGTTGGACCCAACCACCGGCCCAAAATGCTTAAGCCCAGTTATTATTACTAGTGTCTAAGTCTCTTATAAACCCAATGACAATCCCATTCCCATCCGATGTGGGACTATTGGGGTGTCACAGACTCCCACTGTTAGGCCCTAACGTCCTCGTCAGTCCAATCACACAAAACGATCACCAGGCGATGTGAGACTCGTCTCGCTAGCCTGTCATCTAGACCTTGGCTCAGCCGAGACTCGCCACACATGTCCAGCTGGGCTCACGGGCTGGCACATCCAACCACTTTTCCGGAAAAGAACACCCTCTTGTGGTGGCCAAATCGCTGGTGATCGTGAAATGCGAACGGGTCTCGGGCGATCAATGCTGATATGCTCAAAAGCCAACTGTCGGCAACCAGCCGACAATCCTGCCCCTCAGGGCGCATCGACCGTATAGGTCATCAAACTGTATGGAAATACAAGTACCGACCACTCAGGTCAATTAGGATGGAACAACTCAACATCCTACCGAAGGTATACAAGTACTGACTACTGAAGTCAACTAGGATGGAACGACTCAACATCCTCTCGAATGTATGCAAGTACTGCTCAATGTCAACTAACTGTATACTCAAGGATCGACCAATAGGTCACACGAATGTCACATTATGTATCACTAAAATCCAAAACTACCGTCAGCCACTAGCTGACAATCCAACCCCCCAGGGTACACCGACCTCAACGGTCATCGACGACAGAAGTCAAGGAACTGACCGAATAGGTCACAGATATGAGATACAACAACCGACCAATCAGGTCACGGAATAGATGCAATGCACGGACCGACTAGGTCACAATCTTATAGATAGTCACGAAACCGCTCTACTATAAATATGATATAGGATATGTAGAACAGGTAAGTAGAGCAATAAGGAAACATGGTATCACATACAGATAATCTACTCTACTCCTACATATGATACTAAGCATGGAAACATCAAAGTAGAGAATAACGGAATAATATCGGTGCAAGGCTCTATATATATGCAATAAAAACCATAAGAGAGTAAGGGTAAGAAACCATTACCGAGCGTGCACCACTGTACCGACTTCGGATCGAAGTACCCACCTGTATAAACTTGGTGTTGGCCTTCCAACTGCAAAGGAAGAATCAATCGAACCTACGAAGGGTCCACCGGGTTAGCATCTAATCCACAAAAACAAACCACTAACCCTCACCATTAAACCCATGGGAATCGGTTTCCCAAAATGATCACTGTAATACGCTGGAAGTCCCGAAATCGCATCGGGACTCTGCCGGGACTCACGAATTGTCCCGGGACACGCCGACTCGTGCGGCGTGCTACAAGTCACCCGGCCACAAAACACACCCGTTTGGGTATCTTGGCGACAAGGTTTTAAGTGCTTGTCGGCACGGGCCCTATCTACCGTCTTGCGTGTGCCAACAAGATGTCGGCACGATACGGATTAAAATGCGATGTACGGCTCAAAACCCTCTATTCTTTAAATTAGTAAGTAATTTCCCTAATAAAGTTCAAAAGATGTGATAAAAAGGCATAATAAATAGTTAGAATATTTTGTTGCTAAAGAAAATAAATATTTCATGCTATTATGTGTCGACACACAAGAATTTTTTTGACCGGCACGCATCGGCATGGCTCGGCACGCACCGTGCCGGCAAGTTTCCGGCACGACCCCGTGCCACGACACTTAAATCCTTGCTTGGCAGCAAACACAAGGAAACACAAACAAACAATTATCGTCAGATAATTGTTCGGATTTGGGTTCCCGGAAGTGTCTATTTCAACACCGGAACCTATCGTCGCTCACCAGTCATCTCTGAACCCACGAGGTGACGATGGTGACCAGCCAACAAGGCTCAGCGACAACTCACAGAGCAACCAAACAACGCGGAAGAGATCTAGACCAAAGCGCGTTCTTTCGGCAAATTTTTAGAAAAATGCAGAAATCGACTTTCGGTTTCGCGAGCTATCGGACCTTGGACAATCGATCTAGAGGTCACTACACACATGCACGCACGCATTAGCCACAAGGTGCACAATTGCATAAAAGTCCCACTTATTACATAAAATTCTATCGATCCTCTTCTTACTTAAAATTCTATCATTTTATGTAATTCGGGCGACTTTGTGGCTCGTTAACACAAACCGAGGGCTTCCAAGGTCCGCCGAGACGTACTGACAGGTCTCGACGTGCCGGAGGCCGTGCTCTCAATCCGGAGCACAACAGCTCACTGTAGGAGGTGCGGGAGCAATCCGAACTTTCTACGAACAGCACGTAGTCGGAGAAAATTGTGCCGTACAGGACTAATCGGAATCCGTTGATCCAAACTGAGGTGAGCATCGTGATCAGCACTGATCGACGATCACCATGCTCACCTCCGGAGGCATCGTAACAGCCTTGGATCGCTGGAAAAAGCGTGCGCAAATCAAAATAGCAACCAAAAGGCCCCAAAAGAAGCAACACCGCGAAACGGCGGAACGAGTCTTCCCGACGGAAAATAAGGTGAGCACGATGATCAGCGATGAGCCACGATCATCATGCTCCCTTCCGCAGAGATCGGGAAGCCCCGAATTGCTTGTAACAGTAAACCACCCTAGAATAGCTCTATTTCGGGCAAAGCAAGCTTGCTCCGGCCGGCTTCCAGCGGCACGGCGAGGTGCGCGCGCGCCAGGGATGGGTGAGGGGGAGGTGAGGAGTACGGTGCTCACCTCAGTTGACGGCGGAGAGCGGCGGCGGCGGCGGAGCAAACTGAGCCCGCATGGGGGTGAGCTCGGGTTCCACGGGCAAAGGCGACGACGAGGCGGCGGCGGGAGCTCGGACGACGGCAGTGGGAGTTTCTGAGGTCGGCGAGAGGCGACACGGGTTGCCCCAGGCGGCGCGGCGTGCGCGAGGCTGGCAAGACCAAGCTCGGCTGACGAGCTTGGCGAGCTGGTGGCGAGCGGCGGCGGCGACGGCACGCGGGGGTCGCACAGGCTTCGGGGTGGCGGCGCGGCCGAGCCAAGGTGGTGGCGGCGGCGAGGAGAGGCCGCACACGGGTCTCGGCCCGGCCAGTGCAGGCGGATTGCGAGCTGCGGCCGGCGGCGCTCGGCGCGGCGGCCGGGGAGACTCCGACGAAGTCGAAGGCGGCCGGCAAGGTGCGAGAGCGACGACCTCGGCCAAGTCTCAAACCCGAGAAGAGAGAGAGAGAGAGATGGAGAGAAAGATGTAGAGGGAGGAAAATGATGTCTGCGGCGGCGGTGGCTGAGCTCGATCGGCGGCCGAGGGTGTGCGGCTAGGGCTAGGAAACGTTATCAATAGATTGGAGAGGGATCCAACACATGCTGCTCTTGCCATTAGTGAGGTATAATATTTTTTCAATGTATTATTAATTTGCTAGATGTTAATATGCTGATTTCTGATTATTATACTATCATAATTAAGGAAAAAATATTTCGTGAATCCTCTGAAACTTTTGGTGAAGCGGGTGCAATTAACGGAAGGCACAATACCGATCCCAGTAAGTAACTCCATAATTTGGATAGTTTACAGCTGACGATAAATCTTATTTGATATATTTTTAACTTTTAATTATGCAATTTGAGTGGTGGCTACAATATTGTGGATCGGCAAAGCATTTAAAAAAGATTGTTGTGCGAGATTGTTGTGCGTGTTTTATGTCAAACGACAACGTCTAGTGGATGTGAGCATGGCTAGACACGTTTGCCAGCGATACATACCAAAGTGCGTAATCGATTAGTGTATGCTCGATTAGAGAAGCTAGTTTATGTCCACTATAATATGAGGCTCCGTTTAAGATGCATGCAAGAGGAGTATGATAAAGAAAAGAATTAAAAACTTATGATCTCTTGAATGCAAGTTTTATCAACGATGAATCGAATCCCATACTTGATTGGCTACAAGATAGAGACAATCAAGAGGACCCATTACTCGATGAGCCTGGAGATCCACCACGACCATTCAGAGTAATTGCTGATGAAGCAGGAATTAGTGATGTTGAAAGATAGGCTGACGAGAACATAGGAAGGTCTCAAGGTAATGTGCAAGAAAAAACAGCTTTGGACGAAGAATCCTAAAATCCTGCAGATGACTCTGATGCAAAATTCGAACATCTTATGCAAGGACCTCGATATGGTCGTTCACGTCATACTCAGAGTCAATCTGAAAAGGAGAAAACGTCTTATAGCGCAAAGAGACCTTCAACGACAGTCCGAAGTGGTAAGAATAAAAAAGGTATGACATCGATGGATCCATTAGATGCAGCTGATGCACTCCCACAATATGATGATAGTGATACATCAACACCAGCAGATTCTGGATTACCACAGTCTAAAGATGAATGTAGTGATGATGATGATACCACTAATAGTAGTGAGGATGGTGGCGACTTTATTCCACCAACACAACAGGAGAGTGGGGGTGGTCGTGGTCTTATATTTCTTCGAGCAAAACTTCACACATGCCACTCAAGATGCTGATCATGGGTCTCGACCACGTCAAACATCCGGGGTGGTATATGACCGTCGAAAAGATAGGAGGTCCGCACAACAAGATTATAGGAAGATGAGAAAAGGTTTGGAGGCAATATCAACTAGACCTCCACGAAGGGATGATACTTTGCACACACAGTTTGATAGTACTTCAATATCATCGCATCCTCATATCAACATGGCCTATATGGAGGAATATTTGATTATGATTCATCAATTTATGGCACTCAGAGTGGATCCCAATCCATCCCATTATATAGTGAAAGCTCATACGGCGAATCTTCGTCCACTCATGCACATCCACATTATGATTCTTCTATTCCATACAATCCATATCCTTATGATGCTTCAGTCTATATGCCACAGATAACTGTTGTCCATTATATACACGATCCAGTTGCATATGCAGGTTATCTCCGACAATACAATGACATATATCGGGAATATATGACTTTCTCAGAACTCCGGCAATACTTGTATTAACATTGTCAAATAAATCTTGTATCAGCAAATGACAATATGCCATATGATCAAGCGTGACAATCTATGTGGAATTAATTAGTCATTTCTATGTAAAGATGTAAATTTAAATAATTATTATATTTGTGAATTATTTTTTTGTAATTTAATTTTTATTCTACATCAGGTATAGTTGTATTTTACTTACAAATAGCTTACATGCATGTTAATTGATGAGTATAGTAAGGTATATATAGAAAATATTCATAATTATTTATTTAAAATTTTCAAAATAACATTATAAGAGTTTATTGGAATAAAAAAAACTGAAATAAATTCGTGCCAAAGCGTGCCGGTAGGAGGTCGTGTGTATCTGTCGGCACGCAATCGTGCCACGTGTCGGCACGCAAGCGTTCCCGTGCCGTACCGTGCCAGGGCAATAACGGCACGCCCCCGTGCCACGGCACTTTAAACCTTGGTTCTGTGTCGCCAAAAGCAGGGTACTTCTTGCTATATCTATTTGTTATGTATAGGTATATGTATATGATTATATATTGATGTTGAGATGTGATAGCATGGAATTGGAGTAGAGAAATAGATTTTATGGTGAAAACTCGTGAGTAGTAATCTATGCTAGATTTCTTGGATAATAGGTTGAATTACCTTATTGCGTAGAATTTCTACTATTGATGTATGTTGCATAGATTAGCTAGGACCGGGAGGGGCCATTGGATATTGTGCGTATTGATTGTGGGAGATATTTGATAGCGTGATCGTGGGATTGGTAATCGGTTACAATAGTAGGAAGATATGCATTAGACTATTAGAATATATGGATCTTATGTTATGATACTTTACTAGTATGGCATATGGATGAATTTCGATGTTTCGCAATAGGGGGGGACAATGTGGGGTGTTCATTACTTCGACTATGTGATAGTTGTAGTAACTGGTTTCATATTATTGTGCATGTCAATGTGTGGATTTATATCATTATGCATATTAGTAAGTGGATATGTGGGATTTATCTTATTGTACATATTAATATGTGGGCACATGAGTTGGACATTATTGTACATGTTAGTATGTGGAGTTGTGGATTTTATATTAGTGTGCATGTGTCATGTGATTGTGGGAGTATAGTTATATTGTGGTGAAATATGTGTATATGTCATGGGACAAGATTATAATACAAGGGGTAGTGAGATAGTGTGTTGTGCCTGCGACACTGTGATAGTATTTAGTAATCTAGCCTATAGAGCCATATTGAGCTTAACGGTTGTTGTACTACTACTTATTGGGCTCCCGCCCCTTGAGTGCCCCTTCGGAGATGTGTTGATTGGCATGGGCCAGATCGACATATAGATAGTAGCCTGTGTGGTAGCGGACCACTATAGATGGCGGCTGGACATGAGGTGGCGCAGATTTGACCGGACTTCTAAGTCGATCAGAGTTCGTTGGGTTATAGGATACATTTATGATTGGGTTATATGGTATACTTATTATGGTTATTTTAATTGATGCATGATAACTATTCATTGATACATCTTGATTCACATAGAGACATTACTTTTACTGTTTATGCTGATCCTGTTAGAAGCTTGATAGTAAATTATCTTTCCATTTATATTATGTTCTGTTACACGTTCAGTTATAGCTTTAGTTGATGCATGAGATAGTCTTTTTTGTTTTTCAGTATCTTCAGTAGATACAAGATTGGTATAGATAAGACGTCACTCATGAGAGAGTTGGTTTTAGTTTTGAGATATGGGTTTAGAGGCATGATAGCAGGTTGGGTCTACAGTTTAGTATTTCAGTTCTTTTACTATTCCTGTCTCTAGTAGACGTAATAGGAAGGCCATGGTAGTTATCAACCATACCCACTGAGAACTACTGTTTTGTAGTTCTCACGCCCTCTTGTGGTACTTTCTAGGATCTTTAGAGCCAGTGGTTAATCGAGATAAAGGGATCGCGTCGTAGTTAGCATCTCCTACCTGTGTACATAAGTTGTAGAGGAGTACCAACTAGGGAGCTTTTGGATAATTACTGTACATCAGGATTGACTAGACTAGTGCCTTTTACTTGTATAATTATGTTTTTGAGGAGTTTGTGATTGTTGATTGTATGTGTAGTTGTTTAGCTCAGTTTTATATATATCGTTATGATACTTGATTTTGTTTAGTTGTGGACTCTAGAAATTGTTAGTTGTGGACTCTAAGATTGCTTTGCTACTATTTTTGCTGGACGCTTGGGTTTTCTTAACAACGAGCGAACCGAGCGCACACTCAGTTTGCTGGTTGTTAAGAAGACCCAAACTTTCCTCTCTTGACTGTACTCCCTCCCTCTCTTTCTCTCTCTAAAGCTTCAAGTGAAGGGATAAGCACACCTGAAACCCACTAACTATTGTACAAAATGCCAATGGGTCCCTCACGTTAAAGTATTCTAACTTTAGTCCAACACAATCTAAATCTTCAGTTTTAGAGTCCCTTTGCGTGTCCATTTCGCCCTAAAACATCTCCAATTCAGTCAAGCACCATTAAAAAAAGCTGACTAACAATCCATACTACAACCTTGCTATTTGCTAAAGTTCAGTATATCATAGATTTGTCCATCATAAATGTGATTCCAGCTATTAAGTGTCCTTTATCAAAATAATCTTGCAATTAGTCCATATAGGTAATACTCTTTTATTCTCCGATTGTTTGCTGATGCTGAAACAAATGCACAGTTGGAATTGTTTGATTTCTTTCTTGGTGCCTTTGTCAAAGATGTGCCATTAAGGTTACCAAATAGTCTAATACTATACAAAATTTAAATTTGCACTTGTTAGTAGCCTAAGTGATGTCTTTGTTGTGACATCATAAAATGTCTCTTTAGGTGTTTTAAGTTTCCTTTCTTCTCCCTTTTTGAAATGGTATTCCACAGGTAGGTCTAGGGTTGTGCAAAGAAATCGCCAAACCAAGCCAACCCAATAATTTTCAGCTCAGTTTCTTTTGAAGAATCTGGTTTTATTTGGGCTAAGTTAGTATAAAACCTAACTATTTCGATTTGGTTGTAGATTATGAGCAGGCAATCCATTTCCAAGCAAAACCAAGTTTACACATAATATGAAATATTAGTATACTCAGTGATTTTAAGTTGACAAGCAGAAGATACACTGCATTATATTTCAATCCTGGGTCAATTGGGATAAAGACCAGATTGCTCCACCACTGGGTTGTATGTGTGCTGGTGACTATTTCAGAAAGCATTATCTTTAACGGTAAGTTAGAGACCAGGTAAAGTAAAAGACCAGCTGAAGTAAACCGAACAAAACTAAAGCTATTTTTTAATTGTGGTTCTACTAAGGTTCTTCGAAGAAGCCAGTTTAGTTTTGGTTTGGAGTTTCGGAAAAGCTTCTTTTTTTTTCTTTTCAGTTCAATCTTCTGTAATCGATCGAATTGAAATTTGAACACCCCTTGCTAGGTCATTCTTTTCTTTTTTCTTCATGATAAATGAAATTTTGCTCAATGTATGAATGAGCTGAATTAGCAAACTTAGCAGCTATTTTTCATCGTCGCTCTCATCTGTTAGTACGTTTTTTATGCTTGTTACTTCAGATGTGAAATATATGTATAGCTGTTTTCCCCATGTTAAGCTTTATTTACCTTGTGCCTGTTAAGCTAGAGATATGCCAGTGATGACCATTTCATTCTCTTCTCAAAACTTGGCAACTATTACTGTTGATTTCTTGGCAAGTATTTATTATGTAGTTTCTCTAGTTGAATTTTTTCCAAAATCATCAAATGTGGGTGGTCAGGATTATTCATGGTAACAGAAAGATCAGTTTCCAACTATTTCTGTTGCAAAGATCGAATTGATTGGATTTGTATATTTTATATTGTTAGTTTATTGAGCTGTACCGCTGTAGTAGTTTTTCACTTGGCTATACAGCTGCAGTAGTATTTTTACTCAGCTAGATGGTGAATTCCAGGTTTTAAAGGTGCAGCAACATGGGAGGTTGATCCAACAGGTGCCGTAACTGGAGTTCCGGCTTCAATGTACCTTGTTCTTGGTAGGTCTTTTGATCTATTCTATTGCTTGACATTTCTAATAAGAAGTTTAAGTTTTTCTGTGTTGTTAGAAGCATACTTTATTGTATTTCATTGTAAAGTTTAATATGTTAATACCTCATGTTCTCTTGTTTGATGATTGCTCCAGAACATTCTTGCTAAAGAAAGAATAAAAGAAGTCAAAAGTAACAGACAAGTAAAATAAAAAAAAAATCAAAGGGAGCTAAAGAGAAGTCTCATGTTCACTATTTCTTTCATTTGCATATGCTGGAAAAGATGCTTGCAATATAATAGCTGAACTTTTATTTCCACCTTCTCTAAATTCTGCAGCTCCATGTGCTTTCGAAGTCTCTTTCTAGATGCTTTATTGCTATAAATCCTTGAAAATATTACTTAACCCTTATTTTAACAGAACTTTTGCTCTTCAAATCTCCTTCCTAAGGCGGCCTTAAAAATTGAAATAGGATTTTCAATTGTGGTATTTCAGTCATATGTAGAAATTCTGAGGCTTCGATAAACTTACTGTAGCACAATATTTCTAGCAAACTTTTAAGAATCCCCCCCTGAACTAATGATTTTTGTGGATTGTGGAAATATAGGGGAAGATGCCCCCAAATTGAAAAAACTCTATTGACAATTTTTACTTGATTTTGTTTCAATCTAGCCAAAATCAATATGTTAAAAGCTATCAAGTTTAATTGCGAAACAACCAATTAATTCAAAAATACTCACAACATTAAGAAAAATAAATACGAAGGGAAACATGTTCATGAGGTTACTGATAGCTTATTGCGCCTCATTGCCTTCATCTTCTCTAACGAGGCAATTTATTAGACAAGAAGGTGATGGGAGAGAGTCACATTGGAAGAGAAGGCCGCTCTACTCATCTTCCACCTTGTCCAAGAAAGAGGATGGGAGGCCACTCACCTCCTCCCCTACCTCGTCGGAGGTAGGGGCAGAAGGATTACTGTTCATGCATGCATGTGTGAGAAAGGGAGGGGGTGAGGAAGTTTGGTACATTGAGAAAGAAGAAAACATGAAAAAAAAAAGTGAAATGATTTTTTTAGTTTGTTCGAGAGTATTTCGGTTATTATAAATAAAGATATCACTGAAAACCCCTACTTTCCATCTTTTCCAATTGCAGAAGCTCCGAAGATGTACTTACGTGGTTGGGCGTCTGCCTCAAATTTTTTATATTTCCCACTGCGTAATTGGAGTGCCCAACAATCTATTTTCGCCGAAAGCCCATTTTGCTAATGGAAAGCTAGGCCAAACACCTACTAAATTATGATATATCATATGTGATTGTTTAGGTCCTTGTAAATTGGCTGAATAAAATACGTGTAACAATTTGCATTTTAACAAATGAAAACCTACACAATCATTCTCTCCGTGCTGTAAAAGCCAATAAGGAAAGGTAATTTACTTCTACACCGCCATCATTATTGTGCTTGTCCTTTCCTAGTTTCTTTCATACTCACTTTGTTATTTACATTAAATGCCTTAGCATTTTCCTTGCGGTCTGTAGTATACAATAATCACTTCTTCCTTTCTATGTACCTGAAGCTGATCAGAGAATTATTGATGGTGAGGCAGAGATATACATTAGCTATGGTAACAAAGGAAATGAGGTATTTTCTTGTGTAACTCCTTTGTCTTTGCAATCTTCTATATGATTTATTTTCCATCATTTTTGTTTACGGGAACTATTATACCTTTATGGTTTTGTGATGGGTAACAATCCAGGATGATTATCTCATGGTATAAAACCCTTCGGTGTATGTCTTGATCGGTTATTATGCTTTCCACGAATATAAACATATCAAAGTTATTGTTGTTATTTCTACTGTTTGTTCTTTGCATGGATGTTTCTCGTCGGTGCATGAACAAACATGGGCTTTCTTATAAGTTGATGGATTTGTTGATCTTAAATGCGGGTACACTATCCTGTGGAAGCTCTCCAACAGGCCCCTTTTTTTGATAGAAAATCTATTCTTATGGAGATACAGGTAGTTTAATGCTCAATTCTGTATGCCCGATTCTGTCTTCGTCTCTCTTTTTAGAACAATGATCAAATACTTGTTCTGCTATCACCAAAAGATAATTTTCTAGGATTATATGTTATACACAGACATCTTTTTTTTTTTTCCCTGTTCATGCATTTGAATTACTGAATTGATGAAAATTAGAGTTAGTTGATTTTCCCAAACTCTAGCCCCAATTCCATTCGGACTCAATATATTTAAGAAAATTTGATCAGATTAGTGACAAATACTATCGAATATCTTATAGAAATGCCTGTTGTACTAAACTTGATTCTTTTTAATTATTAATATTTGTTTCTCCTTTATGTAAAAGACTCGAGAAAACATGATGAAATTAATATGATTAAATCAATGAGAAGACTTCTTATCTATCTTTTGTAAGATTTCAGAGAAATCTAGGAGATAATTTTGGATCAAAACATATACAATTCTTTCAAACCCAACTATGAAACTAGCCACTACTTTCTTGACTTTCTTTTTTTTGGTTTGCAAAATTGTTGGTTCGATGGATGGGACTGAAAGGCTAGTTGGATGAAGGACATCCGGTCCCTTTTAGTCATATCCTCCACAAGGAGCTCCTTACAGAAGAGCACTCGTGAAGATCTCTTCTTAGACTACCTGCCCCTTTTCTTTTCTTTGCTTTGAGAATCAAAGACTATTAGAAAGTGGGATCTTGGTTACATAGGCACAAGGCGCTACAACCCTCTATTTCATTAAGAGGCTGTTTGGTTCCTCGTAAAACTGCGGAAAAACAATTTTCGGCAGGAAAAAATTTTTGGTGGAAAATAAATTTTACGCTCTTTAGCGTTTGGTTTGTAGGGAAAAAAAGTAGTTTTCCTTTACAGTTGCTTGGTTGAAAGGAAAAGAAAGGAAAAGAAGGAAAAAATTAGTTATAAATACAAGGCAAATTTGCGTAAAAAATCCACTTATTTTCGACTTTTGCAAAATCGGGCCACCTTTTTCGTTTTTGCAGATTCGGGTCGCTTTTTCAGCCGCCTGACCAAAATGCCCCTCGTATACAAAAGCCCATCGCGTATTCCTCGACGTACGTATGCCACGCCGTACGGGCCGGCGTGAATTTAATGCGCCCCTCCGCTACGCTACTTTGCTATCTCTCGGAACCCGGACCAAATCAGCCCCGCTATTCGCCGGCCCCGCTGTTTGCTGTTCGGTTTGAATACTTTATTAAATTAGCCGAAGCTATCGGGAGGATAAATATACACGCCCCTTCACACACAGGAATAATAATGCAACGACAAGAAGCAACGCCAGGAGAAATGGTGCAATATCGCATATAAAAGTGCAACACAAGCTCTCTCCGGTGCAACCTCTCTATATCCACTCAATCTGAACTTTCTTTATAGCTTAATATAATCTGAAGCTAATAGAGCAAACGAACGGCGCCCCACCAAATACAGGCGATGAGTCGGCGGGACAGTACCGTCGGTACAGTGCGAGATAAATCTTAAACTATTTATGAAAATAAGAGTCGGCCGGAAAAGAAGGTCACCGGCGGGCAGAACGCTCGCAGGCACCTCAGGTGTTCCGGTGGACGCTCACGGGCGAAGCGTGCGCGGAGCAGGACCGTCAGCTGTCAGCGTAGGGCAGGGAGTTCGATAGGAGCGAGATAACTGCTAAACGATCGATTGAAGAAATTACTCGTCGGCTGGGCAAGAACTTCAGAGAGTGATAGTATCTATGCGTTAATAATAGTGCAATTATTTCAAGAAAATGGTCCAATAAATAGTGTGACTTCTCTTAAAAGTGAAATAAATAGTGCAAAATACCATCTAAAAGTGCAATAGATTCCCGAAACAAATGATTAAAGAAGATAATAGTGTGACTTCTCTTAAAAAGTCCAATAGATTCCCGAAGCTTTAGTTCAACGCTTTTAATGCTCAATACAATTTCATTCGACTTGCGCGTTGCACAATTAATTGCGACGCTGGTTGCAATACTAATATCGGTGGCCCTATTAAGATTTAGTACTATTTTACCCTAAAATACAATATTATAAGTTTTGTACTACGGTTAAATTGCAATGGATTATAACAATCGTGCAACGAGGATTGTAAGCGTGCAATGCGGTTTTAATACCAGTGCAATGGCTTAATAAAGACTGTAACGCAAATTCCGACTGCCAATTTGGTTATAATATGATATTTAGTATAAAATAATACTAAGTGGTACACTTTTCGAGTAAAATAGTGCAAGAATTTCTCAGAATTTGATGATAATATTAACATAACAATACAAACGCGTCCGAAATAGATATTACACTATCATAAAATCACTTCTATATTGATTGGAAAATAGTGTACCAAATTCGAAAGTAGTTCATTGCAGTATGAGACAATATTACACATATTTTGTAGCAAATTACACGATTTTAGAACAATTTTTATTATACAAAGATGACTTGCATACAATACATCGTTCTATTACATAAATACAGAAACGCTGCTTGTACAATAAATCAGACTACAAAATTACAGAATAAAAAAAACTTGTATTGTCTGCAATTCCACGCTCACGTAACCGACTCAAACAGGTATAGGCTGCAAGGAGATAGCGCCGAAGTAGACTTCGAGGAGGAGGCGGCTGGCTCGGAAGGATAGGAACCAGCAAAGAGGCGCTAATATCGATTCCCATTATCTGGAATGCTTTATTTGTCATGAACCAGGCAGCTCGTGGTAAATAAAGAACTATAGATAGTGCGAATCAAACTTAACCCCTCGCGGTGCTGTGGCCTAGGGCCGCTGCCGCATCTAAGCCCGCAAGCGCAGCGGGGAGATGGAGCCTCCTCATGCGGGGAACGCCGTTCGTCGCCTTCGCCTCCTTGACCAACGATAGCGTCGCAATAAGGGTTCGTCGCCTTTAGAAATAGATGCGTCGCCACAACAGCCATAAGTAGAGGTCGAAGAGGCGGCGGATCGCCCGGAAGGGTACCATCCAGCAATGAGGCGTTAAGGTTGACTCGGACTATGCACGGGTGGTTTATTTGCCACGAGCCCATTGGCTCTCCTCTCTACATCTGAGTTGTTAAATTATCTGATTAATATGTTATTTTTGGATGCCTATGTTTTGCTAACTATACCGTCTGTTTCATGGTAGAGCGAAGCTCCAAAGGGCTTGAGGCATATAAAACACTTCAGATAGTCGGAATCAATCTTAACGCCTCTGTCTTTGGATCGTACCCTTCCGAACGAGCCGCCTCCTCATAGCATGTTTCTTTTGCGCTCTCTCCTGGCAGCATGTGCCTGTTAGCGTCGGCTATGTGCTCGTGGAATTGCAGACAAGCTTCGATGATTATCCTGCGTATTATTTAATATGAAGAGATTGTTATAGTTTATGGATAGAAAGTTGTTTATTGTTATTATTCTTCACGGATTAATGGACTGCTTCCGACCATATTGCACAAAAAAAAAATCATGTTATCAGTTAATGTTATCACATACTCTGAGAGAAATTTGCGCTTCCAATCATTCTGTTGCACGCTTTTTGTAATATTACACTCTTTTGCTGATAGTTACATTACTTAAATCATCTAAACTATAAATTTCTGTTTCAAATTCTTGGCGTTACAATGTTTATGAAGCTATTGCCTTTGGTATGTCTAACGTATTGCAGTTACACTCCTCGTTGCACTAATTTGAAAATCTATTGCCTTTGTCCAGGACATCCATTGCAATTTAGTAGTGCAACCAGCGTCGAGATTGGATGTTCAACCAGCGTCGCAATTAATTGTGCAACGGTCAATTCGATTACTAGTGTATTGCACGGTAAAACAATTGAACAAAAACGTAATAGTGCAACGAGTCGTCATAGTACGTAATGGATTCGAGAATCTATTGCACTTTTAGATGGTATTTTGCACTCCTTCATCCTTCTTTCACTTTTTTCGGAAATATCGTTGCACTATTATTATACGCTTATAGATGGTAGAGTTATTTATTGTGATATGACAGGAATAGGGCGCTGGATGTGACCTGACCTACTGACCTTTCCGTCGCTGTGAGTGACCTAATTGGTTACGCAACCTCATAGGCTCATAGTGGTCCTGTAACTTCATATGCATTGCTAGTGGCATTAGTACATAGACAAAGGAGAGATTCGCCGCCCACGAAGAAATGGCGACGATGGAGGTTGAAGAGTCAATGGGAGAGATTCGCCGGAGACGTCGACGACGAGTCAGCTGGGTCGTAAGTGTACCATCCAGCAACGAGGCGTTAAGATTGATTCGCACTATTTGGATACGTCCATTTGTTTGGGATGAGGCATCAACGCTCACCGGGTTTGCAACTTCAACTCGATCTTTATTCAACTTCGAATGATTCAAATAATGTATCTCATCATACTGTCTCTTTACGAACAATGTAGTCCCCAACGGTCAACGGAAAGGTTGCACTAAAGCGAGCCTAAGGATGCACTGCTGCAGGTTCGTAAATCCGGAGGATCTTTAATCAACTTTGATTGATTCTATAAGAGTGTCTCACTAAACTGTCTCTTTACGAACGATGTAGTGTAGATATGTGGAGGGCTAAACTCCCTAGTGCAAGTAAACACGAACATACCAATCCGAGCGTGACTTGTCCTCAACCATTTCAGCAATCAAGTGGAGGATCAGTAGAGTGGGATCGGTGCTGGTGGATTTAATGGCTAGCTTTGATGATGATTCTGTAATTTGTAATTTGTTTGAGTCGGCTACGTGCGCGTGGAATTACGGACAATACAAGTTTTTGATTACGTAATTTTGTAGTCGATTAATTGTACAATCAGAGTTTATGTATTTATATAGTAGAACGATGTATTGTATGCAAGTCATCTTTGTATAATAAAAATTGTTCTAAAATCGTGTAATTTGCTACAAAAGATGTGTAATATTGTCTCATCTTGCAGTGAACTACTTTCGAATTTGGTACACTAATTTTCCAAATAATATAGAAGTGATTTTATGATAGTGTAATATCTATTGCGGAGGTCTTCTTACTGTTATGTTGATGATTTCATAAAATACTGAAAAAAAATCTTGCACTATTTTTTACAACAAAAGTCCACAACTTAGTATTCGTTTACACTAAATCTCATTGTATAACGAAAAAGGCAGTAGAATAAGTCTAGTCTTTGACGCCACGTTGCGTTGCACTATTTGTGCCTTTTTTGTTGCATTATTATCATTGAGGCGTAATGTAGCAGCTTCCAAACGCACCCTTACAATCTTAATAACACTCTTACAATGCATTGCACTGGTATAAATAATGTATTGCACCATTACAGGCTTAATAACACTCTTTTTCAATCCATTACACTGCTATTACAGATATATGAAACTTTACATATATATATATGAAACTTTACAGATATATAAAGGCATACTCGTTAAAGACTCTGGACTAATTAACACTATCTTTTACTCTTGTTCGCTATGAACTATGGACATCGTTTACTAGTTAAGAAGGTCCCTGGAACTGCGGAGGCCCCCTGCGATCGTCCTGACCCGCCGCCTTGCTTTGCTTTTGCGACCCCGCCTATCTTAAAAAATAGTATACCATTTATCAAGCAATGCGACGACGGTCCTGCCCCGCCGAAGCTTCGCCTGTATTTGGCGAGGCCGCCGTTCATTTGCGGCATTAGGTTCAGATTGAGTGGATATAGAGAGGTTGCACCGGAGAGAGCCTGTGTTGCACTTTTATATGCGATATTGCACCATTTCTCTTGGCGTTGCTTCTTGTCGTTGCATTATTATTCCTGTGTGTGAAGGGGCGTGTATATTTATCCTCCCGATAGCTTCGGCTAATTTAATAAAGTATTCAAACCGAACGACAAACGAGCGCGAATAGCGAGGCGATTTGGTCGGGTTAGAGATAGCAAGGTAGCGTAAAGCGGAGGGCGCATTAAATTCACGCGGGCCGTACGGCGTGGCATACGTACGGCGAGGAACCCGGCGTGGCATTAAATTCACGCCGGGCCCGTACGGCGTGGAATACGCGATGGGCTTTTGTATACGAGGGGCATTTTGGTCAGGCGGCTGAAAAAGCGGCCCGAATCTGCAAAATTGAAAAGGGTGGCCCGGTTTTGCAAAAGCGAAAATAAGTGGATTTTTATTCAAATTTGCCTAAATACAAAACTATTATATATATATATTTTAATTTATATATATTATATATTATTAATATATAATAATTATCATATTACATATATATTCATATTATAATTTATATTTGTAAATAAAATATATGTAAAATATATTATACAATTAGTATATAATATAATATAATAGGAGTTTAGCTAGAATACCATCGATAGCAAAAACACTTTTGCCACCCATTTGTTTTCGATGATGGAGCCTCCAAATTGATGATCGCGTTGAACATGATCTATACCATTTGAAGTATTTAGAAATCAAATTTCATACATTTTCGATATTGTTCTCTTATCCATCGAGTGGACACAAAAATGAGCAGTGAAAATGAATATTCTTAAAAAATGATGATAGGAGTCTTGTAATCAAGATCAAGATTATAGATCTTGTTTTAAAAAGTTTAAAGAATTTTCTAACAAAAATTCAATTGATTTGGATATCTTTACACCGTTTAAACGAGAAAACGCCTCATATCGACCATTAAAATTACAAATTTTGAAACCCTTTGATCATTAGGCAAATGATATCGAAAAGATTTGAAATTTAATTTCTAAATACTTCAAGTGGTATAGATCATGTTCAACGGTACCAATTGTCGATTTGGAGGCTCCATCATCGAAAACAAATGGGTGGCAAAAGTCTTGGGTTTGCTATCGATAGCATTCTAGCTCAACTCAATATAATAGTATATATATATATATATTTAATACTATAAAATAAATTTATAAACAATATTTATAAATAAAATATTATATATATATATATATATATATATATATATAGAGAGAGAGAGAGAGAGAGAGAGAGAGAAAGAGAGAGAGAGAGTCCGGCTGCTATGCTATCAATAGCACGAAGCACTCGGTGCTATCAAGTTTTCCGCCGTTAGATCCATCCCTTTGATGATTTTCACCCGTTAGATCATACTATTCAACCAACCACCCACTTAACCCTAGGGGGCCCACACCATCCAAACCGCACATCTCTCAATACAATGGCCAAAAATTTGGTAGCACCAATGACTTGGTGCTATTAATAGCATAATGCTTAACGACCACCCACTAGCAACAATAACTCGTTGGGCCCAACAACCACCCAAAATGCTTAAGCCCGATTATTATTGCTAGTGTCTAAGTCTCTTATAAATCCAATGACAACCCGCTTTCCCGTTCGATGTGGGACTATTGGGGTGTCACAAACTCCCAGATTAAGGCCACGACGTCCTCGTCGGTCCAATAACACACTGACCCACGATCACCGGGCGATGTGAGACTCGTCTCGCTAGCCGTCATCCGGACCACTGGCTCGTAGAGACACGCCACACATGCCCAGGTGGTGAACCGGCTCTGATACCAAATGTAACGACCCAGCCCACTAGCAACAATAACTCGTTGGGCCCAACAACCAGCCCAAAATGCTTAAGCCCAGCTATTGTTGCTAATGTCTAAGTCTCTTATAAATCTAATGACAACCCCCTTTCCCATTCGATGTGGGACTATTGGGGTGTCACAATAGCCTAGTTCTATATATATATATATATATATATATATATATAAGGGGCAGAGAGAGGTCCATCATGAACCTCTCCTCATGCAGTCCACGAGGTGGAGCCCGTCTCGTGGACCGTGCCCGTCTTCCTCGCGCGGCGCGTTTTTTCTGTCGGAGTGGGTGAAAACGACGAAAACGAAACCTTCATTTTCCTCGGAATCTGTAGAAGAAATTTTTGGGAAATTTTCTTATGGGCCACTAAACATGAGAATCCCACTTTTCAACCGAAAAAAAATTTTCGGGATGATTTTACGAGGAACCAAACACACCCTAAGGTTCACCAATTTGTAGAAAAAGACGCTATTATCCATAAATTTACAGAAAGTCTTTCTACTTGCAAGAAATCCCATGGGATTTTAAACTGCATATCACAATTTTCAGTTTGCTCATGTACACCCTTCATTTATCAGGCAAACAAAAAAGTGTCTTTACAAGCCTGTTTACAGATTTTGCGCCTTCTGTATGTTTATATCCATCCCTCTTTGGAAGTATTCATCTCTGAAGTCATAGTAGTGAAATTTCATGCTTAATATATATATATATATATATAGGGCTGGCAAATGAGTGAGCCGGCTCGTGTTCGACTCGCGTTCGACTCGATATTCGGCTCGCTCGAGCTCGGCTCGAATTAATTCCAAGCCGAGCTTGAGACTAAATTTAGGCTCGAAATTAATTTCAAGCCGAGCTTGAGTATTACTAAGCTCGCTCGAATTAGGCTCGAAAAGCTCGATATATATATATATATATAGTCTACTATATTATTAATAGTACCAACCGCTTGCTATTAGGTTTTCAGTCCTTGGATGAAGGGATGTGTGGTTAGGATGATAGTGATCCTCTAGGATTGAGTGGGTGATTAGTCCAATAGTATAATCTAACAGGTGAAAATGGTCAGAGCGTTAGATCTAACAACACAAAATTCGATAGCATCAAGTATTTGGTATTATCAATAATATAGTAGTCGAACTCTCTCTCTATATATAGTCCGGCTACTATGCTATCTATATTTTCGATAGTACTAAGCATTTTGTGCTATCGAGTTTTCTGCGGTTAGATTTACCTATATAGAGTTTAGCTACTGTACTATTGATAGTACCAAGCATTTGGTACTCTCTAGTTTTCTGTCGTTAGATCACACTATTCAACTAACCACAAAGAACCTGAGAGCTACTATCATCCTAACCGCACATCGCTCCATACAAGGGCCAAAAACCTAATAGCAAGCCGTTGGCACTCTTAATAGCATATATAGTAGCCTAAATATATGTATATATATATAGGTTAGGGCTATTATGCTCTTATGAGTATAGACTTTTTTATACTTAGAAATTTTCGGCCGTTGGATGTGCGATTAGGATGATAGTGGTCCCCTGGGATTGAGTGGTCCCTTAGAATGGAAATGGTCCAAAAGATAAATCTAACGGTCGAAAACTTATAAGTATAAATGGGTCTATATTCATAACAGTATAGTAGTCAAACTCTCTATATATAATTATATATAATATATACTTTAATTATATAAAATAATATATATTATATATTTTAATTATATCTATATAGAGATTATTGAGCGCAAAATCAAACCAAAATTCTATTCTAATTGCTCTCTTTTTCTTTTTGACTCGCTCATGAGTCACTTTCCCTAATTTTTTAATATTATAATATCATATTTCATGTATTCATTTTGTATGTTGAATTATTAGACATTTTTTGTATCAAATTTGAGATAATGTTTTAAAAAAATTA
This sequence comes from Aechmea fasciata, assembly GCA_025177825.1. Classification (NCBI taxonomy): domain Eukaryota; kingdom Viridiplantae; phylum Streptophyta; class Magnoliopsida; order Poales; family Bromeliaceae; genus Aechmea; species Aechmea fasciata. Next base: position 9,086,073 of record CM045940.1, on the reverse strand, counting down.
AATTATAGATTGCACGATGTTAAGAATTTCAAGCGGCTCGTTTAGGGCTCGAGCTCGCTCGATTCGGTTAGGCTCGCTCGAGCTCTACTGGAATTAATTTCAAGCCGAGCTTGAGCCTAAATTTAGGCTCGAAATTAATTTCAAGCCAAGCTTGAGCCGAGGTAAGCTCGCTCGAGCTCGTCACGCCCAAACCCGAGCGTACGCCGCATACCGCTAAACGGCAAATATGCAAGGCTACGAATCGACGAAATGAGCAAATAGGATATCAACTAAAATCAAACCAAATTCTAATATCTATAAAACTAAAGCTTACTACGAATCACAAGAGAGATTCGGTCCACAAAATACCATAAGTCAAAAGTGGGTACGAAGAAATAACGAAACAAAAACAAAGTGAACAAATGATCGCTTACGAAATCCAAAATTCACATCTAACAATACTAGATCTAAAACAAAAGAAACTAAAATCGAACGCTAACTATATCTAACGTTCACTCGGTCCCGGCCCCGCCCTGCGAATCAGTCTCGGTACCTGAGTAAGCAACCATACACCACATTAGTCGGATTAAGCATACAAATAATTAAATACACAATTTAATTTAAGCGACTGGTTTTAATTTGCAAAGTTTCAAAAATAAGAATTATCAAAATTAAATTCAGATCGAATTGAAACTATAAATTTACAAAGCATTTCTCTTTCAATATATAACGAAATAATATTAAGTCTCCGGCATCTAATTATGTCATATGATTCGTTGGCGAGATCCAAAGACACCCGAAGGCGTAAACAAAGCTGAGGCACCCGAAGGCGCAAACAAAACTGAGGCACCGGAGGTGCGTGTACAAACGTAGGCACCCGAAGGTGCAAACAAAGCAAAGGCGCGGATAGGCGCAGGCACCCGAAGGCGCAATACAAAGACGAAGCTCGCTTCTATAACAAAGTACATGTCGACATGGCCAACCTTAGCATAGCAGAATACCAAGAGACATCATAATTTAAAATTATCGAGTCATTAATTTACAGGACAGATTATCATATTTCAAAGATTTATTTTGCTAAAAGGACTTGTCAAATACAGTTGAAACTCAATTTACAGAAATATTTAATAATACGCTTAACCCTTAATTTTAAAATCTACAAAATATGATTTTCATACAATCAAAATATTTTCCTAATTATTTAGCAAAAACTAACGGTGTCCGCTTACCTTAACGCAGCTTCAAAAATAGAAAAATATCCAATCGAAACTGCACCGAAAATCAGTCGTCGGAACCTAAAATAGAGACATTCGAATCTCTATAAGCTAACTAAAATAAACATGCAAAGAGAATATAATTATATTTAGCAGACAATTTACCCAAGGTTTAAAATTGGATAGGCTCATATCGATGACAAATCGGTTACAAAGGTGTGCAAATAGGTCGGGATAGAACACAAAGGGATTTAGAATATTAAATTCGACGAAGCTCAATTAGCGATCAAAGGGATGAAGAAGTTTCGATGATTAAAATATTCAAAGAAGCAAGACAAGATGAATGAAGTTTTAAATAATAAACGAAGGATCTAATGCTTGAAAAGAGGGTTTTCAGATGTTGAAACCGTGATATGCAAATCAATAATTAGATAGAATCAAGATGGGAACAAAAACAATATATACCTTCTTTTAGGCATTTTATCAAACATGTAACGGACTTTCAATAACTAAGTAGAATATGAGAAGCTTACGCAACTAGATCATATAAGGGATACAAGATATAAAATTAAATGGTTCCAAATGACAAAGATTAGAAACAACGAAATCGATTTTGAATGGTTTCCAATTTTAATCATCACGAGTATTCAAAATCAAAATATAACTATGAACAAAGAGGTTGGATGATCACAAGATTCGATATAGAGGTAAAATGAGGGAAACGAAAAGACCTCGAAAACGGTGAAGACGACAGCAAGATTCCGTCGATAGCGAACCAAAAAGAAATAACGATCAATGAGGATCGCGGCGGAGGCGGCTACGGATGACGACGACGACGATAGGGATCGGATGGCGTCGCGCGCGCACGTGAGGAGCGGCGGAGACGTACGGCGCGGTGAGGAATAGAGAGAGAGAGAGTCGTACGAGAGGGGAAAAAGAGGGATTGATCGGATGAGGGTTAGGGAAAATCTTAATTAAGTTAGGTAACAAAATGCCGCCGAGTCCCTCGAAGATCCGAATTTACAAAAAGGTCCAAACTTAATGTGAATTGGAGTCAAAACAAGAAGTAAAAAGTATGGGGTGTTACATCCTCCCCTCCTAAAAAAAAAGTTTAGTCCTCTAAACTTAACATATCATAGCTCTCGAAGGACTAAGGATGCATCATTCTCGTCTGCTCTTCGAGCTCCTAAGTTGCTTCCCGTTCAGAAAGATTGCTCTTCTGGAGTACTAGAATAAATTAGAATATTGTCTACTCAGACAATACTTCTACAAATGCGGTCAAGCACAAGCTCATTCCCGAAAGGCGCCCGACACAAAAATATAAACAAAGGGGGTTCGGAGGTTAACAAATGATTTCGAACAAAAACAAAAGAGATAAAGAAATAAGTAGTTCCAGAATCAAAGAGAACACGAGCAAAAACAGAAGCTATGGGAAGAATACCAGGGACTATAGCATTAGATGCCTGGACATCCTGCTGGAAGAGAGCCTGAACATGACCCTGCGTCTGAGGTCTTCCACGTCTGGACTGATCGATTGGAAGGGCATGATCACGACCGGTTGAAGCAATAGATTTCTCTTGAGGCTTCGATCCAGTACTAGCATCAATGCTAAGTAGAGGACACCGAGCTATCCGATGGTTCAAATCTCCACATCTGAAACAACCGCCAGTGACGTGCCTACAGTTCGAGTCATTATGCGGTCCTCCACAAATGGAGCATTTCAGTTTCTGATCTCGATTTGGTGGTCCACCACGAGAAGCTGGTGTAGTACGCGACCTCCTTGAGTCATTAGATCCGTCTGATTCTCTTGCATTTCGATCTTCTTCTTCTTCTTTGGAAGAATCTCTATTTCTCTTCTTCTGACTTGCCTTTCGCTCTTCTCGAGTCTGCCTCCATACTGAATCCAAAGATTTCGCTCTGGAACGACATCATCATATGCCTCAAGGTGTAGCGGTGCGAGACCAGTGCGAATATATCCATTCAATCCCTCCTCAAATCTCTTAGCTCGTGACGCATCATCATCTACCAGTTTTGGGGCGAAGTGGGATAATCGGTCAAACTCGGCCTCGTACTCCTCCACAGACATCGAACCTTGCTTCAAATCCAAAAATTGTCTTTCAAGCTGACGAAGCTTGCTCCTTGGGAAGTACTTTGCATAAAATGATGATCGAAAATCCTTCCATGAAAGGGCTGCTAAATCGCTACCGCGGGTCCTCAATTCGCTTTCCCACCAATTATTCGCTCTGCCCTGAAGCATGAATGTCCCGAATCTGACTTTCTCTTCATCGGTACACTGCATGGCCGAAAATGCCTTCTCCATCTCTTTGATCCAATTTTCTGCCTCGTCCGGATTTGTAGTGCCTGAAAAAGGTGGAGGAGCAGATTTCTTAAACTCATGGGCTTTTTTTGCAAATAGCCCCCTGACTTTTTATATTTTGAAAAATAGCCTCATCATAAAATTAATTGCAAAAATGGCCCTACTCCCGTCACGTCAGCGCCACGCGGGCCGGGCTGGGCCAGGTGTTTAAGTTGAACACGGTGAACCATTCACCGTGTCCAATACAGTTAGACACGGTGAATGGTTCACCGTGTCCAATACAGTTAAGTTTATGGGTATTTGTATTGGACACGGTGAATAATTCACCGTGTCCAATATAACTACCACACCCGAAAAAATACCAAGTCCTTGAAAATTAGTTGTATTGGACACGCTAAATCATTCACCGTGTTCAATACAAATACCCAGAAACTTAACTGTATTGGACACGGTGAACCATTCACCGTGTCTAACTGTATTGGACACGGTGAATGGTTCACCGTGTTCAACTTAAATACCTGGCCCAGCCCCGCCCGCGTGGCGCTGACGTGGCGCTTGCGTGGCGGGAGTAGGGTCATTTTTGCAATTAATTTTATGATAGGACTATTTTTCAAAATATAAAAGTCAGGGGGCTATTTGCAAAAAAAGCCCTAAACTCATTTATGCTCCTCTCTCGAACTCTAGAATTCGACTCCGCAACACTAGGAGCTGGATTCTGTTGTAAATTTTGTTGTTGAGTCTGGACTAGCCCGACAACAGCTTGTATTAGGGTAGCGACCAAGGGATCCATCGTGGTGCTCTGCAGTAAGGTGGCGGAATGGGTGGGAATAGTGGTTTGTGGTGGTGGCGGAACAAAACTGGGAGGTGCAGTCGACGGCGGAAACGAAAAGGTAGTGGGAATAGTTGTTGAAGGCATCCCTACACCAGTAGCATGGTGTGGAGGTGGAGCAGAAGCCGTAGGATTCGTCTGAGGTGCTGTGGTCGATTGTAGCGGATTCTGGGTAGTAGCTGGGACAGCTGCTGAAGATGTCGTATTCAAGAGTGAGGCTAAGGTGGCGTTCAGATCTGCATCTCCGGATCTAGCTGGAGGTGGGTTCCTAGGTTGCTCGTTGTTGATGTTGCCACGGCGGGACGGACGTACCATCTTGGTAAGAAAGGGGGTCCACAAACACATAAATGCAAGATATTAACGAAAACTATAATCAATAATCAAATAGAATCAAACACGCGCCTACTTCTACCCATCCTCACGCGTCCTAATCAATTCTCATAATCCTATACTTTAAAATTCCTAGAGATTTTAAACTCCGCTCGATACCATTTTCTCCGTCACGCCCAAACCCGAGGCGTAACGTACGCCGCATACCGCTAAACTAGCAAATATGCAAGGCTACAGAATCAGACGGAAATGAGCAAATAGGATATCAACTAAAATCAAACCAAATTCTAATATCTATAAAACTAAAGCTTACTACGAATCACAAGAGAGATTCGGTCCACAAAATACCATAAGTCAAAAGTGGGTACGAAGAAATAACGAAACAAAAACAGGTGAACAAATGATCGCTTACGAAATCCAAAATTCACATCTAACAATACTAGATCTAAAACAAAAGAAACTAAAATCAAACGCTAACTATATCTAACATTCACTCTGGCCCCGCCCGCCATGCGAATCGCTCTGTGCACTGGTAAGCAACCATACACCACATTAGTCGGATTAAGCATACAAATAATTAAATACACAAATTAATTTAAGCGACTGGTTTTAATTTGCAAAGTTTCAAAAATAAGAATTATCAAAATTAAATTCAGATCGAATTGAAACTATAAATTTACAAAGCATTTCTCTTTCAATATATAACGAAATAATATTAAGTCTCCGGCATCTAATTATGTCATATGATCCGTTGGCGAGATCCAAAGACACCCGAAGGCGTAAACAAAGCTGAGGCACCCGAAGGCGCAAACAAAACTGAGGCACCGGAGGTGCGTGTACAAAACAGAGGCACCCGAAGGTGCAAACAAAGCAAAGGCGCGGATAGGCGCAGGCACCCGAAGGCGCAATACAAAGACGAAGCTCGCTTCTATAACAAAGTACATGTCGACATGACCAACCTTAGCATAGCAGAATACCAAGAGACATCATAATTTAAAATTATCCAGTCATTAATTTACAGAACAGATTATTATATTTCAAAGATTTATTTTGCTAAAAGGACTTGTCAAATACAGTTGAAACTCAATTTACAGAAATATTTAATAATACGCTTAACCCTTAATTTTAAAATCTACAAAATATGATTTTCATACAATCAAAATATTTTCCTAATTATTTAGCAAAAACTAACGGTGTCCTGGTCGCTTACCTTAACGCAGCCTTCAAAAATAGAAAAATATCCAATCGAAATCGCACCGAAAAATCAATGTTTAATCTAAAATAGAGACATTCGAATCTCTATAAGCTAACTAAAATAAACATGCAAAGAGAATATAATTATATTTAGCAGACAATGTACCGATGGTTTAAAAGTGGATAGGCTCATATCGATGACAAATCAGTCACAAAGGTGTCCAAGTAGGTCCGGAGAGAACACAAAGGGATTTAGAATATTAAATTCGACGAAGCTCAATTAGCGATCAAAGGGATGAAGAAGTTTCGATGATTAAAATATTCAAAGAAGCAAGACAAAATGAATGAAGTTTTAAATAATAAACGAAGGATCTAATGCTCGAAAAGAGGGTTTTCAGATGTTGAAACCGTGATATGCAAATCAATAATTAGATAGAATCAAGATGGAACAAAAACAATATATACCTTCTTTTAGGCATTTTATCGAACATGTAACGGACTTTCAATAACTAAGTAGAATATGAGAAGCTTACGCAACTAGATCATATAAGGGATACAAGATATAAAATTAAATGGTTCAAATGACAAAGATTAGAAACAACGAAATCGATTTTGAATGGTTTCCAATTTTAATCATCATAGACGAGTATTCAAAATCAAAATATAACTATGAACAAAGAGGTTGGATGATCACAAGATTCGATATAGAGGTAAAATGAGGGAAACGAAAAGACCTTCTCGAAAACGGTGAAGACGACGACAAGATTCCGTCGATAGCAAACCAAAAAGAAATAACGGTCAATGAGGATCGCGGCGGAGGTGGCTACGGATTTACGACGACGACGACGATAGGATCGGATGGCGCCGCGCGCGCACGTGAGGAGCGGCGGAGACGTACGGCGTGATGAGGAATAGAGAGAGAGAGAGTCGTACGAGAGGGGAAAAAGAAGGATTGATCGGATGAGGGTTAGGGAAAATCTTAATTAAGTTAGGTAACAAAATGCCGCCAAGTCCCTCGAAGATCCGAATTTACAAAAAGGTCCAAACTTAATGTGAATTGGAGTCAAAACAAGAAGTAAAAAGTATGGGGTGTTACAAGCTCGGCTCGTTTCCACCCCTATATATATAGAGTTGTGCTGGTATGCTTATTGAAGCACGGAGGCCTCCGTGCTTCCAAGTTGTTTTTGATGTTTGAACTTTCGAATCTACGATCAACTCCGTTAGAGTTGATGTAGAGTATTTGAAGTACCTAGGAAATAAATTTTGTGATTTTTTGATATCATTTGCCTAGTGATCGAAGGGGCTCAAAATCAATAATTTTAACGGCCGTGGTGAGCCGGTTGCAAGTTTAACGGTGTAGAAATATCCAAATCACGTGAAATTTTGGTAGAAAATTCTTTATACCATATAAAACAAGATCAATAACTGTGATCTAAAATTTTAATGTCATATCATCATATTTTGTAAGATTTTTATTTTCAGCCGTTGATTTTGAGCCACTTTGATCACTAGGCAAATGATATCAAAAAATCGCAAAATTTATTTTCTAGATACTTCAAATACTCTAGATCAAGTCTAACGGAGCCGATCGTCGATTCGAAAGTCCGAACATCGAAAACAAAGTGGAAGCACGGAGCCCTCCGTGCTTCCATAAGCATCCTAGCCGCACTCTCTCTCTCTATATATATATACACACACACACAAGAGAGAGAGAGAGAGAGAGCGCTAGGCTCCTATGCTATCTATTGTACCGGGGCTAGGGGTGTAAAACGGGCCGTGCGGCCCGTGGGGCTACTGTAGCATACATGCCAAGCCAGGTTGGCCTGACTCTTCGGGCCATGCTGGGTCGGGCTTAGGCCGTGCCGAGCCAAGGAGAGGCCGCTGGCCCAGAACCCCAGACCCAAGGCAAGTGGCCTTGGGTTTGGGGTCTGATCTCCTGGGGAGAAGGGCCAAACCTTTTTCCTCAGAAGAGCCCTTTTCCCCAGAAGGTCCCCTCCCTAGCAGACGTTGTGTCACGCCCCGCTACCCGCCTCTTTGGTCGGGTTCGGGCCACGTTAACAGACGCCGAATGGACAGGGCCTCCCCTGCCCGCCCAAGGCTCTAACAACAAGTATAACCAGCAATCAAAAGAGATTTGCAATTATACAAGGCTTGCACGAGGGCAAGCAACAACGGAAGTGAAAGCTCTAACTATAACATACAACCATACATAATATTTGATTACATTTAAACCAAATACTAGTAACTAAAACTATTACATCCTTTTTCATTTAATCATCATATATTTTTACATGTTTGTCATTCACCTAAAAATACATAATATGTTCTCAACTTGTAATTCTAAATCAACAAAGAAAGTTGATACATGTATACAAAAGGAATGGCTAATGAAACTCCGGTGGCCATTAGCTATGGCGCAATACCCTTGCCCCGGTCCTCCGCCGCCCCGCTCGCGCTCGAATTTGAGCTAGAATACTCTCAAAAGCATCAAGGTGTTGGTGTTTTTGAGTTTTTAGCCATTGACGAGGAGATGTAGGGTTGAGATGATGGTGGTAGGTGAAATAGTGTTTGATCCAAAGGTTATTAGTAATTTAGGAGTAGATCCAAGGGCTAGAAACTCAAAAACACCAAGGGGTGAGAGCATTCTAGCTCAATTCATATATATATATATAGATATAGAGTCCGGCTGGGGTTCTATCGATAGCACCAAGTTTTCCACCGTTAGATTTAACCCTTTGATTATTTTTACCCGTTAGATTATACTATTCAACCAACCACTTACTCAACCCTTGGGGGCCCACATCATCCTAACCACCCATTTCTCAATCCAAGGGCTAAAAAATCAATAGCACCAAGCTATTGGTGCTATTAATAGTATTCTAGCCTAGTTCTATATATATATATAGAGTTGAGCTGGAATACTATCGGTAGCAAACGGGCTCCACTGCCACCCATTTGTTTTCACTGAGCGAGCTTCCAAATAGACGATCGCACCGTTGAACATGATCTATACCACTTGAAGTATCAAGAAATCAAATTTCATACTTTTCCGATATATTTTTCTTGTCCGTCAAGTGGACACAAAAATAAACGACTGAGAATGAATATCCTTTAAAAAGTGATGATAGAAATTTTATAATCAAGATCGAGAGTATAGATCTTGTTCTAAATAGCTTAAAGAATTTTCTAACAAAAATTCAATTGATTTGGATATCTTTACACCGTTAAACAAGAAAACGCCTCATATCGACCATTAAGATTACAAATTTTGGAACCCTTTGATCATTAGGCAAATGATGTCGAAAAGATTTGAAATTTGATTTCTAAACACTTTAAGTGGTATAGATCATGTTCAATCTGCCGATCGTCGATTTGGAGGCTCCATCATCGAAAACAAGTGGGTGGCAACGGAGCCCGTTTGCTACCGATAGTATTCCGGCTCAACTCTCTATATATATAGAGAGAGAGAGAGAGAGTCCGGTTACAATGCTATTAATAGCACGAAGTACTTGGTGGGTGCTACCAAGTTTTTCACCGTTAGATCTACCCTTTTGATCATTTTCATCCGTTAGATCATACTATTCAACCAACCACCCGCTTAACCCTAGGGACCCACATCATCCTAAACGCACATCTCTCAATCCAATGGCCGAAAACTTGGTAGCACGAATGACTTGGTGCTATTAATAGCATAGTAGCCTAGTTATATATATATATATACATACATAGAAAATCATGTCATCAATATCAACTTGTTTTCCTAAAATATCATGTGTTACAGCATAACATCGCTTGTGTATCTAATTAAAGGGCTGAATAACTTTAAATTGCATTTAGCCATGAATTCTTAGTCGCTTCTTTTGTGCTTGCAGATCTGAACCGAGATGTCTCCTACCAAAATCTTTGCTAGACCATGGTTTTTCAAGAACTACCCTCTCGAAGAAGAGGATAATAAGAGAAGTTCTAGTCCGATCTCCAATTATAGTTGGAGTGGTCAACGCAAGGTTCCTTCATATTTAAGTAAGTTGGTTTTTCCTCAGAGTTCATAACAGCCTTTAAGGACCATCGCCATGAAAGAAGATGAGCTTGACAAAGTTTCTTCTTTGTTAGTAGGTGAGGACCTTTTCTTGATGTATTCGGTTGCATGGTTTATTCTCTTCTGAACTGTTTGTCATTGTAGTTAGGTATTCCAGATTTGTGTTTCTTCCTTAGGAATTAAGAAAAATGGTAACAATGGCTGTCATATGTGTTTGATTCAAGTGATGAGAGGCAGACGGATATGCTTTTTGACAATAAGACTAGACTGCATTTGAGAGTAGAACTCTGAAAGCAAAACTGTCTTTTCACAACTAAGGGGAAAATCTATTAGCACTTTGTGTTGTAATCTATTTTTGCTGATACCAAATAGTCCTTACTGTTCCTTAATGAGTGGGATTGGTACAACAATTGCAAGGCTTTGGATGATCCATATAGTATGGGGGTGCTACCTGGAGTTGATTGGCAAACCTAGACTTCAAGTATGTGTTGTTTAATATGGGCTCGCACGGCCATCCATGTTCTCTAATGGATGAAGGATAGGTGCAAGATGGTAGCGTACATGATGGAAGAACATAAACAAGTGTAGTTCGCGCTTTGCAACTGAATTACTGGAATGACTGGCAGCTAGATTTATGAAAGACAAATAGAGTTTCTTTTATGAAATTAATTTGGGGATGAACAAAATAGATCTCATTAAACATGCAATGGGGGAGAGTGCATTTACGCTTATCATGTTAGAATGCATATAGAGAGAGAGAGAGAGAGAGAGAGAGAGAGAGAGAGAGAGAGAGCTTATCATATTAACATGAAAAGAGAGGAAATCTCGATTGTGCTTTTTATTTCGATCAAGACATAATTGATTACCTTGCCCGCTATTGGAACAAGGTAATGTTCTATCGAAGCATCACACATGAATCTTTTCGTATGACTTTGCTACAACTAGCTTACTAGCACTTCTTACAAAGAAGTGCATATATATATATATATATATATATATATATATGTAGTCCTACTATGCTATTAATAGCACGAAACACTTGGTGCTACCAAGTTTTCTCATTGATTAGATCTACCCTTTGATCATTTTCACCCGTTAGATCATACTATTCAACCAACCACCCACTTAACCCTAGCCCACATCATCCTAACCACACATCTCTTAATCCAATGTCTATAAACGTGGTAGCACCATATATATATATATATATATATATATAGAGCTAGCCTCCTGTGCTTTCGAAAGTACGAAGGCCTCCGTGCTTGTAAGTTGTTTTCGATGACGAGACATCCGATTCGCGATCGGTTCCGTTAAACTTGATCTACGCTATTGGAACTATGTAGAAACCAATTTCATAATTTTTTGACTTCATTTGTCTAGTGAACGAGTAGCCTCAAAATGAATGGCCGAAAATGAAAATCTCATAAAAAATAGAGATAAAAAACTCAAATTTCAAATCGAAAGTATTGATCTTGCTATTGATGTTAAGTAGAACTTTCTATTAAATTTTTATGTAATTTGGATACTTCTACACCGTTGAACGTAAAAACATGCCACATCGGCCGTTAAAATAGTCATTTTTTAGACCTTTTGATCGCTTGGTAAATGATGTCAAAAAATTATAAAATTTGGTTTCTTGATAGTTCCAATAGGGTAGATTATATTTAACGGAGCCGATCGTCGAATCTGATGTCCTATCATCGAAAACAACTTACAAGCACGGAGGTCTCCGTACTTTCGAAAGTACAGAGACGACTCACATAGAGCTAGGCTCCTATGCTTTCGAAAGTACGAAGGTCTCCATGCTTGTAAGTTGTTTTCGATGACGAGACATCCGATTCAACGATCGGTTCCGTTAAACTTGATCTACGCTATTGGAACTATGTAGAAACCAAATTTCATAATTTTTTGACTTCATTTGTCTAGTGAACGAGTAGCCTCAAAATAAACGGCCGAAAATGAAAATCTCAGAAAAAACAGTGATAAAGGACTCAAATTTCAAATCGGAAGTATTGATCTTGCTATTGATGTTAAGTAGAACTTTCTATTAAATTTTTATGTAATTTGGATACTTCTACACCGTTGAACTTAAAAACATGTCACATCTAGTTAAAAGTCATTTTTTACACCTTTTGATCGCTTGGTACATGATGTCAAAAAATTATAAAATTTGGTTTCTTGATAGTTCCAATAGGGTAGATTATATTTAACTGAGCCGATCGTCGAATCTCGATGTCCTATCATCGAAAACAACTTACAAGCACGAGGTCTCCGTACTTTTCTCTTTCTCTCTCTCTCTCTCTATATATATATATATATATATATAGAGAGAGAGAGAGAGAGAGTTTGACTGGGCTACTATCGGTAGTAAACTGCTCGGTTTACTACCGATTTGTTTTTGATGATAGAGCTTTCAAATCGACGATCAGCACCGTTGAACATGATCTAGACCATTTAAATTATCTAGAAATCAAATTTCATGATTTTTGGCATCACTTACTGAACGATCAAAGGGTCACAAAATCCATAATTTTAATGGCCGATATGGTGCGTTTGCTCGTTTAACTATAGAAGAGTTCAAATCAACTAAACTTTTGTTCGAAAATTCTTTAAACTATTTAAAATAAGATCTAGACTCTAGATCTCAAATATAAAAATTGTATCATCACTTTTTGAAGGATATTCATTTCCAGCCATTCATTTTTCTGTTCACTTGATGGAAAAGAGAACAATATCGAAAATGTGTGAAATTTGATTTCCAGATAGTTTAAATAGTTTAGATCATGTTTAACGGTGCCGATCATCAATTTGGAAGCTCTATAATCGAAAACAAATCGGTAGTAAATCGAGCCGTTTACTACCGATAGTATTCTAGCAAAACTCTCTCTATATATATATAGGGTTATTTGCATACACGTCCCTGCAAACATAGTGAATTGCAGAAATATTCCTGCGAAATGAAAATTCCATAAGTTGTCCCTGCAAAAGTAATAAGTTATGTAGATATATCCCTATGGTTAACATCCGTTAGTGATCTGTTTATTTTCTAACAGTGCATTCGTGAAATGACTTTTTTACCCTCTCAAATATATCCCTCCAAAAGTATCCGTCTTCCTCTTCTCTTACTCTTTCTTCGCCGTTTGAGCGACGGCGGCGTGCAAAGTGAGTCGTTCGACGACGACGAAGAAGAGGAAGAGCGCCGGGCAACCGAGTTTCTACCGGAGCTCGTCGCTCAACGTCGTCCCTCCTCGTCGGCCTCCTCGCCACGACAACGCCGACATCGCTGCCGACGTCGTCTACCTCCTCACCGACCTCACCGACGCCGACGTCCTCGCCGACCACGACGACCCCGCGCGCCTCGTCGCCGCCCGCGTCGACAACAACGCCCTCGAGCTCCTCGTCCAGAACCTCGCCCGCCTCTCCGAGGCCGGCCCCAACGAGGTTCTTCTCCCTCGCCGACGACGAAGAAGAGGGAAAAGGAAGAGGAAGAAGGAAGAAGGAATAAGAAGGGAGAAGAGGAAGAGGAAAAGGGAGAGGGTTCGCACGTCAGTGCTTAATCTGCATCTATCGGCGACGACGTCTCCTCATTGCGACGAAGAATAGGGAAGAGGAAGAAGAGGAAGAGGAAGAGGATGAAGAGGAAGAAGGGTAAATCTATCAATTGACATTATAATTAACCATGGTTAAGTATTTTAAGTGGTTAACGAAAATTTTCTAACGGATACGAACGGTAGGGATTTATCTGCATAACTTAGGACTTTTGTAGGGACAACTTATATAATTATCGTTTTGCAGGAATACTTCTGCAATTCACTATGTTTGCAGGGACGTGTATGCAAATAACCCATATATATATATATATATATATATATATATATATATATATATATATAGAGAGAGAGAGAGAGAGAGAGAGAGAGAGAGTTGAACTAGAATACTTCTAAAAGCACCATGGGAGTGGTGCTTTTGAATTTTAGTCTTTGGATGGAGAGATGTAGGGTTGAAATGATGGTGGTAGGTGGTGGTAGGTGGAATAGTGTTTGATCCAATGGCTATTAGTAATCCAGGAGTAGATCCAAGGGCTAAAAACTTAGAAGCACCAAAGACTTGATGCTTAAAAGTATTCTAGCTCCACTATATATATATATATATATATATATATATATATATATATATATATAGGCTGGAGCTACTATACTCATATGAGTATAGAGCCCTTTGTACTTATAACTTTTTGGCCGTTCAGATGAAAAAATGTACGGCTAGGATGAGAGTGATTATTGTTAGGTTGATAGTGGGCCCACAGGGTTGGTGGGTGGTTGGTTGAATAGTATAATCTAACGGATAAAAATAATTAAAGGGTGAATCAAACGGTCAAAAACTTATGAGTACAAGAGCCTCTATACTCATAAGAGTATAGTAGCCGGACTTTATATATATAGTTCGGCTACTATGCTATTAATAGCACGAAGCACTTGGTGTTACCAAGTTTTCCGCCGTTAGATTTATCGTTTTGATCATTTTTATCCGTTAGATTATACTATTCAGCCAACCACCCACTCAACCCTAGGGGCCTCGCATCATCCTAGCACATCTCTTAATCCAATGGCCAAAAACTTGGTAGCACCAATGATTTGGTGCTATTAATAGCATAGTAGCCTGGTTCTATATATATATATATATATATATATATAGGGCTTCTATCTTGTTTGAGTATAGAGTCCTTTTGTACTCGTAAGTCATTTTCAATGATGGAGCTTTTGAATCGACACGATCCATCTCGTTAAACATGATCTAGAGCATTTGAAACTTCTAAAAATCGAATTTCATAATTTTTGAAATTATAATAAAGTTCATTAAACGGGCATAAAATGAATAATGGTCAAACGACCTTCCAAAATTAGAGGTTCGGATTCTTCAATTTAAGATCGAAGTTATTGATCTTTATTTAGATAGTGAATAAAATTTGCTATAAAAAATTCAACCGATTTTGATTTTTTTGCACCGTTAAACTAGTAACTATCCTGTCACACCCCGGATTACTGTCACGCCCTGAGCCCGCCTATTTGGTAGGGTTCGGGCACGCCAACAGACCGCCGAACGGACAGAGTTTCTCCTGTACGTTCAAGGCGTCGCAATCCATACAATTACAAGAAGGTTCCAACTAGGAACAGATTTCACAATCAAGATTGCGTAAGGAAGTATCAAAAACATAATGCTGCTACTTGCTATTACAACCATTCATCCCAATTTATATAATTTCTTTACATTACACTTTCCAATAACTCCCAAATACAATCTAATTATTACAATTAATTTACAAGTTTATTACATGCATTCAACTCACTTATTACATTCTTTTTAGATATTACAACTTGAATCTTTTCATTCCTTACATCCCTAAGCAAAGCCGACTCAGGGTACCGCTATCTCTGGTCTCGGTGGTAGGGCGCTATCTATGGAGCTACGCCCTTGCCTCGCGCTGCTGCTGCCGCGCCGCTCACGAACAAACCTGTACCCCCAAAACCACAACACGGGGGTGAGAACTATTGTTCATAGTTCTCGTGGGTACGGTCACCCAAGAGAACAGCTCGACCAATAGGTCTAAGGAGGCCCTGCAACAAGTTAGTCCAATAACATAATACAGATATTTATATTTCACCCGATATTGAACTACATGTCAGGCCTCGCGATATGCAATATGAACCCATGCAATTATACAAGTAGAATAAATGATTTTATTTTCTATCATGCTATCCATAGTTTTTTCATAAATTATACATATCGTCACTTTACACCATTGGTTATTTGCTCCTAAGGTTTTCCTCTACCCTAGCCAAGCTAACCACCCGACTCGGTCTCGAGTCAATCATATTGTTGTGCATTTATTCTTTGAAAAGTAACTTCTACTTGGCTTTGACCCAATCTTACCGGTTAACATAGTTAACCCCAACAAACTCAAGACCCAAAATCCCTCTCTGAACGGGGAGGCTCTAAACCCAGCCTACATACCCGAGGGACCGTCCGTCGGGGCCACGATCCCCTAGGTGACTGTTCCGGAACTCACCGCTCGAGGGGGAGCGACCTCCCTCAAGCCAAGACTTGTCATGAGCGTCGATCCAATCCTCAACTTGAGGATTCATAGCCACTAGATACCTGCCACTGTCATTGATAGGTTTTCTACCTAATCATGTATACCATTCTTGCCATAATGTCACTAAGTTAAACTATGTTTAACTAAGGTTATATCAACACCAATCTCATCTCTATGTTCAAGTTCACCTTTGTTGACTAAGTTCAAAGTCCAACTCTCACATTCACACAATAATAGGGTCCTAACATACATGTCCATTATGGTTCTACCCAAGGTTAGTGCTGTTTGCGAGACGGGGCGTGCGGGGCGTGCCGCACGTCTGCACCTGCATTTGACGGCACGCTTATAAGCAGCCGCACACGTGCGGCACGCTATGCATGTTTGACAGATACGCACGACCTCCACTCCGTACGCTTCTAAGCACGGATTTACTTTTCTGGCTTTTTTTGATTCCACTAAACTCTTATACTGTTATTTTGATAGATTTAAATAAATAATTATGAATATTTGCTATATATACCTTACTATACTCATCAATTAACATTCATATAAGCTTTTGGTAAGTAAGATACAACTATACCTGATGTAGAATAAAAATTAAATTACAATAAAATAATTCACAAATATAATAATTATTTAAATTTACATCTTTACATAGAGATGACTGCTTAATTCCACATAGATTGTCGCGCTTGATCATATGGCATATTGTCATCTGCTGATACAAGATTTATTTGACAATGTTGATATAAGTATTGCCGGTATTGTGAGAATGTCATATATTCCCGATATGTGTCATTGTATTGTCGAAGATAACCTGCATATGCAGCTGGATCGTAGGATCGTGTATATAATGGACAACAGTCATCTGTGGCATATAGACTGAAGTATCATAAGAATATGGATTGTATGGAATAGAAGAATCATAATGTGGATATGCATGAGTGGACGAAGATTCGCCGTATGCGCTTTCACTATGTAATGGGATGGATTGGGATCCACTCGAGTGCCATAAATTGATGAATCATAATCAAATATTCCTCCATATAGGCCATGTTGATATGGGGGATACGATGATATTGAAGTACTATCAAACTGTGTGTGCAAAATATCATCCCTTCGTGGAGGTCTAGTTGATATTGCCTCCAAACCTTCTCTCATCTCCCCATAATCTTGTTGTGAGGACCTATCTCTTCGACGGTCATATACCTTCCCGGATGTATGACGTGGTCGAGACGCATGATCGCATCTTGAGTGGCATGTGTGAAGTCTTGCTCTTCAGTAAATATAAGACCATGACCACCTCCACTCTCCTGTTGTGTTGGTGGAATAAAGTCGCCACCATCCTCACTACTATTAGTGGTATCACCATCACCACTAGATTCATCTTTAGACTGTGGTAATCCAGAATCTGTTGGTGTCGATGTATCACTATCATCATCTTGTGGGAGTGCATTAGCTGCATCTAATGGATCCATCGATGTCATACTTTTTTTACTTTTACCAGTTCGGACTGTCGTTGAAGGCCTCTTTGCGGTATGCGACGTTTTCTCCTTTCCTGATTGACTCTGAGTATGACGTGAATGACCATATCGAGGTCCTTGCATAAGACGTTCGAATTCTGCATCAGAGTCATGTGCAGGATTTTGGGATTCGTCGTCCAAAGCTGGTTGTTCTTGCACATTACCTTGAGACCTTCCTATGTTCTCGTTAGCCCATCTTTCAACTTCACTTATTCCTGCTTCATCAGCAATTATTCTGAATGGTCGTGGTGGATCTCCAGGCTCATCGAGTAATGGGTCCTCTTGATTGTCTCTATCTTGTAGCCAATCAAGTATGGGATCCGATTCATCATTAATAAAACTTGCATTCAAGGGATCATAAGTTTTTAATTCTTTTTCCTTATCATACTCCTCTTGCATGCATCTTAAACGGAGCCTCATATTATAGTGGACATAAACTAGCTTCTCTAATCGAGCGTAAGCTAATCGATTACGCACTTTGGTATGTATCAGTGCGAACGTGCTCCAGTTGCGTTCACATCCACTAGACGTTGTCGTTTGAGATAAGACACGCACAGCAATCTTTTTTAAGTGCTTTGCTGATCCACCATATTGTAGCCACCACTCAGCTGTACAATTAAAAGTTAAAAATATATCAAGTAAGATTTATCGTCAGCTGTAAACTGTCCAAATAAAATTGTTACTTACTGGGATCGGTATTGTGTCTTCCATTAATTGCACCCGTTTCACCAAAAGTTCCAGAGGATTCACGAAATATTTTTCCCTTAATTATGATAGTATAATAATCAGAAATCAGCATATTATCATCTAGCAAATTAATAATACATTGAAAAAATATTATACCTCACTTATGGCAATAGCGACGTGTTGGATCCCTCTCCAATCTATTGATAACGTTTCGTAATGCCTTCAAGTTCTCATCATCAAATCCAAGATTATAACGATGATGGTACGACGGATTAAGATAATAACCTATCATTAAGTAAGAAATCACTTCATTAACAATATAAGATTACTAATGAATAATCAATAATAAATAGTTTTATTATAATTTATAACTTACCTGCTAGGTATTGATCCCGGCTCATTTGGACGTCCCAACGTCTGTCAATAACTTTTAGAAAAGATTCACACCGTGGCGAATTAATTTTTCTAATATTTTCTTTAGCCATCCTCAGTTTATGATAGACATGTCCCATTTGAGGTTTTTTTTCTTGATCCACTAAACGGAGGACCACATATAGCGGCTCCACAATATCAACAATCTCTTTCACATAATCCCAAAACTTGGCAGACAGAATTATTTGCTCAATAGATTTTCCATCAGCCGTGGATCCATAACGAGATGTTTGCCAATCATCCGATGCAAACATGGACTTTAATCCATTTTTATTTTGAAGGATACTATTTAGAGCAATAAAATTAGTGGCAAATCGTGTGATACCAGGACGTATGAGTTCTCGTCCTGTGAATTTCACCATTAAAGCATGGACCCAAAGATGATTATACAAATACTTATATACCCGTGCAAAAGATCTACAGTTTTTTTAACCCGATTTATCTCACCGAAGTCAGACATCATTAGGTTGATGCAATGCGCTGCACAAGGAGTCCAAAATAAATGTGGATGCCTTTGCATTAATAGTTTGCCAGCTTTTTTGAAATTTGCACCATTGTCTGATACAAGTTGTACCACACATTTCTCACCAATCTCACCTAAAACTTGTTCCAATAATGCAAGGATATAATCAGCATCTTCAAATCGACCGGTCGCATCGATTGATTTGTGGAAAACCACCCTGCCATTGCAATACATTAAAAAATTTATAATGCTCATTTTTGTTGGTCCTGTCCAACTATCACACATCAAGGTAACACCATACATTTCCCACTGTTGTTTGAAGTGTTTTACCCATTCATGAATATCATCGACCTCCGCGTCAAGGTATTTGCTAGAAATCTCATACGGCGTTGGGGGTTCAACTCCTGGACCCTCCTTTTGTATGGTAGCGATCATTGATCTATAATATGGAGTACTTGCTGCATGGGAAGGAATATGACTGAAGTGAAAAAATTTTGATATTGCTCGACCAATTTTGCTCTTTTTATCTTTTTTTAGCATACTATCTATGCGCCGTTGAGCATCCGGGGTCGAAATGCCATTGGGTCTATATCTATAATATTTGGATGTCTTCCACCTTTTCCTTTTGGTCCTTTTTTAAATCTATCGAACATGCGGCTAACAGAAACACTTCGAGATAAACCAGATGGTGCAGAGCCAGACCCAGACCCACCACCAGCATCAAAATGAGACCGTTCAAATTGTGCTCTATGTCGTTCGAGTTCATTTTGCTGCCATCTTTCTTGTGCAGATGCTTCCATCGCAGCTCTAATATCAGGATCTAATTCATCACCTATACCTTCATATGGGTCAGTAGGGGGATATTCACCTGCTCGTTTATCTAGTTCATCTCGATCGTCCCTTGCTTTCTTTTTTGCAATTTTTGAAGATTCTAATTCAATTTTCATTGCATGTCTTATTTCCTGAGGGACCTTAGGGCAGTTCGATACTTCAGAAAAACCCCCAGCGATATGTTTCTTTAGGCGAGTGACACCTCCGCCCATTCCGACCATATTACAGTAATTGCACTTCCAATGAAATCTATTTCCATCAATCATTTGTCCATGTTGCCAACCATAATCTTCTGTTCTTTTAGGTGGTATTATGATCTTTAATTACTGACATACAGACAACTCAAATAAAATTATAACAGATAAAATTATAGAAATTATAAATAAATTATAACAGATAAAAAATAATCATATGTATCAAATTAGAAATTTTTTCATTTTTTTATAATAAAAAATTATAACAGATAAAATTATAGAAAATTTTAATTTGTTATAATCTTTTTTCAAAATCTATATATTTATTTGATTAGAAAGTATATAATGAGTAGAATAATCAAAAT
The DNA here is from genome assembly GCA_025177825.1 of Aechmea fasciata. Lineage (NCBI taxonomy): Eukaryota > Viridiplantae > Streptophyta > Magnoliopsida > Poales > Bromeliaceae > Aechmea > Aechmea fasciata. The sequence continues at coordinate 9,065,585 of CM045940.1, read as the reverse complement.
AGAATTGCAATTACATTCATAATTTTTTTTTTAAAATCTTTAAAAAAAAATTAGATCAAATTTCAAAGAAAAAAATTTAAAAAAAAATTCTTCGCAAATCTGTTAAAAACTTAGAATTGATTCACTTTTAAAATTCTTTTTATTTATTTTCTTTATTTTATTCGAATTTTAATCATTTATAAAATATAATGTTAAAGAAATAGTTTTCTAAAAATTTTAATTTTTAAAAAATATTTTAAATTATTTATATTATTTGTCAAAATTATTGCATGTTATAATTTCTAAAATAGAAAGACATCTTTTTTTCTTTCTCGTATTACTATCTTTTATAAGATACAAAAAATTAATTTTTTAATTTAATTTATTCAAATTTTGATTCAAAATTTGTTTTAACAATACTTTATTATTAAATCTTTTAGAAGACTTATTAGGTTTTCAAAATATAGTAATAAATTAAATGACAAATTAATTAAATAAATTAAGTATCTATTGATTTAATTTAGTTTCTAATTTTATCAATATTTTCAATCTTCTAAAATAATAATAAAATTTTAAGATTGATGACTTGATGTAACTCAAAGTTTGTTTATCTTGATTCGCCAAAAGTTTCGCGTGAGTGAAACAGGTTTGATAACATAATTTGTAAAAAAAAATAGATGTTTGTAGTGGATCGAATATATCAATAAAAATTAACTACTATATCTATAAATAAAATCATTAAATTATAATTTCTTTGACTTACGATAAGCAAATCGCAATATGCAACGATTTTAGGAAGATATATCGATCGAGAGTAAAGGAAAGGATAACCAAGAAAGAGGAGAAAGTTGCCGAAGAAGGTGAGAGCAAACATGCGTTAAGCGAGTGAGGGGAGAGGAAGAATTTAAGTAGACGAGGGGGGAGGGGGAACGGGACGAAAAAAAGCATCCACATGGGGAGGAGATAATTGCGGGGGGGGGGAGAGATAATTGCGGGGGGGTTATAATTGCAAGAAAACAAAAAAAAAGGAATCAAAAGGAATCGGAGGGGGGGAATCATTGCAAAAAAAACATAAAAGCAAAAGCAAAAGCAAAAGGGGGGGGGATTATTGCAAGAAAACAAAAAAAAAAAGGGAATCTACGAAGGGGGGGAGACAAAACCAAAAGAAAAAAAAAGCAAAAGCAAAAGGGGGGGGGGCAGGACTATGTTCAAGACACTAGGTTTAATGCCACTCGATCTAATTTATATAGATATTCACAAGCACATTTCCTCTAGCATGTTCTCATAATGCTATCATTTATATACTTTCTAGCATACATTTTCCATATGTCAATATGCATCTATCAACTAGCATAATTCTTATAAGGCTAATATTCATACATATGCTCCAGCAGATTCTATATCATGCCCACATGCAAACATTTAGCACTTCTATATCATGTCATTCATATGCCCTTTATCTTATGCATTCAACTAGCATTAATCAATGCATTTATCTAGCATTGCTATACCAGGTCATTCATATATTCATTTAGTATTCTTACATTATGTCATTCATATGCCCTTTATCTTATGCATTCAACTAGCATTAATCAATGCATTTATCTTATGCATTCATATGTTCTACCACTAGGTACCATTACATGCATCAACAACAAACACTAGCCTTAGACATATAGGCGACCTAGTCGCTTCGGTAAACACAACCCACCTGTTATCGCGTTCCGATTGCTCGTCGACACTTGCAATCGGCCTCCGCGCATCCGTATCCGGTACGGCCCGACACTGCAATTGCGCCTCAACCGTACTCCGCTTCGCAGCCCCGAAAATTATAGGTCTTCAGTTTGTTACCACGAGCCCCCCGATTCCATTTTTAGAATTTTTGGAAGCTTTCGCCGCAAGTTGCGACCATCTTTACGTCGACGGCTTCAAACCTCAATATCTTCACAACGGCTCGTCGGATTGCTGAACCGACTTCGCCAACGTGTTTCGTTACCTAGCAATTAGGTTTACGTAGGTTCAATTTAGATCAAACCCATCTAATAGCAAAAATTGCATTTCTAACCCTAGGTTTTCACTATTGCAATTAACCTCCAAATTGATTCATGAATCATGCAATAATCACTTATCTAGCATCAATGGGTTCCACTAAATCCATTTCTAGAGCTTAAGATCAAAACCCTAGAGTTCTACCATTAAAGAGCATCAAAGCTTACCTCAAAAGCTTGCTCCATTGGTGTAGAAAGAGAAGAAGATGATGAAAATCAACCTCCAAGCTTGCTTCTCCACCAAAACCACCTATTTTTTGGGAGAGTTCTAGAGAGAGAAAGGGAGATCTCTCTCTCCCTCCATGCATGCGGGTATGTGGGTGTGCGTGTGTGTGTGTGCGGTTTGGGGAGGCAGCACGAAGAAGGTGATAAAGGGATTAAATCCCATTTTACACCAAACCCCCTCAACTTAGCACTATTCATATCTGACTTTCAGATTAGGTTCTGATATTTTTATCTGCTCTTCCGGATGTCCGATTGAGCTCAAATTTCACAGTTATGTTCGTTTTCACATAACCTAACAGAAGAAATTTTAACTCTTCAGTTTCGACCCCGTTTGGTCACCGTAAACTGTACCGAACTGTAATCGTTATCAGATAATATTCGGAATTTATTTCTCATCTTCTGGGTGTCAGAATGGCACGAAACTTTAAATCTAGCCTCGTAATAATAATCCTGACATACCCCTCAGTTTTCATAATTTTCTGACACTGCATTTTCTGCTAATTTATCTGCCCCGTTTCTCACAGAAAATTCTCAATCTTCTGTTTTCGCTCCGATTTTAGCACAGGTCATTCCTAACCTATCCTTACACCCTTAAGTCAAATAAAAATAGTATCACACATTATTTTTATTTATTTTTATTTTTATTTTTAAAATCTGACATATTACAATTACAGTGGAAGCCCACCGGTGCGTGAATGCACCCGCCGTGTACATCAAACACCTCCGATGCACACAAGGCGTCTACGACAAAAATAGAGAGAAGTATAAACTATTCCTAACATGATAATCGGAGCAAGAACATATATCAATTAGATACATAAACTCAAACTAAATACATCTCATATACTACAATCTTCTAAGCAAGAAGAACAACAGATATACTAGAAAGTTTAAGGTAAAGTAAAAAATTACATCCTTAAACTAAACCAAAGAAAGCTTTCTACAGGTCCATTTATCAAAACATCGAGGAGGCTCTAGTTAGTCGCTGACCCCTTGCCACGAACCCTAGCCTTTCCCACTGCGGAAGGCTCTGCAACAAAAACAATCAACAAATGAGAGTAAGAACTATTAAACAATAGTTCTCAGTGGGTAAAGCCGCCGAGAGTAGTGAAATACACCACTAGGTCAACTGAGGCATGAATAAAATACAACAAGTAGGAAATATAAATACAACCATTAATTGAAATGGTTCAGTTATAAACATGCCTCAACATTATATGTTTTCTAACATGTCTGTTATATTAATCATCACATATGCAAGTTTTGCAAGTTACGTATTTGTCCATCTTTAAACTATATGCCATAATTAAAGAAGAATTCCATCATTATAATCAACCAGTTAATGTCATCATATAGCAGCTACCTTCCTACATTAAGGGCTTGTTTGGTTCAAGAGTGGAATTGGAATGGATAATGGAATGAGAATGAATTGGAATGGTAATCGGATTGCCCCACTCTCCCAAGACGTTTGGTTCATTTTTGGATTAGAAATCGGAATGAATTATTCCTATTTCACTCTTTAGTTGATACAAAGTAAAAAATAATAAAATAACATAATACTAATTTTACTTTCAAATATAATTTTATAAAACTATCTAAAATTTATATAAAAAAAATTTAATACTACTCTCAAATTAGAGCTATGCAAAAAAAAAAATTTAATTTATTTTAAAAAATTTTATGCAAGAAATTACAGAAAAAAAACATAATTTTTTTGAATAAAATTATAATAAAAATAAGGTCTTTTTTTGCAAATAGCCCTCGAGTAATTTTTATTTTAAAAATAGCCCTATCAAAATTAAAATTACAAAAATGACCCTGTCCCTGCCACGCAGGCGTCAGCGCCACGCGGGCAGTGCTGGGCCCGTATGTCAAGTTGAACACAGTGAACCATTCACCGTGTTCAAACACGGTGAATGATTCATCGTGTTCAATACGTATATTTTATATATTAAAAATGGGAATAAGGAGTAGGGATGTAAATAGGTATGGATATCCGAAATATTAATCGAATCTAAACCCGAATAAATTATATATATAATTAATTTATTTTTATTTATTTATACAATATTTAAAATATTTAATAATTTTATTTCTTAGATCTTCATCCAATAGTATAGATTTTTAAAATCCACTGGGTTGGATGAAGATCTAAGAAATAAAAATTATTAAATATTTTAAATATTGTATAAATAAACAAAAATAAGTTATGTATATATATATAATTTATTCGGGTTTAGAACTTTAGATTCGGATAATATTTCAGATATCCATATCTATTTACATCCCTACTCCTTATTCCCATTTTTAATATACAAAATATACGGTGAACCATTCACCGTGTTTGAACACGGTGAATGGTTCACCGTGTTCAACTAGCCGGCGGCCGCCGCGACTGCGTGCGCTGCGTGGCGAAGGTGGCCATTTTTGCAATTTTAATTTTGATAGGGCTATTTTTAAAATAAAAATTGCTGAGGGGGCTATTTGCAAAAAAAGCCCTAAAAATAATATATCACGTTTTTTTTTTTAAATACTAAGAAAAGAGGGAAGAGAAAAATGATGTATAAGGTAGAGAAGTGTTGGGCTGGGCCTAAGGAAGAGGTAAGTGTGGGCTTGGGATTGAAACGTCAATCCGGGCTTGAAGACCGGAATCAATTTGTAAGCTAATGGACCATTCCCATTCCGATTTGGAATAGGAGTTCCAAACCGATTCCTGTGAACCAAACAAAATTAGCCGGATTTGATCAAACCGATTCCTATTCCGGATCCAAAATGTACGAACCAAACATGCCCTAATATAAGAATGTCATTGTAGCTAATGGCTAACAGGGATGTCAACTTTCTAGTATGTTTATTTACTAGGTATGCCTCAACTAGTGTCACAAGGTAACATCTACTAGTATGTTTATCAAATGTTAAGTTTATTTACATTTACCCAACTAACGAGGGACTTATACGTGGTAAAGTTCCGGCTCGTGCCGTGCCTAATGGTCCCGTGGTAGTCAACACTACCCACAGCAATCCACTTCGGGGCTCAATCCCGCACGGGCGATTTGTCGTCGCAAGACTAACTCCGGAGTGCCAGCTTGTAGGGAGCGATCCTCACAAGCTTGTGCAAATGAGCACAATGACAAGCAAGCGTGATCAATAGCATAGTGTTCACAAGTTCATCATGCCTAAAATATGGAATCTCAACATCGACACAAGTCGGCAACTAAACATGAAAGTCATATTTCATTCTCAATTATTTGGTGACATATTTCTACCAGTAAGTATTAGGATTCAAGCATGTAAATGGGTTACATCACATTGATGATTCTAACGGGCTACACCCGTCTATCCACATGTAGTCTTTTCACTACTCACTATAACATAAAGAGGATAATTTGCTAATATCATAGTCAATGATCCATTAAGGTATTCACAAAATCATAGTGTATGTCATGCATTTCTACATAGGTCTCTACTACGTGGAGTATAAAAATTGTCATGCAATTACTTACTCTCATTTGACTATACAAATATAACCTTTCATCATTTATTAAATTGAATGCATAGAACTTCTGTCGTCGTCTCTAAAACACGGAATTGCATAACTTAACTCGAGTTAAACACAATTTCACATTATCAATTTAGTTGTTCATCTAAACTAAGTACAATACTCATAGCTCCACATCAATTCACTATTACTATCATTCACGTACCATACTCAACTTGTCTACACAAGTTTACTAACATCATGTAACACATGCTAAACAAATAAGTTATACAAATATGCTACACAAGTTCGACAACCCTTTTTCTACTACATAGAGGTTTAACTTTATCATATAATATGCATATTTATGCATCCATAAATTCATTCATGATATATCCAATATGAATATGCAAAAAGGTCAACTTTATAACATCAAAGAAGACATAGGGGGAGTTCACCCATTTCGGTGAGGTCAAACCTACCGGATACCCCGTGAACTCCTTCATTTGCTCGAACGAAGTTGTCCTCATGCCTCCTAACACCCTAACAAAAATTTTAATTGGGTTTGGAGCTTAAAATAGGTAGAAAATACCTTAGATAAAGAGAAAGTCTTTTCCAAACTCCACTTGAGGTTGGGCTACTTCAACTCCGACCTAAAACAGAGTTCGATAACCACTAATTAGGCTCTACAAGCTCAGTCAATATCCATCCCCAAAACTAGCTCCAAATTCAACCAAAATCACATACAAAGAGGCAATTAAGTAGCTAACCTTTCAACATGTACTCCAAACAAAGCCACCATTGAGTTAGGGTTGGAGATTTATCCTCAAAAATACTCTCTTCCTACACATCCAAGATCCCTTCAAGAACCACAAGGTAAGCTTTCATGGGAAAAGAGAGGACAAAGAGATCGATTTCCACCAAAGATTGTAAGAAATCTAGAGAGAAAGAGAAGGAGCTCACCACTTCCTCTTCTCGTTCCAGCACAAAATATCAGCTGAGGAAAGGGGGCGGTTGAGGATAAACCCAACTGCAAAATTAAAAAAAGACCCCTCAACAACTCACAAAAAATACAATCTACCACTGCCCAGTCACGTGCTAGTTAGATCTGAATCGAGTACCTGCATCTCTATCTCAGAACACGCAAAATCCGAGTGTTGGACCTTCGAGTTTAATACACAAAGCATTAACTCGATGCAAGACTATCACCGACTCGCACGTACTCAACACCCAACTTCTCAAACCCGAAAGTAGTCCAATCTGGCACTCCCTGGGGTTTCGGTACCCCACTCGGGTATCGGTACTCAACACTCAAAACCTGCAGTTTGTAGATTTTAGTGTTAGTAACCCGTTCTCACACTCATAGAGTTTAAGTTAGGTGTCAGCACACTACCAGCAACCCTCAAATTAGCTAGAATAGTTCTAAATACTATTCTTACACTAGAACCTTGCAATTCGCTAAAGTTCAGTGTATTATATATCCCATACCAGCTGTTAAAAGTTGTCAACTTTGAGATCTTTTGATCGTAAAGTAAATGCTACTGAATAATTATGAAATTTGATTTTTGGAAATTCTAAATACTCTAGATAATGTTTAACGGTATGGATCGTTGATTCGGAAGCTATATCATCAAAAGCGACTTATGAGTACGAAACCAATCGTACTCATAAGAGTATAGTAGTTGGACTCTATATTCGAATAAGGCTTCTATACTCTTATGAGTTTAGAGTCCTTTGTACTCATATATATAGAATATATATGTATATAAAATATATATCAATAGAGAGTTGGTGGAATGTTATTAGCAAAGAACGAGCTTCGTTGCCATCCATTTGTTTTCGATGATGGAACCCTCAACTCGACAATTGGTACCGTTGAACATAATCTATACCAAATTGCATGCTTTTCCAAGTATTGTTCTCTTGTTCAAGTGGTATAGATCATGTTTAACAGTGTCGATCGTCGATTTGGAGGCTCCATCGTCGAAAACAAATAGGTGGCTACGGAGCCCGTTTGCTAGTAATAGCATTCCAACTCGTATATAAAATATATATATATATATATATATATATATATATATATATATATATATATATATATATATATATATATATATATAGAGTTGAGCTAGAATACTCTCAAAAGTATTAAGGAGATGGTGCTTGTGAATTTTTAACCATTGGATGGAGAGATGTAGGGTTGAGATGATGGTGGTAGGTGGTGGTAGGTGGAATAGTGTTTGATCCAAGGGGTATTAGTAAACAAAAAGTAGATCCAAGGGCTAAAAATTCAAAAGCACCAAGGGGTTGGTGCTTTTGAGAGTATTCTAGCTCAACTCTCTCTCTCTCTCTCTCTCTCTCTATATATATATATATAGAGAGAGAGAGAGAGAGAGAGAGTCTAGCTACTCGATAGCATGGAGGCCTCTGTGCTACCAAGTTGTTTTCAATGATGAATTGACGGTTCCATTAGACTTGATCTACACTATTGGAAATATTTGCAAACCAAATTCATATTTTTTTGACATTATTTACTAAGTGATCAAAGGGTTCCAAAACTGATAGGTTTAATGGCCGATCGGATACGTTTGTAAGTTCAACGGTGTAAAACAATCCAAATTACGTCAAACCTAAGTAGAAAAATTCTACTTAACATAAAGAGCAAGATCAAAACTTTCGATTTGAAATTTTAAGTCTTTTATCACTATTTTTTAGGAGATTTTTATTTTCAGCCGTTCATTTTTAGACTACTCATTTGATGTATAATGATGCGGCTTCTGAATCGATGGTCAGTTCCGTCAGACTTGATCTACGCTATTGGAAATATTTGCAAACCAAATTTCATATTTTTTCAACATCATTTACCAAGTAATCAAAATGTTTCAAAAGTGATAGTTTTAATGGCCGATGTGGTACGTTGTAAGTTCAATGGTGTAGAACAATCCAAATTACGTCAAAGGTGTAGAACAATCCAAATTACGTCAAACCTTAGTAGCAAAATTCTACTTAACATAAAGAGCTAGACCAAAACTTTCGATTTGAAATTTAAGTCTTTTATCACTATTTTTATGAGATTTTTATTTTCAGCCATTCATTTTTAGACTACTGATTTGATGTATAAATGATGTCAAAAAATTATAAAATTTGGTTTCTAGATATTTCTAATAGCATAGATCAAGTCTAATGGAACCGATTATCCATTCAGATGTCGTATCATTGAAAACAACTTCGTCGCACGGAGGCCTCCATGCTACCGATAGTATAGTAGCCTATATATATATAGAGTCCGGCTATGGTGCTTGTAAAAGCACCAAGCATTTGGTGCTTGTGATTTTTTTACCGTTAGATCTACGTCTTTGATCATTTTCATTCGTTAGATTATACTATTCAACCAACCACCCACTTAACCCAAGGGGGCCCACATCATCCTAACCGCACATCTATTGATACAAGGGCTAAAACTTACAAGCACCAATGACTTTGGACTTTTAAAAGCATAGGAGCTTAAATATATATATATATATATATATATATATATATATATATATATATATATATAGAACTAGGCTAGAATACTATTAATAGCACCAATAGCTTGGTGCTATTGATTTTTTAGCCCTTGGATTGAGAAATGAATGGTTAGGATGATGTGGGCCTCCTAGGGTTGAGTAAGTGGTTGGTTGAATAGCATAATCTAACAGGTAAAAATAATTAAAGGATTAAATCTAATCGTGGAAAACTCAATAGCACCAAATTTTTGGTGCTATCAATAGTAGACTATATATATATATATATATAGAGAGAGAGAGAGAGAGAGAGAGAGAGAGAGAGAGAGAGAGAGAGAGAGAGAGTCCGGCTATGGTGCTTGTAAAAGCACCAAGTATTTGGTGCTTGTGAATTTTTTACCGTTAGATCTACACCTTTGATCATTTTCATCCGTTAGATTATACTATTCAACCAACCACCCACTTAACCCAAAGGGGCCCACATCATCCTAACCTCACATCTATAAATTCAAAAAGTTACAAGTACCAATGACTTGGTACTTTTAAAAGCATAGGAGCCCAATTCTATATATATATTGTTTGAGTAAAAATAATAATAAGAAAATATTATTATTTTCTCTCATATAATAAAAGAAGAGAGAGGATATTTAGTTAAGATCTACAAAGATCCACAAAAATATCTTTTCAGATAATATTCGTTCAGATAATATCTCTTAAATAAAAAGGAGATACCGATCAAAAGAGGAGAGAGAATAATAATTCCTCTCATATAATAAAAAGAGAGAGAGAGAAGAGATTTGGTTAAGATCAACAGAAGATCTACAAATATCCCTTTTCAGATCATATCTTTTAAATAGAGAGATACTGTTTTTTAAATATCTACGCAATAACAGGGGAGAAAGAAAATAATAAAAAGGGGAGGATCGAATCGTAAATGCTACCCCAACTAACCACTGTATTCCATATCCCTATATGCGATCCCCACTACATCGCACAATTCCTTCCTAACCTCCACGTTCCGCATAACCAACCACCCTCTTCCCATGCCTCCACCCACATCGCACGCTCCCAACTCCCCACGCGCCCACGATCTTTCTAACTCCCCATATTCCGCATGATCGGCACCCACTCATCCCCAACTTCCCACATCCTATCGTGCGCAATAAAAAGAGTGAGGAGGAACCAAATAAGGGGGCTAAAAAAATTTCCATTGAGAAATATACGGCCTTTTTGAATCTCTAAGCAAAAAAAAAAAACAATCATATTCCTATTCCCTGTTTGATAGAAGGAAAAAGGTAAAACCCCATCTCTTTAATACACATAAAAAAAAGAGCCATCAAAATCCTCTCTCTCTCTCGGTAAAAAAAAAAAGAAAGAAAAGAAAATAAAAAAAAAGTCCTCCCTCTCTCTCTCTTCTTCTCAAAAAAAAAAAAAAAAGATGAAAAAAGAAAGAAAGAGAGAGAGCATCAAAGCTTCTCTCTTTCTCTCTCTCTCTTTCTCTTTTCTCTCTCTCTCTCGTTGAGATCCCCGAGCCGACCCCGCGCGCACCCTCGCCTCCGCCCGATCCCGCCTCGCTAAGCCGACGCCGCCACCCGAGCCCATCACCTCGATCCCGTCGTCCTCGCCGCGCGCAGAAGCCGCCGCCCGAGCTCATCCCGTCGAGCCCGCGCCCTCGGCCACCCTTGAAGGACGTCGCGCCGCCGTCGAGCGCCGCGCTCGCCTCGGCTGAGCCCGCGCCGGCCCCGCGCTCAACCATGCCGCGCCGCGAACCCGCGCCCGGCCGCCGTTGAGCCCGCGCTTCGCCGCGTCAACCATGCGCGCCGCCGTTGAACTCGCGCCTCGCCGTGCTCAACCATGCCGTCGCCGCCGTTGAATCCGCGCCGCCGCCGTTGAGCCCGCGCCCGGCCGCGCTCAACCATGCCGCCGCCGCCGTTGAACTCGCGCTCGCCGCGCTCAACCATGTCGCGTCGCCGTTGAATCCGCGCCCCGCCGCACTCACCCACCACCTCGCCTTCCCGCCTCGGAGCCACGCCGGACTCGAAGCTCGCGGACTCGAAGTCCGCCGGACTCGAAGTCCGCCGGACTCGAACCAGGAGCTCGCCGCCTTGAGCTTGGCGCGCGCCCCGCCGCCTGAGCCGTGTTGGACTCGAAGCCGCCACCCTCGGCCTTCGCGCCTCGTAGCCCGCGCCGGACCCGAGCCCCTCGCCTCGCGCCTCGGAGTTCGCGCCGGACCCGAGCCCTCGGCCTTCGCGCCTCGGAGTTCTGCGCCGGACCCGAGCCCCCTCGGCCTCCGCAACTCCCTCCGCCGCTCGTGACGCACCTTGACGTCACCCGCTTCGCTGCTGATCCGCTCCGCCACCCGCTCGGATCTACATCGGCAACCAAGATGCGCCCGCCACCTGTTCGATGAAATGCCCGAGTTGGAGTTAACGGCGACGACGACAAAGGCGATCTCCGTCTGATGCTTTGCCATCGACGGAGGGGAACGGAGGTGACCGGCGACGACGAAGGCGATCTCCGTCTGATGCTTTGCCATCGACGGAGGTGAACGGAGGTGACCGGCGACGACGAAGGCGGTCTCCGTCTGATGCTTTGCCATCGACGGAGGTGGACGGCGGCGACGACGGAGGCGACCACCGCCTGATGCTTTGCCATCGACGGAGGTGAACGGAGGTGACCGGCGACGACGAAGGCGGTCTCCGTCTGATGCTTTGCCATCGACGGAGGTGGACGGCGGCGACGACGAAGGCGATCTCCGTCTGATGCTTTGCCATCGACGGAGGTGACCGGCGGCGACGAAGGCAATCTCCGTCTGATGCTTTGCCATCGACGGAGGTGAACGGAGGTGACCGGCGACGACGAAGGCGATCTCCGTCTGATGCTTTGCCATCGACGGAGGTGAACGGAGGTGAACGGCGACGACGAAAACTCCGTTTGATGCTTAGCCATCGACGGAACTACGACGATTTAAAAACTCGTTTGATGCTTAGCCATCGAAACTACGACGACTTAAAACTCGTTTGATGCTTAGCCATCGACGAACGACGACGAAGACTCCGTTTGATGCTTAGCCATCGACTTTAATGCTAGCCAAACCGTTTGACGGAATGCTAGTTAAATCGTTCAACGGAATGCTAGCCATGTGCTCGACGGAATGCTAGCCAAACCGTTGAAATGCTAGTTAAATCGTTCAACTAATGCTAGCCATGTGATCGACGGAATGCTAGCCAAACCGTTTGACGGAATGCTAGTTAAATCGTTCAACGGAATGCTAGCCATGTGCTCGACGGAATGCTAGCCAAACCGTTTGACTAATGCTAGTTAAATCGTTCAACGGAATGCTAGCCATGTGCTCGAAATGCTAGCCAAACCGTTTGACTAATGCTAGTTAAATCGTTCGACGGAATGCTAGCCATGTACTCGACAGAATGTCAACAAACCGCTCGATGGTGCTCTTTGCAAAAACATCACCAAAAAGAGAGAGAATTCTCAAATCAAAGAGAGAGAGGGATGGCTATATTAAATCCATTTAAATCAAATGTTGAAATTGTGACTCGGTCAAATTAAACCAAATTGAAATACCATTACATTCGATACAAGTTAAATTGAATAAGATCGAATGCACTTGATTTTAAATTAAAATTCTCAATTTCGATTATTTCAAAATCTCATTTGAATTAACTCACATTTTAAATCTCAAGAGCTTGAATTAGACCCAAACTCACTTTCGGATCCCAATATCCATTTAACCTAATTCCAATACCCATAAACCCATTAACCTAAACCTATATATCCAATAACCCATATATCCAATCACCCATATATCCAATACCCATAAACCCATTAACCTAAACCTATATATCCAATAACCCATATATCCAATCACCCATATATCCAATACCCATTTAACCCATTAACCCATATATCCAATAACCCATGTATCCAATAACCTATAAACCCAATAACCCATATATCCAATAACCCATTTAACCCATTAACCCATATATCCAATCACCCATATATCCAATACCCATATGTCCAATAACCCATATATTCAAACCCATTTAACCCATAAACCCACATACCCAAAATCCATTTACCTAAAGAAATCCACATCCGAAAGCCCATTTCAAATGGCCCATCCATTAAGCCCAATCCAAAATAGAGGCCCAATACCAGAGCCCACTTCCGTACACCAGGTCTATGAACCATGAACCATAAACCTGTGCACCCGGTCCATGAACCATGAACCATAAACCTGTACACCCGGTCCATGAACCATGAACCATAAACTTGTACACCCGGTCCATGAACCATGAACCATAAATCTGTACACCAGGTTCATGAACCATGAACCATAAACCTGTACACCCGGTCCAGGAACCATGAACCATAAACCTGTACACCAGTTTCATGAACCATGAACCATAAACCTGTACACCCGGTCCATGAACCATGAACCATAAACCTGTACACCAGGTCCACAAACTATGAACCAAAACTATGGACCATTCCATACACCGAGTTCACAAACTATGGACCAATCCATACACCGAGTCCACAAACTATGAATCCAAGTTCATGAACCATAAACCTATGAACCTAAGTTCATAAACCAATAAACCTATGAACCTATGTTCATAAACCATAAACTTATGAACCCAAGTTCATAAACCCATAAACCTATGAACCCAAGTTCATATATCATAAACCTATGAGCCTAAACGCATGAACCAAATCTCAAATACCCAATACCATAAACCTTCTAACCCAATATCGACCAAACGTCGCTAAACTAATCCAAACCCAATATCGACCGAAACGTCGGTAAACTAAACCCAATATCGACCGAAACGTCGCTAAACTAAACCCGCACTCAGTCGACCGAAACGTCGTTAAACTAAACCTAAACCAAAACCCCGACCGTAACGTCGTTAAACTAAACCTAAACCCAAACTTGACCGAAATGTCTTTAAACTAAACCCAAATCCATTTTTCACAAATCATCTGATCCTCTAGCATATAAAACTAGAGCCAGATCACAATCATATTCGATCAAATTCTAATTATGTATTTAGAATTGATCAAACCATTTAATCAAATTAAATTTGTTGGACTCTAATACATTTATTCGGAGTTCAATTAAGTTAAATTCCAATACATATACTTGGAGTTTAATTTAAACCAAATTTGACTAATCCTAATACATATAATTAGGATTTAGTTAATATTTCACCCTATGATGAATCCAAAACAAATGTGATTAAGCTCTAACACATAAATTTAGAGCCTAATTACACTAGACTTTAAAATATAAAATTAGAGTCTAATTTAAGATATTTGGGCTAATCCTAACACATACATTGGGATAAAAGCCTAAATTGAATGCCAAATCAAACTTTATTGGACTTTATCACATACATTTAAAGTTCAATTAACCAAATTAAACTCTAAATACATATAATTAGAGTTTAATTAAATCTGATTAAATCCCAAAACATATATGGGGAATTTAATCAATCTTTCATCTTAGGGTGAACTATGTTGAGCTCCAAAATATATAGAGCCCAACAAAACTAATTTGAGCATCTTGGAACATATAACTAAGATGCACTTTTCTTTTCTTTTATGCTCCATTCTTGTACACCGAGGGTATGCCCTTGGTTAAAGCCATGTAATTGAACGATAAATAATAAAATCTCTGTTCAATTCCAGTTTATTTCAATTCTAGCATTTCAAAGGTCTCTTAATCGAAGGTACCCTAATACTTTATAGGGGTAATTAACAATAGACGCTTGCGTTTATTGGAAGCCATGGATCCGCAATCCCTGATAAACATATATACATATACTTAATCTGAATCATGAATACTACCCCACGGGAATTCAAAATCGAATTTCACCGTGCGAGGTACGTCATTCGTGGTGGCAGACAAAATGGCACGCCCGGTGGGACATGGCTTCTCCTTCCATCTTTGAGACCGATGATATGCTAATAGAATTGGATGATAAATATTTAACTCATATTCATTTTTTCCTTGCAGAAGAAGAAATGGCACCAAAGAACACTCGTCTGCATCGGGTTCGACGATCAATGTCGGTCGTTTACCAAAGATCCGTCCTCACCATTGAGCCGCCGGAGCCGCAATCCGATTCGCACCATCCCCGAGGAGGCTAGGGTCGCGCTATGGCCCTTCAATGCTATCACCAAAGACCAACAACGACAACGCTCTGGCTCCCTGCAAGAGCAATGTTGTGGTTCCCCGCCTTCCTTCTCGTGGGAGGCGCCCGAACGTCATCATCCCCAACCCTCCTCGCGTTTCTGTGCAAGAGAGGATGATCCCCACCTCTCGTCGCGTTCCTGTGAAGGAGAGGATGATCCCCACCTCCCGTCGCGTTCTTGTGAAGGAAAGGATAATCCCCACCTTTTCTCGCGTCCCCGTGAAGGAGAGGACAACTTCCCTTAGCATTTCAAAGAAAATGGAGTTGCAGGGTAGATTGGTGTTCCTAAACAGAAATGAAGGAACATCGTCGCTTGACATGGCTACTAAGACGTCAGTCTTCAATAGATTGACGTTCCCCAAGGATACCCTATCGCCTGTGACAAAGGCATTCAAAAGAAATCTTCGCCGTACTTTGAAGCGGCAAGAGTCGAACAAGGAAATGAAGTCTCGGCAAACCCCACGTGCTAGGTTTGTCGCTGGGCCTGACGTTTTGGTCCACAACCGCTACGCACCTCTGAGATTTGTGAGAAAGAACTCACCTACGGCCGTTCTGCGCCCAGAGTCAGAAATGGCCCATTTAAAGCCTTCCTTTGCAAGTCCTCGCTTGAGAAGCAATAGCGAGAACTCTGTATCTAAGCGGATATATAAAGCCTTTAAGGCTGCAAAGGGGAGGATGAACATAGAGAAAAAAATCGAGAAGCCGCAATGGCAGCGCAAGTCAACACCGTCATGGAAGCCCAAAACTCTTGCCCAGATTAAAGAAGAAAAGTCTAAAGTAGAGAATCCGGAGGTTCATACGTAAGAGTTATAGGGCGTGTGCCCTCAAGTGAGGCGGTTGATGAAGAAGAAACGATTCAACAAATGCTTACAAGAGCTGCTGCAAGAAAAGCAGCGGAAGAGAAGGCAAGAGCTAAAGAAGCAAGCTCTTCGCAAAGTATCGGGAATAAAGATGATTTACCCGATGATACATCTGACCCGCGAGAGGAAGAAGTTGTATTTTTCTCAAGGGATCCAAAGGATGCTATGATTGCATCTTTGAAAAAGAAAGTTGATAAAAAAGATAGAGATATCATAAATCTCTATAAAAAAAAGGATGAAGTCTTGGGTTTGATGCTGAACGTGCAGAAGCAACTAGAGAATCAACGACGTCAAACCCAAACAGAAGCACATATACCACAAGTCGTTGATGAACATGCTAAAACAGCTGTTCCTAAAGAGACTACCTCTTTGACTAAGGAAGAAATCCATGATCTGATAACTTCCCAAGTTAAAGAGACGGTAGCAGGGGCAACTCCAAAACCGAAAGGGAAAGGGCACCCTTATCTATCGGAATATGATAATATACCTTTCCCAGAAGGATATCAAGTCCCTAAATTCAAAATGTTTTATGGTGTTGGTAACCCTGATCAGCATCTAGCACATTTTAAAGCTATGTGTGGAAATACCGGGAGTAATGGACCTCTGCTCTTGCGACAATTTCCACAAAGCTTATCGGGCATAGCCTTTGAATGGTACTACTCTCTTGAAGATGAGTCCATTAAAACTTGGCCCGACATGGAAGAAGCTTTCAAGGCAAAATTCGCCACCGTTAGCGATAAGATTACTATCGCTGATTTGGTAGCCGCTAAACGAAGAAGAGATGAAACAATGCTAGATTACATTACAAGGTGGCGGAACTTAAGTATAAGGTGTGAGCAACCTTTAGACCAGCTTCAAGCCGTTGGTCTCGTCATGGGCAATATTGATAATTGGATGGCACCTTTTCTGTGCACATCCAGTTGTTCCACCTTCCATGATTTGATATTAAACGTCTCTAGACTGGAGAGAACTGATCCTCAAGTCCTCATGAATGTACAAAGGACAAGGAAGGATGATAATAAAAGAGTTGAGACTAAGATGATACAGGCTAGACCGGCACAGGCTAGACCAGCTCGCACAAACATGATAGAGAAAGGTAAGAAGGCAATTACCTCTGCAGTTGAACAGACCCCTGTAAAACCTATGTTTGGGGGCAATAATCCAAAAGGGTTTTCTTTAGAGGAGCGAAGAAACAAAGTATACCCTTTCAAGCGGGAGAAAATGAAGAAATTTTTTTACGATGCCGTTAAAAATGGTCTTCAACTGCCCGAGCCAAGGAAGCCCGAAGATGTAGGGAAAACGGATAATCCAAAATATTGCCTATATCATAGGCTAATTAGCCATCCAATCGAAGACTGTTGGGTTTTCAAAGACTGGGTTGAGAAACAATATAAAACTGGCGCAATTACTCTTTCACAGTCAGTATTATCAGAAACCCCAGTCGAAAAGACCAATGTAATTGGTGTGGGTGCTGAAAATACAGAAGGAATGAGAATGAACTTCCGCCCGAGTTTTGGAATATATTCTTATCTAAGAAAACTCGGAAGATGTTGAAACATTTAAAGGAAGTCCCAGGGATAAAGTGGCGAGGCCCCTTAAATCCAGAAGTGCAGTTTGAGGATAAGCCCATGCCTTCAAACAAAAAATTTAATACCCCAGCCAAGCCAAGGCACAGAATAACTCGGGCGAAGAAGAATAAGAAATTTGTTGAGCCGGCCGAACCCCAACATAAAAAACGGCATATTGAGGAACACATTGACTCGATGGAAGAGTATAAACAAATTGAAATAGAGCCTCTTCTAATTCATGACTTTATTTCCAAAGCAATAGAAGAGGCTAAGAAAAAGAAAGACTCTGATAAAAAAGAACTTTCCATCGAGGAGTGTAAAGAAGAAGGTGAGCCTTTTTGGGGAGAGACTTGCAGAGTCATCACCGCACGACGAGATGATGAAGAAATTATCTTTTCTGCCAGCCACCTTAGGGAACAAGAAAGGAACCTCAGAGAAGTTCATGACCAGTTGGCAGAAATAAAAGAAATGACACGCTGCAACTTTCACAAGGTGAATGATAAAATATTGGATATGACAGCACAACTAAATGTGATGTTCTCTATGATGATTGGGATTGAGGCTAGAGTAGAACAATTAATGAAGATTACTCCTCCTCCTCAACAGTCCCAGTTGCAAAATAACAGAGATCGGAAGGTTGAGCTGTCACCAAAGCCTGCAAGTCGATCTTCAAATCAGCATTCACCCGAAACTTCTCAAAAAGATAAAGGAAAAACCCCTCTTACAGAAACCAGAGATATGGGTGGAGGGGAACGCCCGAGAATGGCGCCGACAAAAAGAGTGAATTCTCAATACTCTAATAGCAAAAATACACCCATGTATTGCCCTTTTCATCAAGTGAAAGGACATAACCTAGAAAACTGTCGCACTTTTCAATATACGAGAAGACCAAGAAATCAGTTTTCTCAAAGGGCACGCATCAAGCAAAGCGTCGAAAGCACAATCCAGGATAAAAATAAGCACAAGACTATTCCTTACACACGGGAATCATGCCGTGTCATTACAATATCTGATGACGTGTCAGAAAGCCCTGGGCCGACCCTGGAGGCAAATCAACAGACATCCACGCCAAACTATGATACTTATGTTGATCCTCTGGAATTATACGACACTTCAACTCACCATGATCCAATGAAGAAGTTGTACAGAATGGAGTGTCGCTTAATCAGAATGGAGGGAGAAATGATGAGGCTGCACAATGAAACTAACCTTATAAAGATGAATGTGAACAGCATGGCTGGCGATATAAAAGGCATAGGTATTCAAATGAGAACCATAATAGATATGCTCAAAGCGGATGTTGCTGAAACATCAAAAAGATGTCGGGTCGAGACGTGCCGAGTCATAACTACACAAGCTGATCCGGAGCAATCAAAGTCAATAAAAGCCAAGTATGATGCAAGTTTTTATGAAGCACACATAATTGCTCAAGAGCTTAAAAGAATGTCGGTGAGAGGAAATGCAGGGTCATCTTCACTGAAAAAGAAGAAGAATCCAACCCTAAGCCAGCAGTCAGAGATTCACCAAAATAATGAAGCTCTAATTAAAGAAAGGAAAAAGAAAGTCATCTCGACAGAGTTCTGTTCCTATCATAATACATGGGGGCACACTCTAGAAAATTGCCGCCAGTGGAAAAAGGTGCAGAATTCACCTATTGATAAGGTGAAGCCAAAGATCAATCAACCGACAGATCTTGAATCCAAAAAACAACGATGGAAGAAACATCTGCCGCGATTTGAGAAACAACAACCCATGACTCGAGAAGAATTCAGAAAAGTATGTTATGATGCTTTCGATGATATGAAATTACGCTGTTTTTGGTGTGGAATGAGAGGTCATGCTTATGATGTATGCGTGAAACTTCGGGACCATAGAAAAAACAAATTACAACTCAAAGAATCGTGTCGGGTAATAACAGTCTCCGAAGAGCAATTTGAAGACTCTGTGAATCAAAGAAACAGGGTTAGACAATCTGCTGTTGCACTTGAAGATGGTGATAGTGCCAGGGTAGCATACAATACTCCGAACAGGGATTGCAGCGCAAGGAGGATGGAATATCGCCTTCTTGAGATAGACAATGATTTGAAAAGAGTGCAAATTGATGTACGCACTCTAGTAACAAACATAGACTGTGTTGCCATGGCAATAAAAAGCATGAAAGAACAATTAAAAGAGATACTCAATAAATTGAATACTCTTGAAAAGACCAGAGTCGAAACATGCCAAACTATTACCTGTGGTGTCGACTCTAATATCAAGGAAAATAAAGAAGCTGAGGATTCTCTCCAGATTACACTGAAGTCTGGAAAAGTATTACCTGAAAGGCAAGGGCAGCCACAAAATAGTAAGGATAAAGAAATTCAGATAAATCAAGAGGCACCGACTTCATCAAATCAAAGGAGATTATCGAAGATTGAGTATAACATACTTTCTCATCTAAGAAAAGTGCCTGCTCTATTGAGTGTATATGATGCCCTGATGATGTCCAGAGAGCTACGGGACGTACTCATTTACGCTTTACAAAATCCCGAGCCCTTTTATGCTCATTTTGCTGAGGTGAATATGAAAGAGGCATTATACTCCAGACATATCGCCAATGTCATTTTCACCGATGAGGACATGCTGTTGGGCACTGCTCATCACAACAGGCCATTATATGTGACTGGGACAAGCGATGGAGAGAAGATCAATCGTATTTTAATCGATCCCGGATCCTCAATCAACATTCTGACTTTAAGAACTCTGAAAAGCCTAGCTCTGAATGTCGATCATTTGTCCTCAGAAAGAATTTTGATTCAAGGCTTTAATCAACATAGCCAAAAGGCTCTCGGGTCGATCATTCTTCCTATCAAATTTGGAGCATTGCGGACCGATGTGAAATTCTATGTGATAAATGCAGATACTTCGTATAAAGCGTTATTGGGACGGCCTTGGTTGCACGAATATAATGTTGTCCCCTCTACTCTTCATCAATGTTTGAAATATATCAAGGATGGAGAAGAATTCAGAGTTGATGGTGATATATGCCCATTTGGAGTGCATGAGATACGATATGAAGATGCAAGATATTTTGCAGAATCTGAAAAAGATATAAAATTGTCTCGCGAACTTGAAGAGGGTAAAATTCAGAGCAATAAATCCTCAAAGGGAAAGACAAAAGTTGAGGATAATAAAGAAAATGCGATTCCACACTTCGGAAGTGATTCAGAAGATTCCGATGATGAAGAACAATTGAGAAAAATGGTAGACATATTTTCTTCCAAATTAAACATGCCCTGGGGAGAAGACTCATCAGAAGATGAAGAGATTTTCTCGACATTCGAGTCAAATATGTTCATAAGAACTCCTGAATTGATTGAGGATTCCCTAACTATTACTAGAGTTCCAGATGGACATATAAAATCTCTTCATACGAGTGAGCTAATAAAAGTGGATGATCTAAAAACCTTCTTTGTACCTCCTCGAGTCGAGAAAGTTAAGGGAAAAGAAAAAATAAAGAAAGGGATCCTCTTTTATAAGTCAGATGATCATAAACACTCTGATCTTATCAAGCTCGACAACTCTGATGAGGAAATATATGAAGACATCAACATACCAGCATACTTTTCGAAAAATCTCAAGAACATGATGAATAGCTCAGGATTTCCTATGAGAAGGACACGGGCTAATCGAAAATTTTTTCAGAAAATGTGGAATCCACCGCAAAAAAGAGTTGTGCTTCCAAATGGGCGAACAGTACACACAAGAGGGTTAGGATATCATCAACCTGCTCAGGTGTCTTACAAAGAAATTGTTGGAATAACAGCTTCTGAAACAACTCAACTCAATCTCATGCCTCCGATGACAGAGATAACCCATAATGATTCATCTGTCATACAACATACCTGCACTATGATTACAATAAAGGATATGAAGCAAGATGAGGACATCGAGCCAGTAAAAACAGAGCTTCTGGAATTAAAAGATGCTCCACAAGAGCTTGAGGACGGGGGGCAAGCCACCGTTGATGAGCTTTTAGAAATAAATTTGGGTACTGAAGAAGATCGAAGACCCACTTATATCAGCGCACTGCTTTCAGAAAAAGATCAAGATATGTTGAAAGCATTGTTGATAGAATATAAAGACTGCTTTGCTTGGACATATAAAGAAATGCCCGATCTAGATACAAGTGTGGATGTTAATAAACTTGCTCTTAGCCCAGATGTGGCTCCAGTTAAGCAAGCTCCAAGGAGAACAAGAGTTGACTTAGAAGAACAGATCATAACAGAAACTAAAAAGCTTATTGAAGCAGGGTTCATCAGAGAAGAAAAATACGCTGATTGGATCGCAAGCATAGTCCCAGTAAAGAAGAAAAATGGTCAAATTCGCGTATGCGTCGATTTTCGAGATGTAAATAAAGCATGCCCAAAGGACGATTTTCCACTGCCAGTCACTGAACTAATGATCGATAACACTTCAAGTTATGATATGTTCTCTTTCATGGATGGTTCCTCTGGGTATAACCAGATAAAGATGGCACCTGAGGACGAAAAGCACACTGCTTTTAGAACTCCAATTGGCATCTACTGTTATAAGGTTATGCCCTTTGGTCTAAAAAATGCAGGAGCCACTTATCAAAGGGCTATGACAGTAATCTTTGATGACTTGCTCCACAAAACTGTTGAGTGTTATGTTGATGATTTGGTGGTCAAAACTGTAAATAAAGCAAGTCACTTTGAAGACTTAAGAACAGTTTTCATCAGATTAAGAAAATATAATCTGAAAATGAACCCTCTCAAATGTGCATTTGGAGTTTATTCGGGCAAATTCCTTGGGTTTATTGTTAGACACAGAGGAATTGAAATCGACCCAGCAAAAATTAAGGCCATCATGGAATTGCCACCTCCAAAGAATTTGAAGCAACTGCGATCCTTTCAAGGAAGATTGGCATATATTCGAAGATTTATATCAAATCTATCTGGCAGAATTAAAACATTTTCTAAATTGGTGAAAAAGGATGCGCCTTTCATATGGGATGATGATTGTCAAATAGCATTTGACGATATTAAGAGATATTTATTAAGTCCTCCAGTGCTTGCTGCCCCTATTCACGGCAGGCCATTAATTTTATATACATCGGCACTTGAAGGATCGCTCGGTGCACTTCTCGCTCAAAACAATGAAGAAGGGAAGGAAAATGCTCTATACTATCTCAGTAGAATGTTAGTGGGGGCAGAAAATTCCTACTCGCCAATTGAAAAGCAATGTCTAGCTCTTATATTTGCCGTTAAGAAATTAAGACATTATATGCTGGAACATAAAATCCACTTAATTTCGAAAGTGGACCCGCTTAAATTCTTAATGACAAGACCAGTTTTGACTGGAAGATTGGCGAAATGGGCTGTCATACTTCTTGAATTTGACATCACTTATGTGCCCCAGAAGGCCATCAAAGGTCAAGCACTTGCTGATTTTCTAGCTGCGCATCCAATTCCAGATGACTCACCTCTGATCTGTGATTTGCCCGATGAGCACATCATGTTTATTATGGAAGACCAACCCTATTGGAAAATGTATTTCGATGGCGCGTCCTCAATTCAACCAGCTTTCAGTCCAAATATCCCTCAGATTAAGGCTGGAATAGGGTTAATCTTCGTAACACCTGAAGGAGGCATTTTAAGATATTCATTAGCCCTTTCTGAGCCTCGCACAAATAACGAGGCTGAATACGAAGCTCTTCTTGCGGGTTTAGAAATTGCAATCCAGTTGAACATACAAAAATTGCATATCTACGGAGACTCCCAATTAATCATCAACCAAGTTGAAGGGGAGTTTAAAGTACATAAACCCGAGTTGGTCGAATATCAAATGAAGGTGAAATATCTTATGAAGAAAATTCCATGTATAAAAATAGAAAAAGTGACCAGGGCTATGAATGGAAAAGCCGATGCCCTGGCTAAATTGGCTAAAGAGCTTGCTGATCCTACCATGGATGAAGTTCAAATAATTATACGAAATCGAAAAATATTGTCTCCGGCTGACTTAAATCAAGAAGAAGATACAAAGGAAGCTGAAGTTGCAACCATCGATATAGAAGATGATTGGAGAGAACCTTTCACTGATTTTCTCAAATTTAATAAACTGCCAGAAGAAAAGTCAAGACAGGCACAAATTAAGAAAAGAGCAATGCGATATGTGTTCGTTAATGATCAACTTTATCGCAGATCTTATGATCAATTATGGCTTAAATGTTTATCACCAAATGAGATTAAACAAGTCATACACGAAGTTCATTCTGGCATTTGTGGTGCGCACCAATCAGGGCCAAAAATGCGCCTTAAAATCAAGCATTTGGGGTATTATTGGCCAACCATGATACAAGATTGTATAATGTATGCTAGAAAATGCCATCAATGTCAAGTCCACGGTGACTTTATTCATCGACATCCAAATCCCTTACACCCTACAATCGCTTCATGGCCGTTTGATATGTGGGGAACAGATGTGATAGGACCTATCAATCCGCCATCTTCCAGGGGGCATAAGTTTATTCTCGCTGCTACAGACTATTTTTCTAGATGGGTTGAGGCAATCCCGCTAAGAGAAGTCAAAGCAGATGATGTCGTCAAATTCTTTAGAGAAAATATTCTATATCGATTTGGAGTTCCAAGACGAATCATATCTGATAATGGAACTGCCTTCAAGAGTTTCAAAGTCAGTAGATTTGCTACTCAACACAAAATTGATTGGAGGTATTCTTCGATATATAATGCCAGGGCTAATGGATTGGCTGAAGCCTTTAATAAGACTTTGATAAAGCTATTAAAGAAAATTATCGGCAAAAATCAAAAAGAATGGCATATGCGAATCATAGAAGCTCTTTGGGCCTATCGGACCACATACAGAACGCCAACTCAAGCAACACCCTACTCTTTGGTGTTCGGTGTTGAGGCAGTATTACCACTGGAAGTTGAATTGCCCTCATTGCGGATAGCAGTTCAACACGAGTTAACAAATGAAGAAAATGCTCTACTAAGGCTTGACGAGCTGGATGCATTAGATGAAACTCGGCTAATTGCCCAACAAAATCTGGAACTATATCAAGCCCAGTTGGCAAGAGCATATAATAAGCACACTCACCGCACCTTTAATATTGGAGAGTTGGTGCTCGTTCTTCGTAGACCGATCATAATCAACAAGCATGCTGGAAAGAAATTTGATCCAAACTGGGAAGGCCCATATGTAGTGGAAAAAGTCTATGAAGGAGGCGCTTATCAATTAATTGATGCCAAAGGTGAAAGACCAATGCCACCTATCAATGGTCGTTTCTTAAAGAAATATTATGTATAAATAAAAAAAAAAAGAAAAAAAAAAGAGAAGAAGAAGTGGATGACATATTGTCTAATGTTCTAGATAATATGGGTAAAACATAAGCCACCAACGGACTTGATTTGTTCACATCGAACTTCAAGGGTAAAATTGTAAAATTCCCGGCTGTGGTATAACCCCACAGGCAAAATTGGGATCCCCGCTGTGAGAAAACCTTTCGAGGCCCACAGGCAAAAGTTAGGGGAAGGTATCTGGTGAAAACCCATATGGGCGCCAGATCACCCAATATATTTTGCCTATGACGGAATGCTAACTCACCTTAGGGTCGGTTATGCGCAGCAATTTCGATTGCTTCTCGAGGCAAAATAAATAAAAATAATCCATATTTCCAAATCCGACCGAAATGTCGCTAAACTAATTATTGAGTAATTTGACCGCCATGTCATTAAACTGAGCAATCTGATATAATATGACCGCCATGTCGTTAAACTGAGTAATTTGACCGCCATGTCGTTAAACTGAGTAAATTGACCGCCATGTCATTAAACTGAGCAATTCGATGTAATCCGACCGTCATGTCGTTAAACTGGGCATTTTGATGTAATTTGACTGTCATGTCGTTAAACTGAATAATTCAAAGTGGAGGACATATTGTCTAAACTTTTTAGATAATATGGGTAAAATATGAGCCACTGGTGGATTTGAGTTCCTACATTGGGACTTCGATAATCTACAATGCAAGGAAACTTTGTTGGTTATGCGCGAGGGTTTTAATTGTTTATTAAGGAAAAATGAACAAACAAACCCACACCATAATTATCATCACAACTTAAACATCACATAGCAAAATAGAGGAGATCAAAGCATAATCTAAAGCATTCAAAATTTCAAATTGCTGAGACTACAGAATATTGTTTCTTACTAGAGACAAGCATAAGAAAAACAGGGAAAAGAAAAAGTTAAATCTCAAACATCTGACGACGCGCTTCAAGCAACTCTATTAATTCTCGAAGACCAGTGGATTCTTTAGAAACATTATAAACTTCAGTGGCTGCAGCGTGCTTCTTTTCCGCATTGACGATATCCTGTTGCAGTTCTTCTTCCTGTGACGGTTGCAGTTCCTTCAAAGAATCATCGGCCACTTCAAGTTTAAATGACAATTCCGCCTCAGTGCTCTTCAAATGTGATATACTCTCTTCCAGTTCTTTTATCTTCTCTCTGGTTTGCTGAAGCTGTGTGGAGACGTTTTTGGTAGCATGAAGAAGAGAATCTTTGGTAGCCCTATATGAAGCAAGCTTCCTTCTACTTAATGCCAAATCCTCATTAGCCTCCATTAACTGAACAATCGGAACAAAATCTGGACTTGCTGCTAGTTCTTCAATAGCCTCTGCGTGGTCAAATATAGATTTTATACGCCCTTCCGGCTCAGATGTATCAATCCCCAGCGCAGATAGACATTGGCAATATTTTGATACTTCTTCTTGGGCTGATTTAAATTGACGATGATCGAATGTCTTCATAATATTCATTATGCGATTGGTTAAGAACGATTTGGTTATAATAGGTATCTCTCTTCGGGAACCTCCTGCGCCACTATCGAAGCGAACATCGGCATTTTCGTCAGATAGTACATCCTGAAAAAGAAAGGAAGAAAGAAATAAAAAAAAAAAAGAATAAAAAGAATGAGAAGAGATATACAACTATAAAATAAAATCACCGTATTTTTAACTTCTGGTGGCGAAGGCGTAGGTTCATAATCCACCTCATCCCCATAAGGTGAGAGAATATCTTCTGGATCATCAGTCGGTTTTGATTCTACCTGCAAATCTGTACAAGAATGTGTATAATATAAGGAGTGCTTTCATGAATTAAAAAAGGGGGAGAGCGAGGTTTTACCAGTTGAATCCAAATTGGTTTCCAAACGAGCTCTTTTATGCGGTTCCATGGTCGATATATCGCTTACCCGTCCTCTTTTACCCAGTGGAGGTGTTTCTGTTGTAGCTTTGTCCTTACTTCCACTATCTTCTTTAGCACCTTTATCCTATATAAAAGTTTCGGTGTAAAAGAATAGTGAATACGCCTGATATGTGGATGAAGTTTGAAATAAAATACCTCAGGATGAGTTGGGGAAACTTCGTTGAAAGAAGACACTCCAATATCTACAACATCTACGAATGGATCCTGCAATTAAAAAAAAAGAGGAAGACCGCATGCTGATATTCAGAGCAAAGGAGAAAAGATACATGCTGCAGGGACTGTTCTGTAAATGCAGGGACTGTTCTGTAAACGCAGGGACTATTCTGTAAACGCAGGGACTAAAACGTAAACGGGCCATAACGTTTTCGTTATAGCTCCGATTTACAAAATTTTTGCGGCCACGGATTTCTGACGAAAAATTACACATTGTTATCCAAAGAGAAAGATTGGAACATAGATATGCGTCAAAAAATAAATAAAAAAATAAAGACGCAAGGACTGTTTTGTAAATGCAGGGACCAAAATGTAAACGAGCCATAACATTTTCGTTATAGCTCCGATTTACAAAATTTTTGTGGTCACGGATTTCTAACGAAAAATCACACATTATTATCCATGTTTTATTCCCTTCCTTAGTCTAGAAGTAGATGCTCAGTAGAAGGCATATGGATTTAAAGAAAGAAGATGAATGAATTACCTCAGCATGTTTTGACGGCGAAGGAATTGAAACATGGTCAGCGAATTCATCACTACTCAAAGATGTATCATCCTCAACGGATCCAATCCTTGCGATGTGCGGTTCTACCAAAATAAGTATGACATATAAATATGGTATACACCATATGCTAGTTATGAATAGAACATGAATGAAAAAGTCACCTATCATCGAAGGCACGGTGAAAGGAAGTTTCCCCCGAGCTACTTCAGTCAAAGCATCAGGAGATGGATTTTTCGGACTTCTTAAAGAAGGTTCCACAGTGCATGCCTATATATATATACGGTTAATATGTATATGGAAAGAGAAAGAATGCCGAACAAATACATTCAAATCATTGGGATTTTGTATCACACCTTTGATCTTGTTGAAGAATCCGGCAAATGCACTTCATCTGCAGTAGTCAAATCCATAATGTGCACTCCCTACAAATAGAACAAAAGAAGTTCAGTAAAAAAAAGGGAGAGAAAGAAAATAATTAAAAATGCTATGAGCATACCTTAGATTTCTTATGGCTAGCATCTTCATGAATCGGAAAGCTAAGGCCAAGTACTTCACGTTGAGGAGTATCGTCTGGAAGGCTAGCTCGAACATGATCATAAGAAGGGGGAAATGTCGCGATTAGTTTCTTGGTTGATGTCGTGGAACCCGACGCCTTATGTTGCGTAGAACTGACCAATCGTGAAGTAGTTCCTTTCTTTTCCTTCAAAGTGTCTTCAGTTATTTTCTTCTTTTGACGTTCATCGGCATCCAATAAGTAAGCCACACCATGTCTAAAGCTTGAATGAACACTGTTGGACCACCAACGTGCACAATGCAAAAGAACTTTTCCAACTCGATCAGTTTTGGGTATATAATAATTAGCCGAATTCCCATACTGGAGGAAATGATCCCAATACCTGATCAAAGTCCCGATAGAATTGGCTATTCTAGGGACATCAATAAAGTCTGGAAAATATTGATCGAATCCGAATTGACGTGCGAATCGATGAGGATTATATGGTTGAGCATGCAGTTTATTCCTTAAACGAAGCGGAATAACACTCTGTCTGATAGAAATAAGATACTCATATACTTCTATTGGGTATCGACATTCTCCCGTTGTCAGCTTCGCATCATATAACCATCCACCATCAACGAAAGAATAAGAATATGGTAAAGGGCGCCATATGAAATGAATATCGGATCTGAGATGAAGTCTTGCTCTTTTAGCATTGAATGGTGAAGCAGCAGCATTCATAAATGATATCATCTGTGGAATATTTCTTAAACCGACAATATTTTTAATATCATCGGTTATAACTCTTCTGGAATAAGTTTGCTCAAAATGTAAACCGATCCAAGCATACAAGAAATTAACAGGAAATTAAGGACCGGGATGTGCAGGACCATCTGGGTGATTACTCATATGTGATAGTGCTATATGAATTGCGCATAAAATAGCAGGAACCAAAGCGACTTTCTCGCCCAATGCTAACTTAGAGGCCATAACAAATACCTCGGGTCTGATAAAATGTTCTGAACTAGAGGGCATCACAAAATTGCATAACCATAAAGAGATGAAAGCGGCTCTAGTCGTGTCTTCCGTATATGAAGGTGCAAATTTTTTATCAGTAATGGCCTTGTACTTAGAAGAACGTGATCTCCTTGAACTTGGATGGAAGAAATTCACCCACAAATCGTAACGAATTCGCTTACAAGACGATCGAGTTATGATCCATTGATACACATCAAAAAGTTCTCTAAGACAGTCTGGATAAATATTTCTGTTATATAATGCCGAATTCATGGGAATATACTCATCATAAAGATAACCTGTGATAGGAAGACTACTCAGTTCTCTAATCTCCCATAAAGAAATTCCAACTTCTCCATAGGGCAAATGAAACGTATTTGTTTCTGAACACCACAACTCCACGAGCGCTTTGATGATGTTTAGATCCTTATGATACTTTCCTCGTGAAGCAACTATTCCACCCAAAATTCCTGCATGTTGTAATTGTGGGGTATATCGTGATAAAATATGATCTGCCCAGTCCTCAAAACCATCAATATTTTCGCTGTCTCCTAATGGCCTATCTTTACCCCCCCAACTTGGATGACCGTTCAATATTTTGTAACTCAAAGACTCCAGTGTATCTCTCTCTTTGGGTAAACCCAGAGGTGGAAGAAGTATGACATCTTCTTCACTATCAGGTGTGTAATAATGAAGACCAAAACGACCTAAAGGTTGTTTTTGCTTAAAAATTGCCCATTCTTTGAATACGGGTCTGTCGTAGGAGATAATTGGATCCGTTCTACTATTTTCAATCGGAGAAGCCCGAAATAGAGAGATACCTCTCGCTATGCCTAATACTTTGTCATCCGGATGAATCAGATGCTCCATCTTTAAAAATATATAATATAACTCGTCAAGGTGCGAAATACATGATATGATAGCAGAAGGAGAAAAGAAAAGGAGAAAAGAAGAATAAAAAGAGGGAGAGAAGAAAGAGAATAACGAAACAGTTACCGATCCAAGCTCAGCAAAAGAACGCGGCAAATCCTGTGATATGAGACGCGAACAATACTTTTTTTTCTCTTGTACGACGTAGCAAGATAAAAAAAAGTGGGGGCATTTGTTTGAGTAAAAATAATAATAAGAAAATATTATTATTTTCTCTCATATAATAAAAGAAGAGAGAGGATATTTAGTTAAGATCTACAAAGATCCACAAAAATATCTTTTCAGATAATATTCGTTCAGATAATATCTCTTAAATAAAAAGGAGATACCGATCAAAAGAGGAGAGAGAATAATAATTCCTCTCATATAATAAAAAGAGAGAGAGAGAAGAGATTTGGTTAAGATCAACAGAAGATCTACAAATATCCCTTTTCAGATCATATCTTTTAAATAGAGAGATACTGTTTTTTAAATATCTACGCAATAAAAGGGAGAAAGAGAATAATAAAAAAGGGGAGGGAGAATCAGTAAATGCTACCCCAACTAACCACTTTGTATTCCATATCCCTATATGCGATCCCCACTACATCGCACAATTCCTTCCTAACCTCCACGTTCCGCATAACCAACCACCCTCTTCCCATGCCTCCACCCACATCGCACGCTCCCCAACTCGCCCACGATCTTTCTAACTCCCCATATTCGCATGATCGGCACCCACTCGTCCCAACTTCCCACATCCTATCGTGCGCAATAAAAAGAGGAGGAGGAACCGAATAAAGGGGCTAAAAAATTTCCATTGAGAAATATACGGCCTTTTTGAATCTCTAAGCAAAAAAAAAAACAATCATATTCCTATTCCTGTTTGACGAAGGAAAAAGGTAAAACCCCGTCTCTTTCATACACATAAAAAAAAGAGCCATCAAAATCCCCCCTCCCTCTCGGTAAAAAAAAAAAGAAAGAAAAGAAAATAAAAAAAAAAGTCCTCCCTCTCTCTCTCTTCTTCTCAGTAAAAAAAAAAGATGAAAAAAGAAAGAAAGAGAGAGAGCATCAAAGCTTCTCTCTCTTTCTCTCTCTCTTTCTCTTTCTCTCTCTCTCTGTTGGAGATCCACGAGCGGACCCGCGCGCACCCTCGGCCTCTCCGCCCGATCCCGCCTTAAGCGGACGCGCCACCCGCCCACACCTCGATCCGTCGTCCTCGCCGCGCGAGCCGCCGCCCGAGCTCATCCCGTCGAGCCCGCGCCTCGGCCACCCTTGAAGGACGTCGCGCCGCCGTCGAGCCCGCGCCTCGGCGCCGTTGAGCCCGCGCCCCGGCCGCGCCTCAACCATCTTGCGCGCCGCGTTGAACCCGCGCCCCGGCCGCCGTTGAGCCCGCGCCCGGCCGCGCCTCAACGTCTTTGCCGCCGCCGTTGAACTCGCGCCCCGGCCGCGCCTCAACCACTTTGTCGCCGCCGTTGAATCCGCGCCCCGGCCGCCGTTGAGCCCGCGCCCCGGCCGCGCCTCAACCGTCTGCCGCCGCCGTTGAACTCGCGCCCCGGCCGCGCCTCAACCATCTTGTCGCCGCCGTTGAATCCGCGCCCCGGCCGCACCTCGCCCACCACCTCGCCTTCCCGCCTCGGAGCCGCGCCGGACTCGAAGCCTCTGCCGGGACTCGAAGTCCGCCGGACTCGAACCGAGCTCGCCGCCCTTGGAGCTTGGCGCGCGCCCCGGTCGCCCTCGGAGCCGTGTTGGACTCGAAGCCGCCACCCTCGGCCTTCGCGCCTCGAGCCCGCGGCCGGACCGAGCCCTCGGCCTTCGCGCCTCGGAGCCCGCGGCCGGACCCGAGCCCCTCGGCCTTCGCGCCTCGGAGCCCGCGCTGGACCCGAGCCCCCTCGGCCTCCGCAACTCCCTCCGCCGCTCGTGACGCACCTTGACGTCACCCGCTTCGCTGCTGATCCGCTCCGCCACCCGCTCGGATCTACATCGGCAACCAAGATGCGCCCGCCACCTGTTCGATGAAATGCCCGAGTTGGAGTTAACGGCGACGACAAAGGCGATCTCCGTCGATGCTTTGCCATCGACGGAGGGAACGAGAGGTGGCCGGCGGCAGCGAAGGCGATCTCCGTCGATGCTTTGCCATCGACGGAGGTGAACGGAGGTGACCAGCGACGACGAAGGCGATCTCCGTCTGATGCTTTGCCATCGACGGAGGTGGACGGCGACGACGACGAAGGCGATCTCCGTCTGATGCTTTGCCATCGACGGAGGTGACCGGCGGCGACGAAGGCAATCTCCGTCTGATGCTTTGCCATCGACGGAGGTGAACGGAGGTGACCGGCGACGACGAAGGCGATCTCCGTCTGATGCTTTGCCATCGACGGAGGTGAACGGAGGTGAACGGCGACGACGAAAACTCCGTTTGATGCTTAGCCATCGACGGAACGGCGACGACGAAAACTCTGTTTGATGCTTAGCCATCGACGGAACGGCGACGACGAAAACTCTGTTTGATGCTTAGCCATCGACGGAACGACGACGAAGACTCCGTTTGATGCTTAGCCATCGACGGAATGCTAGCCAAACCGTTTGACGGAATGCTAGTTAAATCGTTCAACGGAATGCTAGCCATGTGCTCGACGGAATGCTAGCCAAACCGTTTGACGGAATGCTAGTTAAATCGTTCAACGGAATGCTAGCCATGTGCTCGACGGAATGCTAGCCAAACCGTTTGACGGAATGCTAGTTAAATCGTTCAACGGAATGCTAGCCATGTGCTCGACGGAATGCTAGCCAAACCGTTTGACGGAATGCTAGTTAAATCGTTCGACGGAATGCTAGCCATGTACTCGACAGAATGTCAACAAACCGCTCGATGGTGCTCTTTGCAAAAACATCACCAAAAAGAGAGAGAATTCTCAAATCAAAGAGAGAGAGGGATGGCTATATTAAATCCATTTAAATCAAATGTTGAAATTGTGACTCGGTCAAATTAAACCAAATTGAAATACCATTACATTCGATACAAGTTAAATTGAATAAGATCGAATGCACTTGATTTTAAATTAAAATTCTCAATTTCGATTATTTCAAAATCTCATTTGAATTAACTCACATTTTAAATCTCAAGAGCTTGAATTAGACCCAAACTCACTTTCGGATCCCAATATCCATTTAACCTAATTCCAATACCCATAAACCCATTAACCTAAACCTATATATCCAATAACCCATATATCCAATCACCCATATATCCAATACCCATAAACCCATTAACCTAAACCTATATATCCAATAACCCATATATCCAATCACCCATATATCCAATACCCATTTAACCCATTAACCCATATATCCAATAACCCATGTATCCAATAACCTATAAACCCAATAACCCATATATCCAATAACCCATTTAACCCATTAACCCATATATCCAATCACCCATATATCCAATACCCATATGTCCAATAACCCATATATTCAAACCCATTTAACCCATAAACCCACATACCCAAAATCCATTTACCTAAAGAAATCCACATCCGAAAGCCCATTTCAAATGGCCCATCCATTAAGCCCAATCCAAAATAGAGGCCCAATACGAGCCCACTTCACTGTACACCAGGTCTATGAACCATGAACCATAAACCTGTGCACCCGGTCCATGAACCATGAACCATAAACCTGTACACCCGGTCCATGAACCATGAACCATAAACTTGTACACCCGGTCCATGAACCATGAACCATAAATCTGTACACCAGGTTCATGAACCATGAACCATAAACCTGTACACCCGGTCCAGGAACCATGAACCATAAACCTGTACACCAGTTTCATGAACCATGAACCATAAACCTGTACACCCGGTCCATGAACCATGAACCATAAACCTGTACACCAGGTCCACAAACTATGAACCAAAACTATGGACCATTCCATACACCGAGTTCACAAACTATGGACCAATCCATACACCGAGTCCACAAACTATGAATCCAAGTTCATGAACCATAAACCTATGAACCTAAGTTCATAAACCAATAAACCTATGAACCTATGTTCATAAACCATAAACTTATGAACCCAAGTTCATAAACCCATAAACCTATGAACCCAAGTTCATATATCATAAACCTATGAGCCTAAACGCATGAACCAAATCTCAAATACCCAATACCATAAACCTTCTAACCCAATATCGACCGAAACGTCGCTAAACTAATCCAAACCCAATATCGACCGAAACGTCGCTAAACTAAACCCAATATCGACCGAAACGTCGCTAAACTAAACCCGCACTCAGTCGACCGAAACGTCGTTAAACTAAACCTAAACCAAAACCCCGACCGTAACGTCGTTAAACTAAACCTAAACCCAAACTTGACCGAAATGTCTTTAAACTAAACCCAAATCCATTTTTCACAAATCATCGATCCTCTAGCATATAAAACTAGAGCCAGATCACAATCATATTCGATCAAATTCTAATTATGTATTTAGAATTGATCAAACCATTTAATCAAATTAAATTTGTTGGACTCTAATACATTTATTCGGAGTTCAATTAAGTTAAATTCCAATACATATACTTGGAGTTTAATTTAAACCAAATTTGACTAATCCTAATACATATAATTAGGATTTAGTTAATATTTCATCCTATGATGAATCCAAAACAAATGTGATTAAGCTCTAACACATAAATTTAGAGCCTAATTACACTAGACTTTAAAATATAAAATTAGAGTCTAATTTAAGATATTTGGGCTAATCCTAACACATACATTGGGATAAAAGCCTAAATTGAATGCCAAATCAAACTTTATTGGACTTTATCACATACATTTAAAGTTCAATTAACCAAATTAAACTCTAAATACATATAATTAGAGTTTAATTAAATCTGATTAAATCCCAAAACATATATGGGGAATTTAATCAATCTTTCATCTTAGGGTGAACTATGTTGAGCTCCAAAATATATAGAGCCCAACAAAACTAATTTGAGCATCTTGGAACATATAACTAAGATGCACTTTTCTTTTCTTTTATGCTCCATTCTTGTACACCGAGGGTATGCCCTTGGTTAAAGCCATGTAATTGAACGATAAATAATAAAATCTCTGTTCAATTCCAGTTTATTTCAATTCTAGCATTTCAAAGGTCTCTTAATCGAAGGTACCCTAATACTTTATAGGGATAATTAACAATAGACGCTTGCGTTTATTGGAAGCCATGGATCCGCAATCACGATAAACATATATACATATACTTAATCGAATCATGAATACTACCCCACGGGAATTCAAAATCGAATTTCACCGTGCGAGGTACGTCATTCGTGGTGGCAGACATATATATATATATATATATATATATAATAGAACTAGGCTACTATGCTATTAATAGCACCAAGTCATTAGTGCTACTAAGTTTTCGGCCATTGGATTGAGAGATGTACGGTTTGGATGATATGGGTCCCACAGGGTTGAGTGGGTGGTTGGTTGA
The DNA here is from genome assembly GCA_025177825.1 of Aechmea fasciata. NCBI lineage: Eukaryota > Viridiplantae > Streptophyta > Magnoliopsida > Poales > Bromeliaceae > Aechmea > Aechmea fasciata. The sequence continues at coordinate 9,029,763 of CM045940.1, read as the reverse complement.
ATAGTATGATCTAAAGGGTGAAAATGATCAAAGCGGTGGATTTAATGGCGGAAAACTTGATAGCACCGAGTGCTTCGTGCTATTGATAGCATAGCAGCCAGACTCTCTCTCTCTCTCTCTCTCTCTCTCTCTCTCTCTCTCTCTCTCTCTCTCTCTCTCTATATATATATATATATATATATATATATATATATATATATATATATATATATTTAGAATCTGGCTACTATACTTTTATAAGTATAGGCTCATTTGTACTCATAAGTTTTCGGCTGTTAGATCTACTCTTTTGATCATTTCTACCTGTTAGATCATACTATTCAACCAACCACCCGCTCAACCCTAGGAGACCACTATCATACTAACCGCGGACCACTATCATCTTAACTGCACATGTTTTTATCCAATGGCCGAAAATTTATCAGTACAAAGGGGTCTGTACTCATAAAAATATAGTAACCCTAGCCTATATATATATAACACTTTGATATGTTCTTCTCGAAATAGAAAGCTTTACCTTGCTTGCTATTGTACAGTTTGGGTCCAAATATCTTGTTGCTCAGTTGAAAAGATTAGCATAATATATTAAGAGATGTTAGAACCTTGTGAGCGGCTATTATGTTCAGCGCTGCATCCACATCGTATATATATGTCTTGTTGCTATTCATTGGTCGTCTTTTTCTAAACTTTTATTCTGTTTTCCCGCATATGTAGTAAAAATGTATTGTGTCTATAACTGTAGTTCTTTTGTTTGTATTTTGATTCTTCTGTCTGATATCTTTACCCTTGTTTTACCCTTTGCAAGCTTGCGGGATCAGAAGAGGAGAGAGAACCGTCAGCCAGTGAGGTGCAAGCAGCTGTATGGGAAGTTTGTGGGGATTATGGAGCCTTGGAGTTGCTTGTCGATCTTCTTCATGTCAAGTAACAACTTCCTCTATTTAAAATAACTCTCACTGGGTATTACTACTAATTGCATTTACATATAGCATTTCCACGCATCACAATGAATATCATTGTACTTTTCCAACTGCTGCTCATTGATGTGTTATAGCTACAATTCTAGCTGATATAGAATATAACGCCTTCCATCCTTTGGCTATAGCCTTTAATTATATTTTAAAATGTTTGTAACCTTCCTCTTTTCACGTGCATTAACCTAAATGACCAAAGGATCCTTTTGTCTAAACATATTTTGCCATGAGTAAGCCAGTTGATCATTGAGATAAATATGGTCCTAGAGCTTTTTCTTTTCTTTTTTTCGTTCTCGATGATCAAATTATTTATTTTGCAAGGATGGTTGAACTGGAAGAGGGTACTGGAACAGAAGCATCAGACACTGAAATTCTCGAGAAGCTGCTCCATTCCGAGGACCTTGAAGACTGCACAAGGTATGAGGCAGTTACATTTGAATTATTTTGGAGCCATTATTGAGAATACTTTTTGCTTCATCAAAAATAATCTTTGCTTTTTTCTGGATAATGGGGACTAAAGCCTTAAGAGTTGTTGCCGCAGAAATGAGCGGACAACTGATGGCAAGTTGAGAAGAAATTATTGGTCTAGTGTAGTATACAGAAGAGGGCAAAAGCAGCTCACTAGCTTATTTTTGAGAGAAGCAGAACATGCTTTGGAGTTGTGCGCTAAAGGATAGACTTGAGAAGTGCCTTTGAAAAGGGTAGCTCATCAATCTCCACACATTGTAAAGTGAAATAAAGTCTCTCTTTCTTGGCAAACGAATTATTATGAATTGATTTAGAAGGCGAAGCAGGCACAATGACAATGTTTTCTTCGATTTCTTTCCCTGCTAAACCGCTCTTCGCCCAAATTTTTCTTGTCAAATGTGAGATTGTGAACTTTGAAAGCATCCCAACTCAATCTAGCACAGGACAGAAGTGAAAAGCATGGGGTTTGGCCGTGATCAACAACAAAATTAAAATAACTGTTACTTCGTAAGCTACGGCGCAGTCGCAACAGTATCATGAAGCAGCACAACCAGTCCTTGCTATTGATGTTACAAACCATATACATTTCTTTTGCTTCGCTTGTAGAGTTCTCTGTAAATTTTATGATGATGCATTAGCGTGACATGCAAAATCTGAAAAAAAAAAAAAAAATTCATGGAAAAGGAAATAAAAAAATAAATAATGGAAAGCTTGGATTCAGAATACGGATGCATACAGGGCGGATCTGGTTTCCGCCTCAACTACCAAAATTCTACGCTGCCTCCCGACCCGAATTTGTGATGGATTAAAGAATTTATCTCATATCAGCCCCACTTCATAATCCACCTTACATTTGTGTTTGGAATCCGTCATAAATTAATATTTTTTAAAAAATTATAATATTATTAATATTTGGTAAAATATAAATTAATGATTTTTTTTTAATAATAATGAATAATATTATTAAGTTATATATAAAAGTTTTAAATAAATGAGAAATGAGAGTACTAATTTAGTTATATAATAATTTTTTTGTAAATATATTATGTTTTAAGGATATATTTTTAAAATATAAACGGTTTTTGGAGCGGATTGGGGTGGAACAACGTGGCGAATTCGAGTAGGTCAAATTTTTTTTCCTTTTCTATCTCGAATTTGTCTCGAATCAGAAAAATTATTCCGTTTTTCACTCTTTATTGTCCACTTGCTGCTCCATTCGGAGCCGTTTAGGATGGGAGCTCAATCAACTTGATCCGTTTGCATCCCTAATTCAGAATAGGAGAAAAAGAAAAAGATCTTCTAGAAGAGTAAGAGAAAAGGCTCTTGAGGGACTGAGGGATATACAGATTAAAGATTACTAAATGTAGAAAAGGATTTGTTTGTGGAGATTAAATGTTGTTGTTTGTGGAACATGGAATGCAAGAGCAGGCTTCAATTAAGAGAAAAAAAGAATAATGAAAACAAAATGGCATTAATTGAGTCATAATCAACTAGATCTCCATTTTGCCACAATAAGGTGATTTGGCAGTTCATGTGTAGTCATTGTAGAAAATATTGTTGTATATATCATATCATATCATATCTATACAATTACAATAACATTAAAGAGCGAACCCTTAACCGTTTTGCAGCTTCTCCTTAATTTCGGATGTGGGCCCCAACAATTTTTTTTTTTTACCAATCCGACCCGTGGGTCCCCTCTTCCCGACACCTCCGCTTCCCCTACTTTTCCTACTGTGCTACTTCGATGCCCTACATCTCTCTCGACGCTGCCCTTCTCTCTCTCTCTCTACCGACCCCTACGTTCCCTGTAGGATTCATACTCTTTTCGGCGCATTGATGGTACCGCTCAACCGCCGCTTGCTCGGATCTGGGCATTTTATGTGCCGTGGAACCGCCGATTTTCGGAAATGGGTCCAGCATGCACCGTACGCCCCTATCTACCCCGGATCTGGGCATTAAATGCCATTCGGCAGGAGATTTGGGCATTTAATGCTCGTCGCGGAGTCGTCGCTTCTCGGAGATAGGTGAACCTCAGCGCCAGACGGCCCCCATCATCGCGCGACGTGGGTGTCGTAACAGGATACTGCGCCGCGCGGCCGCAGCGCCCGCCTCCCTTCTCCTCTTTCTTTTTGCTTTGTTCTCACACTGATTTATATATAATCTCCATCGGTTGATAAGTTTCTTGCCCACTTTCTTCCGAACTTGCAAAGTAGGTTCCTATCTCTGTTATTCTTCGTGCCATGATTGCCCGCACAACAGAGATCTGGTCTTCTTCTAGTTTCTTCGGCTACTTCCTGTTCTCTTCTTATGTTTTTTGGCGTTTGGATTTCCATGTTGCTTGGATTGTTGGATGCATGATGGTTGCTTTGTTTATGACATGGATTTTGAATTTTTTTTAAATAAGATTTTTACGATCTCTCGATTTTCCTAATACTCTTATATTTTTTTTTCGGATTTTTCTCTGTTTGCTATTGGACAGTTTGTGAGAGTTAGCTTATCCACTGAATTTGTTTTTGGATGCTGAATTTGCCTGCAATGGCATGACAGTTCGAATTGCGTCGGGGCAATCACTGCGGTCTCACGACAATCCCTACAGTCTGCGGCTATTAGTTACCGAGTTACTGTTAATATTTTCTTGCTTTTACCTGGGTTTTACAATTTGGTTTTGGGTGAAATTTTTAAGATGCCTCGATTTTTCTACTTATTCTCTTGTATTTTTTTCCATCAACTTTGCTGTTGTTTTTTCTTCTACTCTTTAATGCGAGTTTTTCCATCTTTGTTTGATGTTGTTTTAACAGTTTACCAAAGAGAAAGGTGCAAAATGATTAAAAGTTCACCCTTTAATATAATTATATAGATTGTATAGATTGTCTATATAGCGACCTTTGGAATTTGCTCTTAATTTGAAGAAATGACTTGTTTTGATTGTTTGATTGGTTCTTTACCCTGCAGTTTGCACTTCCTTGCTTTTGAGTGGAATTATGGATTTACCGTTTATTGTTTTGAGATAAATTTTTCTTGTTCTGATTTTTCTTTGCATTCTTGCTGCGCCTATTGGGATTTGTTGATTTCTACACTAGAAGAAACTCTATGCAAAATTTTATATTGGCCTAGAAGCTTTTCCCGGATTTTTCTTTACCTTCTTGCCGCGCTATGCAAACTTTTATGTCTGCTTAGAAATTCTACTCAAAATTTTAAGAAATGCACCTACTGTGGCTAGGGGCTGGAGCCAGCTCGAGCTCGGCTCGTCATCTTCAAGGTCGGCTCGAGCTCGGCTCGAGCTCGCGACGAGCTCGAAAACTCTGGCTCGTGATCGGCTCGAAGCTTAATCGAGCCGGCTCGTGTTCGGCTCGCTAGCTCGAGCTCGTGGGCACACCCTCGGCAGCGATTCCTCGCTCCTCGACATCCTCGACATTCCTCGCCGAGCTCACCGTGGCCGAGGACGTACGCGACCTCGTCGACCTCGCGCGGCGCCGGTCGGGCGTCGACCTCGGCCCCCGACCCCGCCAAGACGCGCACCGCTTCGAGGTCTTGAAGCTGATCCGCGAGATCGAGATGGAGATCGTCCCCGACCGCACGCGCCTCGCCGCGATCTTCGAGCGAGATAGAGAAAGAGGGCGGCGGCCGCGTCACCCGTGTGCAGGCTGCGTGTGTGTGGGTGGGGGGGGGGGGGGGCGGTGTTAGAAAGATGAAAAAATAGGGGGCAGTGTGAGAAAGATGGAAAAAATATTAATTAGGATTGTGACTTAAAAAATAAAAATATTGGTATTTATTTATGGATCTATGGGTCATGAATGAAAATAAAAAATTTTATATATAAATGGGCATATGGGCCTTCTAAATTTTTTAAAAAAATAGACTAAAAATTTAAAATTAATAATCTGTATTATATATATATATATATATATATATATATATATATATATATATATATATAAAATTATATTAATATAAAATATATATATTCAAGCTGTTATCGAGCCGAACACGAGCGAGCTGATCCTAGCTCGTGTTCGGCTCGTTTATTAAACGAGCTCGTGTTCGGCTCGTTTACTAAACGAGCGAGCCGATCTCGAGCTCATTTCGAGCCGAACACGAGCTGGCTCGCGAACAGCGAGCTAGATTGCCGCCCCTAACTGTGGCTGGTTGATCTCTTAATTTCTTCGCAATAAAAATTATTTTTGCAATCAAATTTTCAAATCTCTTAATTTTGTCGCAAAAAATAAAACTTAAAAGATTTTAGATTTTAACGATGTTATCATGCCATTGCCTATTTAGCTTTTTTTTTACATGTCAATTTTAGTATTTGAACTTTATTTGTCGCTTTAGTCCCTAAAAATAAAAATTCAAAATTAATCTTAAAATTAATTCGAAAATTTATGAGTTGATACCTCTATATATATATATATAGAGAGAGAGAGAGAGAGAGAGAGAGAGAGAGAGAGAGAGAGAGCTAGGTGGTATACTATCGGTATACAGAGGCCTTCATGCTATCAAGTTGTTTTCAATTATGTGACTTTCAAATCGATGATCTAAGACCGTTAGGCTTGATCTATATTATTGAAAGTATTTGGAAACTAAATTTCATAATTTTTCTATCATTTACGTATCAAACTAGTATAAAAATGAACGGCTAAAAATAAAAATCTGATAAAAAATAATAATAAAAGACTTGAATTTAAGATCAGAGGTATTGATCTTCCTCTAAATAGTGAAAAAAAATTTCTATAAAAATTTCATCAGATTTGGATTGTTTTACACCGTTAAATTCACAAATGCATCACATCTACCATTAAAATTATCAATTTTGAGACCTTTTGATCACTAGCAAAATGATGTCGAAAAATTACAAAATTTAGTTTCCAAATACCGTTAATAGTGTAGATCAAGTTTAACGAGCCGATCGTCGATTTGGAAGCCACAACATTGAAAACAACTTGCAGCACTGAGGCTTCCGTACTACCGATAATATAATATACTCCCTAGCGCTCTCTCTCTCTCTCTCTCTCTCTCTCTCTATATATATATATATATAGAGTCCCATTGCTATGCTATCAATAGCATGAAGCACCCTGCTACCAAGTTTTCCGCCGTTAGATCCACCCCTTTGATGATTTTCACTGCTTAGATCATACTATTCAACCAACCACTCACTCAACCCTAGGGGGCCCACATCATTCTAACCGCACATCTCTCAATCCAATGGCCAAAAACTTGATATATATATATATATATATATATATATATATATATATATATATATATATATATATATATATATATATATATATATATATATATATATATATATATATATATATATATATATATATATAGTCCTATTACTATACTATCTAGCACGGATGGCCCGTGCTACCAAGTTGTTTTCGATGATGCAACTTTCAAATCGACGATCGTAGACTTGATCTACACTATTAAAAGTGTTTAGAAACTAAATTTCATAATTGATCAATATCACTAGTATAGTAACCCGCGCATTGCGGCGGGTAGATATCACTAAAATAAATTTAATATTTAATTAATATATTAAAAGTTTGCTATTATTTTAAAAATTAAAATAGTCCAAATATATTGGATCCTTTCAAAAGTATATTAATTTGTTGTAAACATTTTTATATTAATTAATAAAAAGAGTCATGGAAGTAGAAAAAAATATGGATATAAAAAGTTATATCTTAAATATTTAAGAGATAAAAAAATATATAACCTAATACAACCTAATACATGCAATAAATATAATACAAAATTTTACTATCGAAAAAAAATATAAAAAACAAAGGATACAAAAAGAAAAAGTAGTAAACCTTCAACACAACAAACACATCAGTTCGAATATCATGCAAATAAAAATAATTTGAAAAAATTGAATAAAGGTACCTAAGAAATTTCGACGCTACAACATAAAAAATACATAAATCTTTTAAAAGAACTCCTAAAATTTGGAGAAAGGCTCAATTTGATGAAGATGACAGCTTCAAGTTCGGCGATGCAACATGCAAACTCATACTCCATCCACAGAACGTGCTCGATTTTGGCCTCGGAGCTCATGGAGGAGGAAGAGAAAGTAGAGAAAGAGAAGGGGACTTTTCATGGCTTTTACGATGTACTGTTTAGATTAGGATTAAGGTGGCTAGACCATTGATTAGACGGTATGGGCGGAGGAAGTTGAAGGATTGGGTTAAGGTTAGTGGACTATTAATTAGAAGTTATGGGTGGAGGGAAGGCGAAGGGTTAGCTTAAGGTGGGTGAACCGTTATGGATGGAGGGAAGGCGAAGGGTTGGTTTTACGAAACACAGCCACGTGGCATTTTCGTTTGGGGATTAATGTATAGGTATAGGTATAGATAGATAGATAATTAGATGTTATGGGTGGAGGAAGGCGAAGGGTTAGCTTAAGGTGGGTGAACCGTTATGGATGGAGGAAGCACTTGAGCGACCGGCAATCGGTTTGATTCAGCAAAAACCGGTGGAGCCCAAGAATCGGTTCGGTTCAACCAAAAAAAGAGAAAAATTTGAGTTGATTTGGTTGGCACCTATACTAAACAATCCGATTCGGTTTAAGTAAATAAAGAAAAAAAATATGAAGTACGTGAGCCGGTTTGAATTTGTGCCCAAACTCAAGAGGGCACCAAAGAATTTGAGTTGGTTTGGTTCGGTTCAACCAAAGAAATGTCATTCCGATTTCGGTTGGCAAGTAAAGAAAAAATAAAACATATGAAGCACTTGAGCCGGACCGGATTTGTGCCCGGTTCGGTTGGGTGTTTATAATGGTTTTTTTTTTGTTGGCGGCCACGTGGCAAGAGAGGTGTCACCACGTGGCAAGAGAGGGATGCCATGACGCCACGTGGCAAAAGAAGTATACCATGCCGCCACGTGGCAAAATAGGAGAATTCATGTATAGGTATAGATTTACCTATCAAACAAGTTGTCTAAAATTGAACGGCTGAAAATAAAAATTTCATAAAAAATGATGATAAAAGATTTAAATTCAAGATTAGATGTACTAATCTTACTCTAAATAGTGAAAAAAAATTTCTATAAAATTTTCATCGGATTTGGATTGTTTTACACCGTTAAACTCACAAACACACCACATCGGCCATTAAAATTGTCAATTTTGAGATCTTTTGATCACTAGTCAAATTATGTCATAAAACTCTGAAAATTAGTTTCCAAATACTTTCAATAGTGTAGATCAAGTTTAACAGAGGCGATCGTCAATTTGGAAGCCGCATTATCGAAAACAATTTGGTAGCACGGAGCCCTCCGTGCTACCGATAGTATAGTAGCCTAACTCTCTCTCTCTCTCTCTCTCTCTCTCTATATATATAGAGTAGGGCTACTATACTCTTATGAGTAGTAGACCCTTACTACTCATAAGTTGTTTTTGATGATGGGGCTTCCGAATCGACGATCCACGCAGTTAAATATGATCTAGAGTATTTAAAACTTCTAGAAAATAAATTTCGTAATTTTTCAAAATCATAATAAAGTCCATCAAATGGGCATAAAATGAACGGCCGAAATCGAACGACGTCCTAAAAATAGATGATCGGATCCTTCAATTTAAGATCGGAGTTATTAATCTTTATCTAGGTAGTGAATAGAATTTTCTATCAAAAATTCAACCTATTTCAATTCTTTTACACCGTTAAACTAGCAAGTATCCCATACTAGCCGTTAAAAATTGTCAATTTTGTGAGCTTTTGATCGTAAGGTAAATGATTTTGAAAAATTACGAAATTTATTTTCTAGAAGTTTTAAATACTCTAGATCATATTTAACGGAGTGGATCGTCGATTCGGAAGCCCCATCATCAAAAACAACTTATGAGTAGTAAGGGTCTACTACTCATAAGAGTATAGTAGCCCTACTCTCTCTCTCTCTCTCTCTCTCTCTCTCTCTCTCTATATATATATATATAGAGAGAGAGAGAGAGAGAGAGAGTCTGACTACTATGCTATCAATAGCACAAAACACTTGGTGCTACCAAGTTTTCTACCGTTAGATCCACCCCTTTGATCATTTTCACCCGTTGGATCATACTATTCAACCAACCACCCACTTAACCCTAAGGGGCCCACATCATCCTAACCGCACATCTCTCAATCCAATGGCCAAAAAGTTGGTAGCACCAATGACTTGGTGCTATTAATAGAATAGAAGCTACCAAGTTTTTGGCCATTAAATTGAGAGATGTGTGTTTAGGATGATATGGGCCCCCTAGGATTAAATGAGTGGTTGATTGAATAGTATGATATAACGGATAAAAATGATCAAAATGATAGATCTAACGACAGAAAACTTAGTAGCACCAAAGTTTTCGTGCTATTAATAGCATAGTAGCCGGACACACTCTCTCTCTCTCTATATATATAGAGTGCGGCTGGGATACTATCGATAGCACCAAGGTGTCTGCCACCACGAATGACGTACCTCGCACGGTGAAATTCGATTTTGAATTCCCGTGGGGTAGTATTCATGATTCAGATTAAGTATATGTATATATGTTTATCAGGGATTGCGGATCCATGGCTTCCAATAAACGCAAGCGTCTATTGTTAATTATCCCTATAAAGTATTAGGGTACCTTCGATTAAGAGACCTTTGAAATGCTAGAATTGAAATAAACTGGAATTGAACAGAGATTTTATTATTTATCGTTCAATTACATGGCTTTAACCAAGGGCATACCTTCGGTGTACAAGAATGGAGCATAAAAGAAAAGAAAAGTGCATCTTAGTTATATGTTCCAAGATGCTCAAATTAGTTTTGTTGGGCTCTATATATTTTAGAGCTCAACATAGTTCACCCTAAGATGAAAGATTGATTAAATTCCCCATATATGTTTTGGGATTTAATCAGATTTAATTAAACTCTAATTATATGTATTTAGAGTTTAATTTGGTTAATTGAACTTTAAATGTATGTGATAAAGTCCAATAAAGTTTGATTTGGCATTCAATTTAGGCTTTTATCCCAATGTATGTGTTAGGATTAGCCCAAATATCTTAAATTAGACTCTAATTTTATATTTTAAAGTCTAGTGTAATTAGGCTCTAAATTTATGTGTTAGAGCTTAATCACATTTGTTTTGGATTCATCATAGGGTGAAATATTAACTAAATCCTAATTATATGTATTAGGATTAGTCAAATTTGGTTTAAATTAAACTCCAAGTATATGTATTGGAATTTAACTTAATTGAACTCCGAATAAATGTATTAGAGTCCAACAAATTTAATTTGATTAAATGGTTTGATCAATTCTAAATACATAATTAGAATTTGATCGAATATGATTGTGATCTGGCTCTAGTTTTATATGCTAGAGGATCAGATGATTTGTGAAAAATGGATTTGGGTTTAGTTTAAAGACATTTCGGTCAAGTTTGGGTTTAGGTTTAGTTTAACGACGTTACGGTCGGGGTTTTGGTTTAGGTTTAGTTTAACGACGTTTTCCGATCGAGTGCGGGTTTAGTTTAGCGACGTTTCGGTCGATATTGGGTTTAGTTTAGCGACGTTTCGGTCGATATTGGGTTTGGATTAGTTTAGCGACGTTTCGGTCGATATTGGGTTAGAAGGTTTATGGTATTGGGTATTTGAGATTTGGTTCATGCGTTTAGGCTCATAGGTTTATGATATATGAACTTGGGTTCATAGGTTTATGGGTTTATGAACTTGGGTTCATAAGTTTATGGTTTATGAACATAGGTTCATAGGTTTATTGGTTTATGAACTTAGGTTCATAGGTTTATGGTTCATGAACTTGGATTCATAGTTTGTGGACTCGGTGTATGGATTGGTCCATAGTTTGTGAACTCGGTGTATGGAATGGTCCATAGTTTTGGTTCATAGTTTGTGGACCTGGTGTACAGGTTTATGGTTCATGGTTCATGGACCGGGTGTACAGGTTTATGGTTCATGGTTCATGAAACTGGTGTACAGGTTTATGGTTCATGGTTCCTGGACCGGGTGTACAGGTTTATGGTTCATGGTTCATGAACCTGGTGTACAGATTTATGGTTCATGGTTCATGGACCGGGTGTACAAGTTTATGGTTCATGGTTCATGGACCGGGTGTACAGGTTTATGGTTCATGGTTCATGGACCGGGTGCACAGGTTTATGGTTCATGGTTCATAGACCTGGTGTACAGGAAGTGGGCTCTGGTATTGGGCCTCTATTTTGGATTGGGCTTAATGGATGGGCCATTTGAAATGGGCTTTCGGATGTGGATTTCTTTAGGTAAATGGATTTTGGGTATGTGGGTTTATGGGTTAAATGGGTTTGAATATATGGGTTATTGGACATATGGGTATTGGATATATGGGTGATTGGATATATGGGTTAATGGGTTAAATGGGTTATTGGATATATGGGTTATTGGGTTTATAGGTTATTGGATACATGGGTTATTGGATATATGGGTTAATGGGTTAAATGGGTATTGGATATATGGGTGATTGGATATATGGGTTATTGGATATATAGGTTTAGGTTAATGGGTTTATGGGTATTGGATATATGGGTGATTGGATATATGGGTTATTGGATATATAGGTTTAGGTTAATGGGTTTATGGGTATTGGAATTAGGTTAAATGGATATTGGGATCCGAAAGTGAGTTTGGGTCTAATTCAAGCTCTTGAGATTTAAAATGTGAGTTAATTCAAATGAGATTTTGAAATAATCGAAATTGAGAATTTTAATTTAAAATCAAGTGCATTCGATCTTATTCAATTTAACTTGTATCGAATGTAATGGTATTTCAATTTGGTTTAATTTGACCGAGTCACAATTTCAACATTTGATTTAAATGGATTTAATATAGCCATCCCTCTCTCTCTTTGATTTGAGAATTCTCTCTTTTTGGTGATGTTTTTGCAAAGAGCACCATCGAGCGGTTTGTTGACATTCTGTCGAGTACATGGCTAGCATTCCGTCGAATGATTTAACTAGCATTCCGTCAAACGGTTTGGCTAGCATTCCGTCGAGCACATGGCTAGCATTCCGTCGAATGATTTAACTAGCATTCCGTCAAACGGTTTGGCTAGCATTCCGTCGAGCACATGGCTAGCATTCCGTTGAACGATTTAACTAGCATTCCGTCAAACGGTTTGGCTAGCATTCCGTCGAGCACATGGCTAGCATTCCGTTGAACGATTTAACTAGCATTCCGTCAAACGGTTTGGCTAGCATTCCGTCGAGCACATGGCTAGCATTCCGTTGAACGATTTAACTAGCATTCCGTCAAACGGTTTGGCTAGCATTCCGTCGAGCACATGGCTAGCATTCCGTTGAACGATTTAACTAGCATTCCGTCAAACGGTTTGGCTAGCATTCCGTCGATGGCTAAGCATCAAACGGAGTCTTCGTCGTCGTTCCGTCGATGGCTAAGCATCAAACAGAGTTTTCGTCGTCGCCGTTCCGTCGATGGCTAAGCATCAAACAGAGTTTTCGTCGTCGCCGTTCCGTCGATGGCTAAGCATCAAACGGAGTTTTCGTCGTCGCCGTTCACCTCCGTTCACCTCCGTCGATGGCAAAGCATCAGACGGAGATCGCCTTCGTCGTCGCCGGTCACCTCCGTTCACCTCCGTCGATGGCAAAGCATCAGACGGAGATCGCCTTCGTCGTCGCCGGTCACCTCCGTCGATGGCAAAGCATCAGACGGAGATCGCCTTCGTCGTCGTCGCCGTCCACCTCCGTCGATGGCAAAGCATCAGACGGAGATCGCCTTCGTCGTCGCCGCCGTCCACCTCCGTCGATGGCAAAGCATCAGACGGAGATCGCCTTCGTCGTCGCCGCCGTCCACCTCCGTCGATGGCAAAGCATCAGACGGAGAGCGCCTTCGTCGTCGCCGCCGTCCACCTCCGTCGATGGCAAAGCATCAGACGGAGACCGCCTTCGTCGTCGCCGCCGTCCACCTCCGTCGATGGCAAAGCATCAGACGGAGATCGCCTTCGTCGTCGCCGGTCACCTCCGTTCCCCTCCGTCGATGGCAAAGCATCAGACGGAGATCGCCTTTGTCGTCGTCGCCGTTAACTCCAACTCGGGCATTTCATCGAACAGGTGGCGGGCGCATCTTGGTTGCCGATGTAGATCCGAGCGGGTGGCGGAGCGGATCAGCAGCGAAGCGGGTGACGTCAAGGTGCGTCACGAGCGGCGGAGGGAGTTGCGGAGGCCGAGGGGGCTCGGGTCCAGCGCGGGCTCCGAGGCGCGAAGGCCGAGGGGGCTCGGGTCCAGCGCGGGCTCCGAGGCGCGAAGGCCGAGGGGGCTCGGGTCCAGCGCGGGCTCTGAGGCGCGAAGGCCGAGGGTGGCGGGTTCGAGTCCAACACGGCTCCGAGGGCGACTGGGGCGCGCGCCAAGCTCCAAGGGCGGCGAGCTCCTGGTTCGAGTCCGGCGGACTTCGAGTCCGGCAGAGGCTTCGAGTCCGGCGCGGCTCCGAGGCGGGAAGGCCGAGGGTGGTGGGTGAGGTGCGGCCGGGGGCGCGGATTCAACGGCGGCGACAGCATGGTTGAGGCGCGGCCGGGGGCGCGAGTTCAACGGCGGCGGCAGCATGGTTGAGGCGCGGCCGGGGGCGCGGGCTCAACGGCGGCCGGGGCGCGGATTCAACGGCGGCGACAGCATGGTTGAGGCGCGGCCGGGGGCGCGAGTTCAACGGCGGCGGCAGCATGGTTGAGGCGCGGCCGGGGGCGCGGGCTCAACGGCGGCCGGGGGCGCGGGTTCAACGGCGGCGGCAGCATGGTTGAGGCGCGGCCGGGGGCGCGGGCTCAACGGCGGCCGGGGGCGCGGGCTCGACGGCGGGGGCGCGGGCTCGACGGCGGCGCGACGTCCTTCAAGGGTGGCCGAGGGCGCGGGCTCGACGGGATGAGCTCGGGCGGCGGCTTCCTGCGCGGCGAGGACGACGAGATCGAGGTGATGGGCTCAGGTGGCGGCGTCCGGCTTAAGCAGGCGGGATCGGGCGGAGGCCGAGGGTGCGCGCGGGGTCCGGCTCAGGGATCTCCAACAGAGAGAGAGAGAAAAAGAGAAAGAGAGAGAGAAAGAGAGAGAAGCTTTGATGCTCTCTCTCTTTCTTTCTTTTTTCATCTTTTTTTTTTTACTGAGAAGAAGAGAGAGAGAGGGAGGACTTTTTTTTTGATTTTCTTTTCTTTCTTTTTTTTTACCGAGAGAGAGAGGATTTTGATGGCTCTTTTTTTTATGTGTATGAAAGAGATGGGGTTTTACCTTTTTCCTTCTGTTATACAGGGAATAGGAATATGATTGTTTTTTTTTTTTTCTTAGAGATTCAAAAAGGCCGTATATTTCTCAATGGAAATTTTTTTAGCCCCTTTATTCGGTTCCTCCCCTCCCTCTTTTTATTGCGCACGATAGGATGTGGGAAGTTGGGGATGAGTGGGTGCCGATCATGCGGAATATGGGGAGTTAGAAAGATCGTGGGCGCGTGGGGAGTTGGGAGCGTGCGATGTGGGTGGAGGCATGGGAAGAGGGTGGTTGGTTATGCGGAACGTGGAGGTTAGGAAGGAATTGTGCGATGTAGTGGGGATCGCATATAGGGATATGGAATACAGTGGTTAGTTGGGGTAGCATTTACAGTTCAGTCCCTCCCCTTTTTTATTATTCTCTTTCTCCCCTTTTATTGCGTAGATATTTAAAAAACAGTATCTCTCTATTTAAAAGATATGATCTGAAAAGGGATATTTGTAGATCTTCTGTTGATCTTAACCAAATCTCTTCTCTCTCTCTCTTTTTATTATATGAGAGGAATTATTATTCTCTCTCCTCTTTTGATCGGTATCTCCTTTTTATTTAAGAGATATTATCTGAACGAATATTATCTGAAAAGATATTTTTGTGGATCTTTGTAGATCTTAACTAAATATCCTCTCTCTTTTTTATTATATGAGAGAAAATAATAATATTTTCTTATTATTATTTTTACTCAAACACAAGGGTTTGGTGTTATCGAGTTTTCCACCGTTAGATTTAACCTTTTGATTATTTTAATCCATTAGATTATACTATTCAACCAACCACCCACTCAACCCAAGGGAGCTCATATCATCCTAACCGTACATTTCTCAATCTAAGGGCTAAAAAACCAATATCAAAATAACTAATAGCACCAATAGCTTGGTACTATTAATAGTATTCCATCCTAGTTCATATATATATATATATATATATATATATATATATATATATATATATATATATATATAGCATGGCTACTATACTATTATGAGTATTAGAGCTCTACTACTCATGTTGTTTTCGATGATAGAGCTTCCGAATCGACGATCCACTCCGTTAAATATGATCTAGAGTATTTGAAACTTCTAGAAAATAAATTTCGTAAATTTTCGAAATCATAATAAAGTCCATCAAGCGGGTATAAAATGAACGGTCAAAATCGAACGACGTCCTAAAAAGGATGATCGGATCCTTCAATTGAAGATCGGAGTTATTGATCTTTATCTAGGTAGTGAATAGAATTTTCTATCAAAAATTCAACAAATTCCGATTCTTTTACACCGTTAAACTAGCAAGTATCCCATACCGCCATTAAAAATTGTCAAATTTGTGACCTCTTGATCCTAAGGTAATGATTTTGAAAATTTATGAAATTTATTTTCTAGAAGTTTCAAATACTCTAGATCATTTAATTCGAGTCAGATTCTAAGCTCCATCATCGAGCGGTAGAGAGCTCAATCAGTCATAATAAGATAGTAGCCATGCTCATATATATATATATATATATATATATATATATATATATATGAGTAGGGCTACTATACTATTATGAGTATAGAGCCCTTACTACTCATAAGTTGTTTTCGATGTTGGGGTTTTCGAATTGGCGATCCACACCGTTGAACATGATCTAGAGTATTTGAAACTTCTAGAAAATAAATTTCGTAATTTTTCGAAATCATTATAAAGTCCATCAAGCGGGTATAAAATGAACGGTCAAAATCGAACGACATCCTAAAAATGGATGATCGATTCTTTCAATTTAAGATCGGAGTTATTGATCTTTATTTAGGTAGTGAATAGAATTTTCTATCAAAAATTCAACCTATTTCGATTCTTTTACACCGTTAAACTAGCAAATATTCCATACCTACCATTAAAAATTGTCAATTTTGTGAGCTTTTGATCGTAGGGTAAATGATATCGAAAAATTATAAAATTTTATTTCTAGAAGTTTTAAATGCTCTAGATAACGTTTAACGGTGTGGATTGTCGATTCTAAGCTCTATCATCGAAAACAACTTATGAGTGCGAGTAAAACACTAGTGATCGCATTATAAAGATAAGAATGACTCTATATATATATATATATATATATATATATATATATATATATAGGCCGGGCTACTATACTTATATGAGTATAGAATTCTTTGTACTTATAAGTTTTCAAATTGCTCGGATGAAAAAATGAACGGTTAGGATGAGAGTGGTTACGGTTAGGTTGATAGTGGGCCCCCAAGGGTTGAGTGGGTGGTTGGTTGAATAGTATAATTTAACGGGTAAAATTGATTAAAGGGTAGATCTAATGGTAAAATACTTATGAGCACAAGAGTCTCTATATTTATAAAAGTATAGTAGCCGGACTCTCTCTCTCTCTCTCTCTCTCTCTCTCTCTATATATATATAGAGAGAGAGAGAGAGAGAGAGAGTAGGGCTACTATGCTCTTATGAGTATAGAGCCCTTACTAATAAATTATTTTCGATGTTGGAGTTTTTGAATTGACGATCCAGGCCGTTAAATATGATCTAGAGTATTTGAAACTTCTAGAAAATAAATTTCGTAATTTTTCGAAATCATTATAAAGTTCATCAAGCGGGTATAAAATAAACGGTTAAAATCGAACGATATCCTAAAAATGGATGATTGGATCCCTCAATTTAAGATCGGAGTTATTGATCTTTATCTATATAGTGAAAAAAAATTTCTATCAAAAATTCAATCTATTTCGATTTTTTTACACCGTTAAACTAGCAAATATTTCATACCAGCCGTTAAAAATTGTCAATGTTGTAACCTTTTGATCGTAAGGTAAATGATGTCGAAAAATTATAAAATTTGATTTCTAGAAGTTTTAAATGCTCTAGATAACGTTTAACAATGTGGATAATCGATTTGAAAGCTCTATCATCGAAAACAACTTATGAGTACGAGGGCAATCGTACTCATAAGAGTATAGTAGTCGGACTATATATATAGAGTTGAGCTAGAATGCTATCGATAGCAAACCGGCACTTTTGCCACCCATTTGTTTTCAATGATGGAGCCTCCAAATTGATGATCGGCACCGTTGAACATGATCTATAACATTCAAAGTATTTAGAAATCAAATTTCATACATTTTCGATATTGTTCTCTTATCCATCGAGCGGACACAAAAATAAACGGCTGAAAATGAATATTTTTAAAAAAATGATGATAGGAGTTTTGTAATCAAGATCAAGAGTATAGATCTTGTTTAAAATAGTTTAAAGAATTTTCTAACAAAAATTCAATTCATTTGAATATCTTTACACCGTTAAACGAGAAAACGCCTCATATCCTTATATCGACCATTAAAATTACAAATTTTGAAACCCTTTGATCATTAGGCAAATGATATCGAAAAGATTTGAAATTTAATTTCTAAATACTTCAAGTGGTATAGATCATATTCAACGGTGCCGATCATCAATTTGGAGGCTCCATCATTGAAAACAAATGGGTGGCAAAAGTGCCGGTTTGCTATCGATAACATTCTAGCTTAACTCTATATATATATATATGAGTCCGACCGCTATACTCTTATGAGTACGATCGCCTTCGTACTCATAAGTTGTTTTCGATGATAAAACTTTCAAATCGACAATCCATACCGGTAAACATTATTTAGAACATTTAAACTTCTAGAAATCAACATTATTATCAGTTATCAGTTAACTGTGACATATCATCTGAGACAGATTTCACCTATCTCAACATTATTATCTAATCCTCCTGACTCCAACCTTCAGAAAAAATAAAAATAAAAATAAAAATAAGTAAGAAGCATGATCTTTACCAACTGTAGATTTCAGTAGTCTAAATCACTGTACTCAAAACATTAAACACTAAAAAACTCTCATTCAAAATTGCAGAAATGTAGTGAAGGAATAAGAAGAGTAACCTTCTCTGTACATAGAAAAAAAATCATCAAAGAATGCTAATACACATGAATTCAGTACACTATCTTTCCTTTCATAGAATAAGAGCCTGTGTAATCACTTACTCAACATCAATAGTTCTAAGGACAAGAATTCCAAGTAGCCAAGAGATTAATAAAATAGATGCTAGACTGCTAAACGCAAATAGAACAGATATCTTAGAAGGCGTCGAGTTTATTTTGGTTCAAATTTTCCATAACAAGCATTTCCATATATTCTGAATCCCAAACACATGGGATTCACGAGAGCAGTCGTTAACTTCAGGTAAATGTACAAACAACAGACGAAATATCTGAATCTAAGTTAAGATTTAAAGTGGGTTGGGTTTCC
The DNA here is from genome assembly GCA_025177825.1 of Aechmea fasciata. Classification (NCBI taxonomy): domain Eukaryota; kingdom Viridiplantae; phylum Streptophyta; class Magnoliopsida; order Poales; family Bromeliaceae; genus Aechmea; species Aechmea fasciata. The sequence goes on along the minus strand of CM045940.1, from coordinate 9,010,755 downwards.
GAAGGATATCAAAGCGCGTTAATCATCCTCTTCATCTCCGCAGACCTCCTAGGATCGGGATCGGCAATTGCTCTCTCGGTCAAGACATGCTTGATCCGGCACATCGATTTCCTCACCTGCAATTTATGAAAGAATGCACAAATCAACACTGTTGTATCTTTCTTTAGCATTAAAACAGTCCCAAGAGATGACAAATCAATCGCGACAATCATGATGCACAAAAGAGGAAAATCAGATTAGGAACAACCACAACTCAAACAACTAGAAGAAACTAGACCTCATATTTCGAGCTGGATCCTAGGTCAGCAAACTAAAGTGATCAATCCAAGTATTAAAACAGGAAGAAAACCCTTATATGAGGCGGAATTGTGATCACAAATCCTGGCAAATTCCTCTGACGGCAAACTGTTAAATTTGTTCCTTCTAAAGAATCTTCATAAGAAGACCAACAAAAAAAGCATAGCCATTTGAAAAGTTACAAAAGAAATAACTCACAAAACTATATCGCTCCATAGATGTTTTAGATAGCTAGAAAGATCTCTTTAAACACTACATTTTACTGCTCTTGCCAAAAATGAACAAGACGACAACAATTCATAGAGAACTAGTTAAGGAACCCGTGCTACGCAACGGGTTCATTTATCTTCTTTATAAATAATTAATAAATAATTAAATATAGTTTTTATAAAGTAAATAACAATATATTTTAGTCAATTAAATAAATAAGCTTTAGAGACATTTTTACGTGCGATCAATTGTATCAGATATGCAAGTTTTGATTACAAACAATAATGCTGATCCTAACACTTCGTTCGGGTTCAGATTGTAAATTCATAAGTTTGTGTTTTAATTATAATAAAACTTTAAAATATATAATTATTTATGCTTAATTGTTAAATATTTTAGATTGTATGTATTAAATAATAATTTTAATTTTATAATTATTTAGATATAAATAATCCATTTTTATAAAAAACACTACAATTAAGTTTTTTTTTAAATATATTTAATTACAACAATTACATAAAATATACTAACTAAATATATAAAGTTAAGAAACACATTCAAAAATCATTAATAATAAATTTTAATTTTAATTTTAATTTATTTTTTGTATATATATATATATATATATATCAAAGAGAGAGAGAGAGAGAGAGAGAGAGAGAGAGAGAGAGAGAGAGAGAGAAAACAAAAAAAAAAAAAAAAGTGGGCACCGCAGGCTCCCCCAAACCCGGGGAAGCCTGCAAAAGGTTGCCAATTAATAAGAGTATAAATGGAGCACGATAAAACAGAAGTAAAACAAAGTGACAGCTCATATAGTAACAACTTTAGCTTGTTGCTTTATTGAACCTTAACTTTCTAACAGTAAACACAATGATGTATGAAAATAGCTGCTTGGTTCATAAGCAACTATAGCAAATAATCACATGTTCCATCAAATTCTAAATTAGAAATGGCAATAGAAACAATGTTTCAATTACCTACTCAATCATATTTTATTAGGATGCAAAATTACTAGGAACTGAGGAAGAAACCATGGAATTGTGTCAGAAATTCAAAGTTCGGTAAATGGAACTAATCTTGTCCTAAGGCCTAGTTGCTTAACTTTTTTGATTTCAGTGATCTGTCATAAAGTAAATGAGGAAAGGAGGAAAGACAAACAGGGTCAAAGAATTTGAAGAATGATGGAATGATGTTTCACAGAAAGAAGCAGAGATAAACACTCAAGGAAAAGTGCTGCTTCACGTCCTGCTCAGATTGACCGTACACCATACCAATGCCGGTGATGCAGATAGAAGAGAGAGAGAGAGAGAGAGAGAGAGAGAGAGAGAGAGTTAGAATACTTGGAAAGATTAAACTCCAGGGATAATGACTAAAACTACTAGGAATGCATTATCACCAATTACCACAAGATCATTTAGTAATGATATGAGATGTCTGAACATGTTGTGCATAGACTAAAGCAGTCTGTATAGGGATGAATAGCATACCTTAGGAATGCGTTCTGGATTAGGAAAGCGCAGATTTTGCGCATGCAGCATCTGGCGTTGGGTCATAAGCATGTTCTTCTCTTTTAAGAGGACATACCATAGCTTGTGAAGATCATCCCAAGACTTAAAACGTAATTCGGAAGCCTTCCAGCCACGACCTGAAATAAATTTCTTTGAGCAGTGTGATACAGATTAACAGCTCGGCTGCCAATGTAACAAATTGTGGAACTGATAACAGGAAAAACATGTAAGTTCCAAACAAATTGCAGATAACATATCCACAATAGGTATAATGTAGAAAGACCCAGCAGATCATTGCAATAAGAAGACATATGGATTGTTTTCACCAAAGTCCACTCACTATTTGCAATGCAAGAATCTTATACAACTTTCTCCGACAAAAACTATAATCCCATTATACCATGAAAAGATACTACCGCACAAAGTTTTTTCTGGATTATGCTAAGTAAAACATAGCCACAATATTATGTCCAAGAATTCCCATGCCACTAGCATACGGGCACACATTGACACGGGTTTCTCTATCAACATTTCATAAAAACAAATAGTATGTTAGAGTTTATTAATGTTTTTAAGGCAATAAAAAAGGATTAGATAGCATATCTCTTATATTTTAGTAAGAATAAAGGAATAAGCATCTTAATAACCAAAGTAATATTATGAAGCATAAGCATAAAAACAAAAATCGGAGTTATAAGTGGGTTAAATTTCATAGGAAGACACTAATATAGGTAAGTCAGTAGATCTAAAATGATTAAAAAACCATTACCAATTTATATTTTCCAGCTAAAACTTAGCCGCACTATGCAATGAAACTCAATAATTGCTCTAAATGTTAGTAAATCTACAAGATTTACATATTTAAGTATGAAAAAGCCTATCTAAACCTTTTCATCTCAAAAGAAAACTCAACAAAGACCCTAAAAAACTCATGAAAAATAATTTATTCGATATGGAATCGGCACGACCCGTGCAACATGCCGGCACGGTCGGTACATTTCAACATGCTCAGCACGGGGCAACATGGGCAATTCTCGATAACATCTTAGTAAAACATCTATCATCTCCTGGTTCACTAGCATTATTTAATCAATATAGATTTTACAAATCTACCCGTAAGTTTAGGTATAGTTAGGATACACAGAGACAATCATACAGAAGTTGTCAATGCCTTTTGTAGCATCACTTAGACGCACAAAGCTGTTAATATCTCAATGCTGGCTTGTGAAAAATTGAAAACAAAATGCACAAATAAGATAAATTGGGTTGCCAATATAAATGCATTAAAGAGAAAGACTGAAGCTTCTTTCATCCATAAGAGTTTTGGTAGTAAGCTAATATACAAATTTCTCACATTGCATGTAACGACCCAGCCCACTAGCAACAATAACTCGTTGGGCCCAACCACCGGCCCAAAATGCTTAAGCCCAGTTATTATTACTAGTGTCTAAGTCTCTTATATACCTAATCACATCCCCATTCATATCCGATGTGGGATTATTGGGGTGTGACAAGCTCCCCCCTTTAAGACCCTGACGTCCTCGTCAGTCCAATCACACACAGCCCAAAATCACCAGGCGATGTGAGACTTGTCTCGCTAGCCTTGTCACTCAGACCCTGACTTAGTCTGTCAATCACCGACCCTGGCTTAGTCTGTCATTCAGACCCTAGCTCAACCAAAACTCATCTCACACTTCCGGCTGGTGAACTGGCTCTGATACCAAATGTAACGACCCAGCCCACTAGCAACAATAACTCGTTGGGCCCAACCACCGGCTCAAAATGCTTAAGCCCAGTTATTATTACTAGTGTCTAAGTCTCTTATATACCCAATCACATCCCCATTCATATCCAATGTGGGATTATTGGGGTGTGACATTGCACATAATATTTGTTGTTTTACTTGCTTCAAGTAGTGCCAATTCAAGCCTCAGCTTAATCCAAGATATATGGGCATCTCATGTTTTTCCGCCATGCTACAAAGTGCAAAGCAACTTAGAAGCTACTTCCATAATGAACTCATACTTCCACTTCCTAGTACGACAATGTTAATAACCATCTTCCCAGAAATTACTCGAAGGAGAAACTATTCTTAGGAGCAAATCCTTTCCCTGTAAATCAATTTTACCATTGTTCATCTAAAATCTTTGCATTAAATAAAATCACATCTACTCCAATGAATAATTAAGACAATTGTCTGGCAAGCTATAAGTTTTTTTTTTTTGTTTAAAATGTATAGACACCCCTAGAACTCTAGCTCGATTTGAAATTGACCCCTGAACTTTTTTTTATTTGATTTACACCCCCTTCACTTGGTAATTTTGAAAATTCTGTTAGAATCAAAAAGCCAGTAAAATGCACAACGAATAAAATACATTTGCAGCTTAATATTGATCGCCATCTTTTAATTACAATAAACAGATACAAAGCCAATAAAATAGTAGATTACAAGTTAGAATGCTGAAGAATATTAAAATATATTAGAATTTGAGCAAAAATCGTATTTCACAAAGTCAATGACCCTTCTTCCAATAAAATATTGGACTTATGAATCGGCTTATCAAAAAAAATCCAAATAAACAATAAACCCCAAAATTGCTAAGGGAAGGACCTGAATCGAACTTTAAGTAGAGGAGGCGTAAATCAAACAAATAAATTCAGGGGTCAATTTCAAATAGAGTTAAAAGTTCTGGGGGTGTAAATCAAATAAAAAAAGGATTAGGGGTAAATTTCAAATGGCAGTAAAGTTCAGCGGGTGTCTATACATTTTAACTTTTTTTTTGGTTTAATGAAAGGCTTACGGCAGCATGTCATAATTGCAATGTGACCAATGAAGCCACTCCACCGTCCAAGAAAATGTGGTATGACCATGAACCTGAGGCAGCAGGGGCTAATGCATTGTCCTGGTCTTCTAGCTTTTTATAACAGTTATATATAAGACAAATTGCCGACCACCTCCAATTCAGACTACAATTTTACTAGAACTAGACAATAAGGTAATCTTTTGTATAGTCAAATCTTGCTACTATGACTAACAGAAGAAAATGTAATTCTAAAAAATTTGTACATTCTTCTTCATGTAAGGACAGCATGTGACATATGACATAAATTTATTTAGATTAAGAGAAAACAAAATTTGTGCTTTGTAGATACAAAGACAAGGAAACGGTGTGCAAAACTAGCAAGTTATGACAAGTCTATATGACTAATTTGTGTTTCATTATTGATTATGTGATGACAATACTTAAAACTCCAGAAATTATTCATCAGCAACACCTGGTGTTACTGCTACAATTACTACCACGAATGGTACATACATATAAGAAGTATCTAAAATATGATGCAAAGAGATGCACCAGAAAGATCTCTTGTTACATAAAAATCCATTTAAAACCAAGAACTAAATACTCATTAACTAAATATTCACAGAAAGGAGACTTCAAGTTAAATAATTACAAAAATGAGACAAAAATAAAATACCAGTACTCCAGGCTCTATATACTATGCAAAAAAAAAAAGAAAAAGAAAAAATTACTTGCAAAATAGAACAATGTAAAGATAAATTAGATGTTCTTTCTGCTGTGGTATTAACTGCATCTACCAACTATAGGAACAAATGATTTCCAATATCCCTTTAGTAGAAAAGACAACAAATCCTTTCAATAGTATTATGGCACATACAGCACTATAGTATTCTACCATTCCGATCAAGGAAGAGGTCAGAGTTGTACCATAGATGACAGGTTTCTCCTCATCGGTGCTTCTGTCCACCTCAAAAAATTGCTCAAGAGGATTATTTGCTGTCTTAGCCGATGCTGATGTTGCGGCTGCAGCGGCAGAAGTTTCTGATTTAGCAGCAGAACATAATGTTCTTCTAAGAACCCTTGACAAAAGCATGATGAGATACCCGATATCTGATGCAAAATATAAGAAAATCAATCAGGCTATCCATTATGTGAAAAACTACATATAAGAGGCTCTCTAAAGCAATTGCTTTCACCTAGCAGTTGACATCTGTAATGCTTTTCAATCAGGGTGCTCAACTGCTCATGACATAAAAAACAAAACTATATGTACAACACTTTCTAAAGCAATAGTTTATTCCACCTAGGAATTAAGATCTGTACAGCTTCTCTTGCTAGGTGCATCTTTCACCTGGCTTTTGGACTAGATTCTCAACTCGAGAAGGAAGTCAAAAATTTGGCAAACATGAAAATATGCAACTCTTGGCTATAGCGAAAAGCAGAATCAGTTTCTGGGCCTTAAAATGTTCCAAATCTGATTCAACTTCATTTGCATCGAGCTTCAAAGGGAAACTGTTGGGAAGACTTCAGTTACAAAGCTGTTAAGCTACTAAGGATGCGTTTGCAAATGCTTCTCCTAAAGAAACCTCTTTGATGCTTTATAGCTCCACAAAAGTCTGAAAATACTATAGAGCTGGAAACTTACATAATGGCCGTGGGAACTTCCAGCGGGGGATCCCAGTGCTTCTCTAGTGGAGTTTCCACTGCTACTTTGTAACACTAGAGGAGTGGACACTGAAGCTTCCCAAAACTATCTCATAGCATCAGAATAGTGTAATTCTGAAGTACCTTTTTGGGTTTTGATTGGGGGATGCGTGGTGTATGAAAGCATTCCAACTGTGGCCTAAGTACAGCTCTACTTAACAGCACTTCTTGTAAAAGCTCTTGTCTGGCCAAACAGGCCTTAAGAGTAGATGTCATGGCGTGGAACATCATGTCAATAATTAAAAGATAACCAACCTAATGTGTTTGTAGAGAACAATATTTGAAAGCTAGTACAATATCTCAAACAGAACAGCTTAACAAAAAACAACTATTTCTGAAGAAACCTTCCTCGTTTCTCATCAAGATTTAAATACAATCTACTTGATTTGGTGCATCATGGGCTGCTATCGTAAAAATTAGCATAATCTTGCAAATGCAAAGACAAGAGACTAGTGAAACTAAAGAACCAGAACAATCTAGTACCAAACAAGAGCATAATAGAAGATGAATCACAAATATAATTGATAAAGACAAAATGGCAACCCCCTCAACTACAGGATAGTTTGAAATGTCCCCCTCAGCTTTTATCTTTTTTTCCTTTTATTTACACCCCCTCAACTTTTGATTTTTTTTTTTGTTTTATTCGAGCAGTTTTAGTCAGATAAACAGGAGATTTACTAAACCCAACAATTGCTCCGTTAAGTTTAATAACTCTAATCATTTTACAGCAAATGTAACTGCAAGAGTTAACATAAAAAATTTGACAAAATCCTCAACTTAACTAACCGGAACAACTCGATCAACAAAAAAATTAGAAAGAAAGCAAAACTTAGGCCTTGTTTGGCATCATTGCCATTAATTAATTTATTAAACACCAACTTCTATATAATTGAATATACGACCTTGGCTTGTTGATGAATGACAACTTCTTTAAAAAAAGGAGCAAAAAAGAAAAAGAATGGTTGCTCCCAAGTTTTTTGTTTTTGGTTGCGAGCAATCCACCATACACTCCTATACTATTTCATATCGAAATTCTACTGTATACAACCAATCAAATTTCCACAAACAACTCAAGATTCCAATGCCCAGTTTTATAACACTTGAGGAAATTCCATTATATATCATCTAAGATATCTAGTAATTGCAGCATAGCACAACTCCATCCAAAAAGCAAAAAAAAGAAACAAATAAATCTGCAAAATGATGCATATATTAATATTATATCCACACATTTAGAGGTATACCAGCCTGTTCCAAGAAAAATCAAAGATGAAGAGAAGAATCAATTCGAGGCAGGGAACAGATGGATCGAAGAGAGCTTGGAAGAGAGAGAGAGAAATAAAACGAGCGAGGAAGGGAGCAGGGTGTGGGGTTTGGATTCGGACAACGCCATTTTGGGGTTTAGGTGAAGGGCCAAAATTGGGTGCAAAAACAGCCTAGTTTAGACTAGTTCAACCCCTCCACTAATTTAGTTTTGTTAATTATATTAAAAAAAAAATTAATAAATTTTCAATAGGATTTGTAAAGCTATCTTTGGACGTCAAAATTAGATATGCAATGATAACTAATTCTGTATAAAAAAAAAATTGTGTGTAAACATAGGAGCTTAATTTTTTACTTTCTGAAAGATCTTCGCATCAATCATTTATTAGAATACCATATTACATCTAATTTAGGTTATTTATCTTATTCTGAAAGATATGGCTTGAAGACAAATATCGTATCCATTCTAGACATTTATCACACTTTTCATCTACCAAACACCGCACGCTTCTTGAGTAAATTGAAGGAATATACCAAATAAAATATCCATGTATTCAAACGGGGTCTTTGGCCCTATTTGGAGGAATATACCAAATAAGATATTCATTTATTTAAATAGGGTGTGCGGCCCTATTTGGATGTTGGAATAAGTTATCATTAAATAACTTATTTGGCATGAAATTTCTTTTATGCGATTGGAAGCAAAAGGTTTAATTTTTGCTCATTGAAAGGTCTTATCATATATGATTTAGTAGAATAGCATATCTCACTTACAAGGTGACTTATCTTATTCTGAAAATTTGACTAGAAAGTAGAATATGTCATTCCATTCAAGATGTTTAATTATATTTCTCATGTACTAAATACTACGATCTTGTTTGGAAGTTGAAATAAGTTATTCAAGGATAACTTATTCGATATAAGAATTTTCTATGCGATTGTAAAAAAGGAGTATGAATGATTTTTTTGCTCATTGAAAGGTTTTGATATCCATAATTTAATAGGATAGTATATATAAAAAAAACGACTTGAACGCCGAATATTGTATCCAATTCTAGACTTTGATTACGCTTCTCATCTATCAAATATAGAAGCTTCTTAAGTAAATTATGAAGATATACCGAACAAAGTATTCATCCATCCAAATAAAACCGTACAACTTCTTGAGTAAATCAAAAATATATCTGAAATAAGATATTCATGCATCCAAACATGGCCTAATTTTTATTAGTTGTCAACGGTCGATAGCCTAAACAGGTCCTTCTCTCAATTTAGAAAAGAAAATGAAATCAAAATAATTAAAAATGGATAATTTTACATGTATCCTCATAAAATGATTACAAACTAAGGAATAATTTTACATGTATCCTTATAAAAGGATTAAAATTAAGGGATAGTTTTGCGTGTATACTTATAAAATTACGGATATATTAAATTATCAAATTTATCTGTCTAAAACTCCAAAATATTCAAATTTACTCCTACAAGTTATTGTTAGTTGGCCGTAAATTTTTCCCATTTAGACTGCTATGCTCTTATCAAAATATAGGTTTAGGAAAATCTGATAATTTATGATTCATGTAAAATAATACAAAGTTTAAATAAAAAATCAACATGGATAAAGAATATTAAATATAATTAAAAATATATTATCGAAAATTTGGATTATTATTTTGTAAAAAAAATGTCAACTTTAATTGATCAACTGTGGACATGACTATATATATTTGCAAAAGATGCAACTTTGAAGAAAAATAATTAATAACTAAAACTTTGTAGGATAAATGTGCAAATTCATTGGCATATGAATTATGAGGACGCATAAGTAGTTAATCCTGAAACTGACCGATTATTTACAACAATTTTACATACAGCCAAAAACTATTGTACGTTATAAAACTTTAAAAAAATATATTTTCTATAATTTTCTGTGAAATCAAGCATCCCCACTGAAAACAGGTTGCGTGCATTTAAATTTAACAAAATACAAGAAAATCGATCAGGCTATCCATTATATGAAAAACTACGTATAATTACAAATTCACAGCAAAACCGAATGAGATTGGGAGGAAAACAAAAAATCAAAAGGGGTTTTGTCGATTCAAGGACGAAAGTAAGGATTTGAGATTGAGAGCTCTCACCAATGAATCGGAGCACGGAATCGACAAGCAGCACCGCCGAGGGCTCGGATCGAATCACCGCTGTCGATCGAGGATCGTCCACGCGGGCCGAGAAGGTCTAGGGATGGGATCGGAGCTTGGAGAGGACGCGGAGAGCTCGCGTAGAGGTGAATAGAGGTGTTGAAGGAGAGAGGGGTGAGTAGAGGTGAAAGAGAAGAGGAGGGGGTGGGGTTGAGCTCGGAGAGTGGGGTGGGAGGAGCGGCGGGGGGCGGAGAAGGGGTAGAGCCGTAGAGGGTTCGTGCGGGATTAACCGGGTTGGGTTAGGGTTAGGGTTAGGGTTAGGGATAGGATTAGAATCGCATTAGTTCTCAAAATAGATATATATTTATTAACATAGAATTATTAGTGGATAAAAATAATATAACTAAAAATAATTATTGTTAAAATATAAATTAATAATAAATAGAGAAATGATTCAGTACGTAATATTATAAATAAATAATAAAAAAAATCTTAATTATTGATCAATAAAGGGTCAAAATATTAGTTTATCCTTTAGTAGATTAAAAGATAATTTTATCTCGAGAGTATTTCAGTAATTAAACATCGCAGAATTTAAAAAAAAAAAATTAATTGATACCCCTTCCATAAATTTAGGTATTAATTTAGTTATTAATGTAGGCATTTATGAAATTCTAGAATTACAGTTTAGGCATTAATGTTAGCTGGTTTTGGAACAGTAGCATTCAACATACTTGTAATTAGTTCCAGCTTGGTTGAGATTTCTGTGTACTCGTTAGAGTTGTATGCACACTGGACTACATTTTAGATTTATGTTTAGGCTTAGTTTGGTATTAAGGCATATCTAACACTATCAGATAAAATAGAGTTGTAGAAAAAGTATATAGAAATATACTTCTGCGTTCTCAGGTAGGAACGCAGAAAATATATCGTAACCGACACATCGCGATATGCGGAACGCAATATTACATATGGAAAGAAACGGGATATTTTCCCAACGTACTTTCTCACCGCACGTCACGCAGTCTTCCCGCAATACCAAACAAAGCCTTAGTAGTCTTTGGCTTAATTTGGTATTGAGGCCTATATAACGCAATTAGATAAAATGGAGTTGAAAAAAAAAGCATATGGAGATATGCTTCTACATTTTTCGGTGAGATCGCAGAAAATATAACGTAACCGACTCATCGCGCGGAACACCGCCGAAAATATAACATAACCGACTCATCCGCGAAACGTAATATTACGTACGAAAACAAACAAGGTATTTTTCCAACCTACTTTCTCACCGCACATAACACAATCTTCTCTCAAACGAAGCCTTTTCTCACCGGCCCGCAATCACAAACGATTGCCTTATTTCAGCTCGCTTTGATATATCTATTAGGAACGAAGCTTTTTCTCACCGCACGTAACGCAATCTCCCCCGCAATCACAAACGAAGCCTTATTTCAGCTCGCTTTGATATATCTATTAGCATTGGTAGATGCTTTTTGCAAGGTAGTCACTTTGCAGGCAAAAATTGTATGGGCATCGTTGAGAGACGGATGGGCGCCGCATGGCCGGCTCTATGCCCTCCTTTTCTCTCCATTAACTTCTTTCTCTCTCTCTCTCAAAACCCAGGGCCTACAATTTTTTTTGGTTTCTGAGGGTCGTGACGCCGACCACAACCACGCGGCGCCCATCAGCATGGACCCAAACAACTTGTTTGGAACGATGCCCACAAATTTTTTGCCCTAGCCTTGCCTGTGCAGGATTTTCTGCACGATCTGTTGGCGTAACCTGAGGCATGACAGTAGTATCCATAAAATAACTAAAAGATCCAATTTAAAATTGCGTATACCTTTTGAGCTTGAAAATACTAAAATAGCATACAGTTGATCTCCATATAGGCTAACTTTTTTGTTGCCATGTTAATTTCATCTAATGCAAACCCGTTAATTGCAATATTCACTTCAATACAAACACTAATACGAGAAAAATGGCCAAAAAGAACTTAAAAAACAAAATAAAACTTGCTATGCAAATAAACAGCAATTAAATTATACATTATTATGAGCTCATAATTAAGAACTTAAATACCAAAATTTTAGGCCATAGCCTCTTTAGATGTTATCCTACATTAACATTATCTTTGTGCTATCCCCGCTCTAAAAAGCGAGGACAAAACTCTATGAACTCGAGGACATCAAACCACAATTAATGAACCAAGTAGTATACATTGCCTGATTACTTAGTTTGATATTGTTCTCGCGACCAAAGTCTCATCTCCGCCCCTCCTCCTCTCGCTTTGCCTCGATCACCTCGTCCACCCATCGCATAGAATTCAGCTTTACTCTGCTTCAACCCTAGGGATTGCACCCCTATCCTTTTCGCCTCTTTGGGTCCTTCCTCATCCCTGTACTGCTGCTTCTTTGAACTTCTTGAAAAGAACGAGATTTCTCGGGAACCGCCCGCCCCGAACTTCACGCCGTTTAGGCCACCTGTCGGTTGCCGCCCGTTCAATAAAGCAACTCTCTCTCCGAGAGGAAGCGCATCCTCCTTGGCGAGCGACTCGCGGTTCAAGAATGCCTCCGCGTGCCGTTCATCCTTGACTTCATACAACCTGGAAAGGTAGAAGTTACTTACTAAGCATGCCTCTCATGCACTTACAAATTAAAACCATACACCTCATATATACAATTTTTCTGCATTGCCGAGTTTCCCATAGAAGCATTGCCAAGGTTCCAATCCATCAGGAAATAATCATCATCTCAGTAGGGATGCATAAGTAAGGTCTAACACATTACCATACTAAGAGCTAAGAACCATACCTCATGCGCCTCGAATTCTTCAAATCATTGTTGTCGTCGTCAGAGTCATCTTCCATTGTCTGAGAATCCATCGATGCATCAGAATCGCTTTGCTCCTCATCCTCTTTAACAGGTTCGAAATGTTCCTCAATAAATGATCGGCGCTTCATAGAAGATTGGGGATGAAGAGAGAGATACTCTTGCGACTCTTCGTCAATTTCAAAGTCCTGCATTGGAAAGATAATGTACAGTGAACGACTTAATTGCAATGAGAAAGCTCATGTCAGAGGCAACAGTTAAATCGGCAAATTCCGTGCTATTTCATTCCATTTTTCCTCAAAACACTCATTTGGTACTCATTAATTCATTGTTGTATTGACTTCCAAACTCCGTTAGTAGATTTTGATGAGCATAAGCAAATTAGATAATTTGAGGTCCAATTTGATGTTACTTCATTACATTCTAATTGTTGTGGAATCTAAGCATGGCCGAGGGTGAAAGTGGAAAGTAAACAACAGAATTCATTTTAATCACACTAAGCTCAACCAAGAGATTCAACGCCATATCACAATCAATCGAATTCATTAATTTGTATGTCAACCAAATTCTATCATGATTCAGTAGTAAACAGCATGACCAGTCATCACTAAAAGCAGGCAAAGAACAAAAATTTAGGCAGATGATTGAAATCTTAAACAAAGTTTTTTAGGAGCTTTTGCAACTGTATATCAGGAGAACTTCTGTAGGATAAGAAAAGCTTCAGATAAACCCTTTTGTGAGGGTAAATTTCTATCTGATGAACTTCTGTAGGAACAGAAAAGCTTTTGAAGAAGGTAGGAAGCCAACAGTACCTTATTCTCAAACAAAATTGCAAAACGCTCATCTTTCAAGATATCGCTGCTTATTCCTTTATTTTTCTTTTTCTTCTTTGTCATATTCTCATCATCGACATTCTCCCCTTCACGATCTTCTCGCTCTCTCGTTCTTTTAGCAGACGAGCTGCAAGATCCCTGTTAACTTTTGGTAGCTTCCTTTTGAGCTGCACAAACAATGCATATATACAGCTACGCATAATAGGGGGTTCACCAACTAGTCAGTTGAAGTTGGTAGAAGAAAGGTGAAAAAGGAGAAGGAACAAACCGTAATACGAGAGTCCCGCTCTGCCTTCATCTTCTCTTGCTTCTGCTTTTCTCTGTAAGCTTCATACGCAAATGGATCGGCAAGAGCTTGAGCTTGCAAAAAACACAGAAGTTGGGAACTTAGTAAAGAACCCAAACTTCCTGCACAAACGAAAATGCTTGGTTTGCACACACTGCTATGCAGCGGACGTAATGAGCTATATGCTACCCAGATGTTGATGTCCAAAATAATTAAAAACCGTGGAGTTACTAGTCATATGAAGTGTAAATGGAAAGGGTAAAGAATAAACACAACCGCATGATAATGCAACATCATACAATGACACGAGTGTAGAATGATTTGCATACTGTCAAGCACATACCACCGAGAAAAGAGAGGAAAATGCTTTAAGCATCACAAAATCAAGTATTCTAATAAAGAAAACTACTGTTAACCAATAAGACACATTTCAGGCCCATTTGGCAACCTCAAGTAGCTCGTAAAAGAGTGTTTCTCTGTTTTTTGTGATTGCCTTGGGTACCCAAAAAAATGTCTTCCCTACAATTGCAGAAAGCAGCGTTACCTTTTTATACAGTCGGTAATCTATAAAGTATCCATGCATGTACGCTCTTAACAGATTGGTTCCAATTAAGTCTGTCAAATTCAACCGTTCAAGGTCCTCTGTAGTCAAAAATTTGTAATCATCATATATGGTGGTTTGTGAATTCTCTTCCATCTCTTCCTACAGAGAAGAACATCAAATTTTCAGTTAATTAATAAAAAGCATGCAAAAAATAATGCAAAATAAAGAGAGTAAATGTTAAGCTATCACACCGTTATATTCTCAAGGTAAGAGCACCACTTTGGAGCAGGACCTAATCCAGGAATGAAATAAGCTGGTATCTGACTGCTGTCTAAAGCCAATAACATCAAACCGCTATTCTTAAAAATGCAAATGTCATTTATGCTCCCAGTGGTTGGTTCTATACTGGTCATATTCTCGCCCTGTGGAAAAGGTAAAAGTCACCAAAAACCAAATATAGTTACTTGGTTTCTCAAACTGGACTTGCAAGGTTATGATGAAAGCACATGAATTATTAATTACATAACTCATTTGCATAATATACTTTATCTACTGTTTTTATGTCACGCCCCGAGCCCGCCTATTTGGTAGGGTTCGGGCACGCCAACAGACCGCCGAACGGACAGGGTTTCCCCTGTACCGCGGACAGAGTCTCCCCTGTACGTCCAAGGCGTCGCAACCCATACAAAGCAATACACGAGGTTCCAACCAGGAACAGTATTCAAGTAAGGATTGCATAAGGAAGTATCAAACATAAATACAACTAAGTTATTACATGCATTCAACTCACTTATTACATTCATTTTAGAAATTACATTTTCAACTTCCAAATACAACCCATCTTTAACATAATTATTACAACTTGAATCTTTTCATTCCTTACATCCCTAAGCAAAGCCGAATCAGGGTACCGCTATCTCTGGTCTCGGTGGTAGGGCGCTATCTATGGAGCTACGCCCTCGCCTCGCGTCGCCGCGCCGCTCACGTGTGTACCTGTACCCCCAAAAACAACACGGGGGTGAGAACTATTGTCCATAATTCTCAGTGGGTACGGTCACCCAAGAGAACAGTTCAACCAATAGGTCCAAGGAGGCCCTGCAACAAGTTAGTCCAATAACATAATACAGATATTTATATTTTACCCGATATTGAACTACATGTCAGGCCTCGCGATATGCAATATGAAACCCTGCAATTATACAAGTAGAATAATGATTTTATTCTCTATCATGCTATCCATAGTTTTTCCATAAATTATACATATCGTCACTTTACACCATTGGTTATTTGCTCCTAAGGTTTTCCTCTACCCTAGCCAAGCTAACCACCCGACTCGGTCTCGAGTCAATCATATTGTTGTGCATTTATTCTTTGAAAAGTAACTTCTACTTGGCTTTGACCCAATCTTACCGGTTAACATAGTTAACCCCAACAAACTCAATACCCAAAATCCCTCTCTGAACGGGGAGGCTCTAAGCCTGCAAGACCCGAGGGACCGTCCGTCGGGGCCACGATCCCCTAGGTGACTGTTCCGGAACTCACCGCTTGAGGAGGAGCGACCTCCCTCAAGCCAAGACTTGTCAAGAGTATCGATCTAATCCTCACATTGAGGATTCATAGCCACTATTCTCAATGCCAATTCCATGGATAGGTTACTACCATATCGTCTAATATTCTTGCCATAATGCCATTGTCATAATAGGTTTCTACCTATTTATTCTTGCCACTTTCCAATTCATACTTGTTTCAATGCCTCACTTGGTTAAACTATGTTTAACAACAATGTCCTCTATACCAATCAATGTCACATTTGTTAATAGGTTCATGACTCAATGTCACCCACACTTGTTCAACCTATGTTCAAGACACTAGGTTCAATGCCACTCGATCTAATATATATAGATTGTCCACAACCCATAGGCTTTACTTTGCATTCTTATGTTTACTATTTCCATATCATATTCGTCATGCATTTGGATCTAGCATTTATCTCTACAATGCTAAACATTCAATCATGCTATTATCATGCTCATCGTGTATCCATCATGCTAAGCATACATTCATGAAATTATGAAGCATTTATTCATTAGGCTCATCATCTACATCTACTTAGCATTTTACATGAAGTTTCTAACATGCACTTTCTATACATAGATCTTTATATGCATATGGTCCCCAAACATGCTCTAGTACATATCAACATGAATTTATCCACTAGCATGTATTTATCAATGCATCGTTATGCCATTATCAACTAGTGTAATTGCTATCCTCTAGTATGATTCACATGATGCTATTATGCATTACATTCTCCATCTAGCATTTAAATCCACATGCATAAGCCTCCAAACCAAGTCATTAGGTTTACATGCATATATTTTTATTTAGCATAATGCCAACCTACACATACATATGCATCAAATAGAACTTCATAATTTACTTCGACATACGGGCGACCTAGTCGCTTCGGTAAACACAACCCACCTATTATCGCATTCCGATTGCTCGTCGACACTTGCAATCGGCCTCCCGCGGCGCACGCCGCACGACTCGGCCTAATGCGCGCGCGACCACTGAACGACCTCCGATTCGCGATCTGAAAATTAAAGGTCTTCGGTTTGTTGCCACGAGTCCCCGATTCCATTTTCACGATTTTTGGAAGCTTTCGCCGCAAGCTGCGACCATTTTTACGTCGACGGCTTCAAACCTCAATATCTTCACAACGGTTCGTCGGATTGCCGAACTGACTTCGCCAACGTGTTTCGTTACCTAGCAATTAGGTTTACGTAGGTTCAATTTAGATCAAACCCATCAAATAGCAAAAATTGCATTTCTAACCCTAGGTTTGCTACTATTGCAAAAATCATTGAATTAATCTATGATTTAAGCAATATGCCTCTAATTAGCATGCTAGGATTCCATTAAACCCATTATTAAAGGATATAAATCAAACCCTAAGAAATTGCCATTAAAGGGTTCAAGAACCTCACCTCAAGGTTGCTCCAAATCCAAGGAAAATATGAAGAAGACGACGACGATTCAACTCGAAGCTTCGATCTCCATCGAATCCATCCATTTGGGAAGGATCTAGAGAGAGAAAAGGAGTTTTCCCTCTCCCCTCATGTGTGCGTGTGTGAGGTGTATGCGTGTGTGTGTGTGCGGTTTGGGGAGGCAGCCCACGAAGGAGATGAAGAGGGATTAATCCCATTTTACCAATTTGCCCCTCACTTTACACTATTCATCTCAAATCTTCAGCTGAAGCTTTGATATTTTTATCTGCCCTTCGGAATGTCCGATCGAGCTCAAACTTGACAGTTATGTTCGTTTTCCCATAACTTAACAGAAGAATTTTTAATATTTCAGTTCCGACCCCGTTTGGTCACTGCGAACCTTAACGAACTGTAATCGTTATCAGATAACGTTCGGATATTTATTTCTCATCTTTCGGGTGTCGGAATGGCACGAAACTTTAAACTTAGCCTCGTAAAAATATTCCTGACATACCCTCCAATTTTCATAATTTTCTGACACTGTCCATTTTCTGCTAATTTATCTGCCCCGTTTCCCACAGAAAATTCTCAATCTTCTGTTTTCGCTCCGATTTTAGCACAGGTCATTCCTAACCTATCCTTACACCCTTAAGTCAAATAAAAATAGTGTCACACACTATTTTTATTTATTTTTATTTTTATTTTTAAAATCTGACATATTACATTTTAAATACAATATGAATGAAGCACATGAATTATTAATTACATAGCTCATTTGCATAATATACTTTATCTACTGTTTCTAAATACAATATGAATGAAACAAATACATAAACATAAAATTAATGTATTCCCATGCATACATTTTAAGAAAACCAAATGTTTCCGTGTCGCCAAAAATGATCATAGTAAGCATAAGCATAGATAATTAACAGTTAAGGTCCAGAGAAGGCAAATCAAAAGTATAAATTAAGACAAGAGTAACAAAATTATATCAATAAATTACTATATCTACTCCAAAATGTATGAAAATAAGGAAAAGTGACGAATTAGTTATTTCATTACATTGCGATAATGATTTAATAACAACTTTTAGTATCAGCATGACCTGTACAAAAATACAGGTATGCATATGGACAGTTAAATGAATGCACATATCACAAATGCAAACACATATATCTTTGATTTCTTGGCAGAAAAAATAAGAACTCACTGTATTGGGATCCCAAATCCTAACTATATGACTATCAGCAGTAATCAACTTGGGTTCGGTGAAGATAAGAGTCTGATGCCACTTGATACCCAATATTGGACTACCGTACCTATAATCCAATCAAGATAATTATTAACCAAAATAGCTTTAACAATGACCAGAGAGAAATGGATATAAACTATGATTAATCACCATCAAAACAAATATTGAAAACTCACATGTGATCCTTAACTCTTATGGGATTGGACATACGCAAGTCATAAATTGATATCTGCATTTTAACCAAAGAAATATAAATACATAGGCGGTAGACAAGTGAAAGCCCGAAGAAGTATGATCGGAATTTTAGATAACAAAGGTACATCAAAGTATAAACTACGATAACAAAAGAAAGAAAATCAATGAAACTGTTTGAATAGAATGGAGCAATCATATTTAAGGTTACAAAAACTCGAACTTTAAATGTAGGGTTACACAGAATGCTAAGGAAGTAAGGAGCTTTAACAGTTGACAGTAACCAAAGATATAGAGCTACTCTTAGCATGTTTGGCATCAAAATGAAATTCACATATATATATATATATATATATATATATATATATATATATATATATATATATATATATATATATATAACGAAACTCTTTGTGCTATTAAGAGCACAAAGCCCTTGTGCTCCTAAGTTTTTAACCGCCCATCAAATTTGATCGGTGGTTAGGGTGAACGGGAGAAGAGTAATTGGAGAGAAATTAGGTTTCTCAATTTCTCTTCTCTTTAAATTTCTCTCCAATTTCTCTTCTCCTATTCACCCTAACCACCCATCAAATTTGATGGGCAGTTAAAAACTTAGGAGCACAAGGGCTGATGTGCTCTTAATAACACAGTAGCCCTGCTTTATATATATATATATATATATATATATATATATATATATAGAGAGAGAGAGAGAGAGAGAGAGAGAGTTGAGCTAGAATGCTATAGATAGCAAACCGACACTTTTGTCACCCATTTGTTTTCGATGATGGAGCCTCCAAATTGATGATCGCACGTTGAATATGATCTATACCATTTGAAGTATTTAGAAATCAAATTTCATACATTTTCGATATTGTTCTCTTATCCATCGAGTGGACATAAAAATGAGCAGTGAAAATGAATATTCTTAAAAAAATGATAATAGGAGTCTTGTAATCAAGATCAAGAGTATAGATCTTGTTTTAAATAGTTTAAAGAATTTTCTAACAAAAATTCAATTGATTTGGATATCTTTACACCGTTAAACAAGAAAACGCCTCATATCGACTATTAAAATTACAAATTTTGAAACCCTTTGATCAGTAGTCAAATGATATCGAAAAGATTTGAAATTTAAGTTCTAAATACTTCAAGTGCTATAGATCATGTTCAACGGTGCTAATCGTCGATTTGGAGGCTCCATCATCGAAAACAAATGGGTGGCAAAAGTGCGGTTTGCTATCGATAGCATTCTAGCTCAATTCTATATATATATATATATATATATATATATATATATATATATATATATATAATTGAGCTCCTATACTTTTAAAAGTATTAAGTCATTAGTGCTTGTAAGTTTTTAGCTCTTGGATTAATAGATGTGCGGTTAGGATGATGTGGGCCCCACTTGGGTTAAGTGGGTGGTTGGTTGAATAGTATAATCTAACGGATGAGAATGATTAAAGTTGTAGATCTAACGGTAAAAAATTCACAAGCACCAAGTGCTTAGTACTTCTACAAGCACCATAGTGGGACTCTATATATATATATATATATATATATATATATATATATATATATATATATATATATATATATATGTTTTCGATCTTAGGGTGTTCAAATTAATGATCCACATCGTTAAATATGATCTAGAGAGAGAGAGAGAGAGAGAGAGAGAGAGAGTCTGACTATGGTGCTTTTGAAAGCACCAAGCACTTGGTGCTTTTGAAAGCACCAAGCACTTGGTGCTTGTAAGTTTTTCGTCATTAGATCTACCCCTTTGACCATTTCCACCCATTAGATCATACTATTCAATCAACCATCCAGTCAACCCTAAAGAACCACTATCATTCTAACTACACATCCCTAAATCCAAGAGCCGAAAACCTACAAGCACCAATGACTTTACTTTTAAAAGCATAGGAGCTCAACTCTCTCTCTCTCTCTCTCTCTCTCTCTCTCTCTCTCTCTCTATATATATATATATATATATATAAAATAGAACTAGGCTACTATGCTATTAATAGCATCAAGTTATTGGTGCTACCAAGTTTTTGGCCATTGGATTGAGAGATGTGTGGTTAGGATGATGTGGTCCCCCAAGGGTTAAGTGGGTGGTTGGTTGAATAGTATAATCAACGGATGAAAATCATCAAAGGGGTTGATCTAACGGTGGAAAACTTGGTAGCACCGAGTGCTTCGTGCTATTGATAGCATAGCATAGGACTCTATATATATATATATATATATATATATATATATATATATATATATATATATATATATATATATATATACACATATAATAGAGTCCATTATGCTATTAATAGCACAAAGCACTTGGTGCTACCAAGTTTTCCGCCGTTAGATCTACCCTTTTGATCATTTTCGTCCGTTAAATCATACTATTCAACCAACCACCCACTCAACCCTAGGGGGTCCACATAATCCTAACCACCCATCTCTTAATCCAATGGCCAACAACTTGGTAGCACCAATGACTTGGTGCTATTAATAGTATATTAGCCTAGTTCTATATATATATATATATATATATATATATATATATATATATATATATATATATATATATATATATATATATATATATATATATATATATATATATATTCAATTCGCAGAAAAAGTACAAATACGACAAATAGAACACTAGATAAATAGATAAGGCATCACATAGGCAATAGGACCTAGGTTATAAATAGCGGGTACATAGCACTTTGGGGGGTCGCATACATAGTGCGTGCTACGAACCAAATGACAGGTTTCACAAAAAACCATATAATCTGCCTATATTCCTCGTAGAAAATACATATAACTTAGAAGAAGAGACAACCATTATCTTTTTTCAAAATATTATGATTTAGCAAACCAAAAAAAACAAAAAAAAACTCTAAAATCTTTAACCAATTTACTGCGTTTGATCATTTTATTTAACTTCAAAAACCGATAAGACATTTTGACCCATTTGCAATTTCCACACTTTTGGGCACATAGAACCCACTTCGATTCGACACCTTTATAGCATCCGGTTTAGCGAGCCCAACGCCGCTAAAGCACGCAACAAATCCACTCGCTAAATCTCGTTCTAAATGTTATAGCGTAAACGATAGCATAGTAATTACGCTATAGCGGTTGCTATTTAAAACATTGATTAGGACGGGCCTAAAACCATGGAAAGCGGTTGGTTTTGCTCATTAGAGCTCATCTCCATGAGTTGACTTTTATGTAATTTTAGAGAAGTTTTGCTTCTTTTTTAATATTTGGGGGCTTGGTGTTTAGTATCTTGCTCTACATAGATTGAAGTACTAAGAAACAAAACTACTAAGTTTTTGGCAACAGATTTTACTGAATAAATCACACCACTTTTTGATGATTACTGATGTTAAATCGATATTCGCTGTAGGATCATTCCAACAACTTCATATTTTCAGAAACATATAGGCATGAAAAGCTAATGAAAATAAGTGTTTCCTTAAGTTCTCACTATTCACATTATTAGCTCAGTATTCACTGCATTATCTTATATTCTTATGTTGTACAGAGGAAAGAGAAAGAAACAAAGGAACACATAATGGTCTTGTTAAGTATTATTCATAAAAGAGAGGTGTGGAACTTCAATACTATGAAGCCCTCCTGCCCCTTGGGCTGCTGTAACAATATGTTTTCAAATAAGCTCATATGGCCTTTGCAAGTCTGCTTCCGCAATTAGACAAAAAAAGGACTCCCATTTGTCTCATCTATTCTAACAAGATATAACTTCTAAGTATCTGCAAAATGAGCATATCATCCTAGCCCAACATAGTTGCACATGTGAAGCTCTTTTATAAACTTTATATATATATATATATATATATATATATATAGAGAGAGAGAGAGAGAGAGAGAGAGAGAGAGAGAGAGAGAGAGAGAGAGTTGAACAAGGATACTATTAATAGTTATATGAATAGTGGTTATTATCCGCCTTTCCACCCTTGGATTATTAGTATTCCATCAACGCCCACTAAACCCTAAGCATCCAAGGGTGTAAAAAGCGAATAGTAAATACTATTCTTATACTATTAATAGTATTCTAGCTCCATTACATATATACACACACACTAAGAGAGAATGATTAGAGCATTCCTTCATGTTGATTATGAGGATAATTAATAATGCTATTTCAGAAAGCCTTTGGTACTGAAAGCAAATTTTTATATTACAAGAGATGGCATTCCATGTTCATTTGCTAAGCAATTAGCTTCCAACAAAAATTACTTTGTTAAAATTATGCAACAGAACTTGGATAGAATGTATATACTACATGTGATATTTTGTTTAACATATTTATTTGTATAGGAATTACTATTGCTTATTTATAGTGCCAGCGAGGTATTCTTCTTCACATATAGTAATAAATCTGAAAATAAAAGCAGACTTTCAGAAGTACAATACAAAAAAGAACACATACAAATGCCAATGGAGAAGGCAATTTATATCTTAATGGAATGACATGTGAAGATTATGGCATGTCACTTCGTAAAGACTTCTCAAACACTAGAAGCCAAAATTAACAAAATAATAATAATGATGTAAAAACCATACCTTTCCAGTACTGCTCCCAACAGCTATGAGGTAGCCTTGAGATTCATCAAACTGCAGAGCTGTTACCTCTTGGGGAAACCAAAAATATTTTAAACAAAATCTTCTGTATGAAAGAAAAGGGGGAAAAAATTACTAACACAAAATAAGCAAAACACTTACCTGGCCTATGTCATCAGGAGAAGAAGCAGTACTGATTCTACCAACAGAAGATTTCTTCCTCATATCAAAGCACTCAACAGCACCATCCTCACCACCACAAGCAACAAGCCCATGAATATTGCTGAAATTATCCAAGAAGACAAAAAAATCATACATG
The DNA here is from genome assembly GCA_025177825.1 of Aechmea fasciata. Classification (NCBI taxonomy): domain Eukaryota; kingdom Viridiplantae; phylum Streptophyta; class Magnoliopsida; order Poales; family Bromeliaceae; genus Aechmea; species Aechmea fasciata. The sequence continues at coordinate 8,986,970 of CM045940.1, read as the reverse complement.
ATTTACCGACAAACAAACATGTCAGACAATATGCAAATAAATAGCAGGTCCAACCTTCGAGAGACGACATTTATTGCAGGTGATTGAGAGGTTAGTGAGGATAGAAAACGTCCCTGTCAAAATGCAATATCATAGAAATAAAAGTAAGGATTTCATTTTATAAGAAATAGTATGTTAACTATAAAATGATGATTCTAACAGCAATACTTAAAGATGCAACTAACTATGGTACTTATTGCCAGTCTATAAAATTGAATTTGCTATATCAACAAGACTCTGTACCCACTTGAAATAACCCAAAATCATCAAAAATAAGTGGGGATTTTGGAATTTGCATCGAATCGAGAGAATACCAAATGATACTATAATGTAGAATGGAACTAAGAGCAAAGAAAATGTAAAAAAAAACCTTTTTGTCAATGCCAAAAGGACCTAGTCAGTATAAAAGAGCAAAAGGAGGATTATTGATACTAGCATTTGTCTCACACTAAAAGTTGCTATCACTACCTCTCCCTGATTGCCATTCATAGACTATGAAAATTGCTACCAAAAACATCTCTACATAACAACATCAACTAATTTTAGTCAAGTGCTAGTAATGCCGCAATATTAAACAAACAAATCTGATACAAGCAATAAAAACCATAGAGCTATCCTTGCATGTATTGACTAAATATACAGACATAAACAATGTACAGATATATAAAGCCATCTATCTATTGCCCCCGTCCCCCTCTTTTTTCTCTCCCTCAATTAAACAGTAAAGAAAGTTTTTTGCCTTCTCTTCATATTCAATATCAGAATACTACTAAATATGGCTTAACACAATGATGTCCAACTTTCACTTTGCATATACCAGACCCTAGCCAGTAGTCACTGAGCAAAATTCAAGGCGGCGTATATGAAGCATGCTTAAAAGGTTAAAAAAAAAAAAGAAAAAAGAAAAAACAATTATTAAGCTCAAAGATAATAGGTGACCTGTTCCAAATTGATTCTGTACAGATCTGGTGAGGAAGCAGCACATAGCAAGTCGCAGGACCAGCAATCATATGCAATATCCCTTCCCATCCTGGTAAATAGAAAAAAATTAGTCTTTATGCAATCTCAACAGTCCAACAGCAACCTGACTATTCAGTCTTCCAGGAATAGCATAAGACCTATGCAATTAAACCCTCCTATACCAAGCGAGTATAGAAAGAAACATTGTATCATGCAAATATTCAAAGACCGAGAGAGAGAGAGAGAGAGAGAGAGAGAGAGAGAGAGTGTGTGTGTGTGTGTTTAAACTAACCTCGGAATTCTCAAGATATAGTGGCTTCCATACTTTGCATGTAGGCAAACAGAACGATCAGAACATAAAAATGCCATCTTCGAATAATCTTCATCTAATACCTATATAAGAGACCCTAATTAGTTACCACATCAATGACAATTATAAGACTCTACAATTTAAAAGGCCGCTCACTAACCTAAAATACCTAGAAAATACATATAAAGGGAGAAGGTTATCAGCAAAGAGTCTATTCTGTGAATCCAATAAAGAAGTGCATGATACAACTTGAAACTTTATTGCAAATCTTTCTCAAGGAATAATACACGCAACAAAAAGCAATTACGATTTGCAAATCACAGAAAAAGAACTGTGACTAGATTTACTTAGCCTAGGTATTTGTAAGATAGGAAGCACACTAGATTTAAGTTGTTTATATGCTGCATGAGCAGGTAGATGTAAACAGATGGACTAAGTAAAGACTGCTACTTACTAGGACTTTTTACAGTGGTACTTCAGTAAATCAAGGCAACTCAAAAAAGCATGTAGTATTTCAGAATATTACTAGCACTTGATACACCATTGGAGCAACAAGAACCAGATCGTATTGCCCTTGTACTAAGGCCCTATTAGGCCCTTCTCTTCTGCAGGACAGAATGATGTTTGTGGAATTGTTACTTGAGCCCAAATTGCTTCTCTATGCAAAATCAGAAGCTCGGCAAAAGTGTAACAACCTAACCCGCTAGCAATAATAACTTGTTGGGCCCAAACCACCGGCCCAAAATGCTTAAGCCCAATTTGTAAGGTTGTGAATTCTCGAAATCCGAGAGTTGCACCTCATTGAGAATCGACTAAGTGTCGAAAGGGTGAAAGCTGGAAAGTTGAAGTTGACTCTAAGCCAAAACGTGCATTGGAGTGGACCCAGGATGCACATGGAGCAAACTGCTCCATTTTGCAAAATTCTGCCAGTGGGGGACCGGACATCCCGGTGGAGACCGGATGCCACAAGGGCCCTGCCTGTCACGCCCCGAGCCCGCCAATTCGGTCGGATTCGGCGCGCCGGCAGACCGCCGAACGGACAGAGTTTCCCCTGTACGTCCAAGGCGTCGCAATCAAAACAATTACAAGGTTCCAAACAGGAACAGTATTAAATACTCAGATTGCATAAGGAAGTACCAAAAACATAATCACATCCTATGTTATTACAACATTCACTTAACATGCATATTACATCGCATTTACTTCCAAATACAATTACGTTACCACAAATTTATTACAAGTTTGATACATTTGCTCTTTAACATTCTAAGCTAGACCACCTCGAGTCTTTGCTACCTCAGTCTCTGAGGTAGGGCGCTATCTATGGAGCTACGCCCTTGCACAGCGGCTGGCTGCGCCGCTCTCGTATGCACACTGAAAATACCCCGAACCACGTGGGGTGAGAACTAGATAATTACAGTTCCCAGTGGGTACGGCCACCCAAGGGAAAAGCTCGATCAACAGGTTCAAAGGAGGCAAATACATGTTAGTCCAATAAATAGATAGATATGTAAATCTAAAAATATGCAACTAACATTATCATGCTTTGCCTTACAACTGTAACGATGCAATACTATATGCAACCATGCTATAATGGCACAATCATAAGTAGACTATTTATTCTACTTTAAACTTTGCTACTTTAGCTCATGTCATTAACTTCTAAGGTTTCTATAACCCTAGGTTCCATCTCAAGTCCAACTTGCTTCTAAGGTGTCTATTACCTTAGGTTCACCTTATATATCACTAGCCCTCAAGGTTCTTTCTACCTGATTCCAGCTAGCCACCCGACTCGGCCACGAGTCAATCAATAGCGGATAATCCGCACTTTGCCTGGCTCGAGGTGAAGGACCCTGTCACTTGCACCTCAGCCTGCAAACCAAGAACCACATCGCCCAACGGTCCGCCCGAAGGTCCGTGCACCGTGGTCAGGGATCCGCTACTGGGAGAGGAACATGCCGCATACACCCATAGCCAAGATTCCCCGATAGGGAGAGGAACATGCCGCATACACCCTAGCGCTCTCTTTGTTCTTGCTCAATCACAATCCTCGAAGTTCTTCCGGTGGGAGAGGAACATGCCGCATACACCCGCGGAACCAGAACTATCGAGCTCACAATTACTGGGATTCCGGAATCCACTACCCAAGTCAAGGGTCCATAACCCTATATCGTTGACCTATTTAGGTCCAATGCACTTTACACCCTAGGTCCAACTGACTCTAGGTCTATATGCCTCAATCTCATAACCTAGGTTCACTTTAACTCTAGGCTCAGTTCTCAACCTATGTTCTTTAACACTAGATTAGATGCCACACACCTAGATCTCGACTCTAGGTTTATACTCAACCTATGTTCTTTAACACTAGGTTAGATGCCACTTGATTTATTTATCCTAGGTTCAATAACACTAGGTTCATATCCGACCTATGTTCAGTAACACTAGGTTCGTTGTCATCCATGTCCAACCTATGTTTCACGACACTAGGTTCATATCTGACCTATGTTTAATAACACTAGGTTCGTTGTCATTCATGTCCAACCTATGTTTCATACACTAGGTTAAGTGCCACTCGATCTACTAGGCATCCTAATTGTCCACATCGAGTACTATCATGCATATTATCAACTAGCATAATCAACTATCATCTAGTATGATTCACATGCTACTATTATGCATATATATTCAACATGCATCTACTTACTAGCAAGTATTTTCATGATGCCATTATGTCTTTACCATCTAGCATGATCTCATAATACTAAGCAACTAGCATATATTCCACAATGCATATAAATATTAACATGCATCTATCCACTAGCATATACATTAACATGTCAACATGCATTTCTTTAGTGTTAACTACATGCATCATCTAGAAGTTACAGTCTACTTTGACATGCAGGCGACCTAGTCGCTTCGGTAAACACAACCCACCTTAACTTACTCTCCGATTGCTCGTAGTCACTTACAATCGGCCGCCCGTGGCACCCGTATCTGGCACGGCCCGATATTGCAACTGCGCCTCAATCGTGCTCCGCTTCGCAGCCCCGAAAATTATAGGTCTTCGGTTTGTTGCCACGAGCCCCCGATTCCATTTTCACGATTTTTGGAAGCTTTCGCCGCAAGCTGCGACCATTTTTACGTTAATGGCTTAAATCCTCAATATCTTCGCAACGGCTCGATGAATTGCCGAACCGACTTCGCCAACGTGTTTCGTTACCTAGCAATTAGGTTTACGGAGGGTCAAATTAGATCAAACCCTTCTATTAGCAAAAATCGCATTTCTAACCCTATAGGTTTACTATTGCAAGAATACTCCGAATTGGAGCTTGATTCATGCAATTTACACTTATTTAGCATCCTAGGATTCAATTAAACCCATTTCTAGAGCTTATAAACCGAACCCTAAATGCTTACCAAATTTGTGAACGCCGAATCGAAAGCACACCGTTCAAACGAGTGCACGAGGGCTCGATCCGTCGCTTCCAACGCGTTCGCAAGATCATTCTCCGCCAACACCGCGAATTTGGGCGAGAAATATAGAGAGACGAGAGAGATATTTAGAGAGAGAAAGAGAGGGTTTTTCCTCCCTCTCCATGTGTGCGTGTGAATGTGTGTGTTGTGCTCGGTTTGGGGGAGAAGAGAAGCAGCTGCTTCTTAATTAAGTAACACCCACAAACACTATTCATACTATTCACCTCAGCTTTCAGCCGAAGCTTTGATACTTTCGCCTGCCCTTCCGGATGTCCGATTGAGCTCAAATTCGACAGTTATGTTCGTTTTTACATAACTTAACAGAAAAAAATTAAATCTTTCAGTTTCGACCCCGTTTGGTCACTGAAAGCTCTACCGAACTATAATCACTATCAGATAGCATTCGGATTTTATTTCTCATCTTCCGGGTGTCAGAACGGCACGAAACTTTAAATCTAGCATCGTAATAATAATCCTGACATATCCTCCAATTTTCATAATTTTCTGACACTGTGCATTTTCTGCTAATTTATCTGCCCGGTTTCTCGCAGAAAATTCAAAACCTTCTGTTTTCATTCCGATTTCGGCACAGGTCATTTCCGACTTATGCTTTACTTCTCTAAATCCAATAAAAATAGTATCTCACACTATTTTTATTTATATTCACTTTTAAATTAAAATCCGGCATATTACACTGCCGCGCAGGGGAGAAAATTCGGCTAAGTCCCGAAATGCTAGCTCACGGGATCCGGACAATGAGCAATGTCCGGACATCCATTGTCCGGACAATCCATGGAGACCGGATCCCGTACGCTTGAAAAACTGGCCAGAGGGTTTTTCATAGGCCAGGACCGGACATTGGTTCATTGTCCGGACATCCATTGTCCGGACAATCCGTGAAGACCGGACCCAGTACGCCGGGAATAGACAGAATGGGTTTTCGCAGGCTAAGACCGGACAACCCTGGGGAGACCGGTCTCAGCTGGCGAAAAGTGCCCAGTTTGGTGCAGTTTGAATTGTTGAGGGGGATTTTGGCATATTGTTACAAATGAGGGTATAGAGGTGATTTCCCCTCTCTTATTCCCTCATTTCCCTCTCATTCACACACAACTCTCTCCCTCTCTCTCTCTAGAAAGAAGAGGAAGAAGAAGGAGAAGGAGGAGAAAGAGTGGAGGATTTGGTGGAGAAGCAAGCTAAGAGGGAGATCCTTGGCTTCATCTTCTTCCTCTCCACCATTGGAGCTTCTACTTGAGGTAAGCTCTTTAGGGCTTTCATGGTAGATTTTCTTAGGATGCTTTGAATCATCTAAGAACAATTTTTATGGAACCCTAGGCTTCCTAAGAAGTGTTTTGCACAAGCAATTAGGGCTCTAATGGTAGCTTTTGTTTGGGGCAATATTCTAGGGCTCAAATTGGGGCTTTTCTTAGGATGAGGTTTTGATCTTTTTTAACCTCGTTTCTAACATGTTGTTAGGTCCACGAACGCGTGCGAGGCGACGGTTCGTCGACCCGACTGACGGATTAAGTGATCCGAGCCGAACATTGGCTTACAGTGTTGATTTTGGCCCGGAGAGTCAAAATTCAGATTTGAGGCAACGAAAGCGGCGTTGTTGCTTCAGGGAACATCCCAAAAGGTGGGGGGTGTCTTACCGAAGCCGTTGGGCTCCCTTTTATGCCTAAGTAAATTATTGGTCATATTGCATATATATGTATATATGTATATTTATTTCATGCATGATAGGGTTGGTATGGTTAGATGACTTTCCTTGCATGCTTTCTTATCGTGCGGAACTATGGATGTCGCATTAGGACATAGGGAGTCTGCTTGGACACTTCCCTTATCGTGAGGCACCATAGGCTTGCATTTGGACATAGGAAGCATCATGATGAATATTGTGACACTGAACCCTAGAGATGACTTAATCTTGCATGAATGACACCTAGAGATATGTGAACCAAGTATAGAACTTGATGAATGAGAATGTAACATAGTGTATAGAAACACTAGTGACATGAGTACCAAGTAGATAACTTGATGAATGATATGTGCAATGACATAGTGTAAGGAACACTAGAGATATGTGAACCAAGTAGACAACTTGATGATAAATGGCATAGAGATGTAGTGCTACAAAACACTTATTGTTCCCCTTTGTGGATGCCCTCCAAAGTGGAGGAGATGGTTACTAATTTCCCTGTGTTGGATGCCCTCCAAATTGGAGGAGAAGATCATACTCACACAGTCTGCTCAGCGCTCGTGACTTGGTCGCTCCACACGAGTAGTGCGAGTCTCCGGAGGTCTTGGCACGTGAATCGATAGGGATAGCCTATGTGGGGTCCCGAGGGATAGCCTATGTGGGGTCCCGCGGACAACCCATTGGGTTGAATGTGTTGAGTCGTGGGCGTGCCTACGGGCTAGCCATGGATTGGGTAACAAACTCCAAGAAATAATGAGATTGGGTACAACAGTACATATTGAGCATGATAGAATTGCAATTACGTGGCTAGAGCATTTACTCTAATCTTGTTGTTCCAGGCAAAGTAGTTATTGCATTTCTTCGATTATGCTTTACTTACCGTATTTCTGACTTTAAGATAAATATCTATCCTGCTATTGCCTGCTTAGACCTAGTGGGGAGATCGGTGGGGTCGGTGGCCGAGCCCACTGGGAACTAAGGAAGTTAGTTCTCACCCCACTCTATTACAGGTGCTAGTTCGCGGGCGGCTGGTGAGGATCGCGGTAAGGGCATCGCGCCCTAGTTGGTAGAGGCCGCCATTTGCATTAGAGTCTTCCTCGGATAATTTTGGTATAGTTTTATATGACTTTGGAGAAAGAACAATGTACATTTTGGGATATGTAAAGGCTTCTGTATTTTGGGAAAAGAATGTAATTGAAGTTAAACAATGTAAACAAATGGTTGAATGACTGTAATAGATAGACTCTTCTCTCTTTATATTACTTGTATGAAATACTTGTATCTTGCTCTTATTGTAGTTCGCACCTTTAGGTGCATCTTCTTGTCATGTATGATATAGAATTACATTTCCTGGGCAATTCTTTGTACATGACTTGTTGTTGAGCCTTGGGCGGACAGGGGAGGTGCTGTCCGTTCGGCGCCTGATCGGCGTTCTCGAACCGAACCAAATTGGTAGCGGTCTTGGGGCGTGACAGGTATTCTTTTGGTATCAGAGAAATTAAGAGCAAGTAAAGAGAGAGTCTAGGATGGACCTAGGAAACCCTAGGAGGGTTAACCTTAAGGATATAGGTACGTGAGCGAAACGTGGACCTGTGCCATGTGGCGGAAGTTAATACGATTGGGTCGAAGTGATGGTTAAGATGTCTCTAGTTGTGAATAGAGACGGATTCAAGGGTACTAATTCTTGGCTTGAAGTGTTTGTGTTGGGCGGACAACATGACAGAGAGTCTAGAAGGAGTACACTTGTGTGCTTCCGCCTAATTTCAAATGTTGAGTCTTGTAGACTGTTAATCGAGAGTGATTCGACGGGTTAAGATAACTGACCCGGTTATTGCGTTTCAGGGACTAATGCCTCCGAGACGCTACACGCGTAGATCGGGTCCGGCATCGTCGTCGGGAGACCCAGATCTACCTGAACCTCCTTCGGTGCCAGAGTCATCCGGCCCAAGTGAGGTGCAGGAGTTACGGGCGCAGATGACTGCGTTGACGGGTCGTTTTGATCGGCTCCAGGAGCTGATGGAGCGGCAGATTGCGGCGACGGCTGCAGCAGCGGCCGAGAATCGTACTCCACCCGCGCCCCCAGTACACGTACCTGAGGCGGCTGAAGGCTTGGGTGTGGCAGCAGTTCCGGTGGCGGCATGTCCTCCGCCGGCGAGTGCACTTCCGGCGGCGTCAGGTTCGGCAACTCCCGATGCATCGGCCGAGGAGGCGGAACAAGGGCGGTTGTTGACGGCCCTTATCAAGTTCATGAAGTTCCACCCACCGATCTTCGAAGGCGGACAAGTGGAGCCGGAGATAGTGGAGTCATGGATTGACTCAATGGAGACGATGTTCGAGGACTTTCGCACCTCGGAACAAGACAAGGTCTACTTCGCCACACATTGTCTCGAGAAGACAGCGAAGGTGTGGTGGAAACGATTGAAGCGAGATAGGCCTTCTGATCTCCCACCTATCACCTGGGAGGAGTTCAAGAGGGAGATGTACGCCAACTACTTCCCGGACACGGTAAAGCGAAAGTTGCAGGAGAAGTTCAGAACTTTGAGGCAGGGAGACCGCTCTGTAGCGGAGTTCGAGCAGGAATTCTCCCACATTATAGACTGTGTCCCGGAGGTTGTTCAAGACGACCGGGACAGGGCGGACTGGTTCTTGCGAGGACTCAGGCCGAGTATTTATCGGGCGGTGCAAATATTGAAGCTCACTACTTATGCTGAGATATTTGATCGTGCATTATGGGCGGAGCACGGCGACGCTCATGTACGCGAGGAACGTGAGCTTCTGGCGGCGTCCAAAGATAAAGGAAAGAAGCGATCGGGCGGTCCTTCGGGGGGACAGTCAAATTTCAAGAAGCCCCCGAAGAACCCGCGAACGCAGTCGTGGAGTCGTGGGCCGCAGCGGTGCACTGTATGCGGTGGTGGGGGCCACTGGGCGGCACAATGCAGGCAACGGCTGGGCAAGTGCTTCAATTGCGGGCAAGAGGGGCATATAAGCCGCAACTGTCCAGCGAGGGTCCCGCCTACCCCGTCGGTGGCATCGACTCCAGCGACACCGGCTTACCATGGAGGAGCTCCACCTGCTGCTATATCGGCTGGACGCGCGATGGCTCCGCGTCAGCCCGAGTTGGCACGACCAGCGCCGAGCGGACGGGTATTCGCCGCTCAGGCCCAAGTGGAGGAACCTGTCGAAGCCGAGCAGCTTGAAGTTGTGGCAGGTATGGTTTTGATTAACGGAGTTCGCTCCAGAGCTTTGTTTGATATAGGTGCCACTAATTCGATCATAAGTAGGTCATTTGCCCGAACTCATAATATAGAGGTAAAGGCATGTGAAAAGGTGTGGCGAATGGACAGCCCCGGTCCGGTAATCCATATCTATAAAGAGTGCCCTGCATGTCCAGTGCAGATAGGTGACTGGATAATGCCAATCCGGACCTTAGTGCTCAAAGGGTTGAGAGATTTTGACGTGATATTAGGCATGGACTGGCTTTCGAAATACTATGCGTCGATCGACTGCAAAGAGAAAGTGATCACGTTTCGTGAGCCAGGACAGGAGGAACTTGTTTACAAGGCATGTAAGAGTTCCCGCTTCGCCGCGACAGTGTCGGCGACGAGAGCGAGGAAACTAGTCGGCAGCGGTTGCGCAGCCTACTTGGCGACCGTTATAGAAATTGAGCGGGTAACCCCGACACTTGAGGAGCTGTCGATAGTTCGGGAATTTCATGACGTATTTCCTGCCGAATTACCGGGAATACCGCCAGAGCGGGAAATCGAGTTTGTAATCGACTTGGTTCCCGGAACCGCGCCGATTTCGAAGGCTCCGTATCGGATGGCGCCGGCGGAATTAAAAGAGTTGAGGGCTCAATTGTTGGATCTCCTTGATAAGGAATTCATCCGGCCGAGTGTATCGCCGTGGGGAGCCCCGGTATTGTTTGTGCGAAAGAAGGATGGGACATTCCGACTCTGCGTGGATTATCGCGAATTGAACAAAGTCACGATCAAGAACAAGTATCCGCTACCCCGAATCGATGACTTGTTTGATCAGTTGCAAGGGTCGAGTGTCTATTCAAAGATTGACCTCCAATCGGGCTATCATCAGTTGAGGATTAAGCCGGAGGATGTTCAGAAAACTGCATTCCGTACGCGGTACGGACATTATGAATTCACGGTGATGCCGTTTGGGCTCACGAATGCCCCGGCAGCGTTCATGGACTTAATGAACCGTGTCTTCAGGAAGTATTTAGATCAGTTTGTGGTAGTCTTCATAGATGACATCCTGGTCTATTCCCCCAGTGACGGGGAACATGCGGAGCATTTACGCTTAGTACTTCAAATCCTTCGGGAGGAGAAGTTATATGCCAAACTGAAGAAGTGCGACTTTTGGCTGAGGGAAGTTGCATTTCTGGGGCATGTTATTTCCGAGGGCGGAATTTCTGTTGACCCGAGGAAAATAGAGGCAATCAAGGATTGGCCGCGCCCTACGAGCGTCACGGAAGTCCGAAGCTTTGTGGGCTTAGCGGGCTATTATAGGCGGTTCGTGGAAGGTTTCTCTAAAATTGTAATTCCACTTACCCGTCTAACGAAGAAAGGCACCAAGTTCGTTTGGAGCGACGAGTGCGACCGGAGTTTCCAAGAGTTGAAGGATAGATTGACTTCGACTCCGGTGCTCGCGTTGCCGGTGCAAGGAGAAGACTTCGTGGTTTATAGCGACGCGTCTTATTCAGGCTTGGGGTGTGTTCTGATGCAGGGCGGGAAGGTAATCGCGTATGCGTCCCGTCAGTTGAAGACCTACGAGAAGAACTACCCTATTCATGACTTAGAGCTAGCCGCTGTGGTATTTGCTCTTAAGTTGTGGAGACACTATCTTTATGGCGTGCGTTGCGAGATATACACGGACCACAAAAGTCTGAAGTATTTGTTCACACAAAAGGAGCTAAACATGCGCCAACGACGGTGGTTGGAGTTATTAAAGGATTATGATGTCTCGATCCTTTACCACCCCGGGAAAGCGAATGTAGTCGCCGATGCTCTTAGCAGAAAGTCGGTAGAGAATCTTGCGTTGAAGGTTACGGCTCAGGATCAATTATGCTTGGAGATGAAACGGCTAGATCTTGAGGTAGTAGCTCCAGAAGTACCGGCTATATTAGCGGCTCTTATTGTTACACCGACCTTGTTGGAGCGGATCAAGAGTCTTCAATCTGCGGACCCTAATCTCCAAAAGGTGCGGCGTGACATTAAGAGCGGACGCGATGGTGACTTCACCGTAGATGCCGAGGGTGTACTCCGGTTCCGCAACCGGTGGTGTGTACCCGAGAATGAAGAGGTCCGAAAGCTGATTTTAGAGGAAGCTCATCGGACTCCTTACAGTATTCACCCGGGCTGCACCAAGATGTACAAGGACTTGAAAATGCAGTACTGGTGGCCGGGGATGAAAGCGGACATTGGGCGCTTTGTGGCGCAATGTTTAGTATGTCAGCAAGTGACGGCTGAACGCCGTTACCCAGCTGGAAAACTTCAAAGCCTACCTATCCCAGTTTGGAAATGGGAAGATATCGCGATGGATTTCGTGGTCGGACTGCCTCGTTCGATGGGCGGCCACGACGCGATTTGGGTGATTGTGGACCGCATGTCAAAGTCCGCACACTTTTTACAGATCCACACTACCTGGTCGGGTGAGAAACTGGCGCAGGTATATCTAGATGAGGTGGTCAGATTGCATGGGGTGCCGAAGTCGATTGTATCAGATCGAGATCCCCGATTCACCTCACATTTCTGGAAGAGCCTACAGGAAGCCCTTGGCACACGACTCGAGTTTAGTACCGCATTTCACCCTCAGACAGACGGACAGTCAGAGAGGACTATTCAGATTCTGGAGGATATGTTGCGGGCGTGTGTCATCGACTATAAAGGAAGTTGGGCCAAGTATTTGCCGATGGCCGAGTTCGCCTACAACAATAGCTACCAAGCTAGTGTGGAGATGGCACCGTTTGAGGTCCTCTACGGGCGGAAGTGCCGATCTCCAGTACACTGGGGTGATGTAGGTGAGCGGGCCGTGGTTGGTCCCGAAGTGCTGCGGGAGGCGGAAGAAAAAGTTCGCCTCGCTCGCCAACGGATGCTTACGGCGCAATCGAGACAGCGAAGTTATGCGAATAAGCGCCGAAGAGACTTGAAATTCGCGGTAGGAGACCGCGTGTTCTTGAAGGTTTCGCCTATGAGAGGCGTGAGGCGGTTTGGAGTTCGAGGAAAGTTGAGTCCTCGATATATTGGGCCGTTTGAAGTGTTGGAACGTATTGGAGCGGTAGCATATCGGATTGCATTGCCGCCGCACCTAGCGGACGTTCACAACGTATTTCACATTTCCAACCTTCGGAAATATGTTCACAATCCCGAACATGCCATGATGTTTGAACCGCCGGAGCTTCAAGAGGACTTGAGCTACGAAGAGTTTCCGGTGGCAATTATTGCTCGGGAGGTGCGCAAGTTGCGGAATCGTGAAATTCCATATGTTCGAGTTCGGTGGAGTAATCACGACGATCGTGAAGCCACTTGGGAACTCGAGAACGAGATGAAAACGCATCATCCTCATTTATTCGAGGAGTGAGGTATGAATTTAAATTTAAGTTTGAGTTAAGTTAATATAGGGTTCGTTTCGAGGACGAAACTCTTTTTAAGGCGGAGAGGATGTAATGTTGTGAATTCTCGAAATCCGAGAGTTGCACCTCATTAAGAATCGACTAAGTGTCGAAAGGGTGAAAGCTGGAAAGTTGAAGTTGACTCTAAGCCAAAACGTGCATTGGAGTGGACCCAGGATGCACATGGAGCAAACTGCTCCATTTTGCAAAATTCTGCCAGTGGGGGGCCGGACATCCCGGTGGAGACCGGATGCCACAAGGGCCCTGCCGCGCAGGGGAGAAAATTCGGCTAAGTCCCGAAATGCTAGCTCACGGGATCCGGACAATGAGCAATGTCCGGACATCCATTGTCCGGACAATCCATGGAGACCGGATCCCGTACGCTTGAAAAACTGGCCAGAGGGTTTTTCATAGGCCAGGACCGGACATTGGTTCATTGTCCGGACATCCATTGTCCGGACAATCCGTGAAGACCGGACCCAGTACGCCGGGAATAGACAAAATGGGTTTTCGCAGGCTAAGACCGGACAACCCTGGGGAGACCGATCTCAGCTGGCGAAAAGTGCCCAGTTTGGTGCAGTTTGAATTGTTGAGGGGGCTTTTGGCATATTGTTACAAATGAGGGTATAGAGGTGATTTCCCCTCTCTTATTCCCTCATTTCCCTCTCATTCACACACAACTCTCTCCCTCTCTCTCTCTAGAAAGAAGAGGAAGAAGAAGGAGAAGGAGGAGAAAGAGTGGAGGATTTGGTGGAGAAGCAAGCTAAGAGGGAGATCCTTGGCTTCATCTTCTTCCTCTCCACCATTGGAGCTTCTACTTGAGGTAAGCTCTTTAGGGCTTTCATGGTAGATTTTCTTAGGATGCTTTGAATCATCTAAGAACAATTTTTATGGAACCCTAGGCTTCCTAAGAAGTGTTTTGCACAAGCAATTAGGGCTCTAATGGTAGCTTTTGTTTGGGGCAATATTCTAGGGCTCAAATTGGGGCTTTTCTTAGGATGAGGTTTTGATCTCTTTTAACCTCGTTTCTAACATGTTGTTAGGTCCACGAACGCGTGCGAGGCGACGGTTCGTCGACCCGACTGACGGATTAAGTGACCCGAGCCGAACATTGGCTTACAGTGTTGATTTTGGCCCGGAGAGTCAAAGTTCAGATTTGAGGCAACGAAAGCGGCGTTGTTGCTTCAGGGAACATCCCAAAAGGTAGGGGGTGTCTTACCGAAGCCGTTGGGCTCCCTTTTATGCCTAAGTAAATTATTGGTCATATTGCATATATATGTATATATGTATATTTATTTCATGCATGATAGGGTTGGTATGGTTAGATGACTTTCCTTGCATGCTTTCTTATCGTGCGGAACTATGGATGTCGCATTAGGACATAGGGAGTCTGCTTGCACACTTCCCTTATCGTGAGGCACCATAGGCTTGCATTTGGACATAGGAAGCATCAGGATGAATATTGTGACACTGAACCCTAGAGATGACTTAATCTTGCATGAATGACACCTAGAGATATGTGAACCAAGTATAGAACTTGATGAATGAGAATGTAACATAGTGTATAGAAACACTAGTGACATGAGTACCAAGTAGATAACTTGATGAATGATATGTGCAATGACATAGTGTAAAGAACACTAGAGATATGTGAACCAAGTAGACAACTTGATGATAAATGGCATAGAGATGTAGTGCTACAAAACACTTATTGTTCCCCTGTGTGGATGCCCTCCAAAGTGGAGGAGATGGTTACTAATTCCTCTGTGTTGGATGCCCTCCAAATTGGAGGAGAAAATCATACTCACACAGTCTGCTCAGCGCTCGTGACTTGGTCGCTCCACACGAGTAGTGCGAGTCTCCGGAGGTCTTGGCACGTGAATCGATAGGGATAGCCTATGTGGGGTCCCGAGGGATAGCCTATGTGGGGTCCCGCGGACAACCCATTGGGTTGAATGTGTTGAGTCGTGGGCGTGCCTACGGGCTAGCCATGGATTGGGTAACAAACTCCAAGAAATAATGAGATTGGGTACAACAGTACATATTGAGCATGATAGAATTGCAATTACGTGGCTAGAGCATTTACTTTAATCTTGTTGTTACAGGCAAAGTAGTTATTGCATTTATTCTATTATGCTTCACTTACCGTATTTACAGCTTTAAGATAAATATCTATCTGCTATTGCCTGCTTAGACCTAGTGGGGAGATCGGTGGGGTCGGTGGCCGAGCCCACTGGGAACTAAGGAAGTTAGTTCTCACCCCACTCTATTACAGGTGCTAGTTCGCGGGCGGCTGGTGAGGATCGCGGTAAGGGCATCGCGCCCTAGTTGGTAGAGGCCGCCATTTGCATTAGAGTCTTCCTCGGATAATTTTGGTATAGTTTTATGTGACTTTGGAGAAAGAACAATGTACATTTTGGGATATGTAAAGGCTTCTGTATTTTGGGAAAAGAATGTAATTGAAGTTAAACAATGTAAACAAATGGTTGAATGACTGTAATAGATAGACTCTTCTCTCTTTATATTACTTGTATGAAATACTTGTATCTTGCTCTTATTGTAGTTCGCACCTTTAGGTGCATCTTCTTGTCATGTATGATATAGAATTACATTTCCTGGGCAATTCTTTGTACATGACTTGTTGTTGAGCCTTGGGCGGACAGGGGAGGTTGTAACGAAGTGAATTCTCGAAATCCGAGAGTTGCACCACGTTTAGAATCGACTGATTGTCGATTGGATGGACTTCGAAAAGTTCGAAGTTGATCCGAAGGCAAAAAGTGCACCGGAGTTGCTCCCGGTGAAGTTCGGAAGCCTTTGGGCGTTTTTGTGCGCGTAGGCGCGAAAACGGAACCCGAAAAGCTACGTCGGGTCGCGAGCTAAATCCGACATTAGCGTGGATGAAAAGATGATGAAAACGTGTTCGAAAACATGTTTGGAAAGTCTCGGTTTAATTTGAAAAGAATCAGAGGCCAAACGAGCGAAAACGGAGAAGAAACGACGAAAAGCTGAAAATTTGGCTAAGTCCTAGAGTAGGCTGATGGTCCCTGGGAGGACCGGTCCCTGAAAAGGGAGACCGGTCTCGGAAGGCTGTCCCGCGAGAGCAGGCTCTCTGGGACCGGTCTCTTAAGGGGGAGACCGGTCCCCAGCTGCGCAGAGTGGAGCAAGGCTCTCTGGGACCGGTCCTGGGTTAGGGAGACCGGTCCCAGAGCCCGAAAAATGCCCAGTTTGGGCAGTTTGCAAAGTTAAGGGACCTACATGCAATTGTAGCATGAATTAGGCTATTTGGGCATGAGGGGACCCGATCCCTCTCATTCTCCCCTTGTGTTGCAAGCCTCACACCCTCTCTTTCTCTCTCTAGGATTTCCTCTCCTCTCTTGAAGAAGCAAAGGAGAAGAAGTAGAAGAAGAAGGAGAAGGCTAAGGAGAGGAGCTTCATCATCTTCTCCACCTCTTCTTCCTCTCCATTGGATCAAGCTCAAGGTAGGCCTCAAACCCCTCTAATGGTGATTTCTAGGGTTTTGGGTTTTGAGCTTTTGGGAGTATTTTGATGGGACCTAGGGGTGCTAAGAAGCACTAAATGCATGCTTCTAGGGTTTCTAGTGCATGATCTCCATGTGTGAAGCCCTAGAGCATCAAAAATGGGGTTTTACTAGATGTAGGGTTTTGATCTCTTTTGATCATTGGTAAACCTAATTAATAGGTGTTTGAACTCGTTGGCGCGAGTTTTGCGATCCGTCGAGTCTAAGTAAAGATATCGCCGAGTGAGGTACGTCGCTGCCTCGTTTCCGCTCGAGTGCTAAGCGGCGACAAGCGCACGTGAGAACAAGACTTTCCACCGTGTCGCTACGTCAAAAGGTGGGTGGTGTCCAACCCGAAGTCGCCGGGCTACTTTTTATGTCCAAGTATAGAATAGTGAACGACCTTGCATATTGTGCATAAAGGGTGAATTGAGTGCTAGTTGGAATGTCTAATTAATATGTTGATTAACCTAGCTTATTTTATGCTATCAAACTTAGTAGGCATGAGAATTTGATGCAACGTGAGATGAGAGCTACTAGTATGTGATATAGCAGAGTGGTAGAAAACATGAACGAGTGGCACCTAGAAAACATGAACGAGTGGCATTAATTAGTGTGAACCCTATAGAGTCGAAAGCAAGAGAAATGACATCCCTATTAGCTAGGGTATCCTCCGTGGGCGAGGATTGGACCGTGCTCGCGTTGTCTGTTTTATCCTCGTGGTGGTCGCTCCACACGAGACGTGCACTCGGAGTACTAGGCACGAGCTATGGTAGTAGCGGCTTGACCGGCGACTAGCTATCCGCAGACGGCCGCGGGCGAGTTTAGCAGTTTAGACTCCTCGTCGTCGAGGCAAGGGACGCGAGAGTGTGGCAAGCCCTTGGGCAAGCCAAGTGGATTGGGTATCCAAGGGAATTATGAACTCATTGAGCATAATAGAGTAATAGTAACCTTTTACTATGAGTTTCATGCATATAATTGATTTGAGGCATAGTAGATTTATGCATTTACTTTTACGGTATCTTTACCGCTTTCGGATATTTTCATATCTATCTGTCTACTCTTTGCCTCCTTGGACCTAGTGGGGAGGCAGGCGGAGTCGGAGGCCGAACCCAGGGAACTATGGAAGATAGTTCTCACCCCACTCTATTTCAGGTCCTAGTGCGTCTACGCGGGTGAGGATCGCGGCAAGGGCTTGGCGCCCTAGTGGTATTACTAGTTTACCTTTCCTAATGCACTAGAGTACCTCACTTTTACCTTTTGAGAGTAGATATTTGTATAGGTGGTGAGGTTTTGTTGTATGTACGCCACTTGTGTATTATGAGGGTTCAATGTAATACAAACTTGTGAATGAATGTAATAGATAAGTTATCTCTCTTTTCACTTGTTGACTACTCGTGACGCTTGCTCTCGTGCGATTGGCACTGGTTGTGCCCTCTTTGTTATCGATTGTGTATGTTGTTTCAAGTTTGTTCTGGGCACTTGTTGTACACAATCTTGTTGCTAGCCTTAGGCGGACAGGGAAAGGTCTTTGTCCGTCGGCGTCGATCGGCAGCGCCCGAGCCGGACCAAATTGGTAGCGGGTCTCGGGGCGTGACAGATAATTTATGGTATCAGAGCTAGTGGGAGCAAGCAAAAAGAGAGAGTCTAGGACCGACCTAGGAGAACTTTGGACGGTAAACCTTAAGGTATAAGTGCGTGAGTGCGACGTGAACCTATGACGGTGGCGGAAGTTATGGATTGGGTCGAAGTTGAATCTCTAGTTGTTACTAGAGATGGACTCAAGTGATACTAGTTTGCGACTCAGGAAGTAGTGTTGGCGGCCGACAACACCACACCAAGGGTCAAGGGCTAGTACTCTTAGAAGCTTTCGATTTAAGTGATTAAGTCATTGAGTCTCGTGGTTGCGATGACGTTATGAAAGGTTAAGTTATTAACCGAATGTTTGCGTTTCGGGATCTATGGCACCTGAGGACGCCCCGAAAGAACTACGCCCGGCACCACCTCCCGAGGTGCCGGAGGCCGGTCGCGCCTCTGAGGCGCCGGAGCGAGCGAGGCCACCGGTGGCGCCGGCGGGCCGGGCCTAGCGAGGTGCGGCGATTACGGGCCCGGATGACCGCATTGACGAGTCGCTTCGATCGGCTCCGGGAGGCGATGGAGCGACAAGTGGGCTGCGGCGGCGGCCGCGGCGGCAAATCGGAAGCTGCGATCCACCGCGCGCTTCGGCACGCGGCCCTAATCTTGCCCGAGGGCGAGGGTACGGCGGCGGTTCGGTGGTGGCGCAACCCCCACCGGTGGTTATTCCTCCCGCGCTGTCAAGTGCATCTACACCTGATGCGGCGGTTGGAGAAGCGGAACGAGAGCGAGGTTACACCGCTCTCACGAGGTTTATGAAGCTTCGCCCTCCTACCTTCGACGGTGAAGTGGTTGACCCGTATGTGGTGGAGACGTGGCTACTCACCATGGAGTCCTTGTTCGAGAACATGTATGCGGAAGAGCGGGACAAGGTGCACTTGGCCACTTCTGTTTCGACAAGCGAGCCGAGTGTGGTGGAGCGGGTGAGGCGAATCGATCCCCGGATCTTCCACCGATCAGTTGGGAGGAGTTACGAGGATTGATGGTTGCGGAGTACTTCCCGGATAGTGAGAAGCGGAGAATGCGGGAAGACTTCAGGAGATTGAAGCAAGGAAACCGCACTGTTCGGGAGTATGAGCGGGAGTTCACACACCTCCTGAGTTGTGTCCCGGAAGTAGGCAGGACGGAGCAAGAGCGGGCGGAGTGCTTTGTGCGGGGACTTCGGCACAGGGTGTTCCGTTCTGTACATTCCTTCAAGTTCCAAACTTTTGCTGAAGTGCTGGACCGCGCCCTGTGGATTGAGCACGGGAACGCTTGCGAGCGAGAGGATCGTGAGACGTTCGAGAAAGACAAGGGAAGGAAGCGACCAAGCGGTGGTTCGGCGGGGCAATCTAGTTCTAAGCGGCCCCCGAAGTATGCGAAGGCGAAGTCGTGGACGCGTGGACCGCAGCGATGCCTATTCTGCGGCGGAGACCACCGGCCTATGGTCTGCGAGCAGCGCCACGGGAAGTGCTTCAGATGTGGGCAGGCGGGGCATGTTATACGCGATTGTCCTCAGAGAGGAGCTTCCCCTGTCCCGTACGTGGCATCGGCTCCGGCCGTTCGGCTCGGTATGGAGCTCCCCACTGCGCGACATCGGTAGGGCGGGCAATGGTGCCGCGTCCACGAAGTAGCACGGTCGACTCCCGAGCGGACGGGTATTCGCCGCTCAAGTCGAAGAACCTCCGGAGCCGAGGAGCGCAATGTGGTAGCGGGTATAATTTTAATAAATGGCATGCGCACTAGAGCTATGTTCGATCCCGGCGCTACTGATTCGTTTCCTAGTCGCATTTTTGCCGACATGCATGGGATAGAGTATCGATTGAGTGATGGTACATGGAAGGTGTCGGGTCCGGACGCGATTTTATTATTCGCAAGGAGTGTTTGTCTGTCCGGTGCGGATTGAAAAGCGGATAATGCCGATCCGCATGTTAGTGATTAAGAGGTTGAAGGTGTATGATGTAATCTTGGGCATGGACGGGCTTTCGAAGTATTATGTGTCCATCGATTGCAAGAGCAAGGTGGTTACATTTCGGGAGCCGGGTCAAGAGGAGTTCAAGTATAAGGCTTGTCATAGCTCGTGCTTCGCCGCCACAGTGTCGGCGACGAGAGCTAGGAAGTTGGTCCGCAACGGTTGCGCGGCTTATTTGGCGACCGTTGTAGAAGTGGACCGAGTGGCCCGGCACTCGAAGAAGCGTCCGTAGTAAAGGAATTCCCGAGATGTTTTCCTGCGAGAATTGCGGGTATGCCTCGGACGGGAGATCGAGTTCGTGATAGACTTGATTCCCGGGACCGCGGCGATCTCTAAGGCTCCGTACCGTATGGCACCGGCCGAATTGAGGGAGTTAAGAGATCAATTACAGGACCTGCTTGATAAAGGGTTCGTTAAGCCGAGTGTATCCCCGTGGGGAGCCCCGGTCCTGTTTGTGCGCAAGAAGGATGGATCCTTTCGACTCTGCGTCGACTATCGCGAGTTGAACAAGGTTACTATCAAGAATAGATACCCGTTGCCCCGAATTGACGACTTGTTTGATCAGCTACGGGGGTCACGTGTGTACTCTAAGATAGACCTTCGATCAGGCTACCACCGATTAAAGATTAAGTCGGAAGACGTACAGAAGACCGCATTTCGTACGCGATACGGTCATTATGAATTCACGGTCATGCCGTTTGGGCTTACCAATGCCCCGGCAGCATTCATGGACCTAATGAACCGTGTCTTCGGGCGTATTTGGACCGATTTGTCGTGGTCTTCATAGACGACATCTTGGTCTATTCGCGCAATGATGAGGAGCACGCGGAGCATTTGCGTACTGTGCTTCAAATCCTTCGGGAGGAGAAGCTATACGCGAAGTTAAAGAAGTGTGACTTCTGGCTCCGTGAGGTCGCTTTTCTAGGCCACGTGGTTTCCGAGGGTGGTGTTTCTGTTGTCCCGAGGAAAGTGGAAGCGATAAAGGATTGGCCGCGCCCGACCAATGTGACGGAAGTCCGTAGCTTCGTCGGTCTAGCGGGCTATTATCGGCGGTTTGTGGAAGGATTCTCGAAGATTGTAATTCCACTTACTCGCCTGAAGCAAAAGTGCACCAGGTTTGTTTGGAGTGACGATTGTGAGCGAAGCTTTCAGGAGCTAAAGGAGAGATTGACGTCGACTCCAATACTCGCCCTACCGGTGCAAGGCGAAGATTATGTGGTTTACAGTGATGCATCCTATCTGGGTTTGGGGTGTGTCTTGATGCAAGGTGGGAAGGTGATTGCTTATGCGTCTCGCCAGTTGAAGAGTCACGAGGAAAATTACCCCATTCATGACTTAGAGCTAGCGGCGGTGATCTTTGCACTGAAACTGTGGAGGCACTATTTGTATGGTGCGCACTGTGAGATCTACACCGACCACAAAAGCTTGAAGTATTTGTTTACCCAGAAGGAGCTGAACATGCGTCACCGGCGGTGGTTAGGATTGTTGAAAGATTATGATGTTGACATTCTATACCACCCGGGGAAGGAAGAAGTAGTCGCCGACACACTGAGTAGGAAGTCGGTGGAGAATCTGGCACTATGGGTTACCAATCAAGAGCCCTTGTGGAAGGAAATGGGGCGAATGGACTTGGAGGTTGTAGCCCCGGAGATTCCGACAAGGTTGATGACACTTGTTGTACAACCGACCTTGCCGGAAAGGATCAAGGAGTTGCAATCCGCGGACCCGAATCTCCAAAAGATACGGCGTGACATTGAGGAGGGTCGCGGCGGAGATTTTGGTGTCGATACTAGTGGTGCACTTCGGTTTCGAAACCGATGGTGTGTACCCGAGAACGAGGAGCTTCGCAAATTGATCTTGCAGGAAGCACATTGGTCACCCTATAATGATCACCCCGGTGGCACCAAGACTTACCAAGAATTGAAGACACTTTATTGGTGGCCGGAATGAAGAGCGGATGTGGGGCGCTTCGTGGCGAGGTGTTTGACACCCGGCGGTGAAAGCGAGCATCGATTTCCGGCGGGAAAACTCCAAAGCCTACCTATTCCCGAATGGAAGTGGGAGGATATCTCGATGGATTTCATTGTCGGCTTACCTCGTTCGACGGGCGGCCACGACGCGATGCGGGTAATTGTGGATCGCGACTAAATCGGCGCATTTCTTGCCGATCCACATTACTTGGGGAGGCGACAAGGCGCGCGGGTATACCTTGACGAAGTGGTGAGATTACACGGGGTGCCGAAATCTATTGTATCAGACCGAGACCCCGATTTACCTCGCACTTCTGGAAAAACCTGCAAGAGGCGTTGGGCACACGACTCGACTTCAGCACCGCATTCCATCCTCAGTCAGACGGTCAGACAGAGAGAACCATACAGACATTGGAGGATATGCTGCGGGCGTGTGTCATCGATTATAAGGGCAATTGGTGCAAATATTTGCCGATGGCCGATTCGCCTATAATAATAGTTATCACGCCGGTGTGAAGATGGCACCCTTTGAGGCTCTATATGGGCGAAAATGCCGATCTCCCATTTATTGGAGTGAAGTGGGTGAACGCACGGAGTTCGGACCGGATATCTTGCGAGAAGCAGAAGAAAAAGTGCATCTTGCCCGTAAAAGGTTGCTCACGGCGCAATCGCGGCAGAAAAGTTACTCCAATAGGCGCCGTCGAGATCTGGAGTTCACCGTGGGCGATCGTGTCTTCTTGAAGGTATCGCCCATGAAAGGTGTGAAGAGGTTCGGGGTGCGGGGAAAGCTAAGTCCCCGATTTATTGGCCCGTATGAGGTACTTGAGAGGATTGGAACGGTAGCTTGACTTGCGCTACCTCGAATCTAGCGGACGTGCATAACGTATTCCACGTCTCTAACCTCCGCAAATATGTTCACGAACCCGAGCATACCATGTTGTATGAACCCCCGGAACTCCATAAGGATTTAAGCTATGAAGAGTTTCCGACTATGATCTTGGCCCGGGAAGTGCGCAAATTGAGAAACCGCGAGATTTCCTACGTCAAGATCCGATGGAGCAATCATAGCGATCGCGAAGCTACGTGGGAGCTCGAGGACGAGATGAGAAAGAACCATCCTCACCTATTCGAAAGTTGAATAAGGTATGGGCTTTGAGTATGTAAGCACTTAGCTAAGTTGAGTTCGTTTCGCGGACGAAACTCTTTTAAGGTGGAGAGAATGTAACGAAGTGAATTCTCGAAATCCGAGAGTTGCACCACGTTTAGAATCGACTGATTGTCGATTGGATGGACTTCGAAAAGTTCGAAGTTGATCCGAAGGCAAAAAGTGCACCGGAGTTGCTCCCGGTGAAGTTCGGAAGCCTTTGGGCGTTTTTGTGCGCGTAGGCGCGAAAACGGAACCCGAAAAGCTACGTCGGGTCGCGAGCTAAATCCGACATTAGCGTGGATGAAAAGATGATGAAAACGTGTTCGAAAACATGTTTGGAAAGTCTCGGTTTAATTTGAAAAGAATCAGAGGCCAAACGAGCGAAAACGGAGAAGAAACGACGAAAAGCCGAAAATTTGGCTAAGTCCTAGAGTAGGTGATGGTCCACAGGAGGACCGGTCCACGAAAAGGAGACCGGTCTCGGAAGGCTGTCCGCGAGAGCGAGCTCTCGGGACCGGTCTCTTAAGGGGAGACCGGTCCCCAGTGCAGTGGAGCAAGGCTCTCTGGGACCGGTCCTGGGTTAGGGAGACCGGTCCCAGAGCCCGAAAAATGCCCAGTTTGGGCAGTTTGCAAAGTTAAGGGACCTACATGCAATTGTAGCATGAATTAGGCTATTTGGGCATGAGGGGACCCGATCCCTCTCATTCTCCCCTTGTGTTGCAAGCCTCACACCCTCTCTTTCTCTCTCTAGGATTTCCTCTCCTCTCTTGAAGAAGCAAAGGAGAAGAAGTAGAAGAAGAAGGAGAAGGCTAAGGAGAGGAGCTTCATCATCTTCTCCACCTCTTCTTCCTCTCCATTGGATCAAGCTCAAGGTAGGCCTCAAACCCCTCTAATGGTGATTTCTAGGGTTTTGGGTTTTGAGCTTTTGGGAGTATTTTGATGGGACCTAGGGGTGCTAAGAAGCACTAAATGCATGCTTCTAGGGTTTCTAGTGCATGATCTCCATGTGTGAAGCCCTAGAGCATCAAAAATGGGGTTTTACTAGATGTAGGGTTTTGATCTCTTTTGATCATTGGTAAACCTAATTAATAGGTGTTTGAACTCGTTGGCGGCGACCGTTTTGCGATCCGTCGAGTCTAAGTAAAGATATCGCCGAGTGAGGTACGTCGCTGCTTCGTTTCCGCTCGAGTGCTAAGCGGCGACAAGCGAACGTGAGAACAAGACTGTCCACCGTGTCGCTACGTCAAAAAGGTGGGTGGTGTCCAACCCGAAGTCGCCGGGCTACTTTTTATGTCCAAGTATAGAATAGTGAACGACCTTGCATATTGTGCATAAAGGGTGAATTGAGTGCTAGTTGGAATGTCTAATTAATATGTTGATTAACCTAGCTTATTTTATGCTATCAAACTTAGTAGGCATGAGAATTTGATGCAACGTGAGATGAGAGCTACTAGTATGTGATATAGCAGAGTGGTAGAAAACATGAACGAGTGGGACCTAGAAAACATGAACGAGTGGCATTAATTAGTGTGAACCCTATAGAGTCGAAAGCAAGTGAAATGACATCCCTATTAGCTAGGGTATCCTCCGTGGGCGAGGATTGGACCGTGCTCGCGTTGTCTGTTTTATCCTCGTGGTGGTCGCTCCACACGAGACGTGCACTCCGGAGTACTAGGCACAGGCTATGGTAGTAGCAGCTTGACCGGCAGCAGCTAGCTATCCACAGACGGCCTCGGGCGAGTTGAG
Source organism: Aechmea fasciata (assembly GCA_025177825.1). Taxonomy (NCBI): domain Eukaryota; kingdom Viridiplantae; phylum Streptophyta; class Magnoliopsida; order Poales; family Bromeliaceae; genus Aechmea; species Aechmea fasciata. Next base: position 8,961,900 of record CM045940.1, on the reverse strand, counting down.
CAGTTTAGACTCCTCGTCGTCGAGGCAAGGGACGCGCGAGTGTGGCAAGCCCTTGGGCAAGCCAAGTGGATTGGGTATCCAAGGGAATTATGAACTCATTGAGCATAATAGAGTAATAGTTACCTTTTACTATGAGTTTCATGCATATAATTCAGATTTGAGGCATAGTAGATTTATGCATTTACTTTTACAGTATCTTTACCGCTTTCAGATATTTTCATATCTATCTCTACTCTTTGCCTCCTTGGACCTAGTGGGGAGACCGGCGGAGTCGGAGGCCGAACCCACTGGGAACTATGGAAGATAGTTCTCACCCCACTCTATTTCAGGTCCTAGTGCGTCTACGCCGTGTGAGGATCGCGGCAAGGGCTTGGCGCCCTAGTGGTATTACTAGTTTACCTTTCCTAATGCACTAGAGTACCTCACTTTTACCTTTTGAGAGTAGATATTTGTATAGGTGGTGAGGTTTTGTTGTATGTACGCCACTTGTGTATTATGAGGGTTCAATGTAATACAAACTTGTGAATGAATGTAATAGATAAGTTATCTCTCTTTTCACTTGTTGACTACTCGTGACGCTTGCTCTCGTGCGATTGGCACTGGTTGTGCCCTCTTTGTTATCGATTGTGTATGTTGTTTCAAGTTTGTTCTGGGCACTTGTTGTACACAATCTTGTTGCTAGCCTTAGGCGGACAGGGAAGGTGCTGTCCGTCTGGCGTCTGTTCGACGCGCCCGAGCCGGACCAAATTGGTAGCGGGTCTCGGGGCGTGACAGAGGTGCTGTCCGTTCGGCGCCTGATCGGCGTTCTCGAACCGAACCAAATTGGTAGCGGTCTCGGGGCGTGACACAATTAGTATGTCTAGCCTAGTCAAGCTTATATACTCCTATATCTAGCCATAACTATCCGATGTGGGTTTATTGGGGTGCCATATACTCCCCCCGTTTAGGCTCTGACGTCCTTGTCAGTCCTAAACACACACAGAGCCCAAGATCAACAGGCGATGTGAGACTTGTCTCGCTAGCCTTGTCATTCCGACCGTGACTAGCCTGTCATTCACCGACCCTGGCTTAGTCTGTCATTCAAATCCTGACTCAGCAAAGACTCATCTCACACTTCTAGCTAGTGAACTGGATCTGATATCAAATGTAACAACCTGACCCGCTAGAAATAATAACTCGTTGGGCCCAAACCACCGGCCCAAAATACTTAAACCCAGTGATTATGTCTAGCCTAGTCAAGCTTATATACCCCCACATCTAACCATCACTATCCGATGTGGGATTATTGGGGTGTCACAAAAAGCCACAAAAATTTTCTATATGTGAATGCAAATGAAAGAAAAAGAAGAATGAGAGCCAATAAAAGATGACATTGTTAAAGCTCCCTCAAAATCTCGATATCTCATTTAATTTTCCCACCATAGCAGAAGCTACAAACCAAGGATTAAAGTATCGGCCGTGCCACACCGTGCCGGTGCGGCACGTACCGTGCCCCCAAGAAAGGGGCACGGTACAGGGAGGGTCTCGGAACCCCCGTGTGCCGCGGCACCCCCGCGCGTGCCGCACGAGACAAAGCGGCACGCATGAGGGTGCCGCGGCACTATGCCGTGCCGCAGCTTTTTTTTTTTTTGGCTTTTTCTTTTTCTTTTGTTCTCTGGGGTATCGAGCCCCCCGGGCCACCTATATTGTCATTTTTTTCACTTTGTTGTCTTTTTTTCAACTTTTTTTTCTTTTTGGCGGATGCCTTTTTTTTTTACTTTTTATTTATCAATACCAGCACTGACATCTATTTTTTTCTTCGCAAAATATTTTGTCAAAAATTATCGCACCACGAAGCTTTCGGTTAATCAAGGGAACAAAAATCGATCTTCTAAACAAATTTTGATCAGATATTTTTAAAAAGAATAAAAAAATAAAAAATATGGATGCAATATCGGGAATATATGACTTTTTCACAAATACACGCAATACTTATATCAACATTGTCAAATAAATCTTATATCCGCAGATGACAATAGGCCATATAATCAAGCATGACGATCTATGTCGAATTAAGAAGTCATTTCTATGTAAAGATGTAAATTTAAATAATTATTGTACTTGTGAATTTTATTATTGTATTTTAATTTCTTTTTTACATCAGGTATAGTTGTATTTTATTTACAAAAAGCTTACATGCATATTAATTGATGAGTATAGTAAGGTATACATAATAAATATTCATAATTATTTATTTAAATCTTTCAAAATAATATTATAAAAGTTTATTAGAACTAAAAAATTGAAATAAGTTTGTGCCAAAAGCATTGCGGTAGGAGGTACGTATCTATCGGCACGCAAGTGTGCTCGTACTGCACCGTGCCGGGACATAACGCATGCCCCCGTGCCACAACACTTTAAATCTTGCTACAAACTATTCGTTTTTCAGATGCTTTACTAGAGGTGGGTATGATACAAAACAAAATGAGAAGCTAGGTCCCACAAGCACTAAATCATGTCGGCTCATGCCATCCATTTCAAGCTGATGTCATCCATTTCAAGCTGATGTCACCCATGCAAATGGTAGCATCCCAAAATGTATCGACTTCTGCCATGCTCCATGCCAAAATAGAGTGATCCTTGATTAAAAGGACGTGTATAAATATCATGAGCTCCCAAGAGAAGGAACCAATGGCACAGAAGAAAGATACGAATGTGCAGAGAAAAGGACCAACATTGCTTCAACTTTGACTAATGTATTTTAAATGATTCGAGGTGCATATAGTTTTATACAATGCCTACATTTAGTTCTCAAGCAAATTTCAAGCAAATATATAGGATACTTGTACGGATAGTCCATCAGAACTAATAGGTTTGTCCACTCAGAATGTGCAAGATAATATGAAACAAAAGGCCACATCAACTGTTGATGCCACATTAAGATAAAACAAGATGGAGAGAAAATGGATTTGTGCCATTTGATTGCTCCAATTCGTAATCCAGATTTTACAGCACTCTGTTAAGCTGAATGGCTTTATCATCAACTGAAGCACCATTATGGACATGAAGATTAAATGTACTGGTCTAGGCTGACCAAATAAGCGAGCTCACACTCAAAAGAAAGGATCTCTAGAATTATGCAAACACTCAACTCACACCCAATATTTCTAAGTTTAAAATTTTTCAGGTCATCAACAAAAATGATAGGGTCACAAATGCTTCTCACCAAAAAATTTTAAAAAAAATAGCAATTAAAAGAAAATAAAAATTTTAAACACCCCAAACAATCAACTTTAGTAGAAACATTGCAGACTGAACATCTAATAATACAAATTTGAATTTGTAGTCCGTAAAATCTTTGAACCTGCCTTATATCCTGATATTTCCATAAATTTCCAAACCTTAGGAATGAAAATTCATAAAGAGGCTTATTTGTTGCAACTCAGCACTTAAAAGAACAAAATTATCTCCTTGAACTGCCAAATACTAAAATTTGAGCTACTGTGCTTCATCAACAACACAAGGGAAAAAATCAAATACGTTTAATAATGGCTTGTATATAAGAAAAATAGTTGGCCTATCAAAAGGTGGCATTAAAGTTTGTAAAATAACAAAGAATATTGCACAAGCAACAAAAGAAGTGGAAATAAGATAAAAAATATGCTTGGTCTGCAAAATAGCTGGGAAACAAATACACAATAAGACAAGGGAAAAATGAGAACATTAGAGGGATACCTGGAAATTTATAATTTCTGAAATGAGGTGCCTTTCAAACTTCATTGACAACTGTTTCAACTCGTATACTTTTACTTGTGGAGGATAAATACCTAAAACAAATTGACTGCATTAACATGTTTCAATTCAAATAAAATCATGGTTGCCTAAAACAAAATACCAAATGACTGCATTTAACATGTTTCAACTCAAAAGAAATCATGGTCACAAGAAGCACACAAATTCCACCACCACCATGCGCTAGAAAGGCATGATTTCACAGTTTACAATAGAAGAGAACAATTCACTCTCATTACATTAACTACAACCATATGAAGAAAGATGATTACGAACTCATGTACCCGATGCAATAACATACTCTCCATCGAGTTGCCTTAATTTTAGTTGTTCTTTGTCTCAAAACTTAGGTCTGGATTAGGTCCACTCTTTGCTGATAACCTAATCCTCGATAAAAGGAAAAACATTACATTAGTTGAAAATCATAAAAATCTCTCAATCCATCATATAACAGTTAAAGAAATCTTACAACATGAAAAATAGCAAAGAAGAAAGAAGATAAGAAATTTTGTTTTAAAAAAAAAAAGGTTCCAAGCATTCAGCCAATTTCCTTGACCTTCATCCTGTTACATAAGAAATATTACTGCAACCAACCTAGGACGCTCGCTAACTATAGAGTAACACATACGGACGATTTCTCAACTAAATAAAATCCAAAGAGCACAATTTTCAAATCAATGCAATTAGCAAAAGCCCAAAAGTGACTACAAGTGCTGAAAAGAAAAGTACGAAAGTTTGTGATATTAATCTATTTTTCAATTGAAAGAGCAAACTATAGAAAGTCAAGAAGAACAAAATAAAATAACAAGGGGGTAAAGATTAGATCAAGTCAGCATAAAACTTTAGGAGGTTTAGGAAGCAATCAAGCAAGTGCCCAAAAAAAAATGCCAATGCAAACATCATTTAGTTGATGAACATAAAATTTTTGCCTATTATTGCAGTCTTCCCTGGTTCTTCCAATTCTATAGATATGATAGAGTTAGAAAATCACACAATGAAGGGTTCAGTCATTACATTGTAATGCAACTTATCAAACTTCTCTTGCAATACATTAATCCACTTATTTTTCCCAATGGCCATCCATATGATCAATATTAACAATATTACCAACAAAAACTGATACTATCAAATCAAAAGAATTGTGAATTTATGTCTGGAGACAAATGAAAGATAAATATCAAAAGTGAATTCTCGGTATTAATTTTCTCCCTTTGTTCTTCTTTATGAACTTTGATGTTATACCTACCGATTTCTATCTAAAAACAATTTTTTTCAAGTTTTTAACAATATTTCTCTATGATTAAATGTCTTTTAACCAACCCAATATAAAATTTATAAAATATAATTATTTGAGAGAAAAAACCCAACTTCCCATTCATCAAACTAGGATCATATTATCGAAAAAATATGAAATTTTTCACAATTTGTAAATCGGAAAGCATAAATCATCAAATTGGGCTACTTTACAAACATAAATAAAGAGAAAGAAGGAACAAACTGAATTGGATAGGGTTAGAAGAGGACCTTTGTCCTTGCGAAGGGCTCTTTGCTTCCGGGGTGAGCCATGTGGCGTGGAGCGGCAGAGAGGGAGTAGAGCTTTACGCCATTAATGGAGGTCGACTTGATGCTCGCCCCACGGTTCGCCATGTTGAGGGTGAGGAAGAAAAAGAGAGCGAGAGAGAGAGGAATCCTGTAGATACCCTAGGCTGAATCAAGGGTCGAGAGGGTTCAGCGGTTCTCCTCGTTCGTTGGCTCCTACAGGCAGGGAAGTACGATTTAGGGTTTCCTTTTTAAAAGCGGTGATGAGAGGGAGGGGGAGGGGGAGGGGGAGGGGGAGGGGGGAAGTGTTTCTTAGTACCCATATAAGCAAGAACTATTTACTTATCTAGCCTCTTTACAAAAAAATATTCCCTATCTAGCCTTCTTTTAAAAAATATTCCCTATCTAGCATCATTTTCAATGATTAGAAAAAAAATTAAATTAAAATTTTTAATATATATTAAGGGATTAAGTGGGGGAGATTATCTTTTTCTCCCCACCCACTCTCTCTCTCTCTCTTCAATATGTATTTTAATAATAATTAATTTTTATTATAATATTAATAAAGAATTTATTTATTAATAATAATAAATATTATTATTATATTTTTATTAAGTAATAATAAAAATATATAATTTAGTAATAATATTATTTATTATTATTAATAAATAAATTTTTTACGTGTATGTGTATTGGTGGGGAGAGGAGAGAGGGTGCTGCTAGGGAGGAAAAATTCTAGAATGTAACGGGTATATTGGTGACGTAGCATAACAAACCAATCAAATATCTTCTTTTAAAAATATGTCCATCATGATTATATAAAAATATTTGTATTATACTTTTGTTTGAAAAGAAGAAATGCGATTGACTTATTATTAATAATATAGTGCAAGTGTGATAGTGTAGAATTTCTCGCTAGAGAGGGTTTGAGAGAGATAGAGGTGTGGGATTGGGGAGGAGAGAGAAAGAGAGTGAGAAAGGATTTCGAAAAATAGGAGAGGAGAGAGAAAAGATAATCTCCCCACTTAATCCCTTAATATATATTAAAGTTATTAATTTTTCTTTTTTTTCTAATCTTTGAAATGAGGCTAGATAGGGAATATTTTTCAAAAGGAGGCTAGATAGGGAATATTTTTTGGTAAAGAGGCTACATAGGTAAATAGATCTATAAGCAATATGATAAGTAGATAGATCAAACAACCGCCACGTAGAGCAATGAGCAAGCCATATTAGGATGTCAAGTTATACTACTCACGAGTTTAATAGAACAATAGAAATATAAAGGAAAACCAAGTAAGATAAAACTTTACCGATTTCAGAATAGAGCACTCACCTCACCAAGTACCCGAGTTCTCGACTCGACCAACATATCTAGCTATCACTTGTACCTAGAAGACACAATCACCAAATGTCACAATCAGTACCCAACGTGTCGTCTATATTAAGCGACACAACCTATACTAACGTGCACCACGACCCGACCGGAACATCAATTCCACAACCAAGTTCACAGAAGTAAGCCCAATAACGAACAGACTCAACAGGGAATCACAACAACACTTGTACTATCCAGAGATGCACCACTTTAGGTGTCGGGACGACCGCAAGGCAAGTGCTCGACGAACTAGACGACAACCACTGTATAAAACCCACGACAGGGCCTAGTAGCATACATTTCCTGTTTTCTTAGTTTGATATATCTAGTTTTCCGTTATATGAAAAACTACATATAATTACAAATTTACAGCAAAACCAAATGAGATCAGGAAAAACAAAAAACAAAAAACAAAAGGGGTTTTGTCGATTCAAGGACGAAACTAAGGATCTGAGAGTAAAGTATTAGTAGTTAGATGTAGGAGAGAAGTAAAGGTAGCAGCTTTACTAGTGAGAAGGAGAATAAGTGGCAGCAGCAGGTGGAGAGGAGGAGGTGCGGCAGGAGGGTCCAACGAGAAGCGCCTTCGAAGAGGCTCAGGCGAGCTTGACGGAGCAGCCTGGTGAGAGTTGGGCCGGGCAGAGCACTGGCGGGGCGACGGTGCTAGGGCATCCTCAGAGCTCGGAGAGGGCGATGCTGCGGGGAGCGCCTTCGAAGGCGACGAGGGCGTCCTTGGAGGCAGAGATTAGAGAGAGGAGATCGGGCGGAAGGGTGTCCGACCAAATCTACAGATTTGGGGGAAGTAGTAGGCGGATCGGGGCTGTCGGATTAACGGATCGAGCGTTAAACGTGGACCCACTATCCGCTGGTTCGAGGATAGTGCCGATAAGGCAACCCGATATCCATTTGCCCTGTTACCCGCTTATATGATGCTTAGGAGTTAGGACCGTCCAAGCCCAACTCGAGGCCCACTTTCCCATCAAAATTGGCCCACAACTCTGTTTAATTGTTCTTATTAACAATTACAGCTTAGTCCACATTTATCTGTTATTTGTATTTTAACACTATGTATGGAGGAGTACAAGAAGCAGGTTGTAAACATTTTTGAGTATCAATAAAACTAGTGTAGTTACCCGCGCGATGCAGCGGGTAGATATTATCAAAATAATTATTTTATTTATTATCATTGATCATCGATGATAGCATGAAAAAATAAACTTGAAATATACAATTCATCAAATATGTAAAAAATATTATTCTAACTATAAAATAAATAATATTAATTTAAATAATCAGTAAAAATTAAATTGGTAAAAGAGCAACAATAACACAGCTACTATAACTATTACAATAACATTTCCAACAAACCATTACGACTCATTGCTTTCTCGGTGAGATGGTTCATACTTTTTCTGTATCCTAAAAGAAAGTAAGTAGTTTACTAACTGTAATAGACACAATGAAAGAATTTTATTATATCAAAAAGGTAAAGTTACAGTATGAAATTTGACAACATTCGATCTAATTTTCAAACAAATTAATTGAGCTACTAATACACCTTAGGATAGGTGGATAAAATACTTTGTTTGAAATCACAGATTCAAGGGTTTGAGCTTCTGTGGCGTAGGAAACCTACATACGTCAATATGAATTATATGAAATGCTCTATTCATGGAGCACATTATAAAATAAATAAAATAAAAAGTAGAGGCTTAAGTAGGTTGCGTCAAATCAGTCTTAGAAATTGCTTTTAATATTTTTTTTCTTAAAGAAAAATTAGATGTATACTCAAAACCTACAAAGAGAATGGAAGAAAAGAGCACGATCCAATTTGGGCTAGCTTGATATTTTTTCATATTTATATATTTTGAATCTTACAATATATTTTATATCAAATTAAAAATATATATAAAATTAGTTATTCTAATTATTCGTTTTTTAGCTCTAATCAGTCCGTAAATAACTATTGTCAGTTACAAATAATGGGCCAAAAAAAATGATCCAATTCTTATCATATTTTGAGCACGAAAATTCTAATTGGTAAAAGCCATCAAATTCTAAAAAGCTCAAAATAAATAAGTAAATAAATAAAATCAAAGGCCATTTTAGTCGATTGTAAATTCAAGTTGGAAAGCTTTTAACCTGCACATATAAAAAAAATACTGACCAGATATTGGCATCACCACCACGAGTACCGCCACCACCGAGGACGCGGTTGCTATCGCCATAGTCATTGTCGGCGGTAGCACCGCCTCGGCCTCGATGCTTAGCCCGCCCCCACGGCCCCGCATCTCTCATCGCCCTCCGGTCCTCTAATATAAAATTAACTCTTTAAAAATATTTTATTAGAAAATTGCTAACCCTGGTTGTGTTGATATGCTCTAACTTGATAAAGTAATAAGTGTTAAGGATTTTGTAAGTTGGCAGATTTCGTGAGTTTGTCGGAGTCTTGAAGAGATCAAGAGATTACAAGAAGATCGGACGCTCCAGGACTCGTCAGAGAAGCTCGACACCTCAGGTATGCATTTAAGATCATTTATGGTGATTAACATTAATAACATAGTAGTTAGAAGACTTAAAAAGGGTTTAAAATATTGATTTTTATGAAAAATATTTTCTGTATAAACCCTGTCCGGATCAGCCCTTTTGACCGGACACGGTGAGTCTGTCATCTGGCTTTTCGCAACACTCTGTCCGGACCAACCTCTTTGGCCAGGACACGGTGAGGTTGATAGCGAGAAAGTTTCGCGGGCCTTTGGCCAGGATCGTGGATTAATGGGACACGGTGGTGAACTTTACGAGTGCTAGAAACCTAGGGACCGGACAAACCCACAGTCGACCGGTTAGTGCTCATTGCGAAAAATTTGACGACACACGAGGCCAGGACGAGAGATGGTTTGGACCAGGACGGTGGACTCAGCAGAATTCCTAAAAAGGCTGATTTCAATTCTACTCGACTTCAAAGTCTTCTAACTCTATAAATAGACCATGGGAGGGTCAAGGACGAATATACAATAATATACCTGAAGATACTTCAATCCTAAAACCTTAGAATCTCTCTGTCACGCCCCCGCCCCGAAAACCGCTACCCATTTGGTCCGATTCGGGCGCGCCGAGCGGACGCCGGGCGGACGGCACCTCCCCTGCCCGCCCAAGGCTCAACAACAGATCGTGTACAAGAATTCACCCAGGAATACTAAATTCTAAACATACACAATCGACGAGGGGCACAAACAGTGCCAACAACTAGAGCAAGTAATCCACGAGTAATAAACAAGTGAAATAAAGAGAGAATACAACTAGCTATTACATCACATATACTTTGATTTATATTTACATCCCAAAATGATTACATGTTCATTTAACCTCGAATAGGTACATAGTTCTTCCAAAACATAAGCATCTAGATACAAGGTATTCTAATGCATAAAGGAAAGCTACTAATGTAACTACCACGATCCTCACTGATCGGGGGCGACGCCCTTGCCGCGGTCCTCGCCCGACGAACCTGCACCGAACACTGGAAATAGAATGGGGTGAGAACTAACTTCCTTAGTTCCCAGTGGGCTCGGCCACCGACTCCACCGATCTCCCCACTAGGTCCAAGTGGGCACAAGTAACACTACTAGATATGTAGATATATATATCTGAAAGCTGTAAACTGCATAATAGGAAATTTATGCTACTATGCCCATAATATTTGAATTGTATGCATGCATCAAATAGTAGAGATTACTAACATGCTAACAAGTCCTCACTATGTTCAACAATGACTGTTCAATGTTAACATGAATATTTCCATTACCCAATCTGTGGCGATACCCTTGGGTTCGCCTACGCCTCACATATAGATCCCTTTTTGGGGAGGAGGCTCCACGTGCACTCCAACCCGAGATTGTCTGTGGACCTCCACGTGGTCCCGATCGTGCGACACTCCGGAGTACTCGACGACACCGATGGCTATACCACCACTGACACAGACCGTGAGCTTGATCTATCCTCTCCACGTGAGGATACCCTACAACTAGGGTCAACAATTTTCTCGGAACTCCACTATTCCGACCAACATTAACATGTACTTAGCTCTACTAAGATCTATGTTCACGAGCCATTTCTCTTGGGATTTTATCTATCCCTATGTCCAAAGACCTCTAGTGTCAATACACTATATTAATGCCACTCGATCTATGTCATTAAATAACCCTCGAGTTCACCTCTTTCTTTAGCGCTAATAGAATCAATGTCCAGACCCAATCCTCACCTATCCATTCACCTAGCATTCCAAGTACACTAGGCCATCACTAGAAAGCATAAGGAGTAGTCTAACATGCGTTTCTATTATGCTAACATGCAAGAGATGAAATTATTACAGTTCTAAGACATAGAAAGGAGTTCGAAGTATTCGAGTGTCACCCCCCACCTTTTGGGAAGCTTCACGAAGCTACGACGCCCGACCCGTAGTCTCCAAACACCGCTTTGGCCTCTTTAGGCCAAACAGCAGCTCCAAGCCCTTGTTTGGCTCGGATCACTCAAACCGCTCGACGAAACGAAATTCCGTCTTCGCCAACGCGTTCGTGGACCTAACAATATGTTAGAAATGAAGTTAAAAGAGATCAAAACCTCTTATTAAGAAAAGCCCCAATTTGAGCCCTAGAAATTGCCCGAGCAAAATCTCGCGTTAGAGCCCAAATTACTTGTGCAAATCATCTCTTAGGAAGCCTAGGGTTCCACAAAAATTACCCCTAGAGGATTTAGAACACTCTAGGAGGAGTTACCATGAAAACCCTCAATTGGGAACCCTAGGTTTGCACACTAGTTAGCCCATTTGATCAAAGCCCTAATACATGGGTTTGATCTCCTTAGAATCAAGCTAGGGTCCCATTTGGCCCATTTCCAAGCATAGAAACCCAAAACCCTAAGTTCTATGAGCTAGGGTTTAAAGAGCTCACCTCTAGGTTAGCTCCAAAGCCAAGGAGAAGATGAAGGGGATGATGGAGAACTCCTTCTTTGTCTTCTTCTCCTTCCTCTCCTTCCTTTTCTCCTTCTTCTTCTTCTTCTCCTTCTCTTCTTCTTCTCCTTCTAGAGAGAGAAAGAGGAAATGTGAGAGAGTGAGATGGAGGGAAATGAGAAAGAGGGAGAGGGGGTAATCCCCTCTCTCCCCTCTTACTAAAGCCATGTTGCATAAAAGCCCCTCCACCTTTCTATTTTTCAAACTACTCAAACTGGGCAGCTTTCGGGTGCTGGGACCGGTCTCCCTAATCAAGGACCGGTCCCAGAGAGCCTTGCCCCACACTCTGCGCAGCTGGGGACCGGTCTCCCCCTTACGAGACCGGTCCCAGAGAGCTTTGCGCCACTCTGCGCAGCTGGGGACCGGTCTCCCCCTTAAGAGACCGGTCCCAGAGAGCCTGCTCTCGCGGGACAGCCTTCAGGGACCGGTCTCCCCTTTCAGGGACCGGTCCTCCCTCCAGGGACCTTCAGCCCACCTAAGGACTTAGCCAAATCTTTCAGCTTTTCGTCGTTTCTTCTCCGTTTCGCTCGTTTGACCTCCGATTCATTTCAAATCGAGCGAGACTTTCCAAACATGTTTTCGAGCACGTTTTCATCATCTTTTCATCCACGCTAATGCCGGATTTATCTCACGACTAAATATAGCTTTTCGGGTTCCGTTTTTGCGCCTATGCGCACAAAACGCCCGAATGCTTCCGCACTTCACCGAGCAACTCCGGTGCACTTTTTGCCTTCGGATCAACTTCGAGCTTTCCGAAGTCCATCCATTCGACAATCGATCAATTCTAAACGTGGTGCAACTCTCGGATTTCGAGAATTCACATCCTTACATCCTCCCCACCTTAAAAGGAGTTTCGTCCTCGAAACTTACTCAATTTCTAATATAATTCAAACTTTTACCTTATTCCTCGAACAAGTGAGGATGGTGCGTTTTCATTAGCTCCTCGAGTTCCCAGGTGGCCTCGCGATCATCATGATTGCTCCACTGCACCTTCACATAGGGAATCACTCGATTTCGAAGCTTTCGCACTTCTCGGGCGATAATTCTCACCGGGAACTCCTCGTAGCTCAAGTCTTCTTGAAGTTCCGGCGGTTCATGAAGCATCGCGTGCTCCGGATCGTAGATGTATTTGCGAAGGTTGGAGACGTGGAAGACATTATGCACGTCACCGAGCTTCGGTGGCAAGGCGGCCGATAGGCCACCGCGCCCACTCGCTCCAAGATCTCATAAGGCCCGATATAACGGGGACTTAGCTTCCCCGTACTCCAAATCGCTTAACACCCCTCATCGGTGATACCTTCAAGAACACGCGATCGCCCACTGCGAACTCAATATCTCGACGGCGCCTATCCGCATAACTTTGCTGTCTTGACTGCGCTGTGAGCAATCTTTTGCGAGCAATGCGGACTTTCTCTTCCGCTTCTCGCAACACATCAGGGCCGAACTCCGCACTTTCGCCTACATCGCTCCAATGTATAGGAGATCGGCACTTCCGCCCATAAAGAGCCTCGAACGGTGCCATCTCCACACTTGAGTGATAACTATTGTTGTAGGCGAACTCGGCCATTGGCAGGTGGTTACACCAACTCCCCTTGTAGTCGATGACACACGCTCGCAACATATCCTCCAGAGTTTGGATGGTCCTCTCTGTTTGCCCATCGGTCTGGGGATGGAATGCGGTGTTGAAATCGAGCCGTGTGCCAAGGGCTTCTTGCAGGCTCTTCCAAAAAGGCGAAGTAAATCGGGGGTCGCGATCCGAAACGATCGATTTCGGCACCCCGTGCAACCTCACAATCTCGTCGAGGTAGACCTGCGCCAACTTATCTCCTGCCCAAGTAGTGTGGATCGGCAAGAAATGTGCCGACTTGGTCAGTCGATCCACAATCACCCATATTGCATCGTGGCCACCCGTCGAGCGAGGCAAGCCGACCACGAAGTCCATCGAAATATCCTCCCGTTTCCAAACGGGGATTGGTAGGCTTTGAAGCTTTCCGTGGAAATCGACGCTCAGCCTTGATTTGTTGGCAAACCAGGCACTTTGCCACAAAGCGTCCGATATCACCCTTCATCCCCGGCCACCAATAGTGCTCTTTCAACCCGTGATACATCTTGGTGCCGCCCGGGTGATCACAATAAGGCGACCGATGTGCCTCATCAAGGATTAGCTTAGGATCTCCTCGTCGTTTGGTACACACCACCGATTTCTGAATCGGAGTGCACCGTCGGCTTCTAAAGTGAAGTCGCCGCCACGACCCTCCTCGATGTCGCGCCGAACCTTTTGGAGACTTGTGTCCGCGGGTTGAAGACTTTTTATTCTCTCCAACAAGGTCGGTTGGACAACGAGCTTCATCAATTGGGCCGGAACCTCGGGAGTAACCACCTCCCGGTCCATTCGCTCCATATCTAGCCATAGGGGCTTTTGATTCGTGACCCACACGGCGAGGTTCTCCGCTGACTTCCTACTCAGCGCATCTGCGACCACATTCGCCTTACCGGGGTGGTAAAGGATGTCAACATCGTAATCCTTTAATAATTCGAGCCACCGCCGTTGTCGCATATTCAGCTCCTTCTGGGTGAATAGGTACTTCAAACTCTTGTGGTCGGTGTAGATCTCGCAATGTGCACCATACAGGTAGTGCCTCCATAACTTCAAGGCGAAGATCACCGCCGCCAGCTCCAAATCGTGAATGGGGTAGTTCTTCTCATAGCTCTTCGGCTGACGGGACGCATAAGCGATCACCTTCCCGTTCTGCATCAAGACACACCCCAAGCCCGAATAGGACGCATCACTGTAGACCACAAAGTCTTCACCCTGCACCGGTAGAGCGAGCACCGGAGTCGAAGTTAGTCTTTCCTTCAACTCTTTGAAACTCCGGTCACACTCGTCGCTCCAAATAAACTTGGTGCCTTTCTGGGTCAGACGAGTAAGCGGAACGACTATCTTTGAGAAGCCTTCCACAAACCGTCTATAGTAGCCCGCCAAGCCCACGAAGCTTCGAATCTCCGTGACATTCGTCGGGCGTGGCCAATCCTTGATTGCCTCAACTTTCCTCGGGTCTACAGAAACTCCACCCTCGGAAATAACATGCCCTAGAAATGCAACTTCTCGGAGCCAGAAGTCACACTTCTTTAACTTAGCATACAGCTTCCCCTCCCGAAGGACTTGAAGCACAATTCTCAGATGTTCGGCATGTTCCTCGTCACTACGGGAATAGATCAATATGTCGTCTATGAAGACCACGACAAATCGATCCAAGAACTCCCTGAAGACACGGTTCATCAAGTCCATGAACGCCGCCGGGGCATTCGTGAGTCCGAATGGCATGACCGTGAATTCATAGTGCCGTACCGCGTGCGAAACGCGATTTTACGCACATCTTGGCTTAATCTTCAGCGGTGATAGCCGGTGCGAGTCTATCTTCGAGTACACGCACGACCCTTGTAACTGATCCACCAAGTCGTCGAATCGGGGAAGTGGGTATTTGTTCTTGATCGTGATTTTGTTCAACTCTATAATCCATACGAGTCGAAACGATCCGTCCTTCTTTCGCACAAATAGCACCGGGCTCCCCACGGTGATACACTCGGCGGATAAAGCGCTTGTCGAGGAGATCTTGTAATCGACTCCTCAACTCCTTTAGTTCGCGGCGCCATTACGTACGGAGCTTTCGAGATTGGCACGGTACGGGGAATCAAGTCTATAACGAACTCGATCTCCCGATCCGGCGGTATTCCCGGCAACTCTGCGGGAAACACATCCGGGAATTCCCGAACTACAGCTAGCTCCTCTAAGGTCGGAGTTACCCGGTCCACTTCTACAACGGTCGCCAAGTAGGCTGCGCAACCGCCGTTGATCAATTTCCTTGCTTTCGCCGCCGACACCGTCGCGACAAAGCACGAGCTCTGACATCCTTGATATGTGAACTCGGGTTGCCCTGGCTCGCGGAATGTAACCACTCTGCTACTGCAGTCGATCGTCGCGTGATATTTCGTGAGCCAGTCTATGCCCAATATGACATCGTAGTCTATTAGATTCCGGAGCCCTAGCATCCGGATGGGCATTATCCAGTCACCCACTTGTACTGGACAAGATAAACACTCCCTATTGATGTCAAATGTCGTCTCAGGGCCCTTGACTTGCCACCTATCACTCGCTTCTATGGGTATGTCATGCATGTGTGCGAATGATCTACTAATAAATGAGTGAGTGGCTCCAGTATCAAATATGGCCCTAGAGCGAATTCCATTAATAAGAACCATACCTGCCACAAGGCGATGCTCCTCTGCCTCGGCGGGCTCCTCGGCTTGGACCCGAGCGGCGAACACCGTCCGCTCGGGGCCGATCGCGTCGCTCGAGGTTGACGCGCGTCGAAGCACGTCCCGCCGACGCGGTGCCGGTGGAACTCCTCCATAATTCGCCGGTGCCGATGCAATCGAGGGAGCGGGCGAGGCTCCTCCTCCCGGGCAATCGCGTACAAAATGCCCTGGTTGCCCGCATTGGTAGCACCTGCCCCGACTCTTCTCGCAACGCGACACCGGGTGGTCACCTCCACAAATGACGCACCGTCGTGCTCCACGGCCCTTGGATTGAGTCCGCGGATACTTCGGGGGCTTCTTGGAGCTCGATTGTCCCCCGAACCGCCGCCACGGCGCTTCGCCTTTGTCCTTAGACTCGGCCAATATCTCGCGCTTCTCCCGAACGTGGGCGTCACCGTGCTCCGCCCAAAGCGCACGGTCGAAGACTTCCGCGAAGGTCGTGAGCTTCAATATCGCACGGCCTTGTAAATCCCCGGCGAAGTCCTCGCAAGAACCAATCGGCCCGGTCCGGTCATCATCCTTGACTACATCCGGACGCGATCGATTATGTGGGAGAATTCTGTTCATAGTCCGCCACCGAGCGGTCCCCTGCTCCAACTTGCGGAACTTCTCCTGGAGCTTTCGCTTCAGTATCTCGGGGAAGTGATTGGCGAAACGACTCCTCTTGAACTCCTCCCAATCCATTGGCGGAAGGTCGGAAGGACGATCCCTCTTTATCCTTTTCCACCAGACCTTCGCCGCCTTACCCATACAATGAGTGGCGAGGTACACCTTGTCCCTCTCCAAGGTGCTCAAGTCGTCGAAGAAGGTCTCCATTGAGTCGACCCACGACTCGACCACCTCGGGTTCCACCTTTCCACCCTCGAAGATCGGCGGTTTAAGCTTGTTCAGCTTCATAAGAGCCGCCAATGCGCGCTCCTTATCCGCCTCCTCGGTCGTTGCATCGGGTGTCGCTGAACCCGACGCCGCTTGAGGGATGATTTCCGGCGGAGGGCGTGCCGTCACCGGGACCGCCGGGATACCCCCACCCTCAGCCGCTTCGGGTACGCGGGCCGGGGGCACGGGTAAATCACGGCCCTCGAGCCGCCGCCGCCGCCGCCGCCGCCGATTGCCGCTCCATCAGCTCCTGGAGCTGCTCGAACTGTCCAGCTAGGGCAGTCACTTGCGCCCGTAGCTGCTCCACTTCACTTGGCCCCGCCTGCTCGGGGGCCGCCGCCTGCTCCGTCACCTCGGGAGGCGGTGCCGGAATGGGGTTCTTTCGGGGGCGTCCTCTAGGCGCCATAACCCCTGAAAACACAACACTTTGGTTAATTACTTAACCAACATTTCGTCTTAAGTTCAATACTTAACGATTAATACTGAAATCGGGCGGAAGCACACAAGTGTACTCGCTCCCGTCTCTCGGCATCATGTTGTCGGCCGCCAACACAACCACCTCGAGACAAGGACTCGCACCACTTGAATCTTATCTCTAGCCACTACTAGAGACATTTCAACCCTTCGACCCAATCGAATTAACTTCCGCCACTCGGCATAGGTTCACGTTCCACTCACGCACCTATTAGCCTTAGGGTTTCCAACCTAGGGTCTCCTAGGTCATCCTAGACTCTCTCTTACTTGCTCTTGTTGCTGCGATACCACAAGCATCACGCCCCCGAAAACCGCTACCCGTTTGGTCCGGTTCGGGCGCGCCAAGCAGACGCCGGACGGACGGCACCTCCCCTGCCCGCCCAAGGCTCAACAACAGATCGTGTACAAGAATTCACCCAGGAATACTAAATTCTAAACATACACAATCGACGAGGGGCACAAACAGTGCCAACAACTAGAGCAAGTAATCCACGAGTAATAAACAAGTGAAATAAAGAGAGAATACAACTAGCTATTACATCACATATACTTTGATTTATATTTACATCCCAAAATGATTACATGTTCATTTAACCTCGAATAGGTACATAGTTCTTCCAAAACATAAGCATCTAGATACAAGGTATTCTAATGCATAAAGGAAAGCTACTAATGTAACTACCACGATCCTCACTGATCGGGGGCGACGCCCTTGCCGCGGTCCTCGCCGATGTACTGCGCCAAACACGGAAATAGAGTGAGGTGAGAACTAACTTCCTTAGTACCCAGTGGGCTCGGCCACCGACTCCACCGATCTCCCCACTAGGTCCAAGTGGGCACAAGTAACACTACTAGATATGTAGATATATATATCTGAAAGCTGTAAACTGCATAATAGGAAATTTATGCTACTATGCCCATAATATTTGAATTGTATGCATGCATCAAATAGTAGAGATTACTAACATGCTAACAAGTCCTCACTATGTTCAACAATGACTGTTCAATGTTAACATGAATATTTCCATTACCCAATCTGTGGCGATACCCTTGGGTTCGCCTACGCCTCACATATAGATCCCTTTTTGGGGAGGAGGCTCCACGTGCACTCCAACCCGAGATTGTCTGTGGACCTCCACGTGGTCCCGATCGTGCGACACTCCGGAGTACTCGACGACACCGATCGCTATACCACCACTAACACAGACCGTGAGCTTGATCTATCCTCTCCACGTGAGGATACCCTACAACTAGGGTCAACAATTTTCTCGGAACTCCACTATTCCGACCAACATTAACATGTACTTAGCTCTACTAAGATCTATGTTCACGAGCCATTTCTCTTGGGATTTTATCTATCCCTATGTCCAAAGACCTCTAGTGTCAATACACTATATTAATGCCACTCGATCTATGTCATTAAATAACCCTCGAGTTCACCTCTTTCTTTAGCGCTAATAGAATCAATGTCCAGACCCAATCCTCACCTATCCATTCACCTAGCATTCCAAGTACACTAGGCCATCACTAGAAAGCATAAGGAGTAGTCTAACATGCGTTTCTATTATGCTAACATGCAAGAGATGAAATTATTACAGTTCTAAGACATAGAAAGGAGTTCGAAGTATTCGAGTGTCACCCCCCCACCTTTTGGGAAGCTTCACGAAGCTACGACGCCCGACCCGTAGTCTCCAAACACCGCTTTGGCCTCTTTAGGCTACACAGCAGCTCCAAGCCCTTGTTTGGCTCGGATCACTCAAACCGCTCGACGAAACGAAATTCCGTCTTCGCCAACGCGTTCGTGGACCTAACAATATGTTAGAAATGAAGTTAAAAGAGATCAAAACCTCTTATTAAGAAAAGCCCCAATTTGAGCCCTAGAAATTGCCCCGAGCAAAATCTCGCGTTAGAGCCCAAATTACTTGTGCAAATCATCTCTTAGGAAGCCTAGGGTTCCACAAAAATTACCCCTAGAGGATTTAGAACACTCTAGGAGGAGTTACCATGAAAACCCTCAATTGGGAACCCTAGGTTTGCACACTAGTTAGCCCATTTGATCAAAGCCCTAATACATGGGTTTGATCTCCTTAGAATCAAGCTAGGGTCCCATTTGGCCCATTTCCAAGCATAGAAACCCAAAACCCTAAGTTCTATGAGCTAGGGTTTAAAGAGCTCACCTCTAGGTTAGCTCCAAAGCCAAGGAGAAGATGAAGGGGATGATGGAGAACTCCTTCTTTGTCTTCTTCTCCTTCCTCTCCTTCCTTTTCTCCTTCTTCTTCTTCTTCTCCTTCTCTTCTTCTTCTCCTTCTAGAGAGAGAAAGAGGAAATGTGAGAGAGTGAGATGGAGGGAAATGAGAAAGAGTGAGAGGGTGTAATCCCCTCTATACCCTCTTACTAAAGCCATTTTGCATAAAAGCCCCTCCACCTTTCTATTTTTCAAAGCGCTCAAAGGCGGTTTCGAATCTTGGGGACCGGTCTCCCTAATCAAGGACCGGTCCCGAGAGCCTTGCCCCACACTCTGCGCACTGGGACCGGTCTCCCCTTACGAGACCGGTCCCGAGCTTTGCGCCACTCTGCGCACTGGGGACCGGTCTCCCCAGAGACCGGTCCCGAAGAGCTCGCTCTCGCGGGACAGCCTTCAGGGACCGGTCTCCCCTTTCAGGGACCGGTCCTCCCTCCAGGGACCTTCAGCCCACCTAAGGACTTAGCCAAATTTTTCAGCTTTTCGTCGTTTCTTCTCCGTTTTCGCTCGTTTGACCTCCGATTCATTTCAAATCGAGCCGAGACTTTCCAAACATGTTTTCGAGCACGTTTTCATCATCTTTTCATCCACGCTAATGCCGGATTTATCTCACGACTAAATATAGCTTTTCGGGTTCCGTTTTTGCGCCTATGCGCACAAAACGCCCGAATGCTTCCGCACTTCACCTGGAGCAACTCCGGTGCACTTTTTGCCTTCGGATCAACTTCGAGCTTTCCGAAGTCCATCCATTCGACAATCAGTCAATTCTAAACGTGGTGCAACTCTCGGATTTCGAGAATTCACATCCTTACACTCTCTCCTAAGCTTTTTGATCTAGTTCTTAGAGAGATTTGATGGAGATTTGATCGTCAAGTTGATTCAAGGTTCTTCCCTTTGATTCTACCCTTGCGAATCAATTTGATGATCAATTAGACGAATCCCTCCCATCGTCTATGGTGTTTTAACTTGGAGATCACCATAAATCTTCGTTCTTCTTCTCCGGACGGAGGTGTGTTGCGCGGGATCGCGTGTAGGGGGAGCCGAGGACTCGGTGGACGCTTTGTGGATTCGAGGCGTTGGCACGGCAAGGAGTTGCGGCGTGGTCGGTTGGAGGACTTCAATCGATCGTGGACCAGCGAAGGATATTCACATAGAAGATTCGGTTAATCGGGTAAAGTCGTGGGTGAATCGCCTTGTACTCGCTTGTTTCTTAGTGAATTTTCGTGTGATCGGTCCCGTGGGTTTTTCGCTCCGGTTTGGAGTTTTCCCACGTAAATCTTGGTGTGTTTGATTTTATTTTTCCGCACTTACTTTAAAATCGCATCTAGATTTTTAATTGGCCGTTGAACACCTATTCACCCCCCTCTAGGTGTTGATTCCTATTAGATCCTAAGACCTATAACCTACAGTTGGTATCAGAGCAGGGTTTAGGTTATTGTCAATGGCCGAGGGTGGTAATATCAATCGACCTCCTTTCTTCGATGGCACTAACTATGCCTATTGGAAAGTCCGCATGAGGGCGTTTCTAATTGCAATCGACGAGAGAGTATGGCAAGCGGTGGAACATGGTTGGACTCATCCCACCGAGGTAGTTGATGCTATTACCGTCCCCAAGGCTAGAACTAAGTGGACTAAGGATGAAAACGAACGTTCATCTTACAATGGGAAGGGGATTAATGCTTTGTTTAACTCTTTAAATCAAACCGAATTTTCTCGGATTTCGGCGTGTGAAACCGCCAAAGAAATTTGGGACACTCTTAAAACCACCCACGAGGGAACAAGTCTAGTCAAAGTTCAAAAATTACAAATGTTGACTAGTCGTTTTGATTCTATTCATATGGAAGAGAATGAAAACTTCACCGATTATTACACTCGTCTTCAAGACATAGTTAACACTTGTTCCAACTTGGGTGAGAAAATTCCCGAAACCAAGATCATTCGTAAAATTCTAAGAACTCTCCCCGAACGTTTTCGTCCTAAGGTCGCGGCTATAGAAACCATGAAACATCCCGATGATATGAAAGTAGATGAACTAGTAGGTGCTCTTCAAACATATGAGATGACTTTTCCTACTAACTCGTCTTCTTCCAAGTTTTCTTCAAAGTCTACAGGGATGGCGCTCAAGGCATCAAAAAGTGGCGACGCTGACTCATCCTCTTCCGAGATGGATTCGGATGTGACGATGGAAGATTTTGAGAAGCAACTCGCACTTCTCACGAGAAAGTTCCGTCGGAATTTTAAGAAAAGATTTCCAAGCTCAAAGTCCTCCTCTTCAAAATTCAACAAATCTAAAGGGAGTACTTCTTCTTCTTCCAAGACTAAAAATTCTGAGAATTTTTCTAAGGACTCTTCAAGAGATAAGAAAAAGGAAGAAGGGCAAATTCAATGTTATAAGTGTCGTGGATTCGGACATATAGCATCGGATTGCCCAACAAAAGCTTCTAAGAAGAAGGCAATGCAAGCCATCACGTGGGATGACCCTTCCGATGAAGAGTCATCTTCCAGTGATGAGGAAGTTAATGCTACCGCTTTAATAGCTCATGATTCTAATATTATATGCTTATCATCTATTGACTCAATTTCCATGTCTTCTATGAATGAACAATTCACACCGGAGAATGCAACGGATGAAGACTCGGATGGCGGAGACATGGTGGATGCTTATCGCCAACTAATTGTGGAGTCAAAGAAGATCGGCAAGCACAATAAGAAGCTACAACATAGGATCGTCGATCTAGAAGGAGAGAATGCAAGCTTAGCTTCAGTGATAAAAAGCTTGGAAAAGGAGAAGAATGGATTGGCACGAGCCTACGGATCAATTGTAGAGAAAGTCACTTTGCTTGAAAACGAAAGAGAAACTAATGAGGAAAATATGAAGTTTCTCAACAAGCAAATTACGGAGGCAAGGGAAGCAAACATGGAATTCACAAAGACGATAATTCAATTAAGGGCGGATTTGAACAACTTCTCCTCCGGAACATCGAAACTTGACAAGATGCTTGGACTCGGTCAAACATCCAAGTTAGGATTGGGTTATGAGAGAACATATGTTGATCAAGTTGCTAAGAAAGTGGGCATGAATTCAACAAAGTCGAAGCCCAAGGTTCAAGGTGAGCTTTCAATTAGAAAAACTTTTGCTAACAAAGTTTGTCATTATTGTGGAGTTCAAGGTCACGTAAAGAGAAATTGTAGACAAAGGAAGAACTCCATGTCACACGTGAACCAAGGGAAACAACTCAAGCCCAAAACGAAGGTTCAAAGAACAACACCATCGCAAGGATGGAATCCCAAGCGCCAAGGGTCTAACTTGAAACGAAGGCAAGTATGGAAGGTAAAGACGAATGGTGCAAAGATTGAGAAAACTTCAATCGTCGACAAGCTTCACTCAAGGATTACAAGCCAACCGACGTACCCCAAAATTCATAAGGTTTGGGTGCGCAAAGGTGAAGTCTTTCCATACTAAGCGTCTAGTGGCTCCCTTCCTCTCTCCCATTCTATTTATATAGGAACACTTTTGCCATGAATATTTAAAAAAAAAAAAAAAACTGTCCTATTTTATCAAATCGGACATCTTGCTTTTATATATCATTTATTGGGGGAATTGGTCAATTCGAATAAATTCTTCAATCTAGATACATTCTATGAGCCATTAAATCTTAAAAGAATAGACAACTAAGCATTATTCATTGATAAGCTTTGCATATGTGATTTGGTGAACAATGTGTTGTTTTACAAGTGGTTCGTCAAGTGATCTCATTGTTTACATGAGTTATTTTAACTTAATTCAATCAATTTAAATTCCTATGTGTCATTAGTGTTGAACCTCATTATCTTTAAAAATTATGTCAATATACAAGTCAAATAGGTATCTCTCTCTTGAACTATCAAAAGTATATTGAATTTTTGATTGAAGATTTGCATAATAAGAAAAATGTTTTTCCATTTTCTGAAATCACAATAAAATGATCTCATTGTGGGTTGCACTAATTGAGGGGGAGTAATAATTTCATGAGATTAAAGATGTGGAAAGAGTTACATCCCTTTGGGAGTGTGAAAACTACCACCATTCAAGATGTGGAAAGAGTTACATCCTTTTAAGGAGTGTGAAAACTACCACCACATGTAGGAAAGAGCTACCACCCCGGTCGTCCGGTAAGTGTGTGAAGTTACCACATGAATAAGTGGAGATCTCTAAAAAAAAAAATGTATCATATATAAGGTTTAGAGAAATGCTAGGTGGTTACTCTTGGTTTTTGAACGATATAAGGTGGAAGTTAAGATGCTCAAAGAGCCACTTCTTGAAATTCAACGTGTGCATAACTCAATTGGATCATATTCTTGTGCTAATTTCAGCTTTTGGGATTTAGTTTAGTCTTCATAAATGCAAAATTAATGTTGAAAAATTAGTACAACTATTGATTTAGATCTCGAAAGATGTGCTTATATTTCACAGTATACTAACTTAAATTTTCAATTGATGAGTGGTTCAATATGTGTGACATTTACGAATTTCTCTTGATTATTTTTTAGTTATTATATTTCATATGATTATTGAGGAAATCTGGTTAAAGCTTGTTTTTAAAATTTTTAAATTTTTTTAAAAAAAAAACTTGCTGTGACCGGTCATAAATCACTGACCGGATCCCACGCCCGCTGTCAGCAAAAGTGGCGTGGCATCCGGACAGCGACTCTGTCCGGTCGATCTTTGAGCAAACAAAAGCGCGACATCTCTTTTTCAAAACACTTCGTTTTACAGTTTTCTCTGATTTTCTCTCTCTAGAAATCCTAGAGAAACCTTCCTTGAGCTTTGGATCATCTTTCCTACTCATCTTCACGGATTTTAGGTATGGTTTCCATTTATTTTTCTTTTTTGCCCTATTTTTCGGAATTTTAGGGTTTAGAGAAGTTCTCGGTGATTTATCTGTTTTTGCTCAAATTTTTTGTTTCAATCTTGCTGAAACATGTCTACATTACACTTCTCTGAGGTTTATTGCAAATTTTATCGTCAAATATTCGCGCATTTGTGATCAAACCCTAGTTTTTACTGTTCATAGGAGCTTTTTCGAATTTCTTGCATTTTCGATCAATTTTTGGGCATGGTGTCTATATTAATATTGTTTCTAATGGCTCTAGGATGCTCTAAATCAATTTTTTAAATTGTGGCCAATTTTCGCAATTTTTGCTATATATGTCAATATGTCGTTTTTGATCCTTTGAACAGTGACTTTCAAAAATGTCTTCGTGGTTTCTTGTGCTCGTATTCCTTATGGCGAGAGCGGGTCCAGGAGCTAAGAGTAGACGCTCATCCGCTGAGCAACAGGAAGGACAGCAAGCGGAACAATCGGGGAGCGAGTATAACCCCGGTGAGGAATCTGGCGAAGAATCTCAGGGCGAGGACTGGGAAGTTCTTCAGGTGAGATACGAGTCGACAAAGGCGAGCAAGAGAAGGAGAAAGGAAAGGAGAAAGTGAAAGGAAAGGAGAAAGAGAAAGGAAAAGAGAAAGAAAAAGAACAAGAGAAGTCAAAGAAAAAGGACAAAGGAAAAGGAAAAGTTCAGGAGGAGCAGGCTCGGAGAAACGTACATCGGTCGACGCAGGAAAACGAGGGGGATTGTTATTGGTGAACCCAGATCAGCTGCAGAATCACCTGTTAGACCACCTCAACCTCCTGTGGATCCGAAACGTCTACGCTTGTATTCTTCAAAGAGTTGTGTCGGAGAACAACTTGTGGGGATTGCGAACTTGGTCCGTCGAGCTCCCGCATTTCAAGCATTGGTTGAAAATGGTGAATTGCAGGAAATATGTAAGTTTACAGAGACAACTGGTTATGGACTGGAGCTGATTAGAGAATTCTATATGCGAGCGGGCAACCTAGTCGATGCTGAGGGCGGACCATTTGAGTTTACTACGTCGGTTCGTGACATAGAAATGACTATCACGCCAGACACGGTGGCGTCAGTGCTTGACATGGTGGCACGCACCGACGGGGTGGACTACATGCACTCGGTGGATTACGTCAATGATCGCGAAGGGTGTTCAACCGTGTATACCGGAGCTGAGAACAATGGTAGCTAGATACTCTCAAAGCATTTGAGAATGGAGTATCGGTATTTGAACTTCGTCGTCTGCTACAACATTATGCCTCTCACAAACACGAAGGTTATTAGGTGGGATCGAGTGTTGTACATGTACTTGCTAGGACATCCCGACCTAGTACGAGCGGGGAATGTTAACATAAATGTCCCGTTCCTTATTTGGAAAAGAATGACGCGGGAAATTAAGACTGCGAATCAGAGAGATCGATTACCTTTTCCGCTAATCAACATGCGGATACTTCGTCAGCACAATGTGCGAATTGACTGCACATATTATGAGCATTCCTTAGGACCTATTGGAGATACTACGATGGTCAAATCTCACTGTAACAACCCGAACTTTAACCAAATTGGCTAAAGTGCGCGAACGAAATAATTGGACGAGTTCCAATTACCATTCCAAATATCTTGGAAGGGTTAAAAGAGGATCTAAAAGAGTTAGAAAGGTTTTGGCGTTGTTCGGCGCGAAGTAGAGTCGAAACGACGCGAAAAACACAAGTCTGGGCAATCTATACCGGTACAAGAATGGTGGTTGTACCGGTATAGCAACTTTGACCGAGAGGAGAAGAGCTCTCGGGTTTGAAAGTTTTATGGCCCATACCGGTACAAGCCCGATCCCATACCGGTACAAGTGCTGCGAAAAATCTGAGACAGCTCTCGGGTTTGCCTCTGGGGTGTCCCATACCGGTACAGAGGCCCTCCATACCGGTACAGATAGGTCTGGCAGCAGCTTTTGGACTGCTTTGAAATAAAAGGAATTGAGGGGCTTTATAGCATTTTGTGGAGGGGTTTATGTGTAATGAGAGATTAAACACTCTCTCTTCTCCCTCTCACTCACTCAGCTCCCCTCTCTCTCTCTCTCTTCGAAGAGGAAAGGAAGGAAGGAAAGAAAAAGAGAGAAGAAGAAGGAGAAGATGAAGAAGATTTTGATGGTGATGATCATGGCCATCCTCTCCTCCCTCCTTGGTGCAAGAGCAAGCTTGTAGAGGTAAGCTTTAGCCTCCTCTCATGGTAGATCTTCTAGTAATGGGTTTTTAAACCCTAGATCTAGAGTTTTGATCTCTTGGCAAGTGTTAGAATGACGTGGAGACCAAGAACTCCATGAAATCCATGGTTTTCTTCAAGGTGCTCTAATGGTGGATTTCTAGGGTTTGCTCTAAGCACCCTATGGATGGTTCTAGCACTCTTAGATGAGCTCATAGACATCAAACAAGCTCTCTATTGCTTGTTCTAAAGATCAAAACTGTAGGATTTGCAAAAATGCAAAACCTAGGGTTCAAAAGGGGGTTTTTAGAAAATGATGAGTTTGATCTCATTTGACCCCATAGAAACCTAATTGGGGGCCTAACGAACGCGTTGGCGCGCTCAGTTCGGTGATCCGACGAGCGAGTACAAAGATATTAATTATTTAATATATTCATACCAGATGTCCGCAGCACGCAAGATTGGAGCCCAAAATTCATGAAAAGCGGGCCCCAGGGCAACTTGAAGGCGTGGGGCAACGGCACAAGGTCTCAGATTGGGATTCGGAGATCGTTTGATTGGTCGTGCAAGAGTTTGAGCCAAACCGGGTCAAGAGTGCCGCGGGCGGCCGATTGCGAGTGTCGACGAGCAATCGGAGAGCATAGTAAGGTGGGTTGTGTTTACCGAAGCGACTAGGTCGCCTGTATGTCTAAGAGTCATTTAACTCTCATTGATGCATGTTCAATAATGCCTGAGTAGAAATGCATGTTAGTGATATAAAGTAAAATGCTAAGTAGATGCAAGTAAACGAATGAAACGCATGATAATAGCATAAAGTATAATGCTAGAACAGTAAAAGAATGCATGCTTAGCATAGTGAATATTCGATGAACATGGCCATAGCATAATATAGAAATGCTAGTGGACAAGTGAGCATGAACCTAGTGGCTAAAGAATGCTAAGTGCAAGAATGTTAAGTATATAAATGCCAAGTATAAGAATGCTAAGTAAGAGAATGCTAAGTAAGAATGTGAGTCATGGACTAATACACATATAGATCGAGTGGCATCCAACTTAGTGTAAAGAACATAAGTTGTAGTAAACCTAGAGTCATGGGGACCTAGGAGAATGACATCCAACCTAGTGTTAATAAACATAGGTTATAGTAAACCTAGAGTCAGTGGACCTAGGAGTGTGGCGTCAAACCTAGTGTAAAGAACATAGGTTGTAGGGAACCTAGAGTCATATGGTTCTAGGTAAAGAACAGTGAACCTAGTGTCGAGGACATAGGTTGGATAAAGATGATAGTGGGCCTAGTGTTAATAAACATAGGTCGAGTTCGATTGACGTGGAACCTAGAGTTAAGTCAACCTAGGTTATGTGACAAGGAATGAACCCTAGTGTCAAGTGGACCTAGGAGGTAAAGAACAATGGACCTAGAGGGTCGTCACTTGAGGGCCTAGCTAACCCTCAAGCTAAGTGGAACGGATTCATGGAATCCCAAGACTTCTGCACCACTGAGGGTGCCGGGCGTGTGCGACGATTTCGCCGTCCAGGGCTATACCACTGACGTGGCGTTGTGCGACGATTTCGCCGCCGGGTGGGTGAGCCGAAATGTGTTCGATACCGGTTAAGCCGGGTGAGGATCAGATCGCCCTGTGTTGACACCACGTGTTTGGGGCACCATTCTTTGGGTAAGTACGATACGGCCGCACCAGGAGGCGGAGGAGTGACTCAAACCATTGTTGGGTGAGGTGCGATTAGTTCGCCGCCAGATGGTTAAGTCATGACTTGGGTCCTCGTTGGGTAAGTCCGCCGTGATCGCCACCAGAATGGTTATGTCAAGTGACAGCTGGGTTCCGCGTGTGCGACGATTTCGCCGCGATGAGGCTGAGTCACGAGAGGCGGCGGTCGTTGACAGCTGAGGTAGTTGTGAGACGTCCAACGCCTCTGGCTAGACAGCGGGCGGATTATCCGCATTCGATTGACTCAAGACCGAGTCGGGTGGCATAGTAAGCTAAGGTAGAGTGGACCTTAGAAGTATTTGCTAAATAGCATATGTGCCAAGAGTAAAGAGTAAAGAGTAAAGAGTAAAGAGTAAAGAGTAAAGAGTAAGAATATAAATAGCTAACTTAATGAATAGCTAAGTAAGAATGGAAAAACTAAGGTAAAGAATAGCAATAAAGTAAAGAAAAGCTATGAGCTAAAGAATGTTGCATATCGCATATTGTGAGGCAGGTTTTTATGTTAGTTGCAATTATATATATATATATGTGTTTTTGGACTAATATATCTGCAGTGCCTCCTTGGACCTATTGGTCGAGCTTTTCTCTTGGGTGACCGTACCCACGAGAACTATGGACAATAGTTCTCACCCCCGTGTTGTGGTTTTGGGGGTACAGGTACACACGTGAGCGGCGTAAACGGCGGCGAGCAAGGCGTAGCTCAGTAGATAGCGCCCTACCAGGAGACCAGAGGTAGAAGTACCCCAGTCGGCTAACTAGGGGTTGGAAAGTGAAAAGAATAAGTTGTAATAACTAGATTGTATTAGGAAGTTTAAAGTTTAAAGTTAATGTAAAATTCTAAATTGAGACGAATGGTTGTAATAGCAAGTAGCTGTTTTATGTTTATGATACTTCCTTATGCAATCTGGTTGAATATCTGTTCCTGTTTGGAACCTTCTTGTAATTGTATTGATTGCGACGCCTTGAACGTACAGGGGAAACTCTGTCCGTTCGGCGGTCTGTCGGCGCGCCCGAATCCGACCGAATTGGCGGGCACGGGGCGTGACACTCACGTTCAACTTCATGGCACATCCCCTCCTCGAGCTGATGCACCTGCACCTGCTTCTCCGCCTGCTGAAGGTTCTGACACCGAGGCATCTATATCTTCTATTTTTTGCGAGCAACAACGATTGTCAGGTGATCTCGAACGTTTGACGGCGGGGCAAGAGGTGTTGGGGGCAAAGCAAGACAAGCTTATCTCGGATGTCGATCGTTTGAACAAGAAGTACGGTCGCATCACACGGTTCTTGAGACTCCTCTGTGGCAAATTAGGATGTGGAGCCGACGAGATGCCTCCTCCCGGAAACGACTCCGAGTGATTCTATAGTTGACTCTCTTTTTTTGTCATTTTTGTCGATTTGTGACAAAAAGGGGGAGATGGTTATGAAGGGGAGAAGGGGAGATGTTGATATTTTATGATTTCTCTAGAAACTTTTATTAGATAGTTAACTTTTGTACTTATGACTAATGTTTACCTTGTGAATGAAAAGTTCTTGATGCTTGAATGTGTTTGAGATCTTTTTGCAGGAAACATTCAAGACTTCAAGACTCCAAGGTCTAGGTCATTTTAGGATTGAATGAACTCGTAATTTTTTTATTTTTTTTTGGATCGATCATGCAAAGAGTTATCGTTTGGTGATTACGATATTCTCTTGTCTTTTTGATTTTGAGGTTGTATGAGCTATAAGTAGTTTTGTCACGAAATCGCCAAAGGGGGAGATTGTTAAGGATTTTGTAAGTTGGCAGATTTCGTGAGTTTGTCGGAGTCTTGAAGAGATCAAGATATTACAAGAAGATCGGACGCTCCAGGACTCGTCAGAGAAGCTCGACACCTCAGGTATGCATTTAAGATCATTTATGGTGATTAACATTAATAACATAGTAGTTAGAAGACTTAAAAAGGGTTTAAAATATTGATTTTTATGAAAAATATTTTATGTATAAACCCTGTCCGGATCAGCCCCTTTGACCGGACACAGTGAGTCTATCATCTGGCTTTTCGCAACACTCTGTCCGGACCAACCTCTTTGACCGGACACAATAAGGTTGATAGCAGAAAGTTTCGCAGGCCTTTGGCCAGGATCGTGGATTATGGGACACGGTGGTGAACTTTACGAGTGCTAGAAACCTAGGACCGGACAAACCCACAGTACGGCCAGGTCGGTGCTCGCTGCGAAAAATTTGACGACACACGAGGCCAGGACGAGAGATGGTTTGACCGGACGGTGGACTCAGCAATTCCTAAAAGGTCGATTTCAATTCTACTCGACTTCAAAGTCTTCTAACTCTATAAATAGACCATGGGAGGGTCAAGGACGAATATACAATAATATACCTGAAGATACTTCAATCCTAAAACCCTAGAATCTCTCTCCTAAGCTTTTTGATCTAGTTCTTAGAGAGATTTGATGGAGATTTGATCGTCAAGTTGATTCAAGGTTCTTCCCTTTGATTCTACCCTTGCGAATCAATTTGATGATCAATTAGACGAATCCCTCCCATCGTCTACGGTGTTTTAACTTGGAGATCACCATAAATCTTCGTTCTTCTTCTCCGGACGGAGGTGTGTTGCGCGGGATCGCGTGTAGGGGGAGCCGAGGACTCGGTGGACGCTTTGTGGATTCGAGGCGTTGGCGCGGCAAGGAGTTGCGGCGTGGTCGGTTGGAGGACTTCAATCGATCGTGGACCAGCGAAGGATATTCACATAGAAGATTCGGTTAATCGGGTAAAGTCGTGGGTGAATCGCCTTGTACTCGCTTGTTTCTTAGTGAATTTTCGTGTGATCGGTCCCGTGGGTTTTTCGCTCCGGTTTGGAGTTTTCCCACGTAAATCTTGGTGTGTTTGATTTTATTTTTCCGCACTTACTTTAAAATCGCATCTAGATTTTTAATTGGCCGTTGAACACCTATTCACCCCCCTCTAGGTGTTGATTCCTATTAGATCCTAAGACCTATAACCTACAATAAGTTTGTAAAATTAATAGATTTGGTGTAAGAAGAAGATGGAGGGGTGAAAGTTTATGCTTAAGAGAGGAGGAAGGCAAGATACACGTTGCAAGGAGAAGATGGAGGGGTGGGAGTTAAGCCAAGGGAAAGAAATCATATATTAATTAATTAATAGAAGTTTGCGAAATTAATAGATTTATTGTAAGAAGAAGATGGAGGGGTGAAAGTTTATGCTTAAGAGAGGAGGAAGTTTATGTTTAAGAGAGGGATGAAATTAATAGATTTATTGCAATGAAACATGAGATGAGTTTTAAAAAAAAAACTTGTAAAGTAATGTGGTTGTGCCACATCAGCAAGATTATTGAGAAATCATATATGTTAATAGTCTATATTAAGCGACACAACCTATACTAACGTGCACCACGACCCGACCGGAACATCAATTCCACAACCAAGTTCACAGAAGTAAGCCCAATAACGAACAGACTCAACAGGGAATCACAACAACACTTGTACTATCCAGAGATGCACCACTTTAGGTGTCGGGACGACCGCAAGGCAAGTGCTCGACGAACTAGACGACAACCACTGTATAAAACCCACGACAGGGCCTAGTAGCATACATTTCCTGTTTTCTTAGTTTGATATATCTAGTTTTCCGTTATATGAAAAACTACATATAATTACAAATTCACAGCAAAACCAAATGAGATCAGGAAAAAAAAAAAACAAAAAACAAAAGGGGTTTTGTCGATTCAAGGACGAAACTAAGGATCTGAGAGTAAAGTATTAGTAGTTAGATGTAGGAGAGAAGTAAAGGTAGCAGCTTTACTAGTTAGAAGGAGAATAAGTGGCAGCAGCAGGTGGAGAGGAGGAGGTGCGGCAGGAGGGTCCGACGAGAAGCGCCTTCGAAGAGGCTCAGGCGAGCTTGACGGAGCAGCCTGGTGAGAGTTGGGCTCGGCAGCGGCGGGGCGACGGTGCTAGGGCATCCTCAGAGCTCGGAGAGGGCGATGCTGCGGGGGAGCGCCTTCGAAGGCGACGAGGGCGTCCTTGGAGGCAGAGATTAGAGAGAGGAGATCGGGCGGAAGGGTGTCCGACCAAATCTACAGATTTGGGGGAAGTAGTAGGCGGATCGGGGCGGTCGGATTAACGGATCGAGCGTTAAACGTGGACCCACTATCCGCTGGTTCGAGGATAGTGCCGATTGTAGCATACCGAACTTCCAAAGTCTTGAAGTACGGGGTATGTTGGTTTAGAAGGCCGTTGGAATGGTTCCGGCGAAGTCCGGAAGCTTTCGGGTGTTTTCGGTGCACGAGGTGGGAGAACGGAGCCCGAAAGGCGTTATTGAGTCGTGAGCTGAGGCCGACACTTGCGCGGATGAAGTGATGATGTGGACATGAACCAAATCATGTGTGGGGAGTCTCGGTGCGATTTCAAGTGAATCGGAGACCCATAGGTCCAAAAGTGAGTTGGAACGGAGAGGAAACGGAACCCGAAAGGCTATGTTGGGCCGTGAGATGGATCCGGCATTAGCGTGATTGAAATGATGATGAAAACATGTTTGAAAACATGTTTGGAGAGCCTCGGTTCGATTTGAAACGAATCGGAGGTCAAACGGTCCAAAAGTGAGTTGAAACGGAGAAGAAACGGTGAAAAAGCTGAAAATTTGGCTAAGTCATGAAAATCCTGCTCTCAGGATCCGGACTTACAGTCTAAGTCGGGACTTGCGGCCTAAGTCCGGACTTGCAGTCTAAGTCCGGACCTGGTCTGCGAAATCTTCAGAAAAATGGCTAAGTCCTGAAAATCCTGCTCTCGGGATCCGGACTTGAGGGCAAGGTCCGGACCTTGCAGCCCGAAAATGCCCAGTTTGGGCTGTTGCAATAGAAGTAAAGTTGAGGGGTTTATATGCAATTTTGGCATATGTTGGGTGTATAGAGAGGGTAAACACTCTCTTTCTCTCTCTCCCTCACCCAGATATCTCTCTTCCTCTCTCTCTCTGTTCGACCAAAGGGAAAGAAGGAAAGAAAGAGAGAAAAGAGGAGAAGAAAAAGAAGAAAAAGAAGGAGATGAAGAAGGAGATGATGGTGGAGAACCCCATGGCCATCTTCTTTCTCTCCCTTGGGCTTGGAGCAAACTCTTGAGAGGTAAGCTTGCCTCCTCTCATGGTAGATTGCCAAGTAATGGGTTTCTAAACCCTAGATTTAGAGTTTTGATCTTCCTACAAGTGTAGAAACCTTGTAGAGACCATGAACACCATGAAATTCATGGTTGCTTCAAGAGCTCTCATGGTGGAATTCTAGGGTTCATGTTAGACACCCTAGGGATGGTTCTAATATTCTTAGATGAGCTCCTAGACATCAAACAAGCTCTCTTTTGCTTGTTCAAGAGATCAAATTGGTGGGTTTTGCATAGATGCACACCTAGGGCTCCAAAAGGGGGTTTTTGGAAATAGATGAGTTTGATCTCATTTAACCCTATGTAAACCTAATTGGGGGCCTAACGAACGCGTTGGCGCGCTCGGTTCGCTGATCCGACGAGCGGTTGCAAAGATATTAATTAATTAATATATTCTTACCAGATGTCCGCAGCACGCAAGATATGGCTCCTAAATTCATGAAAACTGAACTGGAGCATCGTGAAGACGTAAGTTAACGCGGGGAAGTCTCGGATCGAGATTCGGAGGCCGTTCGGTTGGTCGCGCGAGAGTTTGGACCGAACCGGGTCGCGGGTGCCGCGGGCGGCCGATTGCAAGTGTCGACGAGCAATCGGAGTGCGAATTGAGGTGGGTTGTGTTTACCGAAGCGACTAGGTCGCCTGTATGTCTAAGAATCATATCACTCTTATTGAAGCATGTTCAATAATGCATAAGTAGAAATGCATGTTAGTGACATAAAGTAAAATGCTAAGTAGATGCAAGTAAATGAATGAAATGCATGATAGGGTTGGTATGGTTAGATGACTTTCCTCGCATGCTTTCTTATCGTGCGGAGCTATGGGCGTCGCATTAGGACATAGGGAGTCTGCTTGCATGCTTCCTTATCGTGCGGCACCGTAGGCTTGCATTTGGATATAGAAAGCATCAGGATGAATGTTGTGACACCGAACCCTAGAGATGACTTAATCTTGCATGAATAACAGCATGATAATAGCATAAAGTACAATGCTAGAAGAGTAAAAGAATGTATGCTTAGCATAGTAGATACTTGGTAAACATAAGAATGCTAAATACGAGAATGCTAAGTAAAGAATGTGAGTCATGGACAAAGTACACCTATAGATCGAGTGGCATCTAACTCAGTGTAAAGAACATAAATTATAGTAAACCTAGAGTCATGTGGACCTAGGAGAATGACATCTAACCTAGTGTTAAAGAACATAAGGTTGAGTATGAACCTAGAGTCGAGATCTAGGTGTGTGACATCTAACCTAGTGTTACAGAACATAAGTTGAGAACTGAACCTAGAGTTAAAGTAAACCTAGGTATGAGATTGAGGCATTAGACCTAGAGTCGGTTGGACCTAGGGTGGAAAGTGCATTGGACCTAAATAGGTCAGTAACATAGGGCTATGGACCCTTGACTTGTGAAGTGGATTCCGGAATCCCAGTATTTGTGAGCTCGATAGTTCTGGTTCCGCGGGTGTATGCGGCATGTTCCTCTCCCACCGGAAGAACTTCGAGGTTTGTGATTAAGCAAGAACAAAGTGAGCGCTAGGGTGTATGCGGCATGTTCCTCTCCCTATCGGGGAATCTTAGCTATGGGTGTATGCGGCATGTTCCTCTCCCAGTAGCGGATCCCTGACCACGGTGCACGGACCTTCGGGCGGACCGTTGGGCGATGTGGTTCTTGGCTTGCCGTAAGCTGAGGTGTATGTGACAGGGTCCTTCACCTCGAGCCAGGCAGAGTGCGGATTATCCGCCGTTGATTGACTCGAGACCGAGTCGGGTGGCTAGCTGGAATAAGGTAGAAGAACCTTGAGTGCTAGTGGTAAATGTAATGAAACCCTAAGGTAATAGAAACCTTAGAAACAAGTTGGACTTGAGATGAAATCCTAAGGTAATAGACACCTTAGAAGCTAGTTGATAGAGAACTAGTTGGCAAGATAGTAGTAGAATAAATAAATCTACTTATAATGGTTGCATATTGCATTTCGTGAGGCCAGTTTTTATGTTAGTTGCATATTATCTCTCTATAGATGTTCTTTGGACTAACATATCGGCAGGGCCTCCTTGGACCTATTGGTCGAGCTGTTCTCTTGGGTGACCGTACCCACGAGAACTATGGACAATAGTTCTCACCCCCGTGTTGTGGTTTTGGGGGTACAGGTACACGCGAGAGCGGCGCAGCAGCAGCGCAAGGCGAGGGCGTAGCTCCATAGATAGCGCCCTACCCCAGAGACCAGAGGTAGCAGTACCCCGAGGTGGTCTAGCCTAGAATGTTAAAGAGCAAGATGTATCGAACTTGTAATAAATTGTAGTAACTTAATTGTATTTGGAAGTAAATGCGATGTAATATGCATGTAAAGTGAATGTTGTAATAACATAGGATGTGATTATGTTTTTGGTACTTCCTTATGCAATCTGAGTATTTGATACTGTTCCTGTTTGGAACCTTGTAAATTATTGATTGCGACGCCTTGGACGTACAGGGGAAACTCTGTCCGTTCGGCGGTCTGTCCGACGCGCCCGAACCGGACCAAATTGGTAGCGGTCTCGGGGTGTGACACCCATAAGGCAATCCGATATCCATTTGCCCTGTTACCCGCTTATATGATGCTTAGGAGTTAGGACCGGCCAAGCCCAACTCGAGGCCCACTTTCCCATCAAAATTGGCCCACAACTCTGTTTAATTGTTCTTATTAACAATTACAGCTTAGTCCACATTTATCTGTTATTTGTATTTTAACACTATGTATGGAGGAGTACAAGAAGCAGGTTGTAAACATTTTTGAGTATCAATAAAACTAGTGTATCTACCCGCGCGATGCAGCGGGTAGATATTATCAAAATAATTATTTTATTTATTATCATTGATCATCGATGATAGCCTGAAAAAATAAACTTGAAATATACAATTCATCAAATATGTAAAAAATATTATTCTAACTATAAAATAAATAATATTAATTTAAATAATCAAAAAATCAAATTGGTAAAAGAGCAACAATAACACACTACTATAACTACTACAATAACATTTCCAACAAACCATTACCTGACTCATTGCTTTCTCGGTGAGATGGTTCATACTTTTTTTTTCTGTATCCTAAAAGAAAGCAAGTAATTTATTAACTGTAATAGACACAATGAAAGAATTTTATTATATCAAAAAGGTAAAGTTACAGTATGAAATTTGACAACATTCGATCTAATTTTCAAACAAATTAATTGAGCTACTAATACACCTTAGGATAGGTGGATAAAATACTTTGTTTGAAATCACAGATTCAAGGGTTTGAGCTTCTTAGGAAACCTACATACGTCAATATGAATTATATGAAATGCTCTATTCATGGAGCACATTATAAAATAAATAAAATAAAAAGTAGAGGCTTAAGTAGGTTGCGTCAAATCATCTTAGAAATTGCTTTTAATATTTTTTTCTTAAAGAAAAATTAGATGTATACTTAAAACCAACAAAGAGAATGGAAGAAAAGAGCACGATCCAATTTGGGCTTGCTTGATATTTTTTCATATTTATATATTTTGAATCTTACAATATATTTTATATCAAATTAAAAATATATATAAAATTAGTTATTCTAATTATTCATTTTTTAGCTCTAATCAGTCTGTAAATAACTATTGTCGATTACAAATAATGGGCCAAAAAAATGATCCAATTCGTATCATATTTTGAGCACGAAAATTCTAATTGGTAAAAGCCATCAAATTCTAAAAAGCTCAAAATAAATAAGTAAATAAATAAAATCAAAGGCCATTTTAGTCGATTGTAAATTCAAGTTGGAAAGCTTTTAACCTGCACATATAAAAAATATCGACTCGTATATTGGCATCACCACCACGAGTACCGCCACCACCGAGACGCTTGCTATCGCCATAGTCATTGCTCTGCAGAGCACCGCCTCACCTCGATGCCGCCTCGGCCCCACGGCCCCGCATCTCTCATCGCCCTCCGGTCCTCTAATATAAAATTAACTCTTTAAAAATATTTTATTAGAAAATTGCTAACCCTGGTTGTATTGATATGCTCTAACTTGATAAAGTAATAAGTTTGTAAAATTAATAGATTTGGTGTAAGAAGAAGATGGAGGGGTGAAAGTTTATGCTTAAGAGAGGAGGAAGGCAAGATACAAGTTGCAAGGAGAAGATGGAGGGGTGGGAGTTAAGCCAAGGGAAAGAAATCATATATTAATTAATTAATAGAAGTTTGCGAAATTAATAGATTTATTGTAAGCAGAAGATGGCGGGGTGAAAGTTTATGCTTAAGAGAGGAGGAAG
Organism: Aechmea fasciata; assembly: GCA_025177825.1. NCBI lineage: Eukaryota > Viridiplantae > Streptophyta > Magnoliopsida > Poales > Bromeliaceae > Aechmea > Aechmea fasciata. The sequence goes on along the minus strand of CM045940.1, from coordinate 8,924,057 downwards.
TTTATGTTTAAGAGAGGGATGAAATTAATAGATTTATTGCAATGAAACATGAGATGAGTTTAAAAAAAAAACTTGTAAAGTAATGTGGTTGTGCCACATCGAAGATTATTGAGAAATCATATATGTTAATAGTCTATATTAAGCGACACAACCTATACTAACGTGCACCACGACCCGACCGGAACATCAATTCCACAACCAAGTTCACAGAAGTAAGCCCAATAATGAACAGACTCAACAGGAAAGCACAACAACACTTGTACTATCCAGAGATGCACCACTTTAGGTGTCGGGACGACCGCAAGGCAAGTGCTCGACGAACTAGACGACAACCACTGTATAAAACCCACGACAGGGCCTAGTAGCATACATTTCCTGTTTTCTTAGTTTGATATATCTAGTTTTCCGTTATATGAAAAACTACATATAATTACAAATTCACAGCAAAACCAAATGAGATCAGGAAAAAAAACAAAAAAAAAAAACAAAAAACAAAAGGGGTTTTGTCGATTCAAGGACGAAACTAAGGATCTGAGAGTAAAGTATTAGTAGTTAGATGTAGGAGAGAAGTTGTGACGCCCCGGGACCGCTACCAATTTGGTTCGGTTCGGGAACGCCGATCAGGCGCCGAACGGACAGCACCTCCCCTGTCCGCCCAAGGCTCGACAACAAGTCATGTACAAAGAATTGCCCAGGAATTAAATTCTATAACATACATGACGAGAACAAAGCACCTAAAGGTGCGACTAAACAAGAGCAAGATACAAGTATGACATACAAGTAATTAAAGAGAGATAAGTCTATCTATTACAACCATTCATTCAACCACTTATTTACATCAATTTTTACATTCTTTAACTCCAAAATGAATATACACATTGTTTCCTCATACATACAATTATACCAAAATGATATCGAGGGAGGCTCTAATGCACAAGGAGGCTGCTATCAACGAGGGCGCGATGCCCTTACCACGATCCTCACCGGCCGCCCGCGAACTAGTACCTGTGATAGAGTGGGGTGAGAACTAACTTCCTTAGTTCCCAGTGGGCTCGGCCACCGACCCCACCGATCTCCCCACTAGGTCCAAGCAGGCATAAGCAGATAGATAGATAGATATTTATCTTAAACTGTAAATGCTGTAAGTAAAGCATAATAAAAGAAATGCAATAACTACTATGCCTGTAATCAACAAGATCAGAGTAAATGCTCTAGCCATGTAATTGCTAACATGCTAATATAACTCTATCAAGTAAATTGCAATTCTATCATGCTCAATATGTACTTTTGTACCCAATCTCATAACTCCTTTGAGTTTATTACCCAATCCATGGCTAGCCCGTAGGCGCGCCCACGACTCACACTACTCAACCCAATGGGTTGTCTGCGGGACCCCACATAGGCTATCCCTCGGGACCCCACATAGGCTATCCCTATCGAATCACGTGCCAAGACCTCCGGAGACTCGCACTACTCGTGTGGAGCGACCCCCACGAGCGCTGAACAGACAGTGTGAGTATGATCTTCTCTTCCACTTTAGGAGGGCATCCACACAGGGGTATCAATGATCGTCTCCTCCACTTTGGAGGGCATCCACACAGGGGTAATGCATAAGTGTTTTGTAGCACTATGTCTCTATGTCATTTGTCATCAAGTTATCTACTTGGATCACATGTCACTAGTGCCTCTACACTATGTCATAATGTCAATCATCAAGTTCTATACTTGGTTTCCATAGCTCTAGTGTTCTTTACACTAAGTTATAATGCAATAATATTCATCAAGTTGTCTACTTGGTTCTCATGTCATTAGTGTTCTATACACTATGTCACAATGTCAATCATCAAGTAATCTACTTGGTTTCATGTCTCTAGTGTTCTTTACACTAAGTTATCATGCAATGTCATCAAGTTGTCTACACTTGGTTCATGTCTCTAGTATTCTTTACACTAAGTTATCATGCAATGTCATCAAGTTGTCTACACTTGGTTCATATATCACTAGTGTCTCTACACTATGTCATAATGTCAATAGTTGTCCATCATGCAAGATTAAATTACAATCCAACTTATCTCTAGGGTTCATTGTCATAACCATCATGCCTCCTATATTCAATTGTCAATCATATGATGCCACAATTTAAAGGAGCATGTAAGAATAGTAAACGAACTATATAACCCTAGCATGCATGAAACTATACATATATACATATATACGCTATATGACCAATAAAGGGGCTTAGACATAAAAAGTAGCCCGACGGCTTCGGAATGGCACCCCTCACCTTTGGGTTGCTCTACGATGCTTAGACACCGCTCTCGTAGCCTCCAATTGCCCATTTTTGTCTTTCGGGCCAATTTCAAGACTGCAATTCCATGATCTGCTCGGATCACTCAAACCGTTCGTCGGATCGACGAACCGTCGCTTCCCACGCGTTCGTGTACCTATCAATACCTTAGAAATGAGGTAAAAATAGATCAATACCTCCTATTTAGAAAACCCCCAAATTTAGCCCTAGGTTTTGCCTCAAGCAAAAATCCACCATTAGAGCTCTAATCTCTAGTGTAGATCATCTCTTGGGAGGGCTAATGTTCCTCTAAAATTGTTTCTAAGAGATAAAACCCATCCTAGAAAACTTTACCATGAAAGCTCTCAAGAGCTTACCTCAATAGGAAGCTCCAATGGTGGAGAAGATGACAATGAAGATGATGAATCTTCTCCTAGCTTCAATCTCCACCAACCCTCCAATTTTGGTAGAGAAATCTAGAGAGAGGAGAGAGATATTTAGAGAGAGAAAGGGAGGCATTTTTTCCTCACCATTGTGTGCGTGTGAATGTGGGTGTGTGTGTGCTCGGTTTTGGGAGGAGAAGAAGCAGCACTAATTAGCTTCTCTAATAATTAACACCCAACACTATTTACACTATTCTCTCAGCTGAAGCTTCGATATTTTTATCTGCCCTTCGGAATGTCCGATTGAGCTCAAATTTGACAGTTATGTTCGTTTTTACATAACCTAACAGAAGAAATTTAAATCTCTCAGTTTCGACCCCGTTTGGTCACTGCGAACTCTACCGAACTGTAATTGCTATCAGATAACGTTCGGATATTTATTTCTCATCTTCTGGATGTCGGAATGGCACGAAACTTTAAATCTAGCCTCGTAAAAATATTCCTGACATATCCCCCAGTTTTCGTAATTTTCTGACACTGTGCATTTTCTGCTAATTTATCAGTCCCGTTTCCAATGTAAAATTCTAAATCTCCCGTTTTGTGTCCGATTTCAAAGACAAGTCACCCGGACTTATATTTTACTTCTATAAATCCAATAAAAATAGTATATCACACTATTTTTATTTACATTTATTTTTAAATTAAGAATCTGATATATATCACATTCCACCGCAACTTCACGATTTCAGAAGTTCGGTATCTTACAGAAGTAAAGGTAGCAGCTTTACTAGTTAGAAGGAGAATAAGTGGCAGCAGCAGGTGGAGAGGAGGAGGTGCAGCAGGAGGGTCCGACGAGAAGCGCCTTCGAAGAGGCTCAGGCGAGCTTGACGGAGCAGCCTGGTGAGAGTTGGTGTAATATACCGAACTTCGGTAGAAAGAAACCGAACTTTAACCAAATTGGCTAAAGTACGCGAACGGAATAATTGGACAAGTTCCAATTACCTTTCCAAACACTTTGGAAGGGTTAAAAGAGGGTTTAAAAGAGTTATGGAGGTTTTGGCGTTATTCGGCGCGAACTAGAGTCGAAACGACGCGAAAAACTGTGTCCGGCGGATTTATACCTGAGACAAGCACGATGGTCATCAGATAGCCACCGAAACCGAGAGGGCAACAAATTTCCTCGGGTTTGAGAAATTTTGTTTGTACTGCACAAATCAGATTTGTACCGGTATAAATCCTGCGAAAGGGCCGAGGGCAGCTCTCGGGTTTGCTCTCTGCGCCAGTTTATACCGGTACAAATTGGGTCTTGTACCGGTACAAACAGGTCTGGCAGCAGCTTTTGGACTGCTTCGCAAATAAAGTATTTTGTGGGCCTAAATGTAATTGTTACAACACAATACACCCTATACCCCTTCACCCCTCACAGCCACTTCACCAAAACACTCCATCCCTCACATTTCTCTCTTTCTCTCTCTAGAAATCCATCTCTAGGGCTTGGAGGAGAAGAAGGAGAAGGTGGGTTTGGAAGTTTGGAGCTTGGAGGAAGGCATAGGGCTCTCCTACAAGGTGGACTTTGGAGAGCTTGAGGCTAAGGTGAGGTTTATGGAAAAAAAACCTAAGCTAGGGTTTGAGTTTTATTCCTAGAAAGCTAGGTTTTGGAGCTTCTCTTTGACATAGAGACTTGGTAGAGGCTTGAGCTCCATGAAAACTCATGGAAGCTCAAGGTCCTCTAATGGTGAACTTCTAGGGTTTCAAATAGAGGCCTTAGGATGGGTTCAAATGGTTCTAGAAGAGTCCCTAGAGCATCAACAAGCTCTCTGTTGCTTGTTTAGGAGATCAAAACCTAGAGTTTCAAATAGGGCTTGGTAGAGCACCCAAATTTGGGGCTTTTTGCCATAAGGGTTCTAGGGTCAAATTGACCTTGTAGAAACCTAATTGGGAGTATCCCCGACATGTGGGACAACTCCGTTTATTTAAACGAAAAGCCTATCAATGAACTACTATGTAAACTAGCCTAATTAAGGCTCTGTTTAACGCGCAGGTGGTAGACTAGAGTTCGGTTGGGCTCGAAACTTGTCGGACAACCCGCCCATAATTTTAGAAGGTGGGTGGTGCATTCCAAGGACACCGGAATTCTTTCTATGTCTAAGTTTCACTTTTGAGCATTCTATATATGTTGAGCATAATGCATAGTAGGGTAAATTATGAGTTATATTGCAATTTGTGAGTTCAAATGCATGAGAATGACCTTATAGTATGGTAATGATAAAGAACAAAGAACCCTATGAATGCATGCTAAAGAACGAGAACCTAGTGTACTTAGACAACAATGTGACATTGGACATGTGAATAGAGAACAAGTGTGTCATTGATGGGTCTAGAATACTTAGACAATTGTGTGGCATCAAGAACATGAACAAATAGATTACTTGACATTAGTATAATTGAGAGATTGACATTATGACGTTCCACCTTAGAGTTAAGGGTCATATGAACATAAGTCTCCCTGAAGTCAAGGAAGGGATTGTGAATTGGAATCCTTAAAGTTAAGGATTGATCGTACTCGCCATATAAGTCCTTGCTCGAGGCGCGGTAGCTCCCCCTCGGGCGATGTGCTCCGGAGTTGACATCACTGGGTTGTAGCGGCTTGTCTCCCCAGAGGGCGGTCCCGTCGGGTCGTAGCGGTTTGTCTCCCCGTCAATAGGGATTTGGTTTGGTTGAGTCGTGTTGAGGGCGAACCCACGGGTTAGCCAAGAGATTGGGTATTGAACTATGATCTTGCATGAGTTTTACTTTGAGCATCTTACTGCTTACTTTCAAGCGTATTAGCTGCATTCGATAGTTGGTTATTATCTTACCTTTCTTTCTATTACGCTTGAATTAGACCTAGTGGGAAAGTCGGCGTGGTTGGTTGCCGAACCCACTGGGAACTTTGTTGTAGTTCTCACCCCACTATTTCCACAGAGCCGGGACCGAGTGAGCAGGCGGAGGATCGCGGTAAGGGCATCGCGCCCTAGGTAGAGACCGCCCGAGTAATTTTATTTTGCTATAGTCGCATTTCCCTTTTATCATCTTTTGTATTTGATGATTATAGTTGTTAACTTTACATGTATTAAACGTTTACATTTTGAGGTAATTGTGATGTAAGAAAGAAATGATGAAATGAATGTAAAGACTTTAAGAATTCAAAGTTGTATGAATTGTGCATGTATGTGATTGCAATTAATCATAGTACTTGTATGTTTTAGTTTAGTATTTCACTTTGGTTATGGCTTGCCCTCGTGCAAGATGTTATGTATGCTTCCGCATGTGTAAAAATTTTATACTCTATCTGTACTTGTTGAGCCTTGGGCGGACAGAGGAAGCTCTGTCCGTTCGGCGTCTGTTTGACGCGCTCGAACCGGCCAAATGGATCGGGCTCGGGGCGTGACAGATATAATGGTATCAGAGAGTATAAAAGCCAAAAAGTGAAAGCTAGGTTGGACCTAGGGGCCATAGGAAATGGAAAAGACCTTAAGGACCTAGGAAACGTGAGAGACGTTGAACAAGTATAGCGAAAGCATGTGATTGGGTTAATGTTATTATGTCTCTAATATGTTTAGGGATTAACTTTAAGTTGTTATTTGTTTCCTATTCCTTGTATTGTGATCGGCGGCCGACGACATGATATATGGAATGAAAATGAATACGCTTATTTGCTTTCGCCGGATTGGGTTGGTCGAGTAAGTGTATAAAGTACTAACGTAAGTTGCTTCGTTTCAGGAAGCAATGGCACCTCGTGGACGACCGCGAAAGAGGCCTATTCCCGAGGAGCCGAGTGCGGCACCGGGTGTGGCACCTATTGCGGCTCCCGAGCAACCCGCGGCACGTGGCGGCGGGGGGCTTGAGGAGCAGATGGCCGCGCTTATTGGCGTGGTGCGGCAGCAGGCGGAGTCCGTTCGGGCTCAAGGCGAGCAGATTCGGCGGCTTCAGGAGACCCTGGAGCAGCAGCAGGCGGCGGCCCAAGCGGGGGCCGAGCAGCCTACACCCCCTGCTCGGACGCCGACCGTAGTTGAGGGTGCGGCGGCGGCGACGGATCCAGTCGCGGCCGTACCAGTTACGGCGATTCCGGCAGGATCGGGGACCTCAAACCCTGGTAGTGCGGCGGATGACGAGGAACGGGAGCGCCAGTTGGCGGCGCTCATTAAGTTTATGAAGTTCAAGCCACCTATCTTCGAGGGAGGAATGGTGGAACCGGCGGTAGTGGAGTCGTGGATCGACTCCATGGAGACGCTCTTCGGGGATTTCAACACCCCGGAGAGGGACAAAGTGCACTTCGCCTCCCATTGCCTAGATAAGGCGGCGAAGGCGTGGTGGAAGCGAGCCAAGCGGGATAGGTCACCTGACCTACCACCCGCGACGTGGGAGGAGTTCAGGAGAGCGGTATTCACAAACTATTTCCCCGACTCAGTGAAGCGGAAGATGCAAGAAAAATTTCGCAAGCTGAGGCAGGGAGACCGCTCTGTGGCGGACTACGAGCTGGAGTTCTCCCACATTATTGACTGTGTCCCGGACGTGGTACGTGATAACCGGGACCGGGCTGACTGGTTCTTGCGGGGGCTTCAGCCGAGGATCTATGAGAGGATACAGATCCTCAACCTCACGACCTTTGCGGAGGTCTTTGATCGAGCTTTATCTGCGGAGCACGGCAGCGCCTACGCGCGAGAGGAGCGCGAGGCCATGGCGGATAGCAGGGACAAGGGCAAGAAACGGGCGGCGGGTGGTGCCGGGGGCCGGCCAAATGCCAAGAAACCCCCTCGGCATCCCCGACAGCAGGCGAAGGGTGGGAGGTATTACCGTTGCGTCATTTGCGGCGGTGATCATCGACCGATAGCATGCCCGCAGCGCGACGGGAAGTGCTTCAAGTGCGGCCAACCCGGGCACATTTCACGGGAGTGCCCGAGCTGGGGATCGTCTGCACCGACGGCGGCTTCGTCCCCTTCTACCCCGAGGCAGCTGATGGGGTTACCACCCCCGATGGCGGCTGGGCGCTCATCATCATCGCGCCAGCCGGAGGCGTCGAGAGCACCGAGTGGGCGGGTTTTTGCCACTCAGGTGGAGGAGAAGGTTCCAGCTCCTGACGACATCGTGGCAGGTATTATCTCTATTAAAGGCACTAGAGCTCAGGCTATTTTCGATACCGGTGCATCGCATTCATTCATAGGTGCATCATTCGCTAGAACTCATGACTTAGAGATTGTACATGACGAGGAGGGTTGGACTATTACATCACCCGGGCAGTCTTATGGTGTCTATGACGAGTGTCCGGCGTGTCCAATTCAGATTGGCGATTGGATCATGCCGATCGATATGCTGGTATTAAACAAGATCTGGGGATTCGATGTGATCTTGGGGCTTGATTGGCTTTCCAAGTATTATGCGGTCATCGACTGCGACAGTAGGGTGATCACCTTTCGTGAGCCTAATCAAGAGGAAATGGTGTACCGAGCGTGCAAGGGTGCGCGCTTTGCGGCAACCATATCTACGGCCAGAGCGAGAAAAATGATAAAGGGTGGTTGCAAAGCTTACTTGGCGACCATCGTGGACGGCCGTAGGGAACACCCTGAGCTTGAGGGCATTCGGGTGGTGTGCGAGTACCCGGATATATTTCCGGCGGAGTTACCGGGATTGCCACCGGACCGGGAGGTTGAGTTCGTCATTGACTTGATTCCCGGGGCGGCGCCAATTTCGAAGGCTCCCTATAGAATGGCACCGGTAGAGCTAAAGGAGCTTAAGGCACAGTTGGAGGACTTGCTCGATAAAGGCTTTGTGAGGCCGAGTGTGTCTCCGTGGGGAGCTCCGGTGCTATTCGTCAAAAAGAAAGACGGCACCCTTCGACTCTGCGTGGATTACCGCGAGTTGAACAAGGTCACAGTGAAGAACAAGTACCCGTTGCCTAGGATCGACGACTTATTCGATCAGTTGAAAGGGTCAAAGGTGTATTCAAAGATAGACCTACAATCGGGGTATCATCAATTGAAGATACAACCCAAGGATGTGCACAAGACGGCGTACCGTACGCGGTATGGCCATTATGAATTTACGGTGATGCCATTCGGGCTTACTAATGCCCCGGCGGCATTTATGGACTTAATGAATCGTGTATTCCGTCCGCTATTGGACCGGTGCGTCGTGGTCTTCATTGATGACGTATTGGTATATTCTCGGACCGAGGAAGAACACGAGGAGCATTTGAGGCTTGTCTTGGAAATACTCCGAAAAGAAAAGTTATATGCCAAGTTGAAGAAATGCGAATTTTGGCTTTCGGAGGTCACTTTCCTAGAACATGTGATTTCGGGTGAAGGTATCTCAGTAGACCCGAAGAAAGTAGAGGCAATTAAAGATTGGCCTCGCCCAACGAGCGCAACGGAAATCCGCAGTTTCCTTGGACTTGCGGGTTATTATCGGCAGTTCGTGGAGGGGTTCTCCAAAATAACCACTCCGCTAACACGCCTCACACACAAAGGGGTCAAATACGTTTGGAGCGAAGATTGCGATCGAAGCTTCAAAGAGTTAAAGGAAAGGTTGACGACGACCCCGGTACTTGCTCTACCAACGCCGGGGGAGACATACGTCGTGTACAGTGATGCTTCCTACATTGGACTCGGGTGTGTCCTAATGCAAAACGGGCGAGTCATAGCTTATACTTCGCGCCAATTGAAGCCTTATGAGAAGAACTACCCGGTTCATGACTTGGAGCTAGCCGCGGTGATTTTCGCGCTAAAATTGTGGAGGCATTACTTATATGGTGAACATTGTGAGATCTATACGGATCACAAAAGCCTTAAATATTTGTTCACCCAAAAGGAGCTTAATATGCGACAACGGCGGTGGTTGGAGTTATTGAAGGACTATGATGTCACTATTCTATACCACCCCGGGAAGGCAAATGTCGTAGCCGTTGCGCTAAGTAGAAAATCGGGAGAAAACTTAGCCTCGGCAATCACACCCCAACCGTTGTTGCAAAAGGAGATGCAACGGTTTGGATTGGAAGTAGTAGCGCCGGGAGTGCCGGCTACACTTGCTACCTTAGTGGTACAACCGACCCTATTGGAGAGAATCAAAGAATTGCAAAATGCCGATGAACATCTCCAGAAGGTACGGGGTCAAGTAGGAAGCGGTAGTGCCGATGATTTTGGCATTGGAACCGACGGCACACTACGATTTCGGAATCGGTGGTGTGTACCCAAGAACAAGGATCTCCGCAAGGCGATTATGCAAGAAGCGCATCAATCTCCTTATAGTATCCACCCAGGCGGCACCAAAATGTATCAAGATTTAAAGTTACAATATTGGTGGCCGGGCATGAAGAAAGACATTGGGGACTTTGTTGCGCAATGTCTTACTTGCCAACAGGTAAAGGCGGAGCGGCGATTTCCGGCGGGGAAACTACAAAGTTTACCTATACCCATTTGGAAATGGGAGAACATAGCTATGGACTTTGTGACCGGATTGCCTCGATCTCAAGGAGGACACGATGCAATTTGGGTGGTCGTGGACCGGTTGACAAAGTCTGCACACTTCCTACCGATTCATATCACTTGGTCGGGGGACAAGTTGGCTCAAGTTTACATTGATGAGATTGTGAGGCTTCACGGGGTTCCGGCGTCTATTGTATCGGATCGGAACCCGAGGTTCACTTCTCACTTTTGGAGGAGCCTACAAGAGGCATTGGGCACACGGCTCGACTTTAGCACGGCATTTCATCCTCAAAGCGATGGGCAATCGGAGAGAACGATCCAAATACTTGAGGATATGCTTCGGGCGTGTGTATTTGACTATAAAGGCAATTGGCATGATCATCTACCAATGGCGGAATTCGCGTATAATAATAGTTATCAAGAAAGTATCGCGATGGCGCCATTCGAGGCCCTTTATGGAAGAAAGTGTCGCTCTCCAATTCATTGGAGAGACGTGGGCGAGAAATCTGCTCTCGGCCCGGATGTAGTGCGGGAGGCGGAGGAGAAAGTTCGCCTTGCCGGCCAACGGCTTGCTACGGCGCAATCTCGGCATAAAAGCTACGCCGACAAGCGGAGGAAAGATATTGAGTTCGAGGTTGGCGACCATGTGTTCTTAAAGGTGTCGCCAACGCGAGGGGTTAAATGGTTTGGAATCCGGGGGAAATTGAGTCCTCGGTATATTGGACCGTTTGAGATCTTGGAGCGAATTGGAGCGGTGGCCTACAAGATAGCATTACCACCGAGGCTTGCGGGAGTTCACGATGTATTCCATGTATCAAATCTCCGCAAGTATGTTCATGATCCTGATCATATTCTCTCGTACATACCGTCGGAGATTCAAGAGGATATGACTTATGACGAGCTTCCGACGTATATTATCGATCGAGAGGAAAGAAAGCTTCGGAATCGGAGCATTCCTTATGTCAAGGTCCGTTGGAGCAAACACAACGACTGGGAAGCTACTTGGGAGCTCGAGAGCGTCATGCGGGAGCATTATCCCCACTTATTCGAAAATCTGGATTGAGGTATGAATCTAGATTGTAATTAAGATAGTTTCGCGGACGAAACTAATCTTAAGGGGTGGAGAATGTAACATACCGAACTTCGGTAGAAAGAAACCGAACTTTAACAAAATTGGCTAAAATACGCGAACGGAATAATTGGACAAGTTCCAATTACCTTTCCAAACACTTTGGAATGGGTAAAAGAGGGTTTAAAAGAGTTATGGATGTTTTGGCGTTATTCGGCGCGAACTAGAGTCGAAACGACGCGAAAAACCAGGTCTGGGCGGATTTATACCGGTACAAGAACGATGGCTGTACCGGTATAGCCACCGAAACCGAGAGGGCAACAGCTCTCGGGTTTGAGAAATTTTGGGTTTGTACCGGTACAAATCAGATTTGTACCGGTATAAATCCTGCGAAAGGGCCGAGGGCAGCTGTCACGCCCCGAGACCGCTACCAATTTGGTTCGGTTCGGACGCGATCGCGCCGAACGGACAAAGACTCTCCCTGTCCGCCCAAGGCTCGACAACAAGTCATGTACAAAGAATTACCCAGGAACTAATTCTATAACATACATGACAATAGCGAAGCACCTAAAGGTGCGATCAAGTAAGAGCAAGATACAAGTAATATAAAGAGAGAAGAGTCTATCTATTACAACCATTCATCATTCGATTACATCCAATTACATTCTTTTACTCATAACGAATATACATGTTGTTTCTTCCCAAAATACATAAGTGTTCACATTTCCAAAATATACATGATTTTCCTCGATCATATACTTATACCAAAATAATACCGGGGGAGGCTCTAATGCAAATAGGCGGCCACTATCGATTAGGGCGCGAGGCCCTTGCCACGATCCTCACAAGCCGCCTGCGAGCTCGAACCTGTAATAGAGTGGGGTGAGAACTAACTTCCTTAGTTCCCAGTGGGCTCGGCCACCGACCCCACCGATCTACCAAATAGGTCTAAGCAGGCAAAAGCAGGTAGGTAGATAGATAGATAGTTTAAAGCTGTAACTGCTGTAAGTAAAGCATGATATAATTAATGCAACTACTGCTATGCTCGAAACAACAAGATCATGATATAATTATGAAATATCTATCATGCTACTATGTCCCAATCAAGTATGTATGAAATACTTTTATGTTCTTATGTTATTACCCAATCCATGGCTAGCCCGTAGGCAAGCCCACGACTCAACACATTCAACCCAATGGGTTGTCTGCGGGACCCCACATAGGCTATCCCTCGGGACCCCACATAGGCTATCCCTATCGAATCACGTGCCAAGACCTCCGGAGACTCGCACTACTCGTGTGGAGCGACCACCACGAGCGCTGAACAGACAGTGTGAGTATGATCTTCTCCTCCATTTGGAGGGCATCCACGCAGGGGAATCATACATAGGTGTTATTTTACACTATGTTTTTATGTCAACTGTCATCAAGTTATCTACTTGGCTCACATGTCATTAGTGTCTCTACACTATGTCATAATGTCAGTCATCAAGTTCTATACTTGGTTCCCAAAGCTCTAGTGTTCTTTACACTAAGTTGTAATGCAATAATATTCATCAAGTTGTCTACTTGGTTCTCATGTCACTAGTGTCACTACACTATATCATATATCAATGTCATTCATCAAGTTCTATGCTTGGTTCATATAGCTCTAGTGTTCTTTACACTAAGTTATAATGTCACTATGTCATAATGTCACATTGCCAATTATCAAGCTCTATACTTGGTTCACATATCTCTAGTTGGTAATCATGCATAATTAAATCGTCTCTAGGGTTCAATGTCATATACTCATTCCTATGCTTCCTATGTCCGAATGCAAACCTACGGTGTCGCACGATAAGGGAGGATGCAAGCATGCTCCCTATGTCCTAATGCAACCCCGTAGCTCCACACGATAAGAAAGCATACTAGAGTAACCATTTCACTATACCAACCCTATTATGCATGAAACCATATATATATATACATACTTATGCAATATGACCAAAGATGTACTTAGACATAAAAGGTAGCCCAATGGCTTCGGAATGGCACCCCCCACCTTCTATCGCATTCCGATTGCTCGTCGTCACTTGCAATCGGCCTCCCGCGGAGCACGCCGCATGGCTCGACCCAATTTCACGCGCGGCCACCGAACGACCTTCGATCCGCGATCCGGAAATTAAAGGTCTTCGGTTTGTTGCCACGAAGCTCGGAATCCAATCTCGTGATTTTTGGACGTCGCCTCGGCCCTCCAGGCGGAAACGAAGCCTAAACATCTGTTTCTTTAATAATTTCGCAACGGCTCGACGAATCGCCGAACCGACTTCGCCAACGCGTTCGGTTACCTAGCAATTAGGTTTACGGTGGGTCAAATTAGATCAAACCCTACTATTAGCGAAAATCGCATTTCTAAACCCTATAGGTTTACTATTGCAAAAATCATTAAATTAACCTATGATTTAGGCAATAAAGCTCTAATTAGCATGCTAGGATTCCTCTAAATCCATTTTTAGAGTATATAAACCAAACCCTAAACACTTACCACCATTGTGAACGCCGGGTCGAAGGCACGCCGCACAAACGGGCGCACGAGAGCTCGATCCGTCGCCTCCAACGCGTTCACAGGATCGTTCTCCGCCAACACCGCGAATTTGAGCGGATATTATAGAGAGATGTGAGAGATATTTAGAGAGAGAAAAGAGGGTGTTTCTTTCTCCTCCATTTGTGCGTGAGTGTGTGGGTGTGTTGTGTGCTCGGTTGAGGGAGAAGCTGGAGCAGCTTCTTTAATAAGCCACCCTCAAAACACTATTCATCACACTATTCACCTTAATTTTTGGCTGAAGCTTTGATTTTCTTGCCTGCCCTTCGGAATGTCCAATTGAGCTCAAATTTGACAGCTATGTTCGGTTTTACTCAACTTAACGCAAGAAACTTTAATCTTTCAGTTTCGACCCCGTTTGGTCACCGAAAACTGTACCGAACCATAATCGCTCTCAGATAGCATTCAGATTTTATTTCTCATCTTCCGGGTGTCCGATTGGCATGAAACTTTAAATCTAGCCTCATGAAAACAGTCCTGACATACCCTCCGCTTTTCGTAATTTTCTCGACACCGTGCATTTTCTCGTTAATTTATCTCGCTCGTTCTCTCACGTAAAATTCTAGATCTTCTGTTTCAGGTCCGATTTCAGCACAGGTCAATCCAGGCTTACATTTTACTTCTATAAACCCAATAAAAATAGTATCTCACACTATTTTTATTTTTATTTATTTTTAATTTAAGAATCCGATATATTACCTTCTACCGCAACTTCATGATTTCTGAAGTTCGGTATCTTACATCCTCCCCTCCTTAAAAAGAGTTTCGTCCTCGAAACGAACCCTTATATTTAACTTAAACTCAAATTCATACCTTACTCACCAAATAGATGAGGATGATGTGTTTTCATCTCGCTCTCGAGCTCCCAAGTGGCTTCACGATCGTCGTGATTACTCCACCGGACTTTAACATAGGGAATCTCGCAATTCCGCAACTTGTGCACCTCCCGAGCGATAATTGCCATCGGAAACTCTTCATAGCTCAAATCCTCTTGAAGCTCCGATGGCTCATGCATCATGGCGTGATCGGGATTGTGAACATACTTTCGAAGGTTGGAAACATGAAGCACGTTATGGACATCCGCTAGCTGCGGCGGCAATGCAATCCGATACGCTACCGCACCAATGCGCTCCAACACTTCATACGCTCCAACATATCGAGGACTCAACTTTCCTTGTACTCCAAACCGTCTCACGCCTCTCATAGGCGAGACCTTTAAGAACATGCGGTCTCCTACCGCGAATTCCAATTCTCTACGGTGCTTATTGGCATAACTTTGTTGCCTCGATCAGTTGAGCATCCGTCGACGAGCAAGGCGAACTTTCTCTTCCGCCTCCCGCAACACGTCGGGACCTATCACCGCCCGTTCACCTACATCACCCCAATGCACAGGAGATCGGCACTTCCGCCCACAAAGGACTTCGAACGGTGCCATCTCCACACTGGCTTGGTAACCGTTGTTGTAGGCGGACTCGGCCATCAGCAAATACTTGGCCCAACATAACGGGGACTCAGCTTCCCCCGCACCTCAAATCGCTTCACGCTACAACTCAGCTTATCGAGCAATCTGGAGTTTCAATGTACTTTCGCACTTCGGAGTGGCCTTTTACTCATCGGGATTGTCAAGAGGCCCACTACGGAAGATATAAGACCAGATTCACTCACATCAGTCAAGTAAATCTCTGAAAGTGCATTACCACTCCCGCGAGTCTCGGTGGTAGGGCAAGTCGATACTCGACGACTTTACCTACTCCAACCCCACTCGCAAACGGCACACCAAGGCCGAACCGCTTCCTTTGAGACCGGGACTACCCGCCATCCTCGTGGTGTGGATCTAGCATGAATGCGCCAACTAGTCGAACGACCCACCACCACTACACAATGCACACGGGTAGACCTTCTCGGATTAGTCAGGCGTCCACAAAGTGGCGCTTTACCACTCTGGCTATCCAAGAGTCTTATACAGCTCTTCCTTGCATTCACCCTCAATTCAGGGAACACACTCCGATTCGATCACCGTCATTGCTTAGAAGCAATATCAATCCACTGGAGAGCGCTATCCTTATGCTCCAACTCTCCTGAGAGCATCAACTCCAACTCTCTCGCGTGGCCTCCATTATTCAAGTGTCTCCTAGGGACCACTTGCTTCAAATTCCAATGGCCACGGCCAATTCGGCCCCTTCTGTCGCACTCATCTCACACGAACACTTCGTTCGTGATCCTAAGCCAAACTCATTAATAGAGTTACCGGCCACACCGATCTTCGGTCTCTACGGGTGGACCAATGGTCACCAACCCTACGTCGGCCTACCGCCTAGACGTGTCTCAACGCTCGATGTCTCTTACTCGCAAGCGTAGACCCAATCAGCACTGGGCGACATTCTCACTTGGGAATTCGCACACACTCCAACCAGGAGCTATCAAGATCGCAACCCACATCAAATTCTTGGGTTGGGTCACAACCGCACTCTCAGTGCATTCTCGATCCTGAGATCCAACACGTGGCATTTCCACGCTCCCGGGTACAAGCTCGGACTACCGTCCTGACCAAAACTCTGCCCTACCTATAGGTATCGGGCCGCTGCCACTCACAATGATCGCGCCGCCCAAAGGGCCTGTGCTCCATACCCACAAATGGTCCAGGCACGGGTCATCCCCAAGCACTACCCGCCAACGTCGCCTTGTACGACATGCTCTACAGAGCTACACACACTATCGGCTCCTAAGCACCTAGTGCGAGCCACCAGCTCTACGAGTGATCTATGGCTCGCTTCACACACTTAGCAACGCTAAAGTGCTACTGCCAACTCACTCTCCCGGCTGAATCGAAACCGCACTCCACGAGTACCTGTACTCGGGCGCTCTATACGCCTCTATAGCGTTCCAAACCAAATCCAGCACTAGGCAACCTTGCCTATGCACGCTGGTCGCACGAGCACTACTCACCTACCTCAATTTGAGGTATCATTATATGCCCTGACTCGACCACTAACTGGTCACGCTCTTAACAACGGTTCTACTTTCACTGCTCGATTTATCGAGACAACGTTCGAAACGCTCGGATTACTCGGGTATCCTCAAGTATCACGGCTCAACTCTCGCAATCCACTGCTCACTGCCTTGAGAGTTGCCGCACCACTTCGTCCAAAAATCACTACTAGCCATTCGCTAATACCACTTGGCTCTCTACCTGCTTCAACAGGTAATATGTTTCCACACGCAAGCATGCTCGGGTATCTACATTCACCCGTCCATTGGTCTCTACTATACTAATGCATAATTAATAGTAGGTGACCATATAACAAATGCATGCTATGCATCGACCCTACATCATGTAGGAGCACAAGCCTACTCCAACAACTCATGTCTACCATGACGCGGTCAGTAGTAGTAGGTTCCACAACCTGGGTCGCATATCCATGGTCACTTAGTGCCCGCCGCGAACCCTCCGGTTGCCACATTCTCATCACTCGCTCTCCCGACCATGCCGTAGGTGGCGCACCCACAGACTGTCTTAGAGAGGAGGGGGGTCGTCGCCAACGCCAAGGTTTGGTTATCCCAAATCATTCTAGAGCCTAAATAGCAAAACCCTAGATGTATGCCATTGGCAAGCTCAAGAGTTTACCCCCAAAAGCTTCTCTCCACATGAGGAAGAAGATGAAGATCTTACTCCTCCACTAAGGCCACTTTACACTTTTTAGGTTTCTAACGCCTTCGGCCCTTCCGAAGCGTACCAAATCGACAATTAGTCAATTCCAGATGAAGTCCAATCCTCGAATTTTGAGAATCCACTTTCGTACATCCACAACCTCGACCGCGTTCGGCCGAAGTCTCCGCACCAACACATCAGCCACATCCTTGTCATCCCACACTTCACTCGGGATGCAACTCACGATGCGGGAGGATCCCCACTCGTATTCCCCCACGGTGTAGCTTCCTCGCCGCAGCTTCCGAACCTCACCCGACCTTTCTCCTCACTGTCGGGGAATAAACGGAGATCATCAATCCTCGAAACACTTCCCAAGCCATAAGAGGGAGACTAGGCGATCGATTCCACTCGACGCCTATCCACCACACCTTCGTCAACTGTTAAGGACAATACTTGTCCCGCACCACAGTGTACAAATCCTCAAAGGGAGTCCCCATGGAGTCGATCCACAACTCCACGATCAACGGATCCGCATCCTCTCTATCAAGGTAGACGGATCAAACTGCTTGAAGGTTATGAGGGCAGCCAAAGCTCACTCCCTCAACGCCTTCACCTTTGAACTGATAGAAGTCGGGTTGCCCGACCTTCACGGAAATACCTTCTCCGCGACTCCCAACTGTATTCGACGAGCTGAAAATAGTACGGTCACCAATCGACCGATCGTTTCTTAGAGTCCTTTAGTCCGCTCCTCCTGGCGCATAACAGCCTCTTGCTGTCGTTGCACCAACTCGGCCTGTGGCCTCATCACTCCTACGAGTGTGGCCAACCGTTTACGAAGTTCCAAGTCTCCGCTCGCACGTCGAAACACTCAGGGACACCACTTGTCCCCTACCGCGCCGATCTAAACAAAGATCGCCTACGCGGTAACATCGTCCTTCGAACCGCGACAACACGACCAGTCTCGACCCTCTAGGTCAAGCGCGTATCAACGGACATCGACTGGACTCAAATCAGGCGAAAGTCATGCAAGAGCGTTTATTCTTGTCCCTCGGTTTCATGTTGTCGTACGCCCAACATGAACACACTTGGTCGAGAATAAACCACATCTTGAGTCTACCTCTAACATCCATTTTAGAGGTTTTAATACTTAACCCAATCGATTCAACTTCCGCCGCCGTAATAGGTTCACGTTCCACTCACGCACCTATTTCCTTAAGGTTTACCGTCCTAGGGTCTCCTAGGTCAATCCTAGACTCTCTCTTTACTTGCTCTTAGCTTGCTCTGATACCATCTTAAACCTGTCACGCCCCGAGACCGCTACCAATTTGGTTCGGTTCGGGGACGCGATGTGCGCCGAATCTGACAAAGACTTCTCCCCGTCCGCCCAAGGCTCGACAACAAGACATGTACAAAGAATTACCCAGGAACTAATTCTATAACATACATGACAATAGCGAAGCACCTAAAGGTGCGATCAAGTAAGAGCAAGATACAAGTAATATAAAGAGAGAAGAGTCTATCTATTACAACCATTCATCATTCGATTACATCCAATTACATTCTTTTACTCATAACGAATATACATGTTGTTTCTTCCCAAAATACATAAGTGTTCACATTTCCAAAATATACATGATTTTCCTCGATCATATACTTATACCAAAATAATACCGGGGGAGGCTCTAATGCAAATAGGCGGCCACTATCGATTAGGGCGCGAGGCCCTTGCCACGATCCTCACAAGCCGCCTGCGAGCTCGAACCTGTAATAGAGTGGGGTGAGAACTAACTTCCTTAGTTCCCAGTGGGCTCGGCCACCGACCCCACCGATCTACCAAATAGGTCTAAGCAGGCATAAGCAGATAGATAGATAGATAATTTAAAGCTGTAACTGCTGTAAGTAAAGCATGATATAATTAATGCAACTACTGCTATGCCTGAAACAACAAGATCATGATATAATTATGAAATATCTATCATGCTACTATGTCCCAATCAAGTATGTATGAAATACTTTTATGTTCTTATGTTATTACCCAATCCATGGCTAGCCCGTAGGCAAGCCCACGACTCAACACATTCAACCCAATGGGTTGTCTGCGGGACCCCACATAGGCTATCCCTCGGGACCCCACATAGGCTATCCCTATCGAATCACGTGCCAAGACCTCCGGAGACTCGCACTACTCGTGTGGAGCGACCACCACGAGCGCTGAACAGACAGTGTGAGTATGATCTTCTCCTCCATTTGGAGGGCATCCACGCAGGGGAATCATACATAGGTGTTATTTTACACTATATTTTTATGTCAACTGTCATCAAGTTATCTACTTGGCTCACATGTCATTAGTGTCTCTACACTATGTCATAATGTCAGTCATCAAGTTCTATACTTGGTTCCCAAAGCTCTAGTGTTCTTTACACTAAGTTGTAATGCAATAATATTCATCAAGTTGTCTACTTGGTTCTCATGTCACTAGTGTCACTACACTATATCATATATCAATGTCATTCATCAAGTTCTATGCTTGGTTCATATAGCTCTAGTGTTCTTTACACTAAGTTATAATGTCACTATGTCATAATGTCACATTGCCAATTATCAAGCTCTATACTTGGTTCACATATCTCTAGTTGGTAATCATGCATAATTAAATCGTCTCTAGGGTTCAATGTCATATACTCATTCCTATGCTTCCTATGTCCGAATGCAAACCTACGGTGTCGCACGATAAGGGAGGATGCAAGCATGCTCCCTATGTCCTAATGCAACCCCGTAGCTCCACACGATAAGAAAGCATACTAGAGTAACCATTTCACTATACCAACCCTATTATGCATGAAACCATATATATATATACATACTTATGCAATATGACCAAAGATGTACTTAGACATAAAAGGTAGCCCAATGGCTTCGGAATGGCACCCCCCACCTTCTATCGCATTCCGATTGCTCGTCGTCACTTGCAATCGGCCTCCCGGGGAGCACGCCGCATGGCTCGACCCAATTTCACGCGCGGCCACCGAACGACCTTCGATCCGCGATCCGGAAATTAAAGGTCTTCGGTTTGTTGCCACGAAGCTCGGAATCCAATCTCGTGATTTTTGGACGTCGCCTCGCCCTCCGTGCGAAACGAAGCCTAAACATCTGTTTCTTTAATAATTTCGCAACGGCTCGACGAATCGCCGAACCGACTTCGCCAACGCGTTCGGTTACCTAGCAATTAGGTTTACGGTGGGTCAAATTAGATCAAACCCTACTATTAGCGAAAATCGCATTTCTAAACCCTATAGGTTTACTATTGCAAAAATCATTAAATTAACCTATGATTTAGGCAATAAAGCTCTAATTAGCATGCTAGGATTCCTCTAAATCCATTTTTAGAGTATATAAACCAAACCCTAAACACTTACCACCATTGTGAACGCCGGGTCGAAGGCACGCCGCACAAACGGGCGCACGAGAGCTCGATCCGTCGCCTCCAACGCGTTCACAGGATCGTTCTCCGCCAACACCGCGAATTTGAGCGGATATTATAGAGAGATGTGAGAGATATTTAGAGAGAGAAAAGAGGGTGTTTCTTTCTCCTCCATTTGTGCGTGAGTGTGTGGGTGTGTTGTGTGCTCGGTTGAGGGAGAAGCTGGAGCAGCTTCTTTAATAAGCCACCCTCAAAACACTATTCATCACACTATTCACCTTAATTTTTGGCTGAAGCTTTGATTTTCTTGCCTGCCCTTCGGAATGTCCAATTGAGCTCAAATTTGACAGCTATGTTCGGTTTTACTCAACTTAACGCAAGAAACTTTAATCTTTCAGTTTCGACCCCGTTTGGTCACCGAAAACTGTACCGAACCATAATCGCTCTCAGATAGCATTCAGATTTTATTTCTCATCTTCCGGGTGTCCGATTGGCATGAAACTTTAAATCTAGCCTCATGAAAACAATCCTGACATACCCTCCGCTCGTAATTTTCTCGACACTGTGCATTTTCTCGTTAATTTATCTCGCTCGTTCTCTCGCGTAAAATTCTAGATCTTCTGTTTCAGTCCGATTTCAAAGACAGTCAATCCAGGCTTACATTTTACTTCTATAAACCCAATAAAAATAGTATCTCACACTATTTTTATTTTTATTTATTTTTAATTTAAGAATCCGATATATTACCTTCTACCGCAACTTCATGATTTCTGAAGTTCAGATCTTACAAGAAATTTCCTAAGTTTGTTTTCTCAAGGCTAGCTTTATACCGGTACAAATTGGGTCTTGTACCTAAGATAAAATGTGTCCTGCAAGAACTTTTGATCGCTTCGCAAATAAAGTGTTTTGTGGGCCTAAATGTAATTGTTACAACACAATACACCCTATACCCCTTCACCCCTCACAGCCACTTCACTAAAACACTCCCTCCCTCACATTTCTCTCTTTCTCTCTCTAGAAATCCATCTCTAGGGCTTGGAGGAGAAGAAGGAGAAGGTGGGCTTGGAAGTTTGGAGCTTGGAGGAAGGCATAGGGCTCTCCTACAAGGTGGACTTTGGAGAGCTTGAGGCTAAGGTGAGGTTTATGGAAAAAAAACCTAAGCTAGGGTTTGAGTTTTATTCCTAGAAAGCTAGGTTTTGGAGCTTCTCTTTGACATAGAGACTTGAGCTCCATGAAAACTCATGGAAGCTCAAGGTCCTCTAATGGTGAACTTCTAGGGTTTCAAATAGAGGCCTTAGGATGGGTTCAAATGGTTCTAGAAGAGTCCCTAGAGCATCAACAAGCTCTCTGTTGCTTGTTTAGGAGATCAAAACCTAGAGTTTCAAATAGGGCTCGGTAGAGCACCCAAATTTGGGGCTTTTTGCCATAAGGGTTCTAGGGTCAAATTGACCTTGTAGAAACCTAATTGGGAGTATCCCCGACATGTGGGACAACTCCGTTTATTTAAACGAAAAGCCTATCAATGAGCTACTATGTAAACTAGCCTAATTAAGGCTCTGTTTAACGC
Source organism: Aechmea fasciata (assembly GCA_025177825.1). Taxonomy (NCBI): domain Eukaryota; kingdom Viridiplantae; phylum Streptophyta; class Magnoliopsida; order Poales; family Bromeliaceae; genus Aechmea; species Aechmea fasciata. The sequence goes on along the minus strand of CM045940.1, from coordinate 8,901,637 downwards.
GCAGGTGGTAGACTAGAGTTCGGTTGGGCTCGAAACTTGTCGGACAACCCACCCATAATTTTAGAAGGTGGGTGGTGCATTCCAAGGACACCGGAATTCTTTCTATGTCTAAGTTTCACTTTTGAGCATTCTATATATGTTGAGCATAATGCATAGTAGGGTAAATTATGAGTTATATTGCAATTTGTGAGTTCAAATGCATGAGAATGACCTTATAGTATGGTAATGATAAAGAACAAAGAACCCTATGAATGCATGCTAAAGAACGAGAACCTAGTGTACTTAGACAACAATGTGACATTGGACATGTGAATAGAGAACAAGTGTGTCATTGATGGGTATAGAATACTTAGACAATTGTGTGGCATCAAGAACATGAACAAGTAGATTACTTGACATTAGTATAATTGAGAGATTGACATTATGACGTTCCACCTTAGAGTTAAGGGTAATATGAACATAAGTCTCCTTGAAGTCAAGAAAGGGATTGTGAATTGGAATCCTTAAAGTTAAGGATTGATCGTACTCGCCATATAAGTCCTTGCTCGAGGCGCGGTAGCTCCCCCTCGGGCGATGTGCTCCGGAGTTGACATCACTGGATTGTAGCGGTTTGTCTCCCCAGAGGGCGGTCCCGTCGGGTCGTAGCGGTTTGTCTCCCCGTCAATAGGGATTTGGTTTGGTTGAGTCGTGTTGAGGGCGAACCCACGGGTTAGCCAAGAGATTGGGTATTGAACTATGATCTTGCATGAGTTTTACTTTGAGCATCTTACTGCTTACTTTCAAGCGTATTAGCTGCATTCAATAGTTGGTTATTATCTTACCTTTTTTTCTATTACGCTTGAATTAGACCTAGTGGGAAAGTCGGCGTGGTTGGTTGCCGAACTCACTGGGAACTTTGTTGTAGTTCTCACCCCACTATTTCCACAGAGCCGGGACCGAGTGAGCCGGCGGAGGATCGCGGTAAGGGCATCGCGCCCTAGGTAGAGACCGCCCGAGTTATTTTATTTTGCTATAGTCGCATTTCCCTTTTATCATCTTTTGTATTTGATGATTATAGTTGTTAACTTTACATGTATTAAAGGTTTACATTTTGAGGTAATTGTGATGTAAGAAAGAAATGATGAAATGAATGTGGAGACTTTAAGAATTCAAAGTTGTAAGAATTGTGCATGTATGTGATTGCAATTAATCATAGTACTTGTATGTTTTAGTTTAGTATTTCACTTTGGCTATGGCTTGCCCTCGTGCAAGATGTTATGTATGCTTCCGCATGTGTAAAAATTTTATACTCTATCTGTACTTGTTGAGCCTTGGGCGGACAGGGGAAGCTCTGTCCGTTCGGCGTCTGTTTGACGCGCTCGAACCGGCCAAATGGATCGGGCTCGGGGCGTGACAGTTGGGCCGGGCAGAGCACTGGCGGGGCGACGGTGCTAGGGCATCCTCAGAGCTCGGAGAGGGCGATGCTGCGGGGGAGCGCCTTCGAAGGCGACGAGGGCGTCCTTGGAGGCAGAGATTAGAGAGAGGAGATCGGGCGGAAGGGTGTCCGACCAAATCTACAGATTTGGGGGAAGTAGTAGGCGGATCGGGGCGGTCGGATTAACGGATCGAGCGTTAAACGTGGACCCACTATCCGCTGATTCGAGGATAGTGCCGATAAGGCAACCCGATATCCATTTGCCCTGTTACCCGCTTATATGATGCTTAGGAGTTAGGACCGGCCAAGCCCAACTCGAGGCCCACTTTCCCACCAAAATTGGCCCACAACTCTGTTTAATTGTTCTTATTAACAATTACAAATTTCTACCCACATTTATCTCGTTATTTGTATTTTAACACTATGTATGGAGGAGTACAAGAAGGTTGTAAACATTTTTGAGTATCAATAAAACTAGTGTAGTTACCCGCGCGATGCAGCGGGTAGATATTATCAAAATAATTATTTTATTTATTATCATTGATCATCGATGATAGCCTGAAAAAATAAACTTGAAATATACAATTCATCAAATATGTAAAAAATATTATTCTAACTATAAAATAAATAATATTAATTTAAATAATCACAAAAAATCAAATTGGTAAAAGAGCAACAATAACACTACTATAACTACTACAATAACATTTCCAACAAACCATTACCTCGACTCATTGCTTTCTTGAGATGGTTCATACTTTTTTTCTCGTATCCTAAAAGAAAGCAAGTAATTTATTAACCGTAATAGACACAATGAAAGAATTTTATTATATCAAAAAGGTAAAGTTACAAAGATGAAATTTGACAACATTCGATCTAATTTTCAAACAAATTAATTGAGCTACTAATACACCTTAGGATAGGTGGATAAAATACTTTGTTTGAAATCACAGATTCAAGGGTTTGAGCTTCTGTGGCTTAGGAAACCTACATACGTCAATATGAATTATATGAAATGCTCTATTCATGGAGCACATTATAAAATAAATAAAATAAAAAGTAGAGGCTTAAGTAGGTTGCGTCAAATCAGTCTTAGAAATTGCTTTTAATAATTTTTTTCCTAAAAAAAAATTAGATGTATACTAATAACCAAGAAAGAGAAGGGAAGAAAAGAGCACGATCCAATTTGGGCTAGCTTGATATTTTTTCATATTTATATATTTTGAATCTTACAATATATTTTATATCAAATTAGAAATATATATAAAATTAGTTATTCTAATTATTCGTTTTTTAGCTCTAATCAGTCCGTAAAAAACTATTGTCGCTACAAATAATGGGCAAAAAAAAATGATCAAATTCTTATCATATTTTGAGCAAGAAAATTCTAATTAGTAAAAGCCATCAAATTCTAAAAAGCTCAAAATAAATAAGTAAATAAATAAAATCAAAGGCCATTTTAGTAGATCGTAAATTCAAGTTAGAAAGCTTTTAACCTGCACATATAAAAAAATATCGACTCGTATATTGGCATCACCACCACGAGTACCGCCACCAATGAGGACGCGGTTGCTATCGCCATTGCTCATAGCAGAGCACCGCCCTCACCTCGATGCCGCCCCGCCCCACGGCCCCGCATCTCTCATCGCCCTCCTGGTCCTCTAATATAAAATTAACTCTTTAAAAATATTTTATTAGAAAATTGCTAATCCTGGTTGTGTTGATATGCTCTAACTTGATAAAGTAATAAGTTTGTAAAATTAATAGATTTGGTGTAAGAAGAAGATGGAGGGGTGAAAGTTTATGCTTAAGAGAGGAGGAAGGCAAGATACACGTTGCAAGGAGAAGATGGAGGGGTGGGAGTTAAGCCAAGGGAAAGAAATCATATATTAATTAATTAATAGAAGTTTGCGAAATTAATAGATTTATTGTAAGAAGAAGATGGAGGGGTGAAAGTTTATGCTTAAGAGAGGAGGAAGTTTATGTTTAAGAGAGGGATGAAATTAATAGATTTATTGCAATGAAACATGAGATGAGTTTAAAAAAAAAAACTTGTAAAGTAATGTGGTTGTGCCACATCAGCAAGATTATTGAGAAATCATATATGTTAATAGTCTATATTCAGCGACACAACCTATACTAACGTGCACCACGACCCGACCGGAACATCAATTCCACAACCAAGTTCACAGAAGTAAGCCCAATAACGAACAGACTCAACAGGGAACCACAACAACACTTGTACTATCCAGAGATGCACCACTTTAGGTGTCGGGACGACCGCAAGGCAAGTGCTCGACGAACTAGACGACAACCACTGTATAAAACCCACGACAGTACATTTCCTGTTTTCTTAGTTTGATATATCTAGTTTTCCGTTATATGAAAAACTACATATAATTACAAATTCACAGCAAAACCAAATGAGATCAGAAAAAAATTAAAAAACAAAAGGGGTTTTGTCGATTCAAGGACGAAACTAAGGATCTGAGAGTAAAGTATTAGTAGTTAGATGTAGGAGAGAAGTAAAGGTAGCAGCTTTACTAGTTAGAAGGAGAATAAGTGGCAGCAGCAGGTGGAGAGGAGGAGATGTGGCAGGAGGGTCCGACGAGAAGCGCCTTCGAAGAGGCTCAGGCGAGCTTGACGGAGCAGCCTGGTGAGAGTTGGGCCGGGCAGAGCACTGGCGGGGCGACGGTGCTAGGGCATCCTCAGAGCTCGGAGAGGGCGATGCTGCGGGGGAGCGCCTTCGAAGGCGACGAGGGCGTCCTTGGAGGCAGAGATTAAAGAGAGGAGATCGGGCGGAAGGGTGTCCGACCAAATCTACAGATTTGGGGGAAGTAGTAGGCGGATCGTGGCGGTCGGATTAACGGATCGAGCGTTAAACGTGGACCCACTATCCGCTGGTTCGAGGATAGTGCCGATAAGGCAACCCGATATCCATTTGCCCTGTTACCCGCTTATATGATGCTTAGGAGTTAGGACCGGCCAAGCCCAACTCGAGGCCCACTTTCCCATCAAAATTGGCCCACAACTCTGTTTAATTGTTCTTATTAACAATTACAGCTTAGTCCACATTTATCCGTTATTTGTATTTTAACACTATGTATGGAGGAGTACAAAAGTTGTAAAAATTTTTGAGTATCAATAAAACTAGTGTAGTTACCCGCGCGATGCAGCGGGTAGATATTATCAAAATAATTATTTTATTTATTATCATTGATCATCGATGATAGCCTGAAAAAATAAACTTGAAATATACAATTCATCAAATATGTAAAAAATATTATTCTAACTATAAAATAAATAATATTAATTTAAATAATCAAAAAATCAAATTGGTAAAAGAGCAACAATAACACGCCTACTATAACTACTACAATAACATTTCCAACAAACCATTACCTGACTCATTGCTTTCTCGGTGAGATGGTTCATACTTTTTTTTTCTGTATCCTAAAAGAAAGCAAGTAATTTATTAACTGTAATAGACACAATGAAAGAATTTTATTATATCAAAAAGGTAAAGTTACAGTATGAAATTTGACAACATTCGATCTAATTTTCAAACAAATTAATTGAGCTACTAATACACCTTAGGATAGGTGGATAAAATACTTTGTTTGAAATCACAGATTCAAGGGTTTGAGCTTCTGTGGCTTAGGAAACCTACATACGTCAATATGAATTATATGAAATGCTCTATTCATGGAGCACATTATAAAATAAATAAAATAAAAAGTAGAGGCTTAAGTAGGTTGCATCAAATCAGTCTTAGAAATTGCTTTTAATATTTTTTTCTTAAAGAAAAATTAGATGTATACTCAAAACCAACAAAGAGAATGGAAGAAAAGAGCACGATCCAATTTGGGCTAGCTTGATATTTTTTCAGATTTATATATTTTGAATCTTACAATATATTTTATATCAAATTAGAAATATATATAAAATTAGTTATTCTAATTATTCGTTTTTTAGCTCTAATCGATCCGTAAAAACTATTGTTACAAATAATGGCCCAAAAAAATGATCCAATTCTTATCAGATTTTGAGCACGAAAATTCTAAATGGTAAAAGCCATCAAATTCTAAAAAGCTCAAAATAAATAAGTAAATAAATAAAATCAAAGGCCATTTTAGTCGATCGTAAATTCAAGTTAGAAAGCTTTTAACCTGCACATATAAAAAAAATACTGACCAGATATTGGCATCACCACCACGAGTACCGCCACCACTGAGGACGCGGTTGCTATCGCCATAGTCATTGTCGGCAGTAGCACCGCCCTCAGCCTCGATGCCGCCCCGCCCCCACGGCCCCGCATCTCTCATCGCCCTCCGGTCCTCTAATATAAAATTAACTCTTTAAAAATATTTTATTAGAAAATTGCTAATCCTGGTTGTGTTGATATGCTCTAACTTGATAAAGTAATAAGTTTGTAAAATTAATAGATTTGGTGTAAGAAGAAGATGCAGGGGTGAAAGTTTATGCTTAAGAGAGGAGAAAGGCAAGATACACGTTGCAAGGAGAAGATGGAGGGGTGGGAGTTAAGCCAAGGGAAAGAAATCATATATTTATTAATTAATAGAAGTTTGCGAAATTAATAGATTTATTGTAAGAAGAAGGTGGAGGGTGAAAGTTTATGCTTAAGAGAGGAGGAAGTTTATGTTTAAGAGAGGGATGAAATTAATAGATTTATTGCAATGAAACATGAGATGAGTTTAAAAAAACTTGTAAAGTAATGTGGTTGTGCCACATCAAGAAGATTATTGAGAAATCATATATGTTAATAGTCTATATTCAGCGACACAACCTATACTAACGTGCACCACGACCCGACCGGAACATCAATTCCACAACCAAGTTCACAGAAGTAAGCCCAATAACGAACAGACTCAACAGGGAACCACAACAACACTTGTACTATCCAGAGATGCACCACTTTAGGTGTCGGGACGACCGCAAGGCAAGTGCTCGACGAACTAGACGACAACCACTGTATAAAACCCACGACAGGGCCTAGTAGCATACATTTCCTGTTTTCTTAGTTTGATATATCTAGTTTTCCGTTATATGAAAAACTACATATAATTACAAATTCACAGCAAAACCAAATGAGATCAGGAAAAAAAAAAATTAAAAAACAAAAGGGGTTTTGTCGATTCAAGGACGAAACTAAGGATCTGAGAGTAAAGTATTAGTAGTTAGATGTAGGAGAGAAGTAAAGGTAGCAGCTTTACTAGTTAGAAGGAGAATAAGTGGCAGCAGCAGGTGGAGAGGAGGAGATGTGGCAGGAGGGTCCGACGAGAAGCGCCTTCGAAGAGGCTCAGGCGAGCTTGACGGAGCAGACTGGTGAGAGTTGGGCCGGGCAGAGCACTGGCGGGGCGACGGTGCTAGGGCATCCTCAGAGCTCGGAGAGGGCGATGCTGCGGGGGAGCGCCTTCGAAGGCGACGAGGGCGTCCTTGGAGGCAGAGATTAGAGAGAGGAGATCGGGCGGAAGGGTGTCCGACCAAATCTACAGATTTGGGGGAAGTAGTAGGCGGATCGTGGCGGTCGGATTAACGGATCGAGCGTTAAACGTGGACCCACTATCCGCTGGTTCGAGGATAGTGCCGATAAGGCAACCCGATATCCATTTGCCCTGTTACCCGCTTATATGATGCTTAGGAGTTAGGACCGGCCAAGCCCAACTCGAGGCCCACTTTCCCATCAAAATTGGCCCACAACTCGTTTAATTGTTCTTATTAACAATTACAAATTAGTCCACATTTATCCGTTATTTGTATTTTAACACTATGTATGGAGGAGTACAAGAAGCGTTGTAAACATTTTTGAGTATCAATAAAACTAGTGTAGTTACCCGCGCGATGCGGCGGGTAGATATTATCAAAATAATTATTTTATTTATTATCATTGATCATCGATGATATAAAAATAAACTTGAAATATACAATTCATCAAATATGTAAAAAATATTATTCTAACTATAAAATAAATAATATTAATTTAAATAATCAAAGAAAATCAAATTGGTAAAAGAGCAACAATAACACATACTATAACTACTACAATAACATTTCCAACAAACCATTACCGACTCATTGCTTTCTCGGTGAGATGGTTCATACTTTTTTTTTCTGTATCCTAAAAGAAAGCAAGTAATTTATTAACTGTAATAGACACAATGAAAGAATTTTATTATATCAAAAAGGTAAAGTGTAAGGATGTGAATTCTCAAAATCCGAGAGTTGCACCACGTTTAGAATTGACTGATTGTCGAATGGATGGACTTCGGAAAGCTCGAAGTTGATCCGAAGGCAAAAAGTGCACCGGAGTTGCTCCAGGTGAAGTGCGAAAGCATTCGGGCGTTTTGTGCGCATAGGCGCAAAAACGGAACCCGAAAAGCTATATTTAGTCGTGAGATAAATCCGGCATTAGCGTGGATGAAAAGATGATGAAAACGTGCTCGAAAACATGTTTGGAAAGTCTCGGCTCGATTTGAAATGAATCGGAGGTCAAACGAGCGAAACGGAGAAGAAACGACGAAAAGCCGAAAAATTTGGCTAAGTCCTTAGGTGGGTCAAGGTCCTCGAGGGAGGACCGGTCCACGAAAGGGGAGACCGGTCCTCGAAGGCCGTCCCGCGAGAGCAGCTCTGCGGGACCGGTCTCTTAAGGGGAGACCGGTCCCCACCGCTGCAGAGTGGCGCAAAGCTCTGGGGACCGGTCTCGTAAGGGGAGACGGTCCCCACTGCAGAGTGTGGGGCAAGGCTCTACGGGACCGGTTCTTGATTAGGGAGACCGGTCCCAGCACCCGAAGACTGCGCAGTGGGAGCAGTTAGAAAAATAGAAAGGTGGAGGGGCTTTTATGCAAAATGGCTTTAGTAAGAGAGTATAGAGGGGATTACACCCTCTCACTCTTTCTCATTTCCCTCCATCTCACTCTCTCACATTTCCTCTTTCTCTCTCTAGAAGGAGAAGAAGAAGAGAAGGAGAAGAAGAAGAAGAAGGAGAAAGGGAAGGAGAGGAAGGAGAAGAAGACAAAGACGGAGTTCTCCATCATCCCCTTCATCTTCTCCTTGGCTTTGGAGCTAACCTAGAGGTGAGCTCTTTGAACCCTAGCTCATAGAACTTGGGGTTTTGGGTTTCTATGCTTGGAAATGGGCCAAATGGGACCCTAGCTTGATTCTAAGGAGATCAAACCCATGTATTAGGGCTTTGATCAAATGGGCTAACTAGTGTGCAAACCTAGGGTTCCAAATTGAGGGTTTTCATGATAACTCCTCCTAGAGTGTTCTAAATCCTCTAGGGGTAATTTTTGTGGAACCCTAGGCTTCCTAAGAGATGATTTGCACAAGTAATTTGGGCTCTAACGCGAGATTTTGCTCGGGGCAATTTCTAGGGCTCAAATTGGGGCTTTTCTTAATAAGAGGTTTTGATCTCTTTTAACTTCATTTCTAACATATTGTTAGGTCCACGAACGCGTTGGCGAAGACGGAATTTCGTTTCGTCGAGCGGTTTGAGTGATCCGAGCCAAACAAGGGCTTGGAGCTGCTGTTTAGCCTAAAGAGGCCAAAGCGGTGTTTGGAGACTACGGGTCGGGCGTCGTAGCTTCGTGAAGCTTCCCAAAAGGTGGGGGTGACACTCGAATACTTCGAACTCCTTTCTATGTCTTAGAACGGTAATAATTTCATCTCTTGCATGTTAGCATAGTAGAAATGCATGTTAGACTATTCCTTATGCTTTCTAGTGATGGCCTAGTGTACTTGGAATGCTAGGTGAATGGATAGGTGAGGATTGGGTCTGGACATTGATTCTATTAGTGCTAAAGAAAGAGGTGAACTCGAGGGTTATTTAATGACATAGATCGAGTGGCATTAATATAGTGTATTGACACTAGAGGTCTTTGGACATAGGGATAGATGAAATCCCAAGAGAAATGGCTCGTGAACATAGATCTTAGTAAAGCTAAGTACATGTTAATGTTGGTCGGAATAGTGGAGTTCCGAGAAAATTGTTGACCCTAGTTGTAGGGTATCCTCACGTGGAGAGGATAGATCAAGCTCACGGTCTGTGTCAGTGGTGGTATAGCCATCGGTGTCGTCGAGTACTCCGGAGTGTCGCACGATCGGGACCACGTGGAGGTCCACAGACAATCCCGGGTTGGAGTGCACGTGGAGCCTCCTCCCCAAAAAAAGGGATCTATATGTGAGGCGTAGGCGAACCCAAGGGTATCGCCACAGATTGGGTAATGGAAATATTAATGTTAACATTGAACAGTCATTGTTGAACATAGTGAGGACTTGTTAGCATGTTAGTAATCTCTACTATTTGATGCATGCATACAATTCAAAGATTATGGGCATAGTAGCATAGATTTTCTATTATGCAGTTTACAGCTTTCAGATATATATATTTCTACATATCTAGTAGTGTTACTTGTGCCCACTTGGACCTAGTGGGGAGATCGGTGGAGTCGGTGGCCGAGCCCACTGGGAACTAAGGAAGTTAGTTCTCACCCCACTCTATTTTTAGTGTTTGGCGCAGTACATCGGGCGAGGACCGCGGCAAGGCGTCGCCCCGTCGGTGAGGATCGTGGTAGTTACATTAGTAGCTTTCTTTTATGCATTAGAATACCTTGTATCTAGATGCTTATGTTTTGGAAGAACTTTGTACCTATTCGAGGTTAAATGAACATGTAATCATTTTGGGATGTAAATATAAATCAAAGTATATGTGATGTAATAGCTAGTTGTATTCTCTCTTTATTTCACTTGTGTATTACTCGTGGATTACTTGCTCTAATTGTTGGCCTTGTTTGTGCCCTCGTCGATTGTGTATGTTTAGAATTTAGTATTCTGGGTGAATTCTTGTACACGATCATTGTTGAGCCTTGGGCGGGCGGGGGAGTGCCGTCGCCGGCGTCCGCTCGGCGCGCCGAATCGGACCAAATGGGTAGCGGTTTTCGGGCGGGCGTGACGGTGTGGTATCGAGCAACAAGAGCAAGTAAGAGAGAGTCTAGGATGACCTAGGAAACCCTAGGATGGAAACCCTAAGGCTAATAGGTGCGTGAGTGGGAACGGGAACCTATCTTAGAGTTGCGGAAGTTAATTCGAATGGGTCGAAGGGTTGAAATGTCTCTAGTAGTGACTAGAGATAAGATTCAAGTGGTGCGAGTCCTTGTCTCGAGGTGGTTGTGTTGGCGGCCGACAACATGATGCGAGAGACGGAGCAGTACACTTGTGTGCTTCGATTTCGAGTAGTATTCGTTAAGTGTCGAACTTAAGACGAAATGTTGGTTAAGTAATTAACCAAAGTGTTGTGTTTCGGGGGCTATGGCGCGTGAGGACGCCCGAAAGAACCCCATTCGGCACCGCCTCCCGAGTGACGGAGCGGCGCGGCCCCCGAGCGGCGGGGCCAAGTGAAGTGCGGCGGCTACGGGCGCAAGTGACCGCCCTAGGCCCGGACGATTCGACGACTCAGGAGGCGATGGAGCGGCAAGCGGCGGCGGCGGCGGCTGCGAGGGCCGTGATTTACCGTGCCCCGACCGGCGTACCGGCGGGCGAGGGTGGGGGTATCCGGCGGTCCGGTGACGGCACGCCCTCGCCGGAAATCATCCCTCAGCGGCGTCGGGTTCGGCGACACCGTGCAACGGCGAGGAGGCGGATAAGGAGCGCGCATTGGCGGCTCTTATGAAGGCGAACAAGCTTAAACCGCCGATCTTCGATGGTGGAAAGGTGGAACCCGAGGTGGTCGAGTCGTGGGTCGACTCAATGGAGACCTTCTTCGACGACTTGAGCACCTTGGGAAGGGACAAAGTGTACCTCGCCACTCATTGTATGGGTAAGGCGGCGAAGGTCTGGTGGAAAAGGATAAAGAGGGATCGTCCTTCCGACCTTCCGCCAATGGATTGGGAGGAGTTCAAGAGGGAGCTGTTCGCCAATCACTTCCCCGATACAGTGAAGCGAAAGCTCCCGGAGAAGTTCCGCAAGTTGGAGCGGGGGACCGCTCGGTGGCGGACTATGAACAAGAATTCTCCCACATAATCGATCGCGTCCGGATGTAGTCAAGGATGGCCGGGGCCGGGCCGATTGGTTCTTGCGAGGACTTCGGCGGGGATTTACAAGGCCGTGCGATATTGAAGCTCACGACCTTCGCGGAAGTCTTCGACCGTGCGCTTTGGGCGGAGCACGGTGACGCCCACGTTCGGGAGAAGCGCGAGATATTGGCCGAGTCTAAGGATAAAGGCAAGAAGCGCCAGGGCGGCGGTTCGGGGGGACAATCGAGCTCCATGAAGCCCCCGAAGTATCCGCGGACTCAATCCAAGGGCCGTGGAGCACGACGGTGCGTCATTTGTGGAGGTGACCACCGGTGTCGCGTTGCGAGAAGAGTCGGGGCGGGTGCTACCAATGCGGGCAACCGGGGCATTTTGTACGCGATTGCCGGGAGGAGGAGCCTCGCCGCTCCCTCGATTGCATCGGCACCGGCGAATTATGGAGGAGTTCCACCGGCAGCTGCGTCGGCGGGACGTGCTTCGACGCCGCGTCAACCTGAAGCGACGCGATCGGCCCCGAGCGGACGGGTGTTCGCCGCTCAGGTTCAAGCTGAGGAGCTTGCTGAGGCGGAGGAGCATCGCCTTGTGGCAGGTATGGTTCTTATTAATGGAATTCGCTCTAGGGCCATATTTGATATCAGCCACTCATTCATTTATTAGTCGATCGGTCGCACACATGCATGACATACCCATGGAGGCGAGTGATAGGTGGCAAGTCAAGGGCCCTGAGTGGACATTCGACATCAATAGGGAGTGTTTATCGTGTCCAGTACAGGTGGGTGACTGGATAATGCCCATTAGGATGTTAGGGCTCAGGAATCTCATAGAGTACGACGTCATACTGGGCATAGACTGGCTCACGAAATATCACGCAACAATCGAGCGACGAGTGATTACATTCGTGAGCCGGGGCAAACCGAGTTCACATATCGAGGATGTCGAGCTCGTGCTTTGTCGCGACGGTCTCGGCGGCGAAAGCAAGGAAATTGGTCAACGACGGTTGCGCGGCTATTTGGCGGCAGATTACGGAAGTGGACCGAGTAACTCCGACCTTGGAGGAGTTGGATGTAGTTCGGGAATTTCCAGACGTATTTCCCGCGGAGTTGCCGGGAATACCGCCGGATCGGGAGATCGAGTTCGTCATAGACTTGATTCCCGGTACCGCGCCGATCTCGAAGGCTCCGTACAGGATGGCGCCGGCCGAGTTAAAGGAGTTGAGGAGTCAGTTACAAGATCTCCTCGACAAGCAGTTTATCCGGCCGAGTGTATCACCGTGGGGAGCCCCGGTGCTATTTGTGCGAAAGAAGGACGGATCGTTTCGACTCTGTATGGATTATAGAGAGTTGAACAAAATCACGATCAAGAACAAATACCCACTTCCCCGAATCGACGACTTGTTTGATCAGTTACAGGGGTCGTGCGTGTACTCGAAGATAGACCTGCGATCGGCTATCACCGGTTGAAGATTAAGCGGAAGATGTGCGGCTGCGTTTCGCACGCGGTACGGGCACTATGAATTCACGGTCATGCCATTCGGACTCACGAATGCCCCGGCGGCGTTCATGGACTTGATGAACCGTGTCTTCAGGGAGTTCTTGGATCGATTTGTCGTGGTCTTCATAGACGACATATTGATCTATTCCCGTAGTGACGAGGAACATGCCGAACATCTGAGAATTGTGCTTCAAGTCCTTCGGGAGGGGAAGCTGTATGCTAAGTTAAAGAAGTGTGACTTCTGGCTCCGAGAAGTTGCATTTCTAGGGCATGTTATTTCAGGGTGGAGTTTACGTGGGCAGGAAAGTTGAGGCAATCAAGGATTGGCGCGCAGAACGAATGTCACGGAGATTCGAAGCTTCGTGGGCTTGGCGGGCTACTATAGACGGTTTGTGGAAGGCTTCTCAAAGATAGTCGTTCCGCTTACTCGTCTGACCCAGAAAGGCACCAAGTTTATTTGGAGCGACGAGTGTGACCGGAGTTTCAAAGAGTTGAAGGAAAGACTAACTTCGACTCCGGTGCTCGCTCTACCGGTGCAGGGTGAAGACTTTGTGGTCTACAGTGATGCGTCCTATTCGGGCTTGGGGTGTGTCTTGATGCAGAACGGGAAGGTGATCGCTTATGCGTGCAGTCAGCTGAAGAGCTATGAGAAGAACTACCCCATTCACGATTTGGAGCTGGCGGCGGTGATCTTCGCCTTGAAGTTGTGGCGGCACTATCTGTATGGTGCACATTGCGAGATCTATACCGACCACAAGAGTCTGAAGTACCTATTCACCCAGAAGGAGCTGAATATGCGACAACGGCGGTGGCTCGAATTATTAAAGGATTATGATGTTGACATCCTTTACCACCCCGGAAAGGCGAATGTGGTCGCGACGCGGCGAGTAGAAAGTCGGCGGAGAACCTCGTTGTATGGGTCACGAATCAGAAGTCTCTATGGCTAGATATGGAGCGGTTAGACCTTGAGGTGGTCGCTCCCGAGGTCCCGGCTCAGTTGATGATGCTCGTTGTCCAACCGACCTTGTTGGAGAGAATCAAAAATCTGCAACTAGCGGACACAAGTCTCCAAAAGGTTCGGCGCGACATCGAGGAGGGTCGTGGCGGCGACTTCACTTTAGAAGCCGACGGTGCACTCCGATTCAGAAATCGGTGGTGTGTACCAAACGACGAGGAGATCCGGAAGCTAATCCTTGATGAGGCACATCGGTCGCCTTATTGTGATCACCCGGGCGGCACCAAAATGTATCACGGATTGAAAGAGCACTATTGGTGGCCGGGAATGAAGAGTGATATTGGACGCTTTGTGGCAAAGTGCCTAGTATGCCAACAAATCAAGGCTGAGCGTCGATTTCCAGCGGGAAAGCTTCAAAGCCTACCAATCCCCGTTTGGAAATGGGAGGATATTTCGATGGACTTCGTGGTCGGCTTGCCTCGCTCGACGGGTGGCCACGATGCAATATGGGTGATTGTGGATCGGTGACCAAGTCGGCACATTTCTTGCCGATCCACACCACTTGGGCGGGGAGATAAGGCGGCGCGGAGTTTACCTCGACGAGATTGTGAGGTTGCACGGGGTGCCGAAATCGATCGTCTCGGATCGCGACCCCGATTTACTTCGCATTTACGGAAGAGCACTGCAAGAAGCCCTTGGCACACGGCTCGATTTCAGCACGGCATTTTATCCTCAGTCAGATGGGCAAACAGAGAGGACCATCCAAACTCGGGAGGATATGTTGCGAGCGTGTGTCATCGACTACAAGGGGAGTTGGTGTAACCACCTGCCAATGGCCGAGTTCGCCTACAACAATAGTTATCACTCAAGTGTGGAGATGGCACCGTTCGAGGCTCTTTATGGGCGGAAGTGCCGATCTCCTATACATTGGAGCGATGTAGGCGAAAGTGCGGAGTTCGGCCCTGATGTGTTGCGAGAAGCGGAAGAGAAAGTCCGCATTGCTCGCAAAAGATTGCTCACAGCGCAGTCAAGACAGCAAAGTTATGCGGATAGGCGCCGTCGAGATATTGAGTTCGCAGTGGGCGATCGCGTGTTCTTGAAGGTATCACCGATGAGAGGTGTTAAGCGATTTGGAGTACGGGGAAGCTAAGTCCCCGTTATATCGGCCTTATGAGATCTTGGAGCGAGTGGGCGCGGTGGCCTATCGGCTCGCCTTGCCACCGAAGCTCGGTGCATAATGTCTTCCGCGTCTCCAACCTTCGCAAATACATCTATGATCCGGAGCACGCGATGCTTCATGAACGGCCGGAACTTCAAGAAGAATTGTGCTACGAGGAGTTTCCGGTGAAAGTTATCGCAGAAGTGCGAAAGCTTCGAAACCGAGAAATTTCCGATGTGAAGGTGCAGTGGAGCAATCATGATGATCGCGAGGCCACCTGGGAACTCGAGGAGCTAATGAAAACGCACCATCCTCACTTGTTTGAGGAATAAGGTAAAAGTTTGAATTATATTAGAAATTGAGTAAGTTTCGAGGACGAAACTCCTTTTAAGGTGGGGAGGATGTAAGGATGTGAATTCTCAAAATCCGAGAGTTGCACCACGTTTAGAATTGACTGATTGTCGAATGGATGGACTTCGGAAAGCTCGAAGTTGATCCGAAGGCAAAAAGTGCACCGGAGTTGCTCCAGGTGAAGTGCGAAAGCATTCGGGCGTTTTGTGCGCATAGGCGCAAAAACGGAACCCGAAAAGCTATATTTAGTCGTGAGATAAATCCGGCATTAGCGTGGATGAAAAGATGATGAAAACGTGCTCGAAAACATGTTTGGAAAGTCTCGGCTCGATTTGAAATGAATCGGAGGTCAAACGAGCGAAAACGGAGAAGAAACGACGAAAAGGCGAAAAATTTGGCTAAGTCCTTAGGTGGGTGAAGGTCCCTGGAGGGAGGACCGGTCCACGAAAGGGGAGGCCGGTCCACGAAGGCTGTCCGCGAGAAGCGAGCTCTGCAGGGCCGGTCTCTTAAGGGGAGACGGTCCCAGTGCTGAGTGGCGCAAAGCTCTCGGGGACCGGTCTCGTAAGGGGAGGCGGTCCCAGTGCGCGAGTGTGGGGCAAGGCTCTGCGGGACCGGTCCTTGATTAGGGAGACCGGTCCCGGCACCAGCGCGGTTGAGCGGTTTGAAAAATAGAAAGGTGGAGGGCTTTTATGCAAAATGGCTTTAGTAAGAGGGTATAGAGGGGATTACACCCTCTCACTCTTTCTCATTTCCCTCCATCTCACTCTCTCACATTTCCTCTTTCTCTCTCTAGAAGGAGAAGAAGAAGAGAAGGAGAAGAAGAAGAAGAAGGAGAAAGGGAAGGAGAGGAAGGAGAAGAAGACAAAGGCGGAGTTCTCCATCATCCCCTTCATCTTCTCCTTGGCTTTGGAGCTAACCTAGAGGTGAGCTCTTTGAACCCTAGCTCATAGAACTTGGGGTTTTGGGTTTCTATGCTTGGAAATGGGCCAAATGGGACCCTAGCTTGATTCTAAGGAGATCAAACCCATGTATTAGGGCTTTGATCAAATGGGCTAACTAGTGTGCAAACCTAGGGTTCCAAATTGAGGGTTTTCATGATAACTCCTCCTAGAGTGTTCTAAATCCTCTAGGGGTAATTTTTGTGGAACCCTAGGCTTCCTAAGAGATGATTTGCACAAGTAATTTGGGCTCTAACGCGAGATTTTGCTCGGGGCAATTTCTAGGGCTCAAATTGGGGCTTTTCTTAATAAGAGGTTTTGATCTCTTTTAACTTCATTTCTAACATATTGTTAGGTCCACGAACGCGTTGGCGAAGACGGAATTTCGTTTCGTCGAGCGGTTTGAGTGATCCGAGCCAAACAAGGGCTTGGCGCTGCTGTTTAGCCTAAAGAGGCCAAAGCGGTGTTTGGAGACTACGGGTCGGGCGTCGTAGCTTCTTGATGCTTCTCAAGTGGTGGGGGGTGACACTCGAATACTTCGAAGTCCTTTTTATGTCTTAGACGTAATAATTTCATCTCTTGCATGTTAGCATAGTAGAAATGCATGTTAGACTATTCCTTATGCTTTCTAGTGATGGCCTAGTGTACTTGGAATGCTAGGTGAATGGATAGGTGAGGATTGGGTCTGGACATTGATTCTATTAGTGCTAAAGAAAGAGGTGAACTCGAGGGTTATTTAATGACATAGATCGAGTGGCATTAATATAGTGTATTGACACTAGAGGTCTTTGGACATAGGGATAGATGAAATCCCAAGAGAAATGGCTCGTGAACATAGATCTTAGTAAAGCTAAGTACATGTTAATGTTGGTCGGAATAGTGGAGTTCCGAGAAAATTGTTGACCCTAGTTGTAGGGTATCCTCACGTGGAGAGGATAGATCAAGCTCACGGTGCTGTCGGTGGTGGTATAGCCATCGGTGTCGTCGAGTACTCGGAGTGTCGCACGATCGGGACCACGTGGAGGTCCACGGACAATCCCGGGTTGGAGTGCATGTGGGGCCTCCTCCCCAAAAAGGGATCTATATGTGAGGCGTAGGCGAACGCAAGGGTATCGCCACAGATTGGGTAATGGAAATATTAATGTTAACATTGAACAGTCATTGTTGAACATAGTGAGGACTTGTTAGCATGTTAGTAATCTCTACTATTTGATGCATGCATACAATTCAAAGATTATGGGCATAGTAGCATAGATTTTCTATTATGCAGTTTACAGCTTTCAGATATATATATATCTACATATCTAGTAGTGTTACTTGTGCCCACTTGGACCTAGTGGGGAGATCGGTGGAGTCGGTGGCCGAGCCCAGGAACTAAGGAAGTTAGTTCTCACCCCACTCTATTTCCGGTGTTTGGCGCGGGTACATCGGGCGAGGACCGCGGCAAGCGCGTCGCCCCCGATCAGTGAGGATCGTGGTAGTTACATTAGTAGCTTTCTTTTATGCATTAGAATACCTTGTATCTAGATGCTTATGTTTTGGAAGAACTTTGTACCTATTCGAGGTTAAATGAACATGTAATCATTTTGGGATGTAAATATAAATCAAAGTATATGTGATGTAATAGCTAGTTGTATTCTCTCTTTATTTCACTTGTGTATTACTCGTGGATTACTTGCTCTAATTGTTGGCACTGTTTGTGCCCCTCGTCGATTGTGTATGTTTAGAATTTAGTATTCCTGGGTGAATTCTTGTACACGATCTGTTGTTGAGCCTTGGGCGGGCAGGGGAGGTGCTGTCCGTCCGGCGTCCGCTCGGCGCGCCCGAATCGGACCAAATGGGTAGCGGTTTTCGGGGCGGGGGCGTGACATAAAGTTACAGTATGAAATTTGACAACATTCGATCTAATTTTCAAACAAATTAATTGAGCTACTAATACACCTTAGGATAGGTGGATAAAATACTTTGTTTGAAATCACAGATTCAAGGGTTTGAGCTTCTGTGGCTTAGGAAACCTACATACGTCAATATGAATTATATGAAATGCTCTATTCATGGAGCACATTATAAAATAAATAAAATAAAAAGTAGAGGCTTAAGTAGGTTGCGTCAAATCAGTCTTAGAAATTGCTTTTAATATTTTTTTTCTTAAAGAAAAATTAGATGTATACTCAAAACCAACAAAGAGAATGGAAGAAAAGAGCACGATCCAATTTGGGCTAGCTTGATATTTTTTCATATTTATATATTTTGAATCTTACAATATATTTTATATCAAATTAGAAATATATATAAAATTAGTTATTCTAATTATTCGTTTTTTAGCTCTAATCAGTCCGTAAAAAACTATTGTCAGTTACAAATAATGGCCCAAAAAAAATGATCCAATTCTTATCATATTTTGAGCACGAAAATTCTAATTGGTAAAAGCCATCAAATTCTAAAAAGCTCAAAATAAATAAGTAAATAAATAAAATCAAAGGCCATTTTAGTCGATCGTAAATTCAAGTTAGAAAGCTTTTAACACACATATAAAAAAATGCGACCGGATATTGGCATCACCACCACGAGTACCGCCACCAATGAGGACGCGGTTGCTATCGCCATAGTCATTGTCGGCGGTAGCACGCCTCGGCCTCGATGCGCCCCGCCCCCACGGCCCCGCATCTCTCATCGCCCTCAGGTCCTCTAATATAAAATTAACTCTTTAAAAATATTTTATTAGAAAATTGCTAATCCTGGTTGTGTTGATATGCTCTAACTTGATAAAGTAATAAGTTTGTAAAATTAATAGATTTGGTGTAAGAATAAGAGGGGGGGGTGAAAGTTTATGCTTAAGAGAGGAGGAAGGCAAGATACACGTTGCAAGGAGAAGATGGAGGGGTGGGAGTTAAGCCAAGGGAAAGAAATCATATATTAATTAATTAATAGAAGTTTGCGAAATTAATAGATTTATTGTAAGAAGAAGATGGAGGGGTGAAAGTTTATGCTTAAGAGAGGAGGAAGTTTATGTTTAAGAGAGGGATGAAATTAATAGATTTATTGCAATGAAACATGAGATGAGTTTAAAAAAAAAACTTGTAAAGTAATGTGGTTGTGCCACATCAGCAAGATTATTGAGAAATCATATATGTTAATAGTCTATATTCAGCGACACAACCTATACTAACGTGCACCACGACCCGACCGGAACATCAATTCCACAACCAAGTTCACAGCAGCAAGCCCCATAACGAAGAGACTCAACAGGGAATCACAACACCACTTGTACTATCCAGAGATGCACCACTTTAGGTGTCGGGACGACCGCAAGGCAAGTGCTCGACGAACTAGACGACAACCAGTATAAAACCCACGACGGGGCCTAGTAGCATACATTTCTGTTTTCTTAGTTTGATATATCTAGTTTGATATATCTAGTTTCCCGTTATATGAAAAACTACATATAATTACAAATTCACAGCAAAACCAAATGAGATCAGGAAAAAAAAAAAATTAAAAAACAAAAGGGGTTTTGTCGATTCAAGGACGAAACTAAGGATCTGAGAGTAAAGTATTAGTAGTTAGATGTAGGAGAGAAGTAAAGGTAGCAGCTTTACTAGTTAGAAGGAGAATAAGTGGCAGCAGCAGGTGGAGAGGAGGAGATGTGGCAGGAGGGTCCGACGAGAAGCGCCTTCGAAGAGGCTCAGGCGAGCTTGACGGAGCAGCCTGGTGAGCCTTGGGCGGGCGAGAGCCGGCGGGGCGACGGTGCTAGGGCATCCTCGAGCTCGGAGAGGGCGATGCGCGGGGAGCGCCTCGAAGGCGACGAGGGCGTCCTTGGAGGCGAGAGATTAGAGAGAGGAGATCGGGCGGAAGGGTGTCGACCAAATCTGATTTGGGGGAAGTAGTAGGCGGATCGGGCGGTCGGATTAACGGATCGAGCGTTAAACGTGGACCCACTATCCGGGTTCGAGGATAGTGCCGATAAGGCAACCCGATATCCATTTGCCCTGTTACCCGCTTATATGATGCTTAGGAGTTAGGACCGGCCAAGCCCAACTCGAGGCCCACTTTCCCATCAAAATTGGCCCACAACTCTGTTTAATTGTTCTTATTAACAATTACAGCTTAGTCCACATTTATCTGTTATTTGTATTTTAACACTATGTATGGAGGAGTACAAGAAGCAGGTTGTAAACATTTTTGAGTATCAATAAAACTAGTGTAGTTACCCGCGCGATGCAGCGGGTAGATATTATCAAAATAATTATTTTATTTATTATCATTGATCATCGATGATAGCCTGAAAAAATAAACTTGAAATATACAATTCATCAAATATGTAAAAAATATTATTCTAACTATAAAATAAATAATATTAATTTAAATAATCAGTAAAAATTAAATTGGTAAAAGAGCAACAATAACACAGCTATTATAACTATTACAATAACATTTCCAACAAACCATTACCTGACTCATTGCTTTCTCGGTGAGATGGTTCATACTTTTTTTTTGTGTCCTAAAAGAAAGCAAGTAATTTATTAACTGTAATAGACACAATGAAAGAATTTTATTATATCAAAAAGGTAAAGTTACAGTATGAAATTTGACAACATTCGATCTAATTTTCAAACAAATTAATTGAGCTACTAATACACCTTAGGATAGGTGGATAAAATACTTTGTTTGAAATCACGGATTCAAGGGTTTGAGCTTACGTAGGCGTAGGAAACCTACATACGTCAATATGAATTATATGAAATGCTCTATTCATGGAGCACATTATAAAATAAATAAAATAAAAAGTAGAGGCTTAAGTAGGTTGCGTCAAATCAGTCTTAGAAATTGCTTTTAATATTTTTTTCTTAAAGAAAAATTAGATGTATACTCAAAACCTACAAAGAGAATGGAAGAAAAGAGCACGATCCAATTTGGGCTAGCTTGATATTTTTTCATATTTATATATTTTGAATCTTACAATATATTTTATATCAAATTAAAAATATATATAAAATTAGTTATTCTAATTATTCGTTTTTTAGCTCTAATCAGTCCGTAAATAACTATTGTCGATTTACAAATAATGGGCCAAAAAAATGATCCAATTCTTATCATATTTTGAGCACGAAAATTCTAATTGGTAAAAGCCATCAAATTCTAAAAAGCTCAAAATAAATAAGTAAATAAATAAAATCAAAGGCCATTTTAGTCGATTGTAAATTCAAGTTGGAAAGCTTTTAACCTGCACATATA